>OZ018393.1:21446010-22171435 GCA_963969525.1 Ontholestes murinus
ATAGGCCTTTTGACGTCAAATGAAACTAACATGACCCTTTCTGTTGAATTCGAGTAGTTTAGTAGTATTTACGAATTCTACCCAAGAGTGAAGAACTATACAAAAACTATATTTAATGAACACGAGATAAGATTAATGGAAAAAGGACCCAAATACTCCCCCTACACCAGTTAACCTCAATAAGCAATTCGAAGAACTAGCGATAGATACGGATATTGCTATAAACAGAGCAGGAATAACAGATAAAATAGACCAAATACCATTAACTAATATAATTATCCAAGAACGAAAAAAGGTGTCTAAATCAAAGCCCACAAAAAATACAGACAGAGAAACCATTAAGAGCATAAAACAGAAGTGTATAGATGATAACTTATAATATGCAAAGCAGATAAAGGCAATACAATAACGATATTAGAAAGGACAGAATACATACAAAAAGTAGAGACATTTTTTAACCGAAAACAACCCTTAAAGTTTTGAGAAAAGACCCGACTCCAACTTTCCAAAAAACAAATTACGCAAGCCATAAAACAATCAAATGACATATTGGAACAAGACAAATGGAAATTAAAAGAAATGAACCCTAGAGCCCCGATTCTATATGGAATGCCGAAAATTCATAAAGAAGAAGTACCTATTCGACCAGTGGTGTCCTATTGTCAAGCTCCATCATACAACCTGTGTTCATACATAAAGGATAAACTCCCACAACTGATACCTTGCAAATCAGATTTTTCCATCAAAAACTCGTTAGAATTCGTAAATACTACTAAACTACTCGAATTCAACAGAAAGGTCATGTTAGTTTCATTTGACGTCAAAAGCCTATTCACTGCAATACCACTCCAAGAACTAAAAGATATAATTTAACAATCACTTTCAAAAAATTATCATCGAGAAACAGATATCTTTAATATCATTGAGATTTGCCTAAATCAAAGTTATTTTCGATTTAACGATAAATTCTATACCCAACAAGATGGACTGCCGATGGGGTGCTCCAACCTCTCCGTTATTCGCGGAAATTTTTATGAAAGCATTTGAAGAAAACTTGTTAAACAAGAACAAACCTGGACGAAGAACATTATCCATTGGTGTCGCTACGTAGACGATGTGTTTTGTATATGGGGAGGTTCAGAACGGCAATTAGAGTCATTTTACAAGTCATTGAATAATTTAAACAATAACATACAATTCACCATGGAGAAAGAGGAAAATGGGAAAATTAACTTCTTGGATCTCACGATTAGTAAGAAAAACAACAGACTACAATACACGATATACAGAAAACCGACCACAACAGATACAATTATACCAAACGATTCTTTCCAATCAACACAGATCAAACACGCTGCAATAAACTCATACATTCACCGTCTGCTATCAATACCATTGAATGAGGAGGACTATACGAAAGAGCTAGACACAATAATAGAAATAGCAATAAATAATGGTTATACCAAGGACACAGTTTACAAAATCATAAAACGCATGAACAAGAAATTAAAAAGAAAACTACTATACAGTTCAGATAGAAAAGAAGACAACATATTTGCAGCAATACCTTTCCTTAACAATACTAGTACCAAAATTAAAAAACATTTAAGACGACATAATATAAAAACAGTGATAGTTAACAAAGATAATCTTGGCCAAAAAATAATAAATAACAAAATAGAATCAAAAAATGTGCTAAAAAGATCAGGAGTATATAGTATAAATTGTGTTAATTGTGAAGGAATATATATAGGACAAACGGGCAGAAATTTCGAAACTAGGTCACAAGAGCATAAAAAATCAATTATAAATCAAACGGGAAACACTGGATTAGCGGAACATTGTAAGAATACAGGACACCACATGGGAGAAATTAAGCCGATCCATATTTGCCGAAAAGGTCGCAAGATGAATCTATTAGAAGGATTAGAGATTAAGAGGGCAATTAGTAAAGGGGATTACGTACTAAACAACCAGCACGAAATAATAAAAACCGAAAACATCATTAATGCAGCTATTACCACGAACTAACCATTTTGTTTTGTATATATATTGTAACATTTCAAATATCGATTTAGTTTATACTTTGAGAATGATCGTAAAAGATCGAAACACGTGTCAGGAAACTGAAAATAAAATTATGGAACATAACAAGTGCTTTAATTTACCCAATTTGAAAATTTCGTTCCATCAAGAATGTAGCGCAAGAAGTATTGAAGATATTATTAAATTATTGTAATATTTTGTTTCAGCCAATACTGTATGACAGACAACCAATTAAATTACTGCAATTTATTCGTGCGTAATTTGGTATAACTATCATGCAAAAATATACATATTCATGGAACGGCTATATATGCAAAACAAGTATTTAAATGGTAAAAAAATAATCAACGGAAATACATTTTTAAAATTCTATAAATTCTATCAATGACAATGCAAATACTGCTGACTTGATTACAATCTATAGACTACCCAAATAACCGAACCGCATAACTATTACCAATAAACCAAACACCTAATTTATTATATTGTTGTAAATTTACGGTTTCTTGTACCGATGGGCATTCCTTGACATACTTATACTAATCAATTAAAACTCAGATGAAATATACAATCACACGGCATATAGAGTTTCTTTTGATATAAACAGATACTTAAATACCGCTTCTCACTATTATCTTGCCCAACTTTGTTGAATGGCAAAAGCTTTTTTAACTTAAATAAATAACGAACTCCCTTGTCCAAAACTTTTTTCTTGCAGGTACACTAACATACTTATTAAAACAAAACTCTAACACCAAATATACTGAAATATCCCAAGTATTTTCAAATATAACATTCCTTCCGTACACATGAGGTACAGAATCTTTAAAATTCTAAAAAGGCATATTATTAAAACCATTTTTACCACTTCGCGTAAAATCGGACAATTCCTTAATTCCCCAGAAGACATTATTCCCCTTAAAAATTTAGGAGTATACAAAATTCCCTGTGCCAACTGTAACACAGTTTAAATCGGACCTACGAATAGACGCATGAATGTACGGCGGGACGAACACATCACCGTCAAAAAGATCTACCTTCTTCATCTCTGACCAAACACTCAAAATACACGGGACACTAGATTAACTTCAAAACAATGACTTCCATCGCAACAGTAGATCATTTTAGCCGCGAGAAAATCGAAATAGAAAAACATAGAGACAATCTCAATAAATGCTACGACGCCCAACGATTACCCCTTGGAAACCCTTTTTATGCAACAAGCATACCACCTATAACATTAACGAAATCCCTCCGCCTTAATTACGATAAGTCGCATACACGCCACCAAACTCAACCGTTAACACCGCAGGTATAAATAACACACTCCACAAAGCACTTCCTCAGTTTTCCAACGACCACCACCTGAATGATATTATTAGGATAAAGTAAAATAAGAAATACTAAAAAATTCTAGAAATTCTGAAGAAAAAATAAATATCTGATCAGATAGAAAGTGATAAATAATTTAAAAAAAATTCAGAAACACCGAACAAGAATTGCAAGAATCCTGTAAAATAAAGCAAGAAATGATGGGAAAATCTTTAAAATTGCAATAAAATAAAAAATGCTGAAATTGTCTATAAAATATAATCTGTTATATTTAGATGTAAATGTTTATAAAAACAAAGTAGCAATAAAACCTACCAATAGGTGTCAAGATTTTAAGTTAACATTATTCTCTTAACAATGATTTATTGCCTTTTTGTAGAACAATTAAATAAACTCCTGGATATGATATGTAAACATGGTATACCTAGTTTTACTATAAGGTGTCTTAATAATTTTATAACACTATCCAATTAAATGCCCTATTAAAAATAAATATCAATACTCGTTTGGAGCATGATATCAATTTAAATCTGATTAGAGGTTTTCTGTTTCAGTTGTAACATTTTATTGTAGATCATTTCAATGACTTGCAGACCATCACTTCATAATATTTTCAGATGTATTTGGTCTAACTGCACACGATAAATGAAATATTATGATCTGCAAAGTAAGTACAACGTTTTATTTAGCGAATTGAAAAATTCACTATGTTTTAGCCACAAAAATTTATTGTAAAAATATTATAAAATATGTAGGCACAACTATATAAATCTAAACAATACAGCACGACTCGAGTTTCGACGTTTTATCGTCATTATCAAGTGAATTATAAATTGATGAAATTTTGATTTTATAGAATTCGATTCATTTAGTATTTGAAAACAATATTATGGAATATATTATAAAAGGAATGAAGCACAAAAGATGATAGAAAACTAATATAGAATTTTTCTCCAGATAAATTAGTGGCATTTATAGGTACTTTATATGTACATAGTAAATATGCACAATAAATATTGTATGAAATAAAAAATGGAGTCTTCTATTTTTTGAATGTTATGAGCCGCTATTGCACCATAGAAATGCTAAGCTTTAAGAAGGATACATTCGTTTTAGTATCATAAGTATAAATTTGGCATTAAATTTTGGTTGGCGTCTCATATGATAAGCAAATATATTGTGCATTGAGTACAGATGAAATACGACCATTATTAATTTCAACCAAATATGTTGTGCATTGGGTAAAGATGAAATACGACCGTTATCAATTGTATTGATTGAGTATTTTGTTTTGAAGCTGGTTTTACCTTTTACTGAATGCATCAGAATCATTACCACTGACATATTTTTTACAAGTTCTTTCCGTCAAATTAAGAGATAATTACTAAAATCTTCAACAATAAAAAACGATTAAATAAAACGCTTTACAGCGTAGTTTTTTTTTGTATAACTTGACTGCTCTCTAATAAGCTGTAAAGCCAAACCAAACAAAAAGTACTTTTAATTATTGTCCCCTGTCAACAACAGTCATGGACCGGTTTCGATAGGGAATTAAGTTTTACTACAGAGTATTTAATTCTCCGGGTTAAAAAATACTTTATGTAAGACATAAATCTATAATAGTGGAAGAAACTTTAAACGTTTTCCAAAAACTAATTTTATAATAGCACAAAATTTGAGGGCGATATGACCGACCAAATAGCGAAAAAATATAGTACTGGATTCATGAGGCTGTTGCTTGTCAAAACCCCATAGTAACACTTAAAGAAATACTGACACAATATAAGGTTTCGGAATGATTTTAATATTATATTAAAACAATGTTTCACCACTACCTGATGAAGCCACTATGTGCTCAAACATTGTTGTAGTACAATATTAAAAACATTCAGAAAAAGTATAGTGTAAAATATCAATACTGCAAACGGCCTATGCATGTGTTTTATAACATCCTCGCCACCATAAAATAAAAACGTTTAGAACATTAATCAGTCCCAACCACATCCTTTCCAAGTGGACAAAACGTGTCAAATAAAGAATTTATCACATAATAGAGCAACAGAAACGTACTAGCAGTGTGGAAAGTATACATGTGGTAATTGTTTAGTAGAACAAACATTGATTATTAAAAACTATAGTATCGAATAGGGAAGAAAATTTTATAATTCTGTTGCTGTTACTGTTTTTTTTTGTTACACAAATCAATTTATATATTTATACATGGTATTAGTAGTTAGTTAAGTTAATGATATTAAAATGTTTTATTATAAAAAATAATAGAGGAGGTATAATTTATTATTTATTTGCTTATTTATATTAAACTGATGATTTGAAATTTCGAAAGTTTTTGGTAATTATTTGCATTCAAATGCAAAATTGTCAGTAGATCTTTCGATTGAAATTGGTAAACATATAATCCTGGCAGAAATAGTGGTAGTTAATGTAGAAAAAAATGTAAGCCATGCATTTCTTAGTAAATTTAAGGTGAAACTGCGAAAGGATAATTAAATCAGTTATGGTACCCTAGATCGTACCACTTATCCTTGGATAACTGTGATAATTTTAGAGCTAATATATGCTAACAGAGTTCTGACCGGTGACGGAAGGGGTGCTTTTGATAGATCAAAACCAATGCAAGTTCTTGATCATGCAACTTAGTGAATCTGAATAACTTATTTCGGATCTGATGGCCTAATACCGGCAAGGCATCTTTCAAATATCTGCCTTATCAACTATCGACGGTAGGTTCTGCGCCTACTATAGTTGTAACGGGGAGTCAGGATTCGATTCCGAAGAGGGAGTTTGAGCAACGGCTACCACATCCAAGGAAGGCAGCAGGCCTGCAATTTACCCACTCCCACGGATAGGTAGTGTCGAAAAATTTCGGGTCTATAACTAGATCAACATCCATTTTCACAACTATCATTTAGTAATTCAAGTTTAAAATACAATACTGTCATCAATTTATATAGCAGGAAGCGTGCAAATCGACTCTAAATTAATCCAGAAGCCCCGGAAATCGTCTATACTGAGAGCAATTAAACATGCAGTATACTACAAATACATTGCACATATAAATGTAAATGAAAATATTCAGAAGTAGTTAAGTAGAACTGTAATTAAAGTAACGTCTAAAACTAGATGCGAGTAACAGTTTTAAAAATCGGGTATCCTAAAAAACGCGTTTATTTAGTAAAAAACTTAAAAGAAAAGTAGGCGATCTATCGAAAATGTATTTATTGTATATTTAAATTAAATTAAAATGTCCATAAAGGTTAAATCAGGATTGCGTGGGAACATATTTATAACACATCTTCTAGAGATCAATTTTGCAGGAAACATATCACAAATTCGCGATAGAAACGTATTGATTGTGTATGACGTTGCCCGATTTTGCCAGAACCATAATTTTTGGTTTTAACTAGGAAGGTTTTGCAATTCAGGCACCAATTTATGCTCCAAATTGAAATATAAACTTTCTGTGGTAAATTAACTAAATAATAATAATAAAAATTTCAGACCCGAAAAAAGTTACAGTATTTAAGAATTTTGAACTAGACATATTTTTTAAATAACATAAAAGATATTTTTTGCCGTTTTTTTGCAGGTTTAGCTAGAGTACACTTATGCATTAATCTAGCGTACTCTTGACCTATCACAATAAGCTTTATCATGCTCTCGCCCTGCATTAATGCATAATAATTGAGATAGGTTAGGAGTAGGCTAGGTAAATTTCCAAGTTATTACAACTAGGGTGTGTTATTTATTGGTGTAGGTCATGGGTTAGTTAGATCTATATGAAGTGTGTTATAGTTTGTAAAATTTTAATAGTTTTATATGAGTTTTTAAATGGTTTAGTGTAAGAAACTGTGTTTGTAAAAGCTTCAATTATTTTTAAGATAATTCTAAAATGGTTTATTTTGCCAAAAGAAGTTATATTAAAAACCACCTAGGATTTGTTGAGAGATTTATTAAAGTTTATAAAACCTTAAGCGCCGATATTCTGGATCCTATACCTTTCATCAATCATTTGCAATTTGAAAATCTGTATCCTGTGGCCAAAAGTCTTAAGCAAAGTTCTTCGCGATCTATAGTCCTCCAGGATGTCAAAATCTAGGGCGAAGTTACTGAACCGCCTCTCAGACTATTTGGATCAATATCACAATACCGTAGTTACTTTTAGGTTTACACGTCTAGTAACAGCCACATTTATGATAAGTTAATTAGAAAAATATTGATATTGATGTACTCTTGAAATTGTTCAAAACGAAATCTTTAACAACCATTTTGCAAAATTGACACACTGACTGATTGATTTATTGTAACTAATATACATATGAAGGAAATCAATTTAAAAAACAACAACCTACTGGAGAGATTTTATTCAAATTTAATAATCTGTTTGTTTCATTAAAATAGACTTTTTATGTAAATATATGATTTTATATCAATAAAAGATAACGAAGGAGCTGTTACAATATAATCTCTCATTTCTATAGAAATATCAATAATTTTTCTTCTGAGAAAGGTCATATAATTTGAGAAAATTAAGTAGAAGATTACTTTTAGATATATTTTTAAAATGAACAAAATTAAACCTTATAAACCGATATTTGTGCAAGGAACAGTAATAATGCTTTTAGTTTAGATTTTTGCTTATGTGTAGAAGAAAATCAGACTCTAAATAGAAAATATTGTAAGGAAGAATTGTAGTTTTTGGTGGAAGAAGCCCTAAGGGGAAGATTGTTTAAAATTATTAATTTTTGTTGATGTTGAAGGCATTGAAGAATATGACAGTGGTCACCCACCTACCCTATAAATACATTTAAATTTAATGTACTTAGAGAGCCAATGTATAATTTAAATCTTCAATACGAATTTCGGAGAAAAATTATAAACCAATGTTTAAACATTAATAAAAATAAATATTTAAGGTGGGTAGGTGGCCCCCAAACTACACTGAAAATTTTTAACATTTATGTAAGCAATAACTTAAATATTAATACCTGTAACTAAGACATGTTTTTATTTTTCTAATGACTTTATTGTATTGAACTCAAAAAGGAAATTTTATAGTGTTAGAAGAATTGGAGGGTAGGATACAGACTAACCATTCACTCATATATATAAATTGAAGCTACAATTAGAGAGCCAATCTAAAGAACAAGTTAAATGAAATGAATCCATTGAAACACATGTGAGTAGTTTATCTCAGAAAATATATATGGAATACAACAAATATATTAATTCTCTTAATTAAAGAAGATTAGAAAAACTATTAATAGGAAGAATGAAATAAAGCTAATGCACAAAATATGGACAAAGTTATTTGAAAATTGGAATATAGAATGTGAAGAAAAGAAAATTTAAATAAGAATCTAAAAAATAAAAGTTAATTATAATTAATAAAATATATAAGTCCTTTACGTTGTAGAAAATTGACTAATAAATATTAGTTAATTATAATTAACTATCAAATTTTTCAAATTTTAAGTCTTTTAAATTTTTTTAGTTAAGAATATTTATGTGTAATTTTCGACATAGTTCTCGATTCAATTTGGATCTTTCAAGTAATTTTATTACTTGAAATAGCATTCATATTTTTACAACTCTGTCGGTCTTAATTCTATGTTTCAATGATGCCTGGAGTAATAATATTTAAAAAAAATCGACCCAAATCAACTGTTTTGTTATTGTCATGTCTGGAAAGATAAACAACGATACAGCAACGTAATAAGAGCGGCGGAAATAACGAACGCAAGTAAAATAATGGTGAAAAACATCTCACAACTTATTGACAATTCCACACCTCGCGTCTCCTTGATTTAAAATAAAATAAAAAACGTACACAGACGTGAAAAGTATAAGGTTATCTATCGAGCAAACGTGTGAGACTTGAAAACAGATGGTTTCTTCGTGTGGATAATTTATCTTTATATTGAGTTTAGTTATTTCAAGTAAAACCTGCATTGGAGAAAAATACTTTTTATTGTAGAGCTATTTTTGTTAAGCAACTATTGGAAATATTAAAAAAAAATGTTATATTATATAATTATGAAAATTATTTTGAAGTTTAATATTAATTATATTTAATTACTTTATATTTTTTCTCATTTAAGGTAGCGTAGAAAAGTATGGTCGATAGCCCAGACAGTGAGGAACTAACCAATGTGAATATATGTATTATTGTAAATATTTGTAAATAAATTACTGTAATATAGATGTTGGATAATATTAATAATTTTATTATAATCAATAAATTAAAATATTTAATTTTAATATAAATATATTACAAAAATTGTTTCGATATTTATAGGTCATTATAGTGATAACAATCGTTGCTTATTAAAAACTAGGCCGTATTTGTTTTATATTTTTTTAATATATTTCATTATTTTTTTTTCATATAAACATATTAGTTAATTTAATGTTAAAATCAAGAATTACAGTGTATAAACGGTGGTATATTTAAGAACACTTTTACTTATTATTTAATATATCATTATGTAAAAAAATCTTACGTTCTATTTACTAGTTTATTTATTTTTTTATTAAAACCATGTCAAGGTGTTTATATTTATCTGACTATGCGTATGTAGTAAATTAAAAAGAAGTATATTCCAAGTGAATTTTATTAAATTGTACAGACGTTTAGAGTAGTTTTAGTTTGTGAATATCTATTTGAGTACAACAATTTTCTGTTTAAAAGTTAGATCATTTATTAAAGCTAACCAAAAATAGTAAATGAAAGAGCAGATAATAAATCTAAACTTCCCCTGCTTTTATAGATGTAATCTTGATAATTATTTTTTTATATTAATAAGGATACTTTTGTAATTATTATTATTATTAAATATCCTTAGTCCTTTCAAAAAAGAACATTTTTTGAGTGCTTTAAGTGCCTTATCAATATTTTGCAACATCACTCATCTGGCCATTTTGTCAGAACTCGTGACGCTAATTAAACATAATCGTGCGGCAAATTGAGAATTTCATCCTGGGACAAGCATTGTGTACATGAATCATTAACCTGCTCAACTTAGCGCCCTTTCCGTTGGCCCCGCCATGATTTATTAATTACCAACTCCCATATGTGTGTTAGTATGTGTGTGTGTGTAAAGAGTGGCACGCCGTGATGCGATGTGGGCTTAATGTTCGTGTATTTACAGAATGTGCAAATTTACATGATCTGTATACCGGCGTGCACAACATATTCCTGGAATATCGGCTCTGTACTCGTCGCACGAATTTTATTCTGGGGACGGCTGTCTGGTATTTGGGGCTCCGAATTGGGGCCTCCCTGTGTGCGACCTGAAACAGACCAAACATATCGTACTCTTTCGCATACATTTATCAACCATTTAAGGCAACTACGTGTGCTATCTAATGGACAGTGTCGTGTCATCTATAGGGTTTTATCTAATCATTTTATTTATATAATTTTAATTTCAAGTTAAATTATTGAAAACGTATAAATTAAAATCAATATTTTATAATATATGATTTTTTCCACTGAGAAATTCGTTGGCGAAAATTAATTGTACCTGGCGCATGCACCATAAATAAGAATAAACTTAAAATTGTTTATTACTTTCAGTTTTGAATGAACTTATTATTTCATTAAAATAAATTGCGCTTGTATTTATTTTATTTCTTTATTCACTTTCTCCACATAAAATACATTACGATGCTTAAAAATACATTTATGTATATTGGATGTAAACGTCAAATAATAATATATACAGTATGAACTATCTCTAATAATAAAATAATACAGTAATAATACAGGTACAAGTATTTATATTAGCGTATGTAATTTCACATACATGTTTATGTTACGATTGTGTCATTGATAATAAAATCGAAATCTGTGTATCTGTACCAAATGCGTTATTATTATATTAAATTGATTAGTGATACCATGATATTGTATTACGTATAAACAGAAATAAATAAATACCATTGTGATTTCTAAAAATTATTTATTTGATTGCAATAATTTAAAAATTGAACGCCTTTACAGTCTATTATTATTATTATTATTATTACACATTAATTATAAATAAACTATATTTATAAACATCTAAATAAGAAATTAAATTCATGTAAGTTATATAATAGCTATTATTAATAAAGCTATATGAAACTTCGAATAAAAATTTTTAATTAATTTAACTTACATTTGTGTAAGTATATAAATTGTAAACCACAGGCACCAATTATGGATATAATCGACTGAGTTTACACTATTTTATGTGTATTTAAAAAGCATCCAAAGGATATAAATAAAACATTTTATTTTTTTATATCACACTATATTTTTACCACAGGCTATTCTCAGTGTTAAAAGCATGAAAGCAGTTAAAATTAATCGTTATATCTGTGAATCTTATAAAGAAAACATTATGTATAATGGAATGGTAAGGAAGAGGGTTAGAGCTTTTAAAGATGTCCGCAATAATGTTAATGACGAGGCTGGGTGACCTCCTGTCATTACTGACGATTTTATGATTCAACAATTTGACGAAAATGCGAAACGAAACAAGAGCTTAACAATCTTTTCGTTATTTTAGAATTTTTCTCAAGTTTCATGAAGTGTTCTTATGAATTTGTGATCGAATGCTCACATTACCGGAAACTGTGTTCAAGGTAGGTACTAAAAATGTTGATGGAGAAGCAATAATTCAAACGATTAGGCAACTTAGGAAACTGACGACTGTTTCTTATAATAAACCTTTATGTTTTGTAGCAACTAGGAGATATTTTTTCCATGTGCATATTGAATGTTAATTTTTTGTCAAAATAAATACCTAGATCTTTGATGCAGTCTACACGTGAGATAATATAGTTTTCTAGAGCATAATTGTACAAAATAGGCGTATTTGATCGGGTATATGACATGATGTTACATTTCGATATAACAGGTGGGGAAAAAGTCCCGCTACCATTTTGATTGTGCGCCATCTTGGTTCTGTGACGTTTAGCACAGTTTCGTTGAAATAATGAGCAGAAATAGTGACAATACTCAGCGGAAACTTTATGTGAAAACCAAACTTACCTTACTTATCTTTTTTTTTGAGCAAAGTTATAGGCAATCAAAATGGTTGCGGGACTTTTGCCCCACATTGTATTAATATTAATACTATCTAATGAATACAAGTCACTTAGTTTTCTTAAATTATTTTGTAATTTAACAGCATCATCAGAACTGCGTATTACCGAATAGAGCTTAATATCATCTGCGTATACCAGAAACTCACAGTCTAAAACATCACAAACACTATTAATAAATATTAAGAACATCAGCGGACCACTTGAGGAACACCACTGTTCGCTATATACGTGCGGATTTTTCTTCCCATATGTGAGAAAAATTGAGCTCTATTGGATAAGTAAGATGAAAGTACACACACTAAATATTATGGTATATCCGATCAAACGTTTTATTCATGTCAGTATATACTTCATCGACTTGGTTACCACGGTCTAAATGGTCAGAAATAAATTGAGTAATGTTAATTGGTTTGGTTTGTGTTGATTTCTTTTTAATGAATCCATGTTGACTTGTATTAAGCAAATTAGACACTTTGAAATAAATATGATTAGCGAAGATAAATTCGAAAACTTTGCTAAAATTAGAGATATTGGCAATAGGCTTATAATTCTCAAACTTAAATCTGTCACCTTTTTTAAAGACAGGGCAGATTTAACTTTCCAACAGTCTGGAAAGACGCCACTAGAAAGGATTGAGTTAAATAAATGGGTTAAAGGCCGCACAGAATAAGCTGCACAGTCTTTCAACAAGAATGCTGGGATACTGTCCGGACCCATGGTAAGCTTAGGTTTTAGCCGGCGGAGACTATGTAGCACTTGGTCCTCGTTAATAGAGACATTCTTCAGAGCATGTTGATGCATTTGAAGGTTGACATCACAATCATCATTGAACAGGTGAAGCCTTGAAGTGTGTAGCAAAACCTTCGATTATATATGTTGGTGTATCAAGAACTGTGTTTCATGTATCCTGGTATTCGCGATTGTTGCCTGTTATGATTAACAATCTCTAAAAAGTACTTGGGTCGTTGTTTGTGTTATCCTCAAGAGTTGAAACATATTTGCGGTGGTTTAGTTTGATTTTTTGTTTTAGTAGTCGGCGAACAGATCTGAATTCTTCTAAGATAGCATTATTATGTTTGATATGCTGAAGAACTAAATTTCAGGTTGAGTAATGTGAAGTGTTATATATTATGATAAAGTAACTTAGTTTTTCTTTTTATTAGGGAAAAAAAATTCAGCGTCAAACAATGGAGGATATTGTTTCTTATTAATATTCTGTTTTCGCTTGGGAACGCGAATATGACGACTTTTCAATTTCGGACCAGCCTAATTGATAAAGTTCTTCATAGAGTAGATGAAGATTAGCCGCACGCAAGTTATAAAAATCATGGTTGCGCTCTGATGCGAAAAAGTTTGGATCATTTTTTCGTGGAACTGCTACATCTATTACTAAAAACAGGTGATGGCGATCCTCTTCAACCAAAGTACATTCTGATTTTTCGACTACGCAAGTTTCATATGGGGTAACGACCAGATCCAAGATTCTTTCGTTGGAATTCCGAATGAAGTTAAGTTGTTTTAAATTCTTTAATGCAGTAAAATTTAAGAGTGGTAGTATACTATGACTATTATGATTTTTATTATCTGTGACCAAGTTTACATAATTACTGAGATTAACATCACCCAATATAACGATTTTATTAAAATAGAAATTTTCTTCTATTGTTGTATGAGTTGGTATATAAACACACATTATAATAACTGCTTTATTTTTAGATATATTTGCTTCAATCGTAACAATATCAATATTTTCGATGTAAAAATGCATTGTTAAACGGACACATTTAAACGAGCTTTTAATTGCAATTAATGCACCGTCACCATTACGTATTTTTCTGTCGGACCTGAAGTCATAGTAGTGATTGGGAAATAATTAGTTATCATAAACACCATCTTTAAGCCATGTTTCCGTTAGTGTAAATATATCATAATTGTTTATTAATGCATTATTTAAAAAATTCAATAGTTTTTGTGTTTAATCCGTTAACATTTTGGTAGTATATATTGATATGTTTAATACTTGAAGCCATCACTTTGTGATACATCTTAAATCAGGAACACTTAATGAAAATACACTTCGTTGATATCACACACAGGATTTATTACGTGACTATAGTTTCAACCTTTAAAAGACCATTATCAAACGTACAGTAAATTAGAAACTTAACTAAGGCGGTATTTGTACAAAAACAAGACGGATTAAAAAGGGGGGTACATGGTGATAAACGGTAATAAGATTTACACAATCGCTTTAAAAATGGGCGAGTATATTAAGTCGGTCTGGTCGTTAATTATGGGGTTTTCCGGATTACGTTTGTGTTTATGGATTTCTAAGGATTCGAGCAGGTCAAGTTTCGGACCTTTTTCTGAAAAATGTAATATTTCCAAGGGATTAGTTTCTGGGAGGTGATTATTTTCAATTAAGTGATTCGCAAAGGTGCAGTTTGTTTTATTGTTATAGAAAGATCTCATATGCTCTTTTAGGCGAATGTGAAAATTTTGACCAGACTGACCAATATATATACCCTTACAAGATCCACATTTTAATTTATATACACCAGATCGTTTTATTTTTGTGGTCTTCTGTTTTGCATTAAATAGGATGTTGTTGAGTTTTTTATGTGTTTTAAATGCTTGAACTTGAATATCATGTTTTTCCAAAATTCTTTTTATTCTGTAGCTCGGTTTTCCAAAGAAAAGTAATGTGACAAACGGTTTTTTCTCTCTAGCGGATGTCCCGTGATAAAGCATTGATTTTAATTTTGATTTTTGTTTATCGTCTAAAATATTATCTATCAGTTTTGTTGTATAACCGTTATTTGTTGCTAACTGCTTGTTATAACGAAGAGGCAGATAAGGGAAGTGATAGTGCGCGGTGAATCATTGAATTGAATGCTGCTTGTTTGTATTTTAGCGGGTGTAATGATGGAATAAGAGAGTCTGTGAATTGTTATGTTTAGTTATGGATAGGTCTAGGAAATTAATAGTATTATTGGATTCAGTCTCCACTGTAAATGTAATATTAGGATGAAGGGAATTAATGTAATTTAAAAATGATTTGATTTTAGTATATATTGAGATTAAATGCCTCTTGAGAAAATTCTAGTTTTTTTTTGATTAATAATGGTAGGGATTCCTCTAATATATTTAATAATAAGGTGTTTTCTCCGGCATCAAATGACGTGCTAGTTTAAATAGTTACGTTGCTGAAGTGTAAGATCAGATATTATTTTAACACCTTCCTTAATTAATTTACTTTTTATCAACAACTGTTTTGCAATTGATTCGGCAGAAAATACGACTTTCATGGGGCCCGGTGCATTGGATGGTTTACCGATAAATATTACAGATGACTTTAGGGCTGCAGTATTGTCTTCAATTTTCTCAGGGATTTGGTAATTTATGGATTCAAGCAGATTGTAAACGATAACTGTTGTTTTTGAAGAAATATTATTTAATTTTAAGGAAATTGATAAAGTGATAAAATAGAAGAGTTTTAATGATGTAAGTTCCATCCATTGTTATTATTTTATTTTTTCTGAACAGCCTTCGGCATGATTGTTTGGGGTTCAGAGAAAATATGATTCCCATCGATTTTTTGCGCGCAAGATTTATTTCCCAGAAAATTAATCCGTATCACATAATGCTACACAAACAGTAAGAAAAAAAGATATATACAAATAATGTTGACTGCATATAGAAGGGCGGAGTTCACTCTTCCAAATACATTTGGTTGGATTATTTGCGTTCTCAATATTTGATTTGTAGTATTGAGAACGTTGTTGAATTAATAGTCTGTAATATAGTTTTGTATGAGTTTAAGTATTTTGTATCATATCGCGATATTATATATAGTAAGTCAAGTTCATGTTTACATTTTAAAAGCTCATCAATAGCAGTCATTTTTGTAAGTTTTGATTTTATTGGAAAGCATTTTACAGGAAAACATTTATCCACTGTACATTAACATTTGAATCATCTGCGAGATAAATACTCTTCCAATTTTTATTTTGGATTTCTGCTCTTAACTTATCTAAATTGTCTTCAATGAATACCCCTTTTCGAGTTTTATTACGTACAGTTTTTGTGTTCAAAGTAATTTCAAGTTTTAGTCCTAAATCATCTGATAAGTGCATGTTTATTATACTACCCATACAGATATCTAATCGATTAATAAAAATGTTATCAATGCATGAGAAACATGCGTGCTTCTTGTTGGTTCATTAAATATATTACAAAATCCATAATATTATGTTTTTGGGGTAAGTCAACGATGATCATCGAAATTTTTTTAAGAATCTAGTGGTTGTTTTTCTGGTTTTTTATTATTATTCAAATATCCTTCAATACAGGGTCTATTGTAAAAGTAGTGCGCATTTCTGGGGAAAATATATTTATTGATCGTGCTGATACAAATGCTTTAGATTTTTCAAAATAATCTTACCAAACATCAAGTTTGCTGTTAGTTTTCTCTTTAGTCGGATAAACAAAAAGAAGTAGTACGGAGATTGTAAGTGGTCTGAGGAACCACCGGGGTGTTGTTCCGGGCCAGTAAAGTTGTTAACGATAAAGGCAGTGCGGATGGGGATATTGTCCTGGTGAAGCCTAACCGTGTTTTTAATGCGTGCAATCTCTTGAGTACCTGCAGGTTAAAGGCTGTGTTGACAGTTTATCTTATGGGTACAACCTCACAATGAACGATTCCTCGGATGTCAAAAAAGACTATTAGCATCGTTTTGATGCAAGACTTGCTCATTAGCGCTTCTTGGAGCGGGGGGATGATTTTGTGTGCCACTCGCTGCTCTGCCTTTTTAATTCTGGGCTCACGATTTATCTCCGGTTTTGACAGTGTTAAGAAAGCCCGACTCATTTTGAATCGAATTCAACAATTTTTGACAGCGCGAAACTAGAAGTTATTTCTGGTATTCCGTCAACACTTTCGGCCAAAGCTTCACACAGATCTTGCTCAATTGCACTATTCCATGTACCGCAAATATGGATATGTGAGGCTTTCAGAACACACACACAGCCCTCTTTGAACGCCTTGTGCCATCTCCCGGACTGTGACCTTAAAATGCAGTCACTCTTGAAGGCCTCTTAAAGCACTGTAACGTTTAGGTTGCATTCGTTCTAATTCACACACATAATTTGATTATGTATCGCTGTTCAAGTAAATGCTTCATCGAATAGAGTTACAATGTCGAAAAACACACATTGGATGGACATACCCTAAATTTCCCGACCTGTTATACCCCATTGCGAGGGTAATAAAATCATGTGCATTACTTTAATAATAGACCCTGTATTTCTAGGATGAACTATGCCCAATTCTTATGCAGTCTAAATTATTGTCAATATTATTTATATTATAAAAGACAAAGGTGTAGATAATTTTATGCAGATTAATAAAATATATTTAGAAAATTTGTGTCGCCATTATTTTCCGAGATATGATGTAAACTTATTTTTTTAAAATGGATACCATAGTTGGCTATGGCCTCATTTGGTAAATTATTTTTTCTTTTTAATCTAATATCACATATGACATAATTATTTCTAAAAATTAGTGTAAAGTAAATCTACACTTCTTTTCCCATTTAACCATTTTTCTATCTCTTATAGTTTACGAGATCCCGCCCCATAGAGATCATCTAAAAATAACTCATCCTGTTTTTTCTTGAAATTATTTTTATTTTTTTGTATTATTAACACATGAACTGACGTACGAAAAACATGTTGATTTAATGTAGTCAAGTATTCTATAATTGTAATTGCGTTATGCTTGACCTAGTAGGTTTCAGCTTAATAAATTTATTTACCTTTAATTAACCAGGACAGAATAAACATATTTCAAGAGAAACATTAAATAATATTCTGCAATATTAAGAGGAAATTATCAAATAAATTATAGGAATATACGTATTCCGGATGTGTTTTTTTATATAAATGTTGGCTAGTAATGAAGAATCTATTTATTATGAGATTTGAATAAATTGGTGAATAAAAGTTTATTATTATTATTACATATTGATTTTTGTTTTTATAATAAAATACTGTTTAATCAATAATAGTTATATCGATGATTCCAGAGGCATCTACATCGTTATCCATAATTTTTATAATAATATTTATTTAAGAATATATTTAATGTATTTAAGTCTATAAATGACTGAATAATTCAAATCTAAGGTTTTATAGTTGCTTCGTACATACAATTATTAAATGTAGTAATTATACACATCTGTGGGTAATGTTCGTTGTGATAGGGGCAAATTTAATAAGTTTAGTAATGAGATCAATTTTTCGTTTTCTTTCTATAAGCAGTATTTGCTATTGTCCAAACTGACGATTTTCTTCTGTAAGCTAGGTGAAAAATTCTCTTGTATTGGACATCCAGAGAAAAAGTCCACAAGTGGCGAAACAGTTCTTGCAAAAATAAATGCCATTATTGGTTAAAAGTTTCAAGTTTTATTTATACAACCTAACATTTAGGCGCAAAATAGACTTACAAGAACTTACAGCCAATGCTATAAAATTATGACTAAGTTATTTTTCAACAGTTTTCAGCATGAAATATATGTCGTACTATTTTTATCGAAAAAAATCGGACAAATGGAAGTACGCCATTAGCGCAATGCTGACTGTTTAATTATGAATGGTGCGCAGCCATTTGTTTGACAGAAAGCATTAAATGATACAAAAGTAATTTGCGTGTTACTACAAATAGGAAGACTATCAAAGCAAAACTAGTTTGAACTTATTTATTTCTGTAAAATGTTTTTACTTCTATTTAAAATTAATTTTATAATAAAGCTGTCCGGAAGAGATCGAAACACGTGTCTGCAGATGGTTATAAACTTGAGTGTTAAATTATTTAATTATTTTTGCCAATTCATTGTTAATTACATTAACCTAAATTCATTTCTTTTTCCAAAAATATCATACCATAGCCACTCACAAACAATTTAAAGTACATTCAACGATTTTTAGTTTATTTTACATTCAGAATTAATATCCTAGTTTAAGGAAGATAAAAGGTTATTTTAATACAGTTAAAATTTACAATTACTGGAATTACACTTAATAACAATCTTAAAAAATATTTTTCTAAAATATTTTAAATTTCTGGTAATTCTTAGTGAGCAATAAATAATGTTTTGAATACGGAAATACGTTATACTTTCTTATTCAAAACCAGGAACAATACTTTAAATATTTTTTGTAGAGGATTGTAAAACCATTTCCTTTTATTGCATTGGGGTGTTCTTTTATGTACACACGTACATACACACACACACGTGGAGTTTTTATTCTTGTGTAATATATGTAAATTGGAATATATATTCATGCAAGCAAAGTTAAAATCTTATCTGATATCTGTTATACTCGCAGGAGTTTATCGAATAAATTGTATTACAACAAAATGTGCACGGCGTAATTTAAACTTTTATCTCAAATTCTTGTACGAGAGCGGCGGCAGTCGCGCTGTTTGTAATTTAATATTAAAATCCCAGTAGATTCATTTTTACTGCAGCGCATGTATCATTTCAACGTAATAAAATTAATTGTAAATGTAAGCCGGTTATTGATTTCGGTGTGGTTTTAGCTCCTACTTATCAGCGATATTGACGGATTATGAAATGTTGACAAACGGCTTAATTTGGTAATTATTCACACAACTGGAATCGATTTTATCAATAATTTTGTGTCAATTAAATGATTACACCTGTAAGGTTTTAGATAATTTGTTTAGAAATGAATGTCACTTTTTATAAAATAATTTTTTCTCTTTCATTTTGACTTATTTCTAAAAACGTACGTATTTTTTTATTAATGGTGATTATTTTATAAGTCGAATATTTCTTCAAAAAATATATAATTTTATATAAATTAACTACTGTATCCTGTATTTCTAAATACAGTCTTGAACAGAAACTTAAAACTTTTTTTTATCGTAAGAGTTGAAAAGCTTTTAGTAAATATTTTTGCACAAGAATTGGGTCACGTCTATTTTAATATCTACCGTTAATTATCAATGAACTACATAGGATTATTACCTTATTTTCCTTTGATTTATAAATAGTTTGTTAATACTACAGAAAGCAAATGTTTCTCCATATTTGGTGGTTTTAATTAAGGGCGATATTTCCGTATAAGAAAGACACTTTTGTATTCAAAAATACTCCTGAAATTTTAGAAATCTTTGAAGGTCAAATCACAAAATAAATATTCTCACTAAACTAATTTATGCTTTCTTGAAAATGCGTTTTTGCCACAAAATCACTTTCTTGTACATTGTACTTTTATACTGCTTTTTAATAATCTACACTTATAATCTAAGTGGAAAAAATTAAAAATTTTGTTTTATAATGACCAGATCAATTGTGTCAAAATTATAGCCAATCAGAATAATAAAGTGTTAATAAAATATGTATTATTATATATATTATATATTTTATTATCAAATTATGCTCTTAGTGGGTATTTTCCTTAATCCCGAACGTAATTATTTCCGTAGAATTCAGTAATCCACCTCAGGTATAAATTCAGACCTTCAGTCGGTTATATTTCATTATTGTGTTAGTTGCCGTACATATCTGAGTAAGTTATTTATATTTCATTATATTTATTTTAGTAAACGTTTTTATTTATATTTGAAATCAATTTTATAATAAAGTTGTACTGAAGAGATCGAGAGATCGAAACACGTGTCTGCAGATGGTTATAAATTGAGTATTGAATTATTTAATTGCTTTTGCTAATTTATTTTTAATTACACCAACCTAAATTAATTTCTTGTTCCAAATTTATCATAATATAGTCAGTCACAAATTATTTAACGTACATTCAATAATTTTTAGTTCATTTTACAGAAAGAAATACGTTCAAACTAGTGTTGCTTTGATAGCCTTGCTATTTTGTAACACGCAAATTACTTTTGTATTATTCAATGTCTGTTGAAGTATTAGCTAGAGAAGTAGTTGTTTCAAAAGTGGCTTGTTCTTGTAGTCTTAATAAGACTCATTTGTTGTAGATTTTATGAAATATTTTTGTGTTTTTTCTAATTATAATAAAGTGTGTATAAACAAAGTTTATTTTATGTTTTTTAAAATTACTTAAAAAATCACCAAGTGAGAAATACATAGACATTCGAGGGTAGGTGTTAGCGGCACTTGGTGTTTTTACAAAGATTAATCTGCTTTAATATGTAGATAAATATATTTCTTGCTAGTCCACTGCATTGATTAAACGCCCTTCTCTCAAATCGAAATAAACAGATCCTTGGTTCTTGGTCCAACAAGAGTCTCTTTTCGTTTAAAGATTATGAAGGTAATCAAACTAATAACAAATTTGATGAGGTAAAACACTTAAGTTCCATAATATTTTTATTTTCAGTTGCCTGATACGTGTTTCGATCATTCCTGATCATTTTCAGTCAACTGAAAATAAAAATATTATGGAATTTAACAAGTGTTTTACCTCATCGAATTTACATATCTCGCCCCATCAAGAGTTTAGTTCAACCTGTATCAATTAAATCTATTAACAGTTTGTTACACACTTGCGTATCTAAAGTGAGTGACCTTAAGCAGGTAACCCATACCGCCGAAACGTCTAAAGGATATAACCAGTCTCCACCCCATGATATTATTTTCTCTAACTTATGAAGAGAAGAAGTACAGGCCCGCAAAAATAGACCAATTTATGATCCAAAAGCAAGCACTTTTCGGCAGAATGAGAAAGCTAAATTGCAAACATAAGGACTCCTTCACCTAGAGATCAGGAAGGAGCTAGCCAAACTCCAAGGCAAGAAAAGCGGAGAATATTATGCCACGGAAAAGAGTAAGTGTGCCTACTGCAAGAACAGCGACCACCGAGTAGAGGAATGCCGCAGAAAGCAGCGAGAAACCACCTCTAATATTCAATGACAGGGCTACGGAAAGAAAACATAATAACAAATTGATGTCAAAATTCCACCGTTGACACAACCAGAGATACGAAGCACCACATGTATACAGGGTGACTGACGAAAAACCTTTGGTGCTGTATCTCGCTTATTTTTTATTGATCGTTGATCGTTGATCGTGTTTTTTCAAAAACTTAATGCAAGAATGCAGTTCAGTTCATATTGAAGTCTTTTAAAAATGATTTAATTTGATGTTTCATTTATTAAAATCGAATAAAAAATAAACGAGATACAGCACCAAAGGTTTCTCGTCAGTCACCCTGTATATAACAGTAGAAGGGAAACCAAAGTACGCGCTTTTTGACAGAGGTTTCCAGATCTTTGTTGCTATGCTGCGCTTGTTAAATGCGCTGAAAACGTTTGATAATCGCCAACACGCTACCAAAACCCGAAGGGACATAATCCTTAAAAATAAACAACTTCACACGCTAAACAATCATCGGAATGGATTTTCTGGAACAAGCATGTATTACACTCGATCTAGGTCAAAAGATCTGAAAATTTTCCGAAGAATTACAACCAGCGTATGATGTAGAGAGGCCTCAAATCTTCCAGAAAACTGAATAGAGATCAGCGTCTTCCTCTTTCCTGAACCACTGACAAAACTTTGTGACAAAAAAGTCCCGTTTTTTCGACCTTATTCAGAAACCATAGAAATCGCAACACTAGAGGTAATACTACCCAAAGTTGAGGGGACCTCTACATAGTATTACTGCTAGTGTTGCGATTTCCTTGGTAAAACTAGTAACCTATCGACGGAAGAGTGAAAGGCCTTGTATAAATTATTAGAAAAACAAGTGAAAGCATTCCAGAGCTACAAGCTACCCACGACACTTGGATGCCATCTCATGATCACCCGGATACACGCCCAGATTAGCCCGAAAGCGTATCGGATGTGACCGCAGAGTAAAGTGCTACAACACAAATTAGACAACTCCTGAAAGATAATATCATACAGTCCTCATCATCTCCATGGGTCGTACTGGTGGTAATAGTGTCCAAAAGGACGGTATATTCCGCCTCTGCGCCATCAACACCGTCAGTACATCAGACCGATACTCATTCCCGATGGATGGCCTATTGAAAAAGGAGTCCTCAGGAAAGTTCACTTATACTACTGATTTGCGTAGCGGATATTGGTACATTCCCGTAGCAGAGTTTTCTTGCCTGTTCAGCCATTATGAATTCAAACGGATGTCCTTTGTACTGAGCCATGTCTCGGCTACGTTCCAGTGAATGATGGACCTCCTGCTATCAAAAATCCTGCATGTTCGAATGCTTGCATACCTTGACGATATCATCGTGATATCTGACAATTTCAGGCAATACTAGCACGATGTGGAGGATATCCTTGCCTTGCCTTTTCAACCAGGTGTCCCTCGCCACAAATCGTGAACTATCAACATTATGCCCAGAACGTGTTACATTTCTTGGCCACATTATAACACAGGAGAGAGACCCAACGAAGCCGGTTTATTCCGAATTTCGCAGAGAAAAGCCATCCCTTTAGGAAAGTCACCACTAAATTGTTTGTAAAATTGTTTATAAAGTTGTTTGGTGAAGAAATTTTTTAAGTATAGTTTGAAAATGACAGAAAATCTGTCGAAACTATAGTCATAAATAAAGATTAAATGTGTGTGTTATATAATAAAGGTATTTACACTCATTCACTTGGAGATGAGATTAGCAGCAGTAAAAGGCACAGGACAACCTCAAGAAAGCACTAATTTCGGCACCAATTTTAAAAACTACTATACCCGCCCAGCCATTTCTCATCAGGACCGATGCAAGAAATTTATATAAAAATTTGCAATAATTTTCTTTTTATATATTTTTTTTAATTGCACTATACGAGTTCTAAAAAGTTCCTAAAAAAATTGAAGTTGCACCAAAGATTTCTTTTCCAGATATTTTGAACAACCCTTTTTGATATATTTTTCCGATTTATTGTTTTCTTCAATCGTAATATTTTATAATTTTTGAGGATATTGGAATTTTTCTGCATTTTTTTTACAAATTTATAGAATTGAATTGACTTGCAATGTTTATCCAATTTATCAGACTTTTCTACCAATGTTTTCTTCCAAACCTAATTTCATCATTTCCTGTTTAAACCTTAAAAATGTTCATTGGAGGTTGAATAAGGATAGACAATTCCATAAACATGTTTCGTATGATTACTTCCCTATTTGCTTTAAAATTTGTAATCATTTTTTCTCAAGATATCTTCAATATTAATCGCTTAAATTATTTGACATTACCTGAGTTTTGTAGAAGCTTCTTAAATATTGGCGTTTTATCCAGCACTTTTTCTTCCCGATAAATAAAAATAGAAATATTTATTCTTCAGAAAATCCTCTTCTAGATCTTCTCAAACTTTGCAGTTTCTCTCAGTACGTTTTCTTCCACCTATCTAGAATTTTCAAATATTTCATTTCCAGGAATGTTTAATACAAATTTTGTCTTAGTTTTTTTCAAAATCCTCTTCTAGATCTTCTCAAACTTTGTAGTTTCTCTTAAGAACTTTTTCTTCCAGTTATCTAGAATTTTTAAACATTTATTTTCCAATAATAATACAAATTTTGTATTAGATTTTTCAACTGTTCAAATTTTTAGAATACTCTTTAAGATTCTTAAATTTCTCTTCTAAACTTCTAAAATTTTTAATTTTTGATAATTTTTTATTATGTATTGCTTTATCCAGTCATAGTTTTCCATAAATAAATTTATAATTAGATATTTAGAAGAATAAAATTTGGGTGTTTGTCACCATTTTTTTATTCTAGATTTCTAGAATGGATCAGAAATTATCTTCCAGAGTTTAAGAGTTTTTCCAGCATTTGTATTTTTTAGATTTATAGAAAATTCAGCATGTTCTTCTACGAGAAATTTTATATTAAATGGAACGGAATTTTCTCGTCTATTTCCTTTGAGTTCTTTTTGTACATTAAAAGATCAATAAACTAATATTATCAAAGTTTCATTTAAGATATTTAAATATTAAAGGTTTGTTTTGGCATTATCTTTTTAGATTTACAGAATTTTTAGCATGATCTACATTAAAAGATCTATGAATTAATATTATCCAAGTTTTGTTTAACATTATAGTTTTTTCTTGGCATTATCTTTTTCAGATAACTATAACACGTGTTCTTCAGAAATGAGTTTTATAAATTTGAAATTTGTCAGGTGGCTTAATTTTTATTAGTAGATTCTCTTTCTCTTTCTAGAATTATCGTTACAGATTCTAGAATTCTTCAGCGATTTCTCTTCCCGATTTCTCTATTTCGACCTTTCCATTTCTTGATATTTTTTTGATTAATTGTGATTTTCCAGGAATAATCTAGCGTTTTCTTGGAAAATATTTATTAACATTAAATAAAATTTGACCATCTTACATTAATATATAACATTTATTTGAGTTTTATTCTCTGAGATATTTTTAGTAATTATCTCTTAAAATTTCCTAAATATTTATAGTTATATTAGCTAATATTATCATAATTATATAAAAGCTGTTCCAACATTACAGTTTCTTATAACATTTTCTTTTCTAGATATCTACAATTTTTAGACAAATTACAAATTTCTTTTTCAGATTTCTAGAATTACTTTTGAGGTTCAGCAATTTTTTTTACTTAATGTAAATATAATTTTCTAAAAAAATCACCTTTAAATTTAACGGTATAGAATTTTCTAGCATTAATTCTTCGAATTATTTAAATTTGGCCAGAAATTTCTTTTCTAATTATCAAAATACTTAATTAAATAATTTTCAAGATCTAAACTTTTTTTTATCATATTATGTTCCGAACTTCAAAAATGTTCTTTCGTGGCTAAAGAAGATTAATCATTATTTTTAAACACTGTAGTTTCTAACAGCGATTTCTCGTCCAGATATCCAGGATTTTCACACATTTTCTTTTCCAGTAATGTTACAAATGTTACAAATGTTACAAATTATAATATATTTTCCGGTATTCGGGTATCCTACTATGTTTTAGGGGCAGTTCTCGTCCATTGAGAGAGACTTCAAGAATATAATATAGATTATGCCAGCCGCATGCTTACCCCAGAGGAAAGAAATTAAACTACAACCGAGAGAAGCCTTCGTCATCATCTTTGCCCTCAACAATTTCAGGGGTTACGTGCAAGGATCCCCTATCACTCTACGTTCTTCTACTTGGAAAGGGAGCCGACACGATCAATATCGCTAGCCTAGAGGTTCTAGCCACCCCGATAAGAACGTTCTACACCTCAGCAATCACACCATTTACTGGAGACACTGACAACCTGCAGCCGATCTACCCAATCTACAAGAGAGAATGTTCTATTCTATGCATTTTACACTGTACATATTTTTTTATTATTAATAAAAACATTTTTATAGCGTGTGAAATGTTATAAGTTATAGTATGGGAATTTCAATTGCTGATTATTAATATATAGCAAGAGTACAAATTAAGCATTAAACTCATAAGGAATTGGAGATAGTAACACTGGGTCTTCCTTTTCGCTGATAATGTGAGCAGGCCTTGGCTGAGCTGGCTGCCTCTTAAAGCTAACTTGTTGATTATTTTCCTTAGCTTCTTAACGCAACTTCTCGTTTTGTTTAAATCTTTGCAAAAAGTCTTAACGGTACTTGGAGTTCTTGATGTGTACAATGCGAAGGTTGATCTTCTTATGAATAATCTTGAAACGCACCCTCTTGTTTACAATACCACCCAAAAACTTGTGCGGTTACATTGAAGACATGTCCAATCTTGTATGATATACCTTGTAAGGCATGCTCTTCTGCATTGCACCGTTACCCTTGACAACAACGATACCTCCAACTTTGTAGGTTTTCATGTAAGTGTAAAGTGGGATTACACCACGCATGCTGAACTTGCTGGAGAAGAAGTCCCTCGGGGTACGGCGGTAACTTTTCGAGTTAGTCATGTTTCACTGTTCGTCTTACAGCGCAGACATTGCTGCCATTTTGTTTAATGGCAATTTTTGACGCATAAAAAATGTTTTTTTCAGCAAGACATTCTAAGAAAATATGTAAGGGAGGAATGGTCATTGGCATGGAGGGAAAACAATGAATTGAGAAAAGATTATTTATTTTATTATGTGGCTTTTAACATTTTTATCATTGCCTCCTAACAAACGTTTTTACCCTATTTAGTATTAGTATTAGTATTAGTATCATTTATTTATTCCAATATGCTTACACAACATTCCAAAATTGTATGTAAAATCCATTAATATCAACAAAAATTTTATTCGCATATGGAAAGGGCAGAGTTCACAGTATAGCGTTCTTCCACTCGTACCAACACTTTAAATAATTTAAATAATGATAAGTAATTTTTTTTACCATTTTATAAATATCACCTCTGTACTCTTGCATAACGATGCAGTAATAGGCAACTGGGTAATTTACCACATCATACAGAAAAATTACACGATTTCCAGTTAAGGATTTAAGAAGCTTTGGGCGATATACCACAGACAGCTCTAGATTAATTGATTGATGGCAGTCTATATGAGTGCATTACAAATCGTGGCAAAGTAACTCATTATTGAGTTGTTGCAATTTTTATGATAGTCAGTATATATTACAGAGGGGCATACTAATCAATGAAATATCTTAATAGAAACTATTTGCAGTTCAATTATATTTATCTTTCGACTGTTATTTTTATTATTACTACTTAAAAATGACTGGATTTGTATAATTATGAGGGTATAATTATTGTAAAATTTGTATGGTATACACAGTAGTATATTGTATATGATTTAATTACAGAAATAAAGGAAATGCATATATAAGCGTATAAGGAAATTATGCTAATTACGATAAAACATTTGATATGTTTTCATGCGTAAAATTACAGCTTACATAAGCATAAAAGGTACAAGCGCATATTAAAATTTATTTTTTTAATAACAGCGTTATAACGATGCAGTTGTTTAATTTAATTATTATTTTGTTTGCAATTACTAATTATGTAAGTAAAATTAATTTATTATAAGTTATTAGTCACTTAGCTTAGCTTAGCGGTAGTACAGATCGCATGCAATTAACAATCAGAGCGCTTGTAAAATTGAATGCATTGAATAATGTGCAATTCATATTCGTTCATTTGTTATCCCAGAATCACAATACTTGATTTATTGCATGAACGCGCGAAATAAAATAAAGAGACAATGAACAATGAAGTAGAGGTAGATGTAAAAAAGTCCTATAATAGAAATATTGAAAAATTAGTTTCAGTTTTATATATTTGAGAAAACTAACCGCCAAATGAGTTTAAATTAGTTAAATCTAAGACAAAATTTAAATTAATTGTCTTGTATTCTATACGAGAAACATTTTTAAATGTGATACATTTATGGAAATTATCTTAAAGAAGTTCAGCATCCAATTTATTTAAAAGATAGCTTAGATCTATAAAAATAATACCTACAGTATTTTTGCCTCTTTCTAGGTGTTTAATATTTTTAGCAAACGAAAAGAATAATGCAATTGTAGTAGAGTAATATTATAGTTTAATATCTGAAACTAAAGTTTTTACATGGTAAAATTCTATTATATAACGTGTATACGTAAGTATGCAACACATGAGAAACTTTTTATTATTAATTTCTCAGAAAATTTTATTCTTTATAAAAATTGTTACTTGATCTTAAATCAATAATAATCACTCGATGCGATCCCCTTCTCTCTCAATACATAAATATATTCTTCTGGTAAAATATCTGCTTACATTTTCAAAAATTTTAGGATGATTATTTAAATATCCTACACCATTTCTAATTTTATTTTTTAAACCATCTAATTTTCCAAAAGGCCTCTCAGAATAAACTCTGTTTTTAACCACCTCCATATAAAGTAATCAACTAGATTTAGATCTGGTAAGCAAGCAGGCCATTTCTTAATAAATTGTTCATTTAAATATTCAAATATGACATCAGCACTATGTGCTGGTGCCCAATCCTGCATAAACGAAAGAAAAGTATTTGTAGCCAAAGGTAACATGATAAATTCATTTTCCAATTTGATATTTAAAAATTCAAAATATCTTTCTGAATTTAAACTCTGCGGAAATATGTGGGTCCTATAATATTTCTGTTTAAAATTCCACACGAAACATTTATTTTTATAACGACAGTTTTGTGATGAAACTACACCATTTGTAATAAATGTAGCTTCATTCGTAAACAGATTCTTCTTAGGAAATGTTCTATCAATTTCTATTTCACCTTGTACCATGACATAAAATTGAGAACGATTGTCGTAATCATGTTCTTGCAAAGTTTAAACATATCTTGGTTTAAATCCTTTAAACTTATTCGCCACTAGTACTGTTGACTTTCCCAATCCTAAACTTCTTGCGCAATTTTTAACTGATATTTGAAGATTTATAACCACGCTTTGCAAGATGTCAAACGACTTCCCCACATTTTCACTGGTTTTGTACGATTTTTTAAATGTAATTCAAATTTTGCGGTTCTTTTAAATTTCTTTAAAATTCTTCACACTTGAATAACTGATTACTCTGCTCTGTCTTATCCGTTGTTTTATTTATGACATAATAATAATATACAAGACTTAATGAAAAAAATCGATTAAAAAAAGGGTCTGATCATTTTTCATAAATAACAATTCACAATTGTAAAGAATATTTTCAGATAAGGAATTTAAGTTTTTAAAACACTCCATCGCGCTACAATAAACTTTAGTCGAAGAAGGTGGTTTTTGTTGGTATGCGTGGGGAAGGTCGCGGGCTTGCGAAATTATCACCGGTATGGACATAACAGACGAGTTGGATAAATCCTGTTGATCACTTATCCAACTCGCCTCTTGAATTTTCACCCGAGTGACAACTCCTCAGACCCACATCCTCCCCACTCACGCTAACAACACCACCATATTATTTAAGAAATAACACATAATATTAATGTATATTTTTTACCTGAATAAGCTACAATGTGGCAAAACAATTGTAGTGAATAAAATAAAAATTTGTAAATTAACCACTTATTATTAACTAAATTTAAAATACTGCCGTTAATAGATAAAATATATAACATTTAATTATCTGAGGAAATACGTATGTTTGGACATGAAAATTACAGTGTTTTTAACGATTTTTTTTTCATGTGTAGTCGGGTCGAATATATTATCTAATCAAGATATAAATTTGGCCCTTAAAAACTTTTATTTAACAGTAACAGGTGCTATTAGTACGTATGTACCTAAGAAAGTGGTAAAATCCTCTCAAAATAAATATCCATTTTTTTTAATAGTAAATTAATTAAGCTTATATTCACCAAGAAGACTGCTCATTTGTATTATAAAAAGCTAAACAAACTCTATTGCTGATTATCGTACATTTAAGGATTTACTTGAACTTAGTAAGACTCTTTATCAGTCCCTGTATGATGAGCACATTATTAACATTCAACAGAATTTAAAAACTAATCCTCGGAAATTTTGGCGGTACGCTAAATCAGTCAAAAAAGAAGATGGCATTCCCAATAATGTGTATTATGGAGACAAACATGCTACTGAAGCAGTAGATGTTGTGAGTTTGTTTGCCGATTTATTCAGTAAGACTTATATACAGGATAATACATAAGCACCAATAAGTCAAGTTCAAGAGAAATTTACAATGATCAATAGTAATAATTTTAGACTTTCGGTAGAAAAGGTTTTGAATTAATATCACAACTTGATATGAATTCTTCACACTGTCTAAAAGGAGGTGTATTGCAGAATTATGTTGCTTACACAAATTAGTTAATAAGCATCGATTGTAGTGAACTGTTATATCTGATATCACTTGCCATTTATGCAAATAGGAAAACAAGCACTACTAAGACGTTCAAAATAAAAACACATTCCATCAGTATTGCGCAAAATATTAAAATGAATTATGCAATTCAAATTTTGCGTAATTTAAAAGAAACTTGAATTATAAATTATAAGTTATACTTAGTCAGTTTTATTATGTTTAATTTTACTTTATTATAATTTGTTTTGAATAAGCCACTGTTTATTGCTATTGTAATATCACTTAAAGAAATACTGACACAGTATAAGGTTTCTGAATGTTTTTAATTTTGTACTACAACAATGTTTCACCTCACAATGGCTTCATCAAGTAGATGAAAATATATATGCTATAATATAATATGCAATTTTAATATAATTTGTGTGCATTTTACTTTTTGTTAAAATTACATAAAGTACCTATATTCATATAGATAAGTGGTGATCTTTTGTTAATTTCTGTTTGTACATAAAAATGGTTTATCCGTTAATAAAGTTCATATTATTATTATTATTAATAAACAATAACTTTTTTACAGAACTTAAGATGAATTCTGTTTATATAAAGTGCCTTGAAAATAGGTTATGAAATGACAACACCTCTCTAAATTAATAAACATTTGAGACCTATTCTTAAAAAGGATATAAATAATAATATCATATTTCTTACGTTTATTAAATTAGGATAATGTTTCAAATATCTTTTTATTTTCAGCATGTATTTGGTAAACGTATTCAAAGGAGAACCAAAGTGGAACGCGGTGAAATTGTATTTGCTAACAAATCATTTTGTTCAGAATGTTTTATGAAAGTATCTAAAATAAATAAGAAGACAATGGGCGTCAACTTGACATTAGATTTAATAAAAGATGTACCCAACAATGCTAAGGTAACAGTTTTTATTTGTATTGTTATAAACAAAATCAATATTTTGTTTGGATGTTACAAAAAATAACATTTAAAATAGACATTAAAATACAATATTAAATACCTTTAATGTAAGTAAATAGTTTAGTTATCCCCTCACAAAGGCTAGCTAGCAAAGATACTTTCTTTTTCTCACCTTAAATTCAAGACAGGGCAGAAAGACCTCAGGTCTATAGCCCAGACGGACTAACACCATTTATTTGTATTGTATCCATAAGATTATTGTATATATAGTTTAGTTACAATTTATTAATTATATTATTTGGGCTATTTGCCATACAAAAATAGAATTAGGAACTTAAAAAAATGTACATTATTATCATAGTATCATGGGATTTATTTTGACCATAATAAAATGTATTAAAATCCTTTACTTCGTTGCAGAAAAATAACTAATAATTTAAAAATACGAAAACATTTCGTGAATCTACAACAATGAGTCTTACTAAGACTACAAAACAAATTAATTTGTTTTGTAATCTTATTGTTGTAGATTCACGAAATATTTTCTTATTTTTAAATTATTTGTGACTATAGTTTCAACCTTTACAAGGCCAATATTATTTGAAAATAAAGTATTTAAAAGTGCAACAACAATAATATTATTTATATAATAAGAGAAATGTAGCACAAAAAGATAATAGAATACATATTCTTATGATATTGGCGACCATACAGTAAGAATCATTTTAGAAATTTACGAGAAAAAAAAATAAAACAAGAAATATTGCAAATATCTAGTAAGTTAAAAAAATGCTTGGAAATTATAGAAGCCTAGAAGATAATTTGCGACATTTAAAAAAAAGTATTGAAGGAATATTCTAAAATCCATACAAAAACCACATTTACATTAATTTTTTTCTTTTTGTATATTAATATGCCATAAGTAATTTTCTTTAATTTTATTGATTATTTATGTATGGCTTTCGTAATATGTGCGCATTTAAAGAAATGGCCGTAAATTAAATTATGCATATATTACCAATAATTTTCTGTTGCAGCTTTCTTTTATGGTTAACAAATTTGATGGTGGCGTATATAAGAAAACGGCTATACAATTCGTGCAACCGATTTGCCAACTATTGGAAGTAACGTATCCGCATGTATTTGGGACGTACATTAAAAATGGTCTTTTGAAAAATTTTATAAAACCCAAATGTCCTCTTCAAAAGGTATACTAAAATATACAGCTTATCATGCTGATCAATTGAAATTTTAGGGCCGCTATTACGTACTTAATGCAGATGTCCAAGATCCAAATTTTGAGTACCTACCCTTGTGGAGGGCTCAAATCGATATTCAAGTGTTTACGCCTGAGTACAAACTGCTACAGGCTTACACGTACATACAAATTGTAGACGACTATGTTTAGAAGTTGATAGTTCAAAAACTATTTAGTGTTAATGTGTGTTTATTAATAATAAATTAGGCTGCAAACTTAAAATATTATATAAAAATTATTATACATTAAATATTTTCTAGAGGGAGTAACTTATTTGAGGCCCAGTCACTTTTATACATTTATGGAGAATCGACGTTGACGCCATTTCCGTAAATTATTTCTCCCGTAATTGAAGTGTTCTCTTCCGAAATTATTGAATTGAATCCATAAAACCTGTATTGCTGATTAATATTAAATTAGAAGCCGGCCATTTTTCATTCAATAATCGATAGGTTTACTTTATATCTATATTTATATAGGCTCCAATTATATATTTTAATAATAATTATGTGATTATGTAAATTCATATTTATATCTTATCATATAACATAAAATAGATGGCCTATAAGTATTTTAATAAATATTATTTGTTGATTATTAGTTTATTTCAAAGCCAATAAAGGACTTTTTTGTTGATTTGAAGTGTTAGAGACCAGGATAAAAAATTTTAGACATACTTTTCCATTTTTTCATACACACTGTAGCCAATTTAATTTTCTTTTTCAATTTTTTCAATAAACTCAGCCTAAAACCCTACCGGATGAAGTAATAGTATTTATTTATCCACTGTGCTCACATAATAAAATCGAAAACAATGTAAGTAAGGCGTAATTATTACTATATTTTCTGGTTATTTGTGAAGGCGTTTACTTCTTTGTGGTCCATCTTGATTATAATGAAGGAGGCACGATGATTGTTTTACCACTTTATTTTGAATAACACTATAGTTTCGACTAAGAACTAGTCATTATCAAACACAAAGTCGAAAGTATAGTCACGTGTAATTTTAAATAAAGTGGTAAAACAAAGTCATCGTGTCTCCTTCATTACTATATTTTCTCTACCAAAGGACACGTTTTAAGTTGTCTTAATAATTTTAAAACTTAAATTGATAATGAATAGTTTTTATCAGCATTTATGCTTAAAAAAATAAAGAGACGGTAAACAAAAGGTTAAATATTAATAGTTAAACACTTACATAATAATTATATATACAATCTCTACTCATTTGTATATAAATTTCTATTCACAACATAATAATGTTGCCATTGTTTGTTGGTGAAATAGCTGCCAGGTATTGTATTTATACCTGGTTTTTTATGCATGCCCTGCTAATAATGACATGGGAGCTTATGGGACATTTGAGAATTCAAATGGGGTCGCAGGTTAAGAGGGGCTCTGGGACTGGCATTCCCTAAAGACGGCCCTGTTTTATGCAGGTAGCACTTTATTACAGCGTTGAATATCGCTGCGAGGGAAAATTACTAAACAGTTCAACATAAACACCTAAAACCAACTCTAATCTGGCGAATAATGTTAATATCTTAATAAAAGCTTATTAGACACAATTGGGTAGTTACTTTATATAGTTAGTACTTATATAATTGAGTTGGTTAATAATGTCAGTATTGGTTACTTCGTAAGATAATTAGTGGTTGCAGCAATTGTTTGTAATGTGCTTCGTGTAAGAATACCCCGTGACGCTTGTGTTTGTGTTTTGTCGGGTTTTCCACGAACAAATAGAATATTATATAAGTGATTGACCACATCGTAACATTAACATGAAATTAGAAGGACTCTCTAGTTATAATTCATTGCGTTTAACCTATCCATTTTTAACATAAATATTGTAAAGTATTGTCTCCATTTTTCTGTAAATATGCAATTCTGTATAACGTAACATACTTTTCGATCCATTTAGAAATATGATTCCTAGAATGATTGTATTTATAATGAAAATGTCAGTAATACACGTCTAGAAAGAGAGTTTGCTATAGCGTCAATTTTCACAAGAAGATTAAAACTTTACGTTCGGGAAACATCACTAAGCCGATGTTTATGTGTACCACACTATTAAATTAATTGAAAATAATATAACATAAAATTAGAAACATTTCTTCAGGTACTTTAACTATAATTTCAGCTATAAGGGCCAATGGACTCACATAAATAATTTATTGTTTTTATTATTTAAATATTCGAATAAGCCTGTCATACTGTAAAGAAATAAAGACTTCTTCAAAAAACATGGCTTTTAATTATATGGATATATGCTGCGTAGTACCTTTAATCTGGCGTAATATTGTAATACATTTTAATTTCTAGTCTATATTGATATTAAATATTACATTATCACCCTGATTCCATTTATATATTAAACAATAAATTTATTCAAAACCATGTTACATATTGATTAAATCTATTAACTGATTATAAGATTAAACGATGTAGTAGAATTAATTTACCATTATAAGCAACATATTATTTGCGACATAATTTTATTTATAATTATCTCACTAACACACATGTTAATAATACCAATAAATTATTCATTTAAGCGTTTAATTAAAATTTTAAGATACAATCACTAACAACTTACACTACGAGCGCCTAACGACTAAGTGCAATAATTCGCAAACGTTTCTGTCTTTACTAGCATTTGGACTTTTTTTCTATCTACCTGAACCTCGAAATATAAATTAAATTTTTTGTTTGCTGTCGAAGTATTTAATTCAAAAAGTACACTTCACAAAATGACTTCAAAATTAAACGAGATAAAGTATTTCTCAATTTTTATTTGTAATTTCTAATACTAATGAGTAAAATTGATCAAAAATGTTTTAGTTTCATAGATTTATATTTAATAATAAAATATTTCTATATAAATTTCTTTTAAATATTGATGCATTGGCAATTTTTGGAAATACCATATTTAAGCGAATAAAATTTTTTCAACTTTCTTAAAATTGTAATAATTATGACCAGAAAACCATCTTTAATGTATATAAATTAATAGAGTTGATCATGATGTACCAAGATGTTTTTGGTATTGTCTAAAACTAGCACTGAAAATGCTTAACCAATTAGATTACTAAAATACTCTGGTAAAAAAGGGAGAAAATAAATACAATAACATGAAATAAAGGGCGAGGGTAGAATGATATGCTTCGCAGAAGGAAAATAACGTATCCATTTGATCATATTATAAATGAATATTAGAAACCTCATCACTTTTAAGTGATTTTTTACTAGTTGGAAAATTTGTTTTATTTACAGATGCAACTAGTCACAAATCTAGCATAGATGAGAGAATAATTAATACCCTAACAAAACTATTGCGAAATGATGACTTATACTTGATAAAAAGTTTAAAAACAAATCTATGCAGAAAAAAAATCTTGTTAGGAAACAAAAATGGCCTTAACTCTTAAAAGATTCCTGAAATTTAAGAACTCAGGATGAAACCAGGATGATAAGTCGCTAGATTATTAGTTTTATTTCAAAATTAAAATTTTTCACAGGAATGTAGAAGCTTTATCTACGAGATCTTACCTAGAACTTTGGAATTCTTAAATATTCTTTGTGGAAAAAAAAAACAGACAGTAGCTGCTACAAAAGGATGTCAACAGGGAGGTGTGCTATCTCCGCTTCTATGAAACCATACTGGGTGTTACTCACGTGGAAATCCTACTCACGAAAGTGTTCTGTCTAAAATAATACAGAGCGCTCTCAAAATCATAGAGGAATAGTGCGAAAAATCACCGCTTTCCTTAACCCTACGAAGACAGAATTAGTACTATTCACAAGGAAGAGGAAGATCAAAATAGGTAGACTTGCCAAAATTTTTAACAACTAGTTCTGCTTGGTGAACAAAATCAAATACTTCGGTATAACAATGGACACTAAGCCCAACTGAAAAACCACTTAGAACACAAGCATAAAAAAGCCTGGTTCATCTTCTGGCAGAGCAATAATGCGCTAGGACCAACCTAGGGTTGGTCTACACTGCAATCATCAGAGCAGCTCTGACATTAAGAACATTAACCGAGAATTAACTAATGGGTAACCAGGAGGAAGCTAAACCACCTACAATGGCTATAACGGACGCAATACACATAAGGCCCACGGCTTCAATCGCAACTCTACTGAACATGACGTCCATTCAAATACATTTAAGGAAGGTGACAGTAAGCACAGCCATAAAACTAAAGGCACGTCCCCTACTCGAGCAATGGAGGTCATGCTAAACCTCACACCTCTGCACTTGCGCATGAAAAGAAAACCTGCATTAAACGCCTAAAGAATAATCCAGACAGATACTCCAAAATATGTACATTTTAGCGAGCACTTTAAAATTCACAACACTATGTGCGAAAGAGTGAGTTACATGCCCAAAGACCAAATGATGATTAAGTACGACCTCGAGTCAACGATTGAAGTGGCCATCCATTGCCGCCATGAGATTGAGGCAAAAGTCAGGCAATTACAATGCTCCTCAATTGTTTGGTTCACTGACAGATCTAAAACTGTTAATGGAGTCAGAATAGGCATCGCTGCCCCTCAATTCTGCTTATTGAGGGCTTTGGGCCATTTAGAAAGGAGGATATGCATATGCTCGGACAAGCAGGCTGCATGAAAGGCAATAAAATCACCTACCTGCAAGTCTAAATCTGTCTGGTAGTGCAAACTATCCTTAAAGCAGCTGACCTGGAATTACAGAGTTAAATTGCTCTGGGTTCCAAGTCAAGCTGGGATCAAAGGCAATGAAATCGCCGACAACCTCGCCAAAGAGGGCTCCAAAACTCCATTTGTTGGACCAGAACCATACAGTGGAATAAGTCCACATTAAGGGGATGATCCAGGAATGGGAAAATACTGCCAGAAGTGCTCACCTGAGGAGCACTCCTCGCTTGCGGCAGGCGAAAAGGTTAATTGCTTTCTCTTTATCTTTATCTTTAATTTATCTTTGCACTCATTTCTTATAAAATAGACAGAGGCGGGATTAATTATGCCTGAACGACATAAAAATTCACAATGACGATATATCACAAATCACAGTTTATAGGGACAGGGCTAAGAATCATGAAACCCAGGAGGCAGGCATTTACTGCCAAACGTAAAACTCAGTATTACCCTAGGTAGAAATGCGACGAATAACAAAACTACTGGAAGTGGGTGTCCCGAACAATTCCATTTTGTTTTTCTCTGAAAGCAAATCAAGCATAGCTGCGCCATCGAGACCAATAGTGGTCAGTAGTATAATACTGGAGAGCAAGCCAACTCTAGAAGAACTTGCTACAACTAACAGATATACAATATCCTAAATTAAGGGACATTCCAATAATGAAGGGAAGGACTGGGCCGATAGGCTAGCCAAAAAGGCTGCCCTGAAAAGGGTAGGCGCTAAGTCCACTGTTATCACTTAATATCTCCCAAATAATGAAAGGAAACTTCATTGAGGAACATAAAAATTATTAGCTACAAACTAACAAGTATGCAGTCGCCAAAAAATAAATCCACTCACCAACACTGAAGCTAAGTAATTACATTGAACTATCAAGAAATAAGGTAACTGATATGTGTTTCGGTCCTTTCGGATCATTATCAAAGTTAGAACAGTTACATGAAAATAAAGAAATAAAACATAACAGGAGTTTTACTTCTCACAATTTGAAAATTTGGTTCACTCAAGAGAGTAGCAGAACAATTATTAATTATATCAAGAAATAGTATACGGATCCTAATGGGTAACCTTACTGGGCACTGGAAACTAAACAAGCAACTCCGTAACATAGGGGTAGTAAAAGATTCCTTATGACGGAAATGAGAGCAAGAGGATTCCTTAAGACACATTGTGTATGAATGCTAGTCACTAAAACATCTCTTCGGAGAAGGGTGTCCAATTTGGTCAAAGCTGGGCAACACTCCACACGGACAACTACTCAAAGAAGTTTAGGTTGCCTTGAGGAGTAAGGTTCAGGAGTTAGCGCAAAGGACCAACAAGTGGTCTAAGTCGCCCTCCACAACCCTCCAGTTCAAGAATTCCTTGTAATTCAAATTATTAGTTATGATTACATGATTGATCTAAAAATGAACAAAATTAATTACCGAATACGTTTACGTAGACCACATCGTCTTTAAGATGGAGATATGATATATTTATTTAACGTATAGCGAAGTCGATCGTATAACGTTATACGATAAACCATATTATAAGAATATTAACGACGTAATTTATTGTTTCCAAAATCACTTTCAAATAAACGAATTGTTATTTATTCAAATCCTCGGAAAAAGACTCATGAATATAAGTGTCGGTATAGCGTAACTAGAGAAAATCAAAGGGGATATATTCCAAGTAACTTCCAAATAATAGAAGTACACTGTGTATCAGAACATTTAAAAATGTCTGAAGTAGTAGTAGCCATCGTCTTTAGGCACACAGAGGGGGTAGAAGAGTTATTTAGCTAAGATTCTGTTAGAGAAAATATATTTAATTGATGGATACATGATGAAACTTCATAATACAATGAAATAAAACAACATAGTTGAGAAGTATCCACTTTTATTGTTGTACATATTGAAAAAACGGTATGATAGGGTGTTCGAGGAGAAAAAGAGGAGGACGGTAAAGAAGAGAGCGGCAGAGATAAGAACTTGCAAGAATGAAACTGAACACGTTGGCAATGATGGTAGTAAAGAACAGGCTGGAGGAGGTGGAGGAAAAATAAATGGTACCAGAGGTGCAGATAGGTTTTAGGAAGGGAAGAGGAACAAGGCAGCAGATCTTTACCCTGGCCTGAATCATAGAACATGTGATGGGATCAATAATTAAAGTAAAACCCTTCCAACTATGTTGTTTTATTACAATATAGAAAATATAGTTCAAATTTATATTGAGGCTCAACTAAAGAGGACAGTATTTCTATCTATCTAGTAATAAAAAAGTTAGCCAATAGAAATATATAGCTCTATTAAAATATACTGCAGAATTCATTACTAATGATGGGAAACAAAAAGATAGCTATTTTAAGGCTATACTATATATTGGAATAATTTAACTAGAAAATAAATAGAAGCATACTGTAGATTTTTTGTCATTAGCAAAAACGATATTCTGTCATGCAGTTGTAGTTTGATTCAACCAAATAAAATCGCAGATCGCCACTTCTTTTGAACATGATAATGCATCATTTGCAATAAAAATATCCTACAGAAATGATTTTGGTGTGAAAAAAACATTAACAGCCCATAATAGCCCAATTTTTAAAAATTAAATAATATTCAATATTAGGCGAATATAATTTTCTCTTATCAATGAAAATAATGGTAGCGACCGTTACTATGTAGTAGTAACCCTTGATAATGACCTGCAAGGGTCGAAACTATAGTTTTGTCAAAAAACAAAGTTTACAATATATTATAAACTTTGTTTGTGTATGTTATACAATAAATAGTTGTATAAAAACTTAAAAATTATTTTTATTTGCGCTTTCTCTTATCATGTAAAATATTTATTGTAAATATATATTTTCTTAAATTAAATTATTGAATTACAAACTTTTCTGGGAATATTCGAAATTAAAAGAAAAACACGGAAATATGAAACAATCCTAAAACAAGAACATAATTTTTAATATTACAAAAGACCACTTTTTAATTGGACATTTTTACGCTTTTTATATTTTATCAAAATTTTTGGTACATAGCTCCTACAGTTCAAGAAACCAGAAGAGCAAGTCTCCAGATGACTTCAAAAAATTTTTTAACTTGATTGTGATATTAAACGCTAAGCTGTGGTAATTTACCAAAAAAATCATGTATGGTGAATAACAAACCTCTCCAACGAAGTGACGTATCTAAAATCAGCATATCGATAAAATCCTTTGGCCATGATTTTACGGCATTTCTGGACCTGTCGGCGACTAATGGGAAAAACTAGGGGATTAGAGATCAAAATTACGAATTGGTTGTATAGAACGGCGGTGGTACCCATTGTTACCTATCCTGCTCTTGTTTGGTGGCCAATAACCCAAAATCTAGTAACGAAAATAAAGCTGGGTAGGTTTTAACGTTTAGCATGTCTAAATATCACATGAGTCATGGAAACGACCCCTACCGTGGGAATGGAGGCGATCATAGGTCTCCCACCTCTTCATCTAATGGTACAAAAGGTAAGGAAGGAAAGGAAGATCCCAAAACGGTTTCGAAGAGTGTCATTGAGTTTGATGAAGGAATATCAGCCTGGTACACCGATGGTGCTAAGAATAACAGAGGTCCTGTAATGCATTTATGGACCTACCAAAAGCACAGGAGCGTCATGGCTTTGGGTACGAAACCCACGATTCTGTAAGCGGAAACAGTTGCAATTGATATATGTACCAATGAATGTCTGGGTGGGCACCTAAACGGCGCACTTATATCCATTTGCTCAGACAGCCAGACCAAACTAAATGCCGTCTCTCGCAACTGGCGAACAATAACTCGTTGACCCTCAAGTAGCAGACAAACTTGCCAAAAGAGGCTCAAATGCCTCGAACTTTCTTGTCTTTTTTTTCCAAATTGGACATCCACACAATTCCATACTGCCTATACAATCATCCTAATGGAATAAGTTTATGAATATTATTTTTACAATCGTATTGATGATAAACCATCCACAAAATACTACTTGCGCAGTAATTAATTTCTAATCTCTAAGTATCTGCAAATCATCGAGAAAATACTGCTCGCGCAGTACATCTTATATGTAGGCATACATTACTGCGCAAGCAGTATTTTGTAGATAATTTATGCCAATATATATTCTTATTCACAAACATCCACGACAGCGCAAGTAGTATTGTGTTGATCCAAAACCATCACAAAATACTGCTTGCGCAGTGATTTATGTCTAATCCGCAAGTATATTATTGATGTAAATCATCTAGAAAATACTGCTCGCGCAGTACTTTTTATATACAGGCATATATCCCTGCGCAAGCAGTATTTTGTAGATAATTTAAGTCAATAAAATATTCTTATCCATAAACATTCACGACTGCGCAAGCAGTATTTTGTTGATTTACATGATTTCAATAATCCTATAGAACCAGAGCCGTGGCTCCGTTAAGAGAGATGGTGCGAAAATAGGAAGATGACAGAAGATGTAAGTACTGGTACAATGTCCCAGGCCTACGACAATCAAAACGATTCTACAAATTCTGTCACTGCTTGAACTCACAAGGAACGATCTGGGAAAATTTACGGAACTCATAACAGGACACTGAGTCCTCCGATACCATTTGTGGAAAATGTGAAAAGAGGAAATTGTAGGTTATTACATTCGAGAGGTGAAAGGACTGAGAAAATATTTGTTTCGCGATTGCTCACAAGCGTTTTTCATTCTTCGAAAGGGACCGATTATTCCTCGAAGAAGTGAGAAGCATCTCCCCCGAGCAAGTTACCAGGTTCATAGGTCACAGTTCATGAGTCATATGTATCCTATAACCTACATATTACCCAAATTGCGTATAACCGTAGAAAGTGACTGAAATACAGATTCTGATATACCAGTAGAGTGATTACATCTTGAATCTTCTGATGAAATATAAGAAAGAGATTTTCAAGTCAATATTACAATTCAACTAGAGAATTTTATAAAGGAAGGAGGCCAATTTTCAGTTTTTGGAGAATCATGGAAGATATCAAATGATCTTCCAGTGGATATTTTGGTATGTCGAGAACATTGAAGAGACTATGAGAGCTAGGACTTGTAAAATTGCAGATAATGTCTATTTTATGCGGCAATAAACAGTTTATAGCGATGGAAGAAAAAAACGTATGCGCTAGTACAATGTTGGCAGCGGATTCGAACAGATTACAAATAATATTGCTGGAAAATCCAAAGGAATCATCAAGAAATTAAATAAATCATCATAGAAATTAATTACTTCAGTTAAAGAATACTCATGATAAAACATTTGCAAAATTATTGGCTAGGGGAATATGTAGTGTTTACTTAAAACTCCTATTGATTATAAAAATAAATGTAATTTCTTTCAAGAAGTATGCAGAATCTTTGAAAATAACATTAGATAAGTTTCTTATGTATCTCTATAATCGAATAGTTTGCTAAAACCAATAATTATACCTAACAACCAGGGGAAGCTTATAGACCAAAAACAATATGGTACGAATAGTTAAAGATAAATAAAAAGAAGAAGAACTACTTGTCAAATATTGTCTCCGACAATAAAAGACAATTAACTTTATCTGTTTTTGTTTGCTTACCGATAATACAACCTGATAAACTGCAACAAGCATTTTTGTATGTCATGAACTACGTATTCCTTGTGATTCTAAGTTTTGCAGGAACAAGATTATGTTCATCTGAGACATAAAATGGCTTAAATGAATGACCAACTATACTACACTCTAATACTGAACGAATTAATTAAGGTAAAATTGTGAAGGGGAGGCGGTTAGCAGCAGTTATCAACTTATATATTAAATATTCCAAACAAAGTTAAAAAGATTAACGGCATAATATACATAATTCAAAAAGCACCCCAAAGTAAACCTATAATTGTTTATTTTAATCGTTTAACTACTTATACTAGAAAACAAGACGATGATGCATATAGTGCCGTTATGGAGAATATTGATTGAAAAAAATTAGAAAACTCTTCAAATTATCATTTAGCATATTGTATACAAGATTTGAAACTATCTGTAGACGTTTCTGCTATCTTCAGTTAGAAGTTTAGAAGAGTATACGATCTATACAGTCAATTTACTGCTGTAGGAAATGTAGATAAACTAAAGAGTATCGAGTTGCCTAATGGGAACAGAAAAAGATTATGCGAGTGATCTGAAGCATAGATTCAATGAAATTCATGACCAACTACGCTCTAATATTCAACGGATTAATTAAGCTAAAATAATTAAGTGGATGCTGTTGACAACGGTTGTCAAGTTATATAGAAAATAAAAAAAAACAAAGATTAAGAAAGGTAAACGATGTAACCAAAATCGAAAAGTTCCCTAAATTTAATGAAGAAAAACTTATATTACTTGCTTATAAATGTATGTATTAGGTTCATCTAAGAATGTAGCGCAACAAGCAACAACTATATTAAGTTCCCTAAGGTAAGCCATATGCTAGAAAAAGGACGATGGTGCTGATAGTGTAGTTCTGGAACAGGTTGAGGAAGAAATTTTTAGAAATTTTAACCTTCCCATTTTTGTTGGGCATACTGTTTAGAAGATTTTAAACTCTTTGGAGAAGTTCATGTGGAATGTAATTTATCCAACTTACTGTTGTACGAAAAGTATATTAGATGAACTAAAGAACATCGACTAAAACCTACTAAAGAAAAATTACTCATATCAAAAAATTACCAAATATGTGCGGATTATTAAACGCTAAAAATTTAAAAAAATTAGGTCTATCGAGTATTCTGTTAATTTTCTATCCAATAATTACTTTAATTTACGAATTTATCTAAATTAGTCATATCTAATATAATTAGTATAGGAATATTATTTATATAATATTTATTCGATTAATATTTCTTTAAAGTATGCAAGACAAAAATTTAAGTGGCAAACGTTCTATTTGTTTTCACACTTCTAGAGTGTTCTTGTTCTTTCATGTTTATGATGATGCGTGTATTCTCTTTTATTGCCGACGAGGAATCTCGCACTTGAATCAACGACTCATTTCCTGAAACCACTTCAAGTTCCATCTTGAAAAATTGCATTTCCTCTCTTATTGCAGCTAGAGTGGTTTTCCCCTACTTTCCTAGCCCTGCCTTATATCCGATGGGATTTGAACACACCGAGTTAACGGCAATGGTCGGGATTACTAATCCACGGCTGTTATCCGCTGCCATAAATGAAAATCAGTTTCTTTATAAAGCGGCCGGATGGCGATAAAGATATTTGCCATAAGAAAATTAATTAATTAAGCCCGATAGGATTTAAAACGAGCCGCCTAGTAACGAGTGGTGGAGGGTGGATATTGATGAAATTTTAATTAGGTTATTGTTTCACATGGAAAGGAAGCGGAATTGGATTTATCTTTTCCAGTCAATTAGAAATTTTAATGTGTGCCTAATTTAAAATAGATATTGCTTCTTGTTTAAAAAAAATCGTAAATTTTATCTCTAAAAAAGTACATTAAATTCTCATTTAGGAATACTTTAGAAATGAATAATACATTATAAATTGAACGTTTAAAATCAGCATTTAGAATAGTACATTCATAACTTACTTAAAAAATACTAATGATATTTTTAATAATTAAAACCGCTTAGATGAGGATTTAGAAATTTGAATTATTTAATGGAGCTTTAACAGGTAAAAAATAATATAATTAGATAATATATTCAATTACATTAGTCTGTAATTAGTAAAATCTATTTATACTATGTAATTTAGTTGTATGTTGTTTACCTTTTCTTTTATAAATATGTTTTATTCTCATGAGTAATATTCCAGTAATTTCCACTAAGATTTGATTTTGTCTATTAAATAGTAAGTTAATTTGTTAATAAAATGCTTCTTAAAATATACAACTACACATACAATTTATGATTTAACATTGATAAAATTTTTATCAATAGTTTCAACTATTTCGGTTCACTATAAATACATTGAAATATCACCAGGTATAATAATGGTAGTATTAATATTTTCAGTAATATATCATAAACTTATATGTGTATTACACAAAGATATTGGTATTAAAACATTGAAGAATTTTATCCTTCCTTGATAATGAACTACTACGTACTTACGATGGCCATCATTACCTACATATACTTTTGCTAATTTTTAAAGTCAATTGTTATAAAGAAGCAACATATTGAAGACATTCCTTTAGTTTGAATTTTTTAATAATCAATAAAATAAGTGTTGGTGTTGTTTTCAATGACGAAATTTACAAGATGAGGGCGTATACATTGATTGATGGAGTGCTTAAGCTTTGATAAAAAAATCATTCATTTCTATTTACATACCAATGGAGAAATTACTCCACTTTGTCAAGTGGAATTTTCTGTCATTCACATTCGTTCCAGTCATTAAGGGGGAATTATATTTGAATGGTTTTTAAAGTAATTAAATGAGAGAAATACTAATTAAGTTTTTGTGTACTAAAAATAATTATTTAATTGAATTTTAGTAATTTTAAATGTGTTGACAAATTTCATCCTAGTTTGGTGTATTAATTTTTTTAAATATTAGGTAAGAGTATGCTAGCGCAATAAATAATTAATTAGTATAGATTAAGAATTGCTATTTTATAAGACTAGGTAAATGAATAATTTATTCGGAAAGGTCAAAAGTACAATTTATATTAACAGGTTTATGTGACATCCCTGTTTTAATATATGGTAAGTTGCTAAAGTAAAATCAAGTACCTTATTTTTAAATTTTATTTAGCCAAGTAATGGATAAGAAGAAAGTTCGTAGTTAAATTAATAACTATTTGGAAAAGTCAATCAAAAGTGCGCTGGGACACTTAATAATTAATGGTGATAAGTCTAAAATAAGCTATAGCAAGTAATAATATAATAGGATAGATTAAAGGTACACTAGTTTAGAAGATACTTTTTTTGGGATACATCAAGATTATGCTAAGGCAACGGAAATTCTGGTAGAACCTAAACGTTCATCATCCATTTCGTATGACACTCCATCCAAATGAGGCAATAGCCAGGGTTGACATAAGGTCAGCTACCGCGGCTGCAGTGTGTGCAACTCCAATGGAAAAAGCCAACGTTTTTCAATTTGAAATACTGACAAAAAGGAGTTTCCTTCAAACAAGCGCTCAGCAGTCCTTTGAAAGCCATGCCTCAATCTTCAAGCGCACTTCAATCATCCGACCCAATAAACTGGGCACAGATCTTCGAACATCTGCTTACTAGGACCACCAATAAGGCGGAAGGCGAACTTATCAGTTTAGCATCTTGACTTGGCAACCTTAAAGACTTTCTGCACCTCTATTTTTGGAATGATAAAGGGCTTTCTGACCGAATTCATGAGTTAGAGCATTTTATGCACGAAAATTATCAAATCATGATGGTAAATGAAACTCATCTCGGTGAACGTCGGCGACCCAGAATATCGGGTTTTATCTTCCACTTTCAGGACCATAATAACGACATCTGTGGCACCGTCATGTACGTCAAAAGGGGAATAACCCATTCCTACTATATCTTGAACGCTTTGGTAAATATAGAGGCAAATGATATCATGGTTAAAACGAACATCGGACTCTTAAAGATCGTGTCAGCTACCAATTACCTCGAAAGTTGATACTGAATAATGATCTAAATCTTGTGTTTTCTGACAAATCGCTCACATTCATGGTCGGTGATCGTAACACAAAAAGCCCTAGTTGGAACAGAAGGGTTGCATTCAGAAATTGGAGATCCATTAGTAATTTTCTAATAAATTCTTGTCGAATAAGCCCCACAATCTATCCCTCAAAAGCTCACCACAGTCCTCACGTGCTAGACATTGCTGTACTCTCAAACGTCAACTCTGATCATAACATTAGGACAACTGACCACAATTTAGTTATTCTGGATCTTGAGTTCGGCCTTGGAGAAGTAAAGTCCACAAACTGACTAAAACACAGACGAAAGGTAGAACTCAACATCACCCCTTTACAGATCATCAGATCTAAGACAGACCTTAAGTCAGCCGTCGAAAAGCCATCTTTCGTTATATTATACGTCGCATACGAATCCACGAACAATCAAATCACCGCTCAAGTAGATCGGTGACTCGTCCCTTTATCCCATCGTGTGGCTTCAATAGACTTACGTCTTAAATCAGAGACGTAATGCGGAATGTAGAGAACAAAATTTGGGAAGGTCGTTTTGAGTCGATGAGCACAACCACATCCTGTGTAGAAGTTCGTTCGAATACTCCAATGACAACACCATAACAATCAATACTTACTAGATGCGAATGGCCATATTTATACTGAATCCTATAAAGCCGAGGTTTTCACGGACGCGCTTGAGAATCATTCATTTTAAACCCCAGCAATAAGCGGAGCTGGTTCAGTCAACCAGCCACTTCCGAAGAGCTAAATGAGCTAATTAAACAGCTCAAAACTCGTAAAGCTCCAGCTTTCGACGATTACTCCACCGCAATAGTCAAAAACCTTGCCCGCAAAGGTAGATGCGCGCTCTTAAACATCGCGAACGCCGCAATGCGTGTGTGATATTTCTCCTTGGCATGGAAGGTAGCTGCGGTAATCAGAATTTTGAGGATAAATAATCTCTCCGACTATCCAGTTATCGCTCCATTAGCTTGCTCAGCGTATTGGACAAACTACTTGAAAAGATCTTTAGAAGTCGTTTATCGGTTTTCCTTGAAGACCACAGAATCATTTCCGATTCACAAGCCGGTTTCAAGGCCGGCATGTCCACCAACTTCCAACTATCTAGTGATATAATTAATCTCTATGGACTTTTTGATACTGTCGCAGTTTTCCTCGCCATCTCGAAAGCGTTCGACAAGGTTTGGTGCAATTAATGGATCATAGTCACGCACGGCTTTCTTCGAGACAGATAGTTCCGTGGCAAACATAAAAAGATTTGTGCAGGTATGCCTTGTCCCCGACAGTGTACTATATCTTTACAAGCGACATTCCGACTCTGGCTCCGGTATTTATTGCACAATACGCAGATGACTTAGCTCTACTCAATAGAGGAGGTATAATAATTCATCTAGAGAAAACGCTCCAAACTGATCTCGATACATACAAGAAGTGGGGACATAAAGAGTGTTTCCATACATTTCAGCAGACTATACATCAAAAAAAAAACGAGAGATCAATCCCGCCAACTCTCCTTTGGAGGGGAGCCAATTCCGATAAAAGACGAGATCTAATATTTCGGTATAATATTCGACAAACACCTTTTGTCGTCAAAGACGATCGCATATCTCATCCAAAAGGCCAAAGCTTCGTTGGCTAAGCTGTGGCCTATTATCAAAACGAGATCAATCTTGTCTGTAAAAACAGACTAAGGCTATATATTTAATTAATTGCTCACTTAACCCGTGATGAAACATTTTTGAAATATCTTGATTAGAAATTAAAAACACTTGGTTTGTTTCACAGAAAATTTATTATTTCTTTTCTGCGAAACAAACCAAGGGTTTTTAATTTCTAATCAAGACAGACTAAGGGTGCTTATTTTGATGATAAGGCTACAGCTTACATAGGCTTTACTCACTGAAGACTCACTCAAATAGCGAAATTCCAGCGTATGCAAAACGTCACTTTGAGACGGGAACTGAATGTAATATGTAAAACAAAGATACATCGTGACTTTAAGACCCCTAGTGTCCTGGAGTAAATCAAAAAGCGCAGCTAAATCTACTAGCTGGAATAAAATTTCCAAAATACGATGCCACTACTGATAGCAAACATCTAAGCCCTATCTATGATCCTAATTGGTACTCAATTAAGCATAGAGCGACCGCAATCCGATCAGTAATGCTGCTTCTTTAGGAGAAAGCGCCACATAGGACAACTAGATCCTCCCAAATCTTGGCGATCCATCGCTTAAGTCCCGACTAGAAAAGACTTTTGATCCTGGACGGGTCACAACAACTGCGATCACGGAGAATTTGTTTCGTAGAAATTGACACTATCCTACTATAAGGATATCAATGAAGGATTTCCTGTATAAAGAAATACGATCACAGTTTTCTAACAACTGCCGCCCGAAGAAGAAACTTTGCAAATCCGTTCTTTTCAAAACCATTAAAACTTCTAAATTCGAAAATTCAAGCGTATTTGTCACAACGAACAAAAAAAAGCTTCACGAAACTATCCGTACCAACATCATCAGCTTCTATGCCAACGACCCCCTACAGTAAATTACGAAATTCAAACTACAAAACTGTAAATGTGCTGAACTAATGTGTGACTTTCATTTTCACAAAAGATGCTGCGACAACAACAATATCCTGCCTAGTTTTACCAAATTACGTTATCATACTCACTCAAAATGAGCGCGATCCATCCTAAACAGAGCCAGCCGCTCACTATAGGAGAAGTAATTCAGAGAACCCGACATCTCCTAGCCCAATCCGACTAGCAACTCTCTACACTTCGCCTCCTACTATCAAACCAAATGCATTCTATCTATGTCCTATAATTTTGATGTATATAAATTTTGTGACCAAATATTTCAATTCCGAACTGAATTCACCGACAAGGTAGAAGAGAAATACGAAAAATTAGCACCGTCAGTTACCTCCACTGACATATCTGAAACTCAGCACTGCAAAACAGTATCAATTTTTTCCGACGTACGACTAGACAAAGCGTCTATCAATGTCCTTTCAAACGGCAACAAATTTGCAGTTGCTCCCCTGCATGATCCTTATAGAAGATATCATAAACAATATCGAATCTAGTCTCCACAAAAGCCATAGTGCTACATGCGAAATTATTTTTCCGCTTCTTTGTGGCCACAAAAGCCCAATCTACCGTAAAACAAATTTGTGGTTTTAAAAAACAAAATATAATCATCTTACTGGCCGACAGAGGGAACGCTAGAGTAGTCCTTAACAAATCTGAATAACGTCTAAAAATAAGTAACATAATAGCTGACGACAGCTATAAATTAATCAATTCCAAATTCATATCTAGAAAAAACCTCCTAAACTAAAATCGCGAAGTTGCCGCAAAACTAAGCACATGAAAAGTCCTCTAAATTTCCTAAGATATGTGGTTTATCTAAAATACACAAACCCGACACAACACTCCCACACATTATCAGTAATTTTGACTCGCCTACACAAAAATTAGCTAAATTTTTAGCCAAACAGTTTCAACCCACTGACGAACAAGCTAAATATTATGTAAAAACTCATCACACTTACTGGATCTCATGAAACTGATACAATTATTATATTAGACGGGTTACATTTGACGTAAAATCCCTTTTTACCTAAGAACCCATTAATAACACAATTGAACTTTTAAATCTTAAATATTAACAGCCTATTTCATCTATAGAACTTTTTTTCTCACTGCCTAAAAAAAATTACATCATTTTCAATGTAAACCTCTATAAATACATAGAAGGAGAACCAATGGGAATATAGCACTAGAATTAGCCTCTCTCCCTATGGCTACGTTATGTTGACACCTTCGTTATTTGGTAATAAATAATTTCCTCGAGCATTTAAATAATATCCATTCTAAAAAAAATTTAGAATAGAATTAGAACAGAACAACCATTTGCCATTTTTTGACATAATTTAAACATTTAAACTCTGACGGAACTCTCGGCCACACTTTATATAGACTAACAGACAAATACAACTTAATTGACAAACTTGCCATCCTGGAAATAGCTTTAGTCAAAAACAGTTTCCTTCATTCTAACTGAAATAAATATTTAACACCAAAAATACTTATACGTCCCAAGAATTTTCAAATATAAAATTTCTTCCGTACATACGAGGTACAACTAACGGAATCTCTAAAGTCATCACAAGGCATAACATCGAAGCCATTTTTATCACTTCACGTAAAATCTGATAATTCCTTAATTCTCCAAAAGACATTATTCCCCTCGATATCAAGGAGAATACAAAATTCCCTGTGGCGACTGAAACAAAGTTTATATTGGAAAAAGAAACACACCAGAGCTGTCATCATCTTTGGCCGAACAGTCAAAATCCATGGGTCATAATATAAACTTCGGCAACATGACTTCCATCGCAGTAGTATACTATTTTACCAAGAGGATTATCCGCGAGGCAATCGAAATAGAAAAACATACAGACAATCTCAATACACGCGACGACCTCCAACAACTACCCCCTCTCATGGGAATCCATTTTTACAGAAGAAGCTTAATTCATTACCCGCACCAATTTTAAACCACATAAGTATCACGAACGAAATCCTTTTAACCCATCTTTGACCATACGCACTATTTCAAAATGCACCATTAATTAATAACTTTTTATTGTATAATTCGATTTTTTGTTGGTGCTTCTAAGAGTAAATACATTAGTTACTATTGCAAATATTTTATTGAAGTGTCCTATTTTAAGAAGGATTTACTCGAGTTTATGCAAACATTATTTACAATTTCCAGATAATGTAATTTTAAGTGTTCAGTGCCTGAATTACAAGTAAACACATTAGGCATTATGGTAGAAGTGATTAAAACATATATAAGATTTGCTGGAAAAAGATAATGACCCTTAATCCTTCGTGGTGCGTATACGCACCGTTGGCCGAACGAGGTATACCTGCTATATATAAGGATGGACATGTTTGCATACTGTTCATTGTAATTTGTATTCTTATTACGCAACCTACATCAGTAAAATTAGTGAAGATATTATTATGTCTAAATTTAAGGTTTTTTAACCCAACGTGAATTAGATGAAGAATTGGAATGGACGCTGAACGAGATTGAAGATAGCAGAAAACAAGGTCAATAAGAGGTTTATGCAGTTCGGTTTATTTTCCCAGAACCTTGCCATAGATGAGCAAATGGTTCCATACTTTGGACGGCACTTGTGCAAGATGTACATCAAAGGAAAACCAGTACGATTCGGCTTCAAATTGTAGTGCCTGTGTTCTTCGGATGGCTACTTTTTTCAATTCATTCTCTACGGAGGAGCAACAGCACCAAAACCAAATTGGGTTAGGAGGGAAAGTTGTACTGTATTTGCTATTTACAATTAGTGGAGTCTCTAGATAACCACAAGATATTTTTTGATAATTTCTTTACCTCAAATTGATGGAGGAACTCTCAAGAAGCGGATATTTTGCGACGAGGACAATCAGGGATAATCACATTGCAAAATGTACAATAAAGGCAATAAAAGTTATCCACAAAGAATCTCGCTGCAGTTATGATTGTGCACAAGATGCAACTACAAGGATCGTTGTCATAAGATGGAACGACCATTCGGTAGATGGAGTGGCGAATTAGCGCATCAAGTGTCACGGCAAGAAATGGTGGTGGCCGATGTTTACTACTAAAATAAACAGTATGCTGGTAAACAGTTGGTAGATTAGCCAACGGAAGCAAAATTAGTTAACTGGATTTTAGATCTCATATTGTTACAAGGCTCTTGGCAGTGGAAGATCCATCATTTGTAACGGTAGCAGTGCCATTGGAAGTGCGCAAGGATAATGTTGGACATGTAATTATTGTGCATTAAACGAAAAAGCTGCTAAGATGTACAGTGTGCCAATCAAACACAATTTATATGTGGAAAAAATCTAATGTGCATCTGCATTAATGTTTTAATAAATATCATACTTAATTTTATATACCCCTATAGGCACCACTCAAATTTTTGTAAAGCCAATTTTTTTTTTGAAATATTTATTAAAATTTTCTTGATGAACACCATTATAATGCGTTTTATTTAAAATAAATCTAAAATATCATCTATTTCTATGCTTTGCCAAAGATGGGGTAAGACGTCAGGCCCAATTAAGAGAAGCCGCACACACGCTACCAAACGTCAACCGCCAACACCGCCCTGTTTGGGTTCAACCTGTTTTTCCCGAATGCGATGGATAGTCACAATAAAATCAAGCGCATTATTTTCATAATAGACCCTGTATTAGCAAAATTCAATTCAATCGATGTGTAAGAAACTCAGAATTGATCATGTTGAATATGTAGTAGGAAGGTATTTTAAAATTCGATAGAATTTAATTACGAATAAATAATGTAATAATTATGTGTTCCATTTATGACATTTTCCTCACATTTATTTTTGTACAAAAATATAGCTTGTTATTTTGTCGTTGAATCAGATATCTTTAAAAATCTTTATAGTGAGAGATACAAAATTTGAAAATGGTCATCCAAATGTAAATTTGTTACAGTCATGTTTACAGATTAATTAGCAAAGTACAATTCGCCATTTTTTTATACTGTATAGATTACATCTTCTCCCTTTTTGTTTCCTGTTTTTCTGACAAGAAAAATTTGCTCTCAAAAATATTTTAAAGGTTTTTGAAAATTTTCTACCTATCTCCAATTTAGACATTTTCAATATCTTAAGAAAGTGTCATTTATCAAGGGCAAGACAGTTGATTCAAATGCTTTCTGCCCTTCCTTCCAATTTATATTCTGATGTTGATAACTTGAGAATAACTGAAGTCTTAAAGAATTTATAATCAGATCTTAAGATAAATATTGATTTTAAGCAAAAGCAAACTCGCTCTCAAAAATCCTTAGTAGATCTTGGAACCTTTCCTTTCTAGATTCATAAGATCCTTCTACTATCTCAGCTTTGTCTATATTTTCATAATTTAGGAATGTCATTTAAAAATTCATGATATTATAAGGCGTGACTTTTAGATTAATATTTATTTGACGGAACTTGCCTACAAAAATCTCTTGTGGATTGAAAACATGATCTTATTTTTATTATAATTGTCTTTACGACAACCATGTTTCCAGGCTCATTTACAAAGATAAGTTTCTTAATATTGTGTTTGTCTCGCATGCTACTCTTCTAATTTGTTATCTGTATGAGATGATAAGAGGTTCTAAATCTTGAGAATCTTTAAGAACATATTTTTTGTTAATATTGGGTTATACCAAGCATGATCTCCATCTTTGCTTTACATTTGGTTCAAAACTTAAGGATGGAGGTTCTGCAACATCTCACTGAGAATACTGAAATGCATGTCAATCAGATAAATGATCATTTACTTGTATATATATCTTATAGAATTTTGAAACGTACCTCAATTCTACATTCTAAACTTCCTTGTTATCAGTCAAAGCATTAAATTATTCTTATAATTGACAGTCAACTAGGAAAATGTATTGCAATCTAATAGAGAATAAATCATATTGTTTCTGGTTTATAAAATTTGTCTTTATTTTATTTACTTATTATTTGTTCAGATTTTAATACCTTCCAACTTCTGGTAAGTTCTTTAAAAAAAGAATTAAATCTTATGTTATTGGCAATTTAGATATATCGTTTAGATAGGAGTAATAGCTGACCTAAGAATTAACAGCCATATTTTTAGTGTTTGGTAGGTGATAATTGTTTCGATGTGATATTTAATCAAGTTGTGAAATTTTAAATTATGATTATGATATACAACTGGTTCAAGCAACCTAAAAGACGATTACACACATGGTCATCGCCGAAAAACAACCAAGATCATGTAATCCGCAACCAAATTGATTACATTCTAATCAACAACCGGTTCAAAAAATGCATATAATGGCGCCAAAATATATCTGAGTACCGATGCAGCTACGGATCACAACTTATTCGCAGCTATAATAAACCTAAAGGTAAAATGAAAAATCGCAAAACGATCAACCAGAATATCGCGTAAAAATTGCAGAGACTCAAGGATAAAAACTTTAGCTTGTTTTAACCAGATCTAAAGAGTAATATAAAGACTAACATCACACAGTCCCACAACGTGTCAACAATTGAAGAAATGTAGGAAATCATATTAGACGACATAAATAAACTGGTTAACAGATTGAGTCAGTTGCAATGCCCAAAAAAACAGCCGTGGATGATAAAAGAGATAATTGCGCTTATGTACAGCTGAGTACAAAAATAAACACAAAAGTATTAAACTGGAAATGAAAAATAGCTAAAGAAGCGTGGGTGAATAAGAAGAAAATGCGATGAAACTGCTGTATAGAAAGCACAATGAATTCAATACTCATAAAAAATCAGAGAAATCTCAGATGCATACAAAAGAATACAGAATTCGCACTCTGGCAAACAACCAAGGACGATTAATAATACAGACAGATGAAATAATGGCAGAATGGAAAATAACAAGGAGAAAATTTTTGAGGACCAGAGTCCCACCTTACATACTCTAAAAGATTCTACCCTCACTACTGAAGTAGAAAAAGCTATCAATCATATTAAGAACAACAAAGATAGAGGCACCGATAATATATTTAATAAGAGTATAAAACTATTGAACTATGACAATATTAAAGAAATAACTGTGCTAATCAGTTGTATGATACGAGATACATTCCGCAGGATTGTCTCAAGTTAACTTTCCTTACTTTTCCCAAAATGTTGAATGTTAAGAAATGCGAAGATTACAGGCTTATTAGCATAATGAACCATGCTCTCAGCTTATTACTGCATTTATTACATAGTAAAATCAACATAAAATGAGAAGATGTTTTGGATCAAGAGCAATTCGGTTTCTGCAAATGCTTTGGAACTAGGGAAACATTATTATCGATGCTAATGCTACTCCAGCATGTGCTAGGAGGTTAATAGGCCGATGCAAATACGCTTTATTGACTTCGAGAAAGCTTTTGACCAATTCGACCAAAGTCCACCACTTCAGGCTACTTACAACCATGCAAAAATCCAGCTAGATGACAAGGACATCCGATTGGTAGCAAATTTATATTGGAACTAATCAGCTTATATTAGTGTAAACAACATTTTAAAATAATAAAGTGTACTCTCCCCCACATAATTTAAAATCTATTTTCAGCGCCAAAATTACTGATCTGGTTCCATCAAGAGGCTAGTTCAACAAGTATCAACAATTTAAAATGTATTCAGAACAATTTTTAAAGAAGAATTAGCACACCAAAACAGAATTGCAGTAGGAGGAGAAACTATCTATAATATCCGCTTCGCACATGATACTGTTGTCCTAGCAGAATCTGCTAATGATCTTCAAGAACTAGTGGACAGAATAAATAATGCCTGTAAAGAGTGGGTATTAATCAATAATTTTAAAAATTAAAGGGCAGATATTTATAGAAAACAGCAAATAAAATGTTGTTTTTTTAAACATAGGCAAGAAATAATTAAACTCTTTAAGAATACAATTTTCTAAAATTATATTTTATTTGGCGCATTAAAGAAATTCTAATCAAATATTTATAGATTCATCGTGTGTATCCTAAACTATTTCGGTACATCGTGGATCCCACGGGACGTACCCCAAAATCCTCAAACGGCCTGCGGGCAAATATTTATTCACCAACACTATGTGTTATTCCACATGTATGATATATAACCTGCATATATGCATACGCCATTCCCACTTTACATAAGACGGCTCACCCACAAGAAAAGCTTTGATGTTTCCGTAAATCCAACCGTCCGACCGGCAAATTTTTAATGTTGATTTACTTTTAGCACCATCAAAGCGTCCATTTAATGTTTTAAATTTAAATGCGGAAGTAATGTTTATTCAGATTAATATTCCCCAGCATACGTTTGAAGGTCGCTTTTTAATAGAAATATTTTTAAAGGTATATAGAAATATATAATTTTAAAAGTTATTAAATAATATAACTCGCTTTTTAAATAATGTGACGTGATGAGTTTTCTACATTAGGTGTTTACAGTTATTTATTATCCATTAAGTAATTAAATTCGGCCTATATAGATTTTAATTTTAATAAAAAAAGTGTATTATTAAATATATTTTGAATTAGATTAAAACTTTGTTTAACATAATTTAAATTTTTTTGCTGATGTAGGTAATTTAATTATGTTAGGATATTGTATTTTAGGGATAACAATATGTAAGTGTACGTTATTACTCGAGGAGAATGAGAACAAAGCTCCCATTTAAAAAGGCAAATGGCAAAGGACTTAAACAGGGCTTAGGCTGGCTGAACGGTAATGGGAAAGATAAGATGAAGATTGGGGGGAATAAATCGTAGCCTGAAAGAAAATTATAATGGAAGTCGGATATGTATCATTCACGTTCATCTCCCTATTAGTGGTTTATATGATCGCATTTTGATTTCTGTAAACTTACAGTTTTAGTGTTTCATAATAAATAGAAATAAACATGCATAATAGTAAAACAATTGTACTAATTATTAAAAAAACTAAAATGTATTATTTTGTACTGTTATTAATTACTTAATATTATTGTATTATTATATTTATGTAAAAAAATTATATACAGTATTTAATTAGAAACTCATTTTCTTTCATTTCATTTAGTATACTGGTTTCACTTAAAAAAAAACAATTAATGCGTAGTTTATAATTCTAGGAAAATAATAGTGTATTTATCTTTTAATTATTTTTATTTACATATTATAGGATGGTATCGAGTTTTTCTATAGTATTATTAAGTATTGAACTCTGAAGGATAAATCTTCAATTGAATTAAAATGAACACGAAAATTTTGATTTGCTACTGCATTTAATATTGTTTTAGAAACTAAATAAAACAGTATTAAAATTTTTTAGATAATTCTAAAATACTTAAAATTTTATTTTTAATTTAAGCCCGGCGCATCCACCCAAACTAGAAATAAAACAATTTGTTAAACTAATTGCAAAAGAAAAATTACATATCGCGGAAATTTCTAAGTGGTGTTTATTATTATTATAGTCTGCACGTCTTTTACAAGATATTCATTTCTAAAGCGTATTCTAGTGGAAGTGAACAACAAGTTAATTTTCTGTTTAAACTAGCTAACGCTGCCGGTAAACAATAAATAAGTAATTACTTGTTGATAATTGTTCAAAAGTTTGAAAGTCGTGTAGGTAAATTTATTAATATGAATAAAAAATAGACTGGTATAATATTTTAGCACTCAAGGTGACAATTAAATTAAAAAATAGTAATTTATTAATAAATTATATAGAATCCTTGGAAACAAAGCCTTTGAGAAAGTTATTAAATTCAGAAGAATAATTTTTCATTAAGCATAGGTTTATATAGAGAGAAAGTATTAAGAACTTCGTTAATTATAAATAAACATACTTGAACGTGTATTAGATTAAATGCGAAGGTTACAAGTGGATGTAAGAACGGCAAGAAGATCATAAAAATAAGTGTGATTCTCCATACATTTTTCAAATTAATGCAAAGATAATAGTGACAAATTTCTTTTACCCTAAAGATTATATATGATTTTCTAAACTGTACAATATAAACAAATAATGTTAATTTTAATATGCGCTTTTTAACACTTACTTTTTTCCATTAGATAAACTTGAACTATATATAAATAGGTAATTGTTGAGGCCTCTACTTTGTGATACATTATTATATAAATGATTATAAATACCTTTTCTATATATCACAAACTTTTAATCTTTATTTGTGACTATAGTTTCGGCAGATTTTCTGTCATTTTAAAACTGTACTTCTATTTTTTACAAACAACTTTATAAACAATTTTACAAACAATTTAGATGGCGTTGAACAAAGGAGTTTGATCGTTTATTAATAGAATTTCAGGATTATGTTTAATTTTATACATTTCAAGAGAGAGAGAGTTTTTTAAAGAGATTTTTAAGCCCTTTTCAGCGAAACGAATTATCTCAATTACTTCAAAATTGTGACTTTGTTTACTGTTTAGTAAATGACTAGCAAAAGTTAATTTTTCATTTTTGTTGTTGTATGAACTTATATGTTGTTTTAGTATAATATTTACAAGTGTTACAAGATAATTTATAAATAAATCAGGCATTTATAAATTAACTTGTTATAATTTAGAGATATTATCTCATTAAATATTTATAGCATTAGGATACGAAAAGCACATCAACCTAAATAGGAACTTATTGTCTCAATTTAACATCGGTTTGCGAAATTACATATCAAAATTAATCCTACACTTAATTCTATTCCAAAGCAATACTAACTCCTCTTTTAAAATCCTAATTACTCATACTGCTATTTTCATTTCGTCCTTCGGTGAATATTAAAGCGTGATTGTAGATAAACTTAATTTTGAAATATATAAGCCGTAGTTAAAATTAATATGGTTGTGCTCGATATCTTTACTATCTAAACCTCACCATTCACAATATCAAGTTAGAGAACAAGAATTCCTTAATCATATCATTCCTTTGAACAACGCTTAAACTCAAATTAGTTCCTGAATATTATTATCTTGATTATTTCTATTCTAGATTGCAAATCGAAAAATTCTGTTGTGAAAATAACACTCTATTAAATCCAGTATATAATTATAATATAAGTAATTATATACTGCATTTGATTAATACTCTATTAAATGCAGTATATAATTACAATATAAGTAATTATATACTGCATTTAATAGAGTGTTATTTTCACAACAGAATTTTTATACAATAAATTGATTAGCCAATAAGATGTTTTTCCTATAAGGTTGAAAGGCTGAATAGTATATAGCCTCTAATCAGAAATTATTTTTATGAGTACGTAATGAAAGTTAATGCATTCTAATTACTCTTAAATTATTATTTAGTCAGAATTTCCTGATAGATTTATTATTATAAGGTTACAGATCTATAAAAGTTTTTTTAGTTCAAAACAATTTTTGAAATGCATCGTGAGGGGCGCTGGGGAGTAAAGTAACCGCTAGATGTATGCTAACATGTTTAGTAGAATTTCAGCTATCTATGTAATTAGATTTCTCAATAATAATAACATTATTATACATAAAAGGATTAATTAAGCACTTGGTTATGTTTCACAACAACACTAATCACAAGACAATTTGCATACGAATGTTATCTCAATAAATAAATATATATATTATGACTCAAGAAATCGAATTTAAAAAGCAAAGTAAGTGGTGAGTAATAAACTTAAAGATACACTTTACATTAATAGTTTGTACAAGTTGATTAATTGAAGCTCAATGTAAAGTATTTAACAGGTCAATATTCTCACACTGTGAATTCACATTCCTAAATATTGATTAAGTGATTAGAGACTAAAAAAGGGGATGTAAAATAGGTTACTGACCATCTCGTTAATTCGTGGTACATATAAAGAACACTTGAATAACAGAGTTATATCTTAAGAGTATCCGTTGTAATTCGAAAAAATAAATATTATTTGTAAAATAACATACTGAAAATGAAGAATTTGGAAATTAAATTCTGATAGAATACTTTTGTGTGGAAAGCAACCTCTAAAAGGCTTTCCACACAAAGGTGCCAAATTTACATAAATATAATCTTTATAAATTTCCTTTGTTCGAGCATATAAATGTAGGTTTTTTGTTTCGGGAATCAAATTATGGCTACTCTCTTAAGTAACAATTATTTAAAAAAGTTTTGAAAAATTACTTATTAAATAAATAGGCTTATAGTTTCGGATTTATTTACAACCATTACTCTCAACAATAAGTACAATTTTGGAGCGTTTCCAATATTCAAGGAAAGTCTTGGTAAAAATATGTAATTTTATAATATGCAGAAAGAGCGTCATAATATCACCAGGATGGTGGGGGTGAGATCCCGGTCAGATGTAAGACCGGTGATATTAAATCATCTTCGCAGAAATGAGTTGACGTAAAAGTAGGTGCTTAAAGGTTTGTTGAAATTTTAAGTAGTTTATTAGCAAAGTTGAACACGAAGCATAATGCAAATGTGTTAGTATCTTACTGCGCTGTTATCTATTTTGGATATATATACAGGGTTTGCCATGAATAACGTCCATTATAAGTTTACGAGGTTCCTGCAAGAGAAAAATGTAAAAAAAACTCAACATTGCACGGTTGATTGCATGGTTCATGTTTATGTTTATGTTTATGTTTATTAGACTTTAGCTTCGATTTTCTATCACTTCCGGTTGTACCGGAAACGGCTACCAACTTTTTTTTATTTTAAATGGAACATACTGTATATTATTTTATTTTTGCATTCCTTGTTCGATTGTCTACCTCTCCATATGGGTTTACGATGTTTTTAAGTGGGCGCTAAAATATTGATTTTTTTGAAATACTAATTGTCAAAATTGACACATCTCAATTTTTTCAGTTGTAGAGGAATCGATTAGGTACAATACAAGATGACGCTCTTGTGTCTATCTTGTACCTACTAGAAGTTATAGGCATTTTCTAAAGGCCAATATTTCACAAATAAATTTTTAAATAAAAAAAAGTAAGTGGACATAAACTCATACGGTTATGTTATAACAAAGTTGGTAGCCGTTTTCGATACAACTGGAAGTGACAAAGTCGAAATATTTTTCATGAGAAGATCGCAATCAACCGTGCAATGTGGTTTTTTTTCTCAGATTTTTCCTATTTTAAGAACCCCGTAAACTTTTAGTGGACGTTATTCATGGTCCTCCCTGTATATGATTTGTGAACTTTGTGAACATCATCAATATTTATTTCACTAATAATCTAAATCTCTTAAAGCGTTCTTTGATGTAGTTATTATTTTTGGTTATAGATAATTTCCGGTAGTGGCTTCTACAACCAATAATATTGGCAACACTTCGTTTCGTGAACCATGAAGGGTATCGAGATTTTTTGTATCGCATTTTAGGAACAGTTTTAGTTATATGTTCATTTAAAATAGAATAAAATGTATTGCAGATATCGTCAGAATCGGAAAAACACAAGACCAAGTCTCAGTTAGATGTGCTAACAAGATCGTATAATTTATACTAGCCTGCTTTTCTATTAAAGGTTGAGGACGACAGATAGGAAAATTCATCAATAGTATAAAAACACATTGAATTGCAAGAAAAATCCGATCTTAAGGCGATATTTAGAGACACGCTATTAACCGATTTTTATAAAAAATATTTACCAACCGATAAATTTCCAAATCTCGCACCTTTGGCTCAGAAAAAAATGTTATTATTTGAAAGTACTAACAAATATGAGCAGATAATTTTGAGAACGAAGTTTGTTAAATCAAAAATACGTACAAGATTAACAGACTCACATTTGGAGAACACTCTGCGTGTTGCGACATCCGATATTTCACCAAATATTGATTATTTAGTGAAAAATATGAAGGCACAATCTTGCCATTAAATATGTTTGTACTTGTTCATTTTAATCTATTTTCTGAAAGCCATTTCTAAAAAATGACTATATACATGTACATATGTGATGTTAGTTTTTACATTTTATGTATTTTTAGGTTGAATGCAGTTTAGATGAAGTTGCACATGCCTGTATTAAGCCAACAGCACCAAGAACGCCTCAAGCCTTTAGAAACTGGTGTGTTCTTTTGTAGACTGAGTAGATATAAGAGAATAATTCATGGTTATGTAATGAATCCGACGTCCAGGTTTCGATGATAAGAATAAGTTCATAATCCTCACCTTGTATATTGTTGTAAAACTGAGATGCCTTGGTATTAAGACCTCAAGTATTTTGGTAATATAAATTAGAACTCGGAGTAAAGAGTTCTGTGCGATTTAGGAACTATTGGACATTTACATATATTTGCTTGTTAGAATGTGCGTTAATCCTTGTCGATACTTAACGTAGATGTTTTTAACTAACTCAAGGCACTGTCGAAATTCCCGTAAGATCTCTTTCTTTTAATTATATTTACGTAGAAATAGATCTTTATTAATGAAGATTTTTGAGAATTAAGACGCTTTTCTTAGTTTTATAGCGTTCTTAAATATTTACTGAGCGCTTGAATTATCAGGACTTTGTTGATCAAGGCGGAAAATTTCATTCATAAAGTCCGGCGGTGTTCAAATACATTGTTTATTGTCTTTAAAACACATTGTTTGTCATCCCTAAAAGACTAGTTACTAATTACTAATAATTACGTTTTTGCCGCGATTGTTTCTTTTGTCAATTTCATCAGAAATAGAGTTTTTCTTAAAAAGGACTCGAAGCTTGTCATTAAAGTTCATAAAATTGTTCGTGCAGATATTTTTACAGACAAAACTTTAAACTGATGTCTCACTATTAGATACACTGTAACATTTACATTTCATAGACATATAAGAAGTCTTAAATTATTTAATTAATGAATTAATAAAATATTATTAACAGAAGAAATCTGCGACCTTGCAATATTCATCGTAAATTGAAGCATTTGTATGGGGAAAATGTTATGGATTAATCGGTTGCTAAGCGGTGGTATCGGAAGATATAAGAGGTATTCAAATGACATGGTACGAGACAATACTGTGGGTATAATTAAGTTTTGACTCAAAGTATATAACATAACCCTGAGAAGAATAATCCCATTGAATAACGAGACGACGGATTCGTCACTCCCACTTGAACTAGACGACCTTAGAGATAAGTGGACACGCGTTATCATAGAGTAGAACTACATCCTTTGTGAGCAACCCCAGTCATTTGTTCTTAATGGATATGCGTAGGCCTTGGAGTGTCACAGTACATATCGAGGAAGAATTCAGGAATACGTCGAACACGCCGATGAGGCATACTTTCCCTTCTGACGCCACGGCTTTGAACTTTTTAGGGGGGAGTTTCGATGCATGCTTCCACTGAATGCTGTCTCTCTTTAACTTTGGCTCGTAGTGAATGCACCAGCTCTCAACATCTGTGACGATCCGCTCCAGGAAAGCGTCTTCATGATACCTAAGAAGATGTTGAATTGCGATCCCTATGCCCAATTCATCTCCTGATCGGTGAGTTGAGCGCGCACCATCGTGACTGTTCTAATGCTGACATCTACTTTCACCACCAACATTCGTATTTCCTTCAAAAACATCTGAAAGGAAGCGCTTCAACTCACGACAAACTCAAAGTATGTGAATGATTGGCTCTCGTCACGGCCACATGAGTTCCGGAAACTCAGAATCCTTTGGCTTTTTGATCAATGAAATCATTGTGCTGAGATCTATGGCGTATACTTTGATTAAAGTGTTTATTTAATCCCTCATGCTGGTTTCCTAATACTTAAGGAGCGAGAATACCCATGATGACGAACATTTACGCATTTTCATGAAACTGTTAAAGACCACCTACACTATTCGATAATTTGCGAAAGGTCTCTTGTATGCAATTTAAACGAGATAAAGAACTGAAAGAAGATATTATTACGTTAATATTTTTATTTTATATTACCAAATGGGTACTAATTTCCGTATGGCCTTGGTATATAACATATACTGATAAATATGAGAAGTTTAGATTTCTAAAACAGAATAAAATTTTCTTTTAATTAAAAAAGATATACAAATAAATACAGCATCTTAATAATAATCATTGTAACTTGGATATCTTTGGTTATTATATCTACTGGTGTGCATTAACTGGGACAAAATAAATTTAAATAACGGATGCATACTTTTCGTTCAACTATATAGTAAGTAAGAATATGAGTAACTATAGCCTCTTCATATAGATAAACGTAGTTATTACATTGCACTCAAATCGACCGAATTGGTCGAACAACTACCTAAGCGAGACTTTTATTTATAGATCTACCTATCTAGATAAGCAAAAGAGTTTAGAACAAAATGGAAAGTAGCAACGACAAAAGTATTAACATCCATTTTTTACTGCTTACTGATATTTTTACAACTTAAATATATAAACTTTAATAGAGCGTCTACAAGGAAAACAACGTAGAAGACACTGTTCCTAGTAAAAGATTCCCAAGAAGAATGGCCATTGAGTCATATTCAATAAATATTAGGAGTTAGGTAGATAAATTAAAAGAAATTTTTATGTCAACTTGTTTTATTCAAATTACGTACCGTAAAGACAAATGTTAGGGTACTACATAATCATAAGAATAAGTTATTTCCATATTTAGTGATCAAAAAACTACTTTCTATAAAAAGTTCTTTGTGAATTATGCTTCTCAAGAAACTAATGAGTCTAACTTTCCTTTAATGCAGGCTTTAAACTATATTGACTTTCTTGTCTCTAATATTACTCAAACATATACAATCTCGTAATTTTATTAGTGACTAAGGAGTTTGTTATTTTAAATTTATTTACATTTTTATCAATTTGAAAGTATAACTTTTAGTTGTCTCAAGAATTTATATTTAATATTCCAATAGGTTTATTACCAAATTATTGTGTCAAAATGACCTGGATTTGTAAAACTATCCTTTTATCGACTAACAACGTGGGTTTTGTACTGTTTGCTCTTCAATAATAAATTTTACTTCGTGCCTCTTTTATTGACGGTTTAGAGTTAAAAAACTCCCTTGGCTTCATCTATACTGACTTTAGATAGGCCTTTGATGGCGTCAATTACGAAACTGGTGTCTTTAGAATTTTATACATCTTTCATAGAATATAATCATATTTTTTTGTTAATAGCACATAATTTGTAAAAATTTTAAATAACCCATCTTATTCAATTCATATTTTTTCTGGTGTATTACAAAACTCGCACTTTGTACTGTTGTACACACCATTTTATTATTTATGGATGATTTAAATATTTTTCGAAACATCGAATTTATTAAAGATTTTTAATTTTTTACTAAACTGATACATCAATTTATGTAATAATATATAATTAAAAGTATATATTACAAGAAAATAAGTTTAAGTCTTAAATTACATATTATTTTTGATATTTTAATCCAATTCAATTACGTTACAGTAACATTTTATTTTACGAAATATTTATTTAGTTATTAATAAAATAAACTACATAATATTCGAAATATAAACATATATTACTAAAATACCATGCAAACAAATACATTTTGTACTAATCTACAATACAATAATAACATTTAAGAAAGACGACATTAAAGAGTAAACGTGCATTTACCAAAATAACAAATAAAAGAACGTGACGGGGTTGCTGTGCAGTAACTTTAATATCTACTTAACAGTATGATTCGTAATACCAATTTCACATCCACTAAAGGCCGTTTCGCCCATTAGTTCAACTCATCGCAACGCTTTTGGCCGAATTGACCTGAAAAATCGAAACGAAAACACATCTTAACAAACATCATCTTTAAATGAGAGCGAACATGTACATAACGACAAATATGTTGGAAGTTATTTATATCGCGCGTATTTGCATTATGTCAGTCCCCGTACGGAAAAATAACTCTATTTTCATCCCCCTGACGCAAGCGATAAATAATTAATACCGCGGTACTTGGAAAAAAGAGGGACGGAATGGAATTAGTGACGGATAATTGAATGCCCCGGACGATTGCTTTAAATTTTTAGGAAAATGCTAATAAGTGGAGGGAGTTTCTCGGTTTACAGGTGGGAATAAATATGAAATAATAGGATATTTACAATTTAAAAACAATCGATATTTTTACGATTAATTTACGTTACCAGTATATTTATTGTTTATTTTTAATTTGCAATATTATTTAATTTATACTATAAAATTTTTGCTTGTAATCTGTTGGGAAATAAATTATTATTATTATTATTGTTGAAAAAAATAAGAGTTTGAAAAGATTGTATTATTAAAAACAGTGTATTTAATTTAATTTTTGGTTTAGAAATAATTATTAATAAAAATCATTTTAAATAAGTTGTTTTAATAAAGGTATTAAATAATTTTATTAAAAGGGATTATTTATAATATCAAGATTAAATTGCGGTTTTATCTATTGTATATTAGAAATTATGTTAGTAAATATATAGAGAAGAGTATTAGATAGATTTTAAATATGGATAATCTATATGTTTTTAAGAATTTGAGGAAGAGTTATTATGAAACAATGTATTTTTTAACAAGGAGTAGAGGGTTGTGGTAAATGACAATGATGTGGACAGAAGATCAATATATAAATATTTATAAAGACCGTTGATTTTGTATACGTAAATTATGTTAAATGTCTATCTATTTTCTTTGTACTAGTTTTAAAGTTTTGAAAATTAAATGTAAAATTAAGTTGGTTATCATTATTTTTTTAATGTGTATACCAAATAATACTCTTGAATTAAAGAAAGTGAAATTTCGGGATTTTTTTTTATAAGATAAAGTGGTAAATTTAAACCGAATAAATTTGTTACATATTAATACAAGCGGAAAATTATTTGCTATCCAATAGTATTAATTAAATAATAATTTACATAAACGCAATTAAAATAAATTAGCATATTAAAATCCAGTCATTAAAAATACAGTAGCTCTTACTTATTAGACATTTAACTAACGTTAACTTGAAGATTAACTGCGAATATTTCTGGCATCAATTGTACTAGGTTGTCTATTAATCCAGTTTGATCGGTTTTCGTTTTTCTTTGTGCTCTTGTGTAAATATCCGTCGCCTAATTGTTGCATGGTTTATTTGTTAGTTACCTTAAAGGGCGCTTAGATGGAAAAACTGTATCCCTGTCTATATTTCCTAGTATTTCTATATCAAAATTACAAAAGTTTCTGTATGTGAGTGGATCTGGACCTAACGTATCTAGTGATCAACATGTAAAGATTGCTTTAGATACCTGCACGAGGTGTACAGCAAAACAAAATTGTGGTTTTTTATCAATGATTAAACAGCTACAAATTGATTTAATTCAAGAAATAAAAGCTGTGCATAAAAAATAAAGTACTTCGCCAAAAAGTTGACTTATTAAACAGACGTGTAGAAGAATAAGAAAATAATTTAAAAATTCCAGACAGCTTAATTTATATTTTGTGTCAAAACCGAAGAACGTGAAAAAGTCATAATTAATTTTAATCAAACGGCATCATTAAATTAAAACGGCGATGAGAGGACTGCTTAACGATAGTTTCAGAAAAATTGAATAAAATCAAATTAAATATAGAAATAATAAAAATTATGAGGTTAGGTAAATATCATTGCTCATCCAGGCCATTGAAAGTTAATTGTTTATTAATTTTGAATTATCAAAATGTATCACGAAGTGAAAGCCTCTACAATTACTTATTTAGTTATATTTCATTTCAAAGATATAAAATCTGTTAAAACCCCACATCAAAGATCATATTTATATTCTCTTAAGAAAAATCTAATTTCTCAAATTGTGTCTGGAGAAACAAATTTAACTAATACATATAAAGGGCATACGAAGGATTACCAAACAAAATATTTTGGACAACTAAAGTGCATCCTGCAGAAACTTATTATATTCTACCAGAATGTTAGAGGTTTAAGATTTAAATGTAATATCTTCTATAATAATCTATAAGCTGAGAATTTGAGATGTAAAAATTATCAACAGAAACCTTGTTAAATTCGAATATTAGTGTTAGTGAGCTATTTTAATATAAATATTAAATCATTCAAGTAGATAGAAAAAATTTAAATGGAGGTGGAGTGAAAATTGATCTGAAATCAAATTTAAAATATATTTCTTTACTTACTAAATCTCCCATATATATAAATGTCGTTACCTGTAGGTGTTTTTTGAAAGAATCCTCTCGGGATTTAGTATGTGCTTATATTTCTCCATCTATGCCCAACGAAGATTTGTTGTTGTTGCTCTTTGGTTTTATAACTAATCCGATTAATGTTGAAAATTGTATTATATTATATGTGGTGATTTCAACTTAGCCCATTATAAAATATTTAACGACAATCCAGAATTTATAGATAAATCATTGAAGCCACTTTTAGATTTTACAACCTATTGTAATTTAACACTACACAATTTTGTAACTAACTCCATGAATCGCTTACTTGACTTGATACTGACCAATGAGAGCAATTCAGTTGTAGTATCTAAATACGAATTTCCATTGGTACTCAAAGATCCTTACAACCCTGCCCTAAGTATTATCACAACAAATATAAATGTTCTTAGAAATGTAAATTCAAATTTATCATCGCTGCATTATAATTTTAAAAAAGCTAATTTTATACTGAAATGTGTATAATATATAAATATATAAATATAAATTGGACCACCCTGCCCTAAGTATTACTGCAACGAATATAAATGTTCTTAGAAACAATATGCATCCAAATTTATCAACGTGACATTATAATTACTAATGTGGATACGGCTTGTAATATATTTTATATTAATATATACAATATTTTCCAAAAAAATAATGGACCAAAAGAACAAAGTATCTGATTTGGTTTAATAAACAAATAATCAGGGATATATAGTTGAAAAAGCGGCATCTTAAACGTTAGCCATATAGGAACGAATTTAGCAAAAGAAAGCTTAGGCAAGTTGAAAATCGTCTTAGATGAATAATTAATGTGGCATATACATCTTTCTTTAATAGTTCTAAATCTAATATCAGCAATAAATTAGAAATAAATTAGTCATCTATTAAAAATAAAAGGAAATAAAATCGTATATCATGTATTATGTATTTTGAAGAAATATTCTTAGATGTTCAGCAAAGTATTTTTGATGGTTTGGCAAACAAATTTGTTAAATCATTTTCTGGATCTAGGCTTATACAAACTGCATGAATAGCATCATCAAAGACCAAATATTACATTATTATGTTAAACAACAAAATGTGTTATCTGCGCTAATAAAATTAAAAAAATAGAGCAGGAATGGTTACCGATATGTAACCAGAATTTTTGGTAAGAGGTTTAGAATATGTCTTTATTGAGTCATTGTCATTTATTTTCAAACTAAATCTAAGGAAGTTAATGTTTCCTACTTTTTGTAGGTTTATAAATATTGTCATAATTGGGGAACTACAGATTTCGTCGTTTTCGATTACAAGTTGTTTACATGTATGTAAAATCTTAAAATTGTTTTCTTCGAAGAAGTGGTTATTCGTGATGCAATGTTTTATTTGTTCATGTTCATGTTTATATTTTAGCAGCTGACTCGGTTTTTTCTTGTATAGCAATTTATCTATTATTTTTGTATTGTAGCCGTTATTCCTAGCTATTGCTTTTAGGACTGATGGTTCTTTGAAATAACATCCTTTACTTTGAAGGATATTAATTAATCTGTGAAGATATGCAAGAAAAGTACTAAGTTTAATCTGATTGGGGTGATTTAAATCTTCCGGAATAATGGTATCGGTGAATGTTTCTTTTCTATATATTTTAAACTGTAATTTATTATTTAATTTGGTTATGGTTAAATCTAATAAGTTGATGGAATTGTTTTTTATTTCTGACGTAAATTGTATGTTATTGTTAATTGAATTTAAAAAGCTTTCAAATATATTTAGTTGTCTAGTTGTTCCCGTCCAAATGTAGAATATATCATCTACAAGAAAAATTCGATGGTGACGTAAGGTGTTGAAATCTAATAGCATGTCTGAAGTAAAATCATAGGCTTGTACTAAATTGGCAATATCTTTGTATAAAAAATTACCAAGTTGTTTTCATCACTTTTAAGGCTGGTATTGTAATGTAATTAAAATAAATTTTTTCACTTGGTGTCAGATCTTGATTAAATAACGGGTGCGATAGAGCTTTTTTATCCAAGCTCTGGTGCTTCTTTAATAATGTATACTTAGCGTTCTCTTGATAAGTCACATCGCCCTTTTAATTGGTCAATTCTGATTAATTTTGTAATGATTGTATGCTTCAGTATGTAGCTATTGACAGTTGTAATCAGAATTACGTGTTTAGTCACATGGGAATACCCTTTCAAACAAACATACACTAAACGTTCTTGACAATTAATCTGGGCATGTCGGTCGTTAAAATCAACTCACAGCAATTGTACCATGACCTTTTTCGGTTATTGTTCGTGCATGTGACCCATCTTTTATCAGCAGTGACTATAAGATTTAGTAAAAGGAAATCTATTATTTTTACAGTAAATGGCTTTAGTTACCTAATCTCGCATTGTATAAGTTTGATTGAGTTTCACTAGTTGGCCTTAAAAAAATGAAATTTTATACTAAAAAACTTTTCATACAATTTTGTAATTAGTTAACTTTGTTTTGTTTAAGTCAAAGATGGACACTAGCAAAGAGAAAATACGCTATAACTTACAGTTTCTTTTCGATAAGGGCGAAGCCAACACCCAACGCCGCAATTTTTGGTTTCGTCGATTCCGTTCCTGCAATGTCAAAGATGCACCCTGCACTTGAAGGCCAATTAACGAAAATATCGATAAACTCGTGGACATTGTAGAGTCCCACTGTCATGTAAGAACTGTTTAGATTGCCCAAGATCTAAAAATTGCACAAAAAAACCGTTTGAAACCATTTGAATAAGACTGGATACAAAAATAAGAATGTACCTAACGAGTTAACGCAAAAAAACCTCATGGGTCGAATTTCCACCCGCGAATTGCTGCTAAATCATAATAAAGTTGACCTATTTCTAAAGCGGTTGGCGATTGGTAGATCACTTACAAGAACGTCAGGCAAAAACGATCGTTTTCAATTCCGCCGGCGAAAATGGCAACCAAGCGACAGCTAGAAAGGCTTTGATGTGTGTTTGGTGGGATTCGCAGGGAATTATCTACTATGATCTCCCCTGCGGCAAAACTATTAACTCGGCACTGTATTGTAAACAATTGGACAATATAAAAGAAGCAATCGTTCAGAAGCGGCCAAAATACCAAAAGGAGAGAAATTGTGTTCTATCAGGACATGCCAGGCCACACACATCGATAGTGACCAGACTCTGGGAGCTTGGTTAGGAGGTTTTTCTGTATCTAACTTATAGTCCGGACATGGCACCACGTTATTACCATCAGTTTCTGTATATGGCGAATAATTTTGTAGGTGAAAAATCGCTTCAAGAGAGACATGAAAATCGACTATTTCAATTTTTTGGCAATAGGAATAAGGGCTTTAATAAGAGAGGCATATTGAAATTGTCTTCAAAAGTTATCAAACAAAGAGGAGCCTGTTTGACTTTAATCAGAATATTCTAACTATGGTAATTAAAACCTCAAATTTTATTAAAAATAATGGATTACTTCTTACTACACCTTATATTTGCTTTAAACATTGATCGATTTAGTTGTTTCATCAGAGAATGGCAAGTATAATTCAGTCCAAGAGGTATTTTTGCATCAATTTGCATGTAATCCGTACACCGGGTTTCTTCTGGAGATCAAACTCTTACAAATATTTTCAAGTGGTTTTTTAACTAATCTTCAGTTTATAAATAATGGAATAAGTGCTCACATGCCGGTTCGACTGGCCGTTTTCATGATTTTCAACGATATTTTTAAAGATTACCTTTTAAGACAAAATTGTCTAAATATTTTATAAACTAATAAATATAGGTACCTCTTTGTTCACTAAATACATTTACAAATTGAATTATTTTGGATAGATTACAATGCAATTACAATATCAAACTAAGAAATAACCTCAGTTTTTAAATGCCCATATTTTATAGAAAAAAAGAAATATAGTTTAGTTTTGTAACTATATAATAGAGCATTGTCAAAATACAGTTTAGTTAATTTATGTAATCACCCACATATTTAAATTACAGAAGGCCATAATATGTATTGATAACGGTAAATATATTCATTATTTTCTGGGTTATTATGGAATTAATAATATTGTACGTCTTGCAAACCTTAGGCATTAGTGCATTGAGGTTTCTTCATAATAACACACACTAAAACAATGGATTTTTTTAAAATACTACAAATACTAGCCACACTAATAGTTCCCGTAAGTATTACTTTATATTAAGCTTATTTATTCGATTTATTCATAACTATATCATTAGTTTATTCCATAATTATCATTAGATATCAGAATCAGAATAAGCATATAGTTTTAGTATATATAATAAGTTTAAAGTTTATTATGAAAACCCGTCTACACATAAAAACGTGTATAATAACAACAAGTTATATTTATTAATTTATCTTTTTCTATTCTTGAAATAATTTTATGCAATAAATGAATATTGATATGTATTTATTACTAATCTAATCAATAAATCATCGAGAATAGTTATTGTCTAAATAAGTGATTAATTAGTGTTTGCATTTATTAAATTTAGTGGTGAGATATTTTCTATAAATGTGTATTTCTTTTAATCATTTTTGCATTTTCACTGTGAACTAGTATACACTGATTTGCATTTTTATTACGTTTTTATGTAGGTCACAGTCAATAACCGTGTAAATGTTTATATATTTAATACAATTTTAAAATATTTCCATCTATTACGTCTACAAAAAAGCAATTTGTCTGACGGCCTTCCGATTGAATATTCTAAAGCCCATCCATGAATTGTAAGACTTTTTTCAAATCTTAATATACCAAACGAAATTCTTTTATTAACATTTAAACGATTTCCCTTTATACTTTTTACATGGAAATTTCAAACTTTAATATCGGACTTTGAAGGCATTGGAACTAGAATATCTCTCTGCATTTATATATCCTTTTCCGTTATATAAATTTATCATTATAGTAAAATGTATTAAAGTCCTATTCATTCTCATTTTATCATTATATGTTTTGAATTTTAAATATTAATTAATTTAATTGTATATATATGTCACTTAATAAATTTAATACTTTGACATGAATAAATTTCATCAGCAGAAGGGTCCTGAGTGTAAGAACACAAGGTGAACTTCGCCCTTAATTCCTGTGACCTAAATTTTTGTATTCTTCAATGTATACGAGGGGCGTTTGAGAAGTCCGTGCAAAAATAAAAACTACTAACGTGTTTGAAGTAAATCTTTTTTTATTTTTAGACATAGGCTTATACACTTCGTCCAACGATGTTCTAGTTTGTTGATACCTTCCGAATAATAGGATTTGTCTATATCTGCAAAATATCCATTAGTGTCTGCTATCACCTCCTCGTTTGAATAAAATCTTTGTCCCGTAAGCCATTTCTTCAAATTGGGGAACAAATAGTAGTCCGTGGGAGCCAAGTCTGGAGAATGTGGGGGGATGTGAGACAAGTTGGAATCCTATTTCCATTAATTTTGCGACCACAACTGTTGAGGTGTATGTTGTCGTGATGGAAAAGGACTTTCTTGTGGACCAATCGCGGGCGTTTTTCTTGCAGATGAGTATTATCCCTTGGGAATCCCAAAAGACAGTCGCCAAAACCTATCCGGACGAAGGAACGGTCTTCGCCTTTTTTGGTGCAGATTTCTCCTTGGTAATCCATTGTTTAAATTGTTGTTTGGTCTCAGAAGTATAGTAATGTATTCATGATTCATCCACAGTGACGAAACGGCGCTTAAAGTCCTCCAGATTCTTCTGGAACAGCTACAAACCATCCTTGCAATACTGCACACGATTACGTTTTTGGTCAAGCGTGAGCAATCGCGGCACCCATCTTGCGGATAGCTTTCTCATGTCCAAATGTTTATGCAAAATATTATGTACCCATTCAGTCGACGTGCCCACAGCACTACCAATCATACGCACCTTAACTCTTCTGTGATCCATCATCATATCATGGATTTGATCAATGATTTCTGGAGTCGTAACCTCCACAGGCCGTCTAAAACGTTCAGCGTTACTTGTGTCCATATGGCCAGTGCGAAAATTTTGAAACAACTTATAAACTGTTTTAATCAAAGGTGCAGAGTCACCATAATGTCTATCAAGCTATTCTTAAGTCTCCTGAGGCGTTTTGCCTTTCATAAAGTAATGTTTAATCACCACACGAAATTATTTTTCGTCCATTTCTTGAAAACACGAATTCCAAACACAAAGAAATAAGCCAATATGGCTGAAACTTGGTGTGCGTTCATTCAATAGATGCTATTAACTAAACATGACTTCGATACGCGCCGGTGGTGCCTACTCTCGGACTATGCACGGACTTTTCAAAACACCCTCGTATATATTAATTTTGTTTGCCTTATTTTAATAGGGTTATTAAAATTATGACACTTGTTGCGTTCCATGTTTTTATTGGCAGTTTCCTGACACGTGTTTCGAGTTTTTACACTCATTATCAAAGGAGTACAAACTTAATACAGTATTAAGTTTGTACTCCTTTGATAATGAGTGTAAAAACTCAAAACACGTGTCAGGAAACTGCCAATAAAAACATGGAACGCAACAAGTGTCATAATTTTAATAACCCTGTGAAATACCAGTTCCATCAAGAGTGTAGCCTAGAAAGTATTAATTATTTATTTTAATAGGATATTGTAAAGTAAAAATCATTGAATGCATTTCGCATTATTTACTTATTCCTATATAATTTTAACCATTTATATTTTAAGAATAAACAACTTCATAAATAAAATGCAGTATTAATAGCTAATTTATTTACTATTTATGTACAGGACAAAATCCCACCTCCAATATTTACTGGATTGGATATTGCTGTTAGAGTTCTGTTAAGTGAGGATAAAATAGGCACCTTGATAACTGAAGTTCAACAAGTAATCGATAAGAAATTCGATAATATGATTGACAATTACAGAAATGATTATGTATTGCAATTAAATAACGATCAATTTGTTGGCGAAGAAAATCTAAATGGGAAACCATGCACTTGCAGGAATGACGTAAAAATAAACGAAACTACTGTATCATTAACGTCACTTTTTGATTATATAGCAGGCATCGGGTCTCTATTATTAGCTGATGATATAATTGAAAACATACTAAAATGTTTTCTGGAGAGATTTCTGGAGTCGTAACCTCCACAGGCCGTCTAAAACGTTCAGCGTTACTTGTGTCCATATGGCCAGTGCGAAAATTTTGAAACAACTTATAAACTGTTTTAATCAAAGGTGCAGAGTCACCATAATGTCTATCAAGCTATTCTTAAGTCTCCTGAGGCGTTTTGCCTTTCATAAAGTAATGTTTAATCACCACACGAAATTATTTTTCGTCCATTTCTTGAAAACACGAATTCCAAACACAAAGAAATAAGCCAATATGGCTGAAACTTGGTGTGCGTTCATTCAATAGATGCTATTAACTAAACATGACTTCGATACGCGCCGGTGGTGCCTACTCTCGGACTATGCACGGACTTTTCAAAACACCCTCGTATATATTAATTTTGTTTGCCTTATTTTAATAGGGTTATTAAAATTATGACACTTGTTGCGTTCCATGTTTTTATTGGCAGTTTCCTGACACGTGTTTCGAGTTTTTACACTCATTATCAAAGGAGTACAAACTTAATACAGTATTAAGTTTGTACTCCTTTGATAATGAGTGTAAAAACTCAAAACACGTGTCAGGAAACTGCCAATAAAAACATGGAACGCAACAAGTGTCATAATTTTAATAACCCTGTGAAATACCAGTTCCATCAAGAGTGTAGCCTAGAAAGTATTAATTATTTATTTTAATAGGATATTGTAAAGTAAAAATCATTGAATGCATTTCGCATTATTTACTTATTCCTATATAATTTTAACCATTTATATTTTAAGAATAAACAACTTCATAAATAAAATGCAGTATTAATAGCTAATTTATTTACTATTTATGTACAGGACAAAATCCCACCTCCAATATTTACTGGATTGGATATTGCTGTTAGAGTTCTGTTAAGTGAGGATAAAATAGGCACCTTGATAACTGAAGTTCAACAAGTAATCGATAAGAAATTCGATAATATGATTGACAATTACAGAAATGATTATGTATTGCAATTAAATAACGATCAATTTGTTGGCGAAGAAAATCTAAATGGGAAACCATGCACTTGCAGGAATGACGTAAAAATAAACGAAACTACTGTATCATTAACGTCACTTTTTGATTATATAGCAGGCATCGGGTCTCTATTATTAGCTGATGATATAATTGAAAACATACTAAAATGTTTTCTGGAGAGATTTCTGGAGTCGTAACCTCCACAGGCCGTCTAAAACGTTCAGCGTTACTTGTGTCCATATGGCCAGTGCGAAAATTTTGAAACAACTTATAAACTGTTTTAATCAAAGGTGCAGAGTCACCATAATGTCTATCAAGCTATTCTTAAGTCTCCTGAGGCGTTTTGCCTTTCATAAAGTAATGTTTAATCACCACACGAAATTATTTTTCGTCCATTTCTTGAAAACACGAATTCCAAACACAAAGAAATAAGCCAATATGGCTGAAACTTGGTGTGCGTTCATTCAATAGATGCTATTAACTAAACATGACTTCGATACGCGCCGGTGGTGCCTACTCTCGGACTATGCACGGACTTTTCAAAACACCCTCGTATATATTAATTTTGTTTGCCTTATTTTAATAGGGTTATTAAAATTATGACACTTGTTGCGTTCCATGTTTTTATTGGCAGTTTCCTGACACGTGTTTCGAGTTTTTACACTCATTATCAAAGGAGTACAAACTTAATACAGTATTAAGTTTGTACTCCTTTGATAATGAGTGTAAAAACTCAAAACACGTGTCAGGAAACTGCCAATAAAAACATGGAACGCAACAAGTGTCATAATTTTAATAACCCTGTGAAATACCAGTTCCATCAAGAGTGTAGCCTAGAAAGTATTAATTATTTATTTTAATAGGATATTGTAAAGTAAAAATCATTGAATGCATTTCGCATTATTTACTTATTCCTATATAATTTTAACCATTTATATTTTAAGAATAAACAACTTCATAAATAAAATGCAGTATTAATAGCTAATTTATTTACTATTTATGTACAGGACAAAATCCCACCTCCAATATTTACTGGATTGGATATTGCTGTTAGAGTTCTGTTAAGTGAGGATAAAATAGGCACCTTGATAACTGAAGTTCAACAAGTAATCGATAAGAAATTCGATAATATGATTGACAATTACAGAAATGATTATGTATTGCAATTAAATAACGATCAATTTGTTGGCGAAGAAAATCTAAATGGGAAACCATGCACTTGCAGGAATGACGTAAAAATAAACGAAACTACTGTATCATTAACGTCACTTTTTGATTATATAGCAGGCATCGGGTCTCTATTATTAGCTGATGATATAATTGAAAACATACTAAAATGTAGGGAAATAGTTTCCGACCCGAACGAAACTATAGAATCTATAAACATTAAGGAAGAAGACGATATCTTTAAAGAAGAAGATAATTTTATTACTACGCCTAAAGTAAATTTAAATACACAAGTCGTAACAGAGAACTTAGATGAAGTGGTACCTACGGAAGATAATAGTAAAAATAACGGAGGTCCTTGGTTAAATGAGAATCCAACGGATTCACCAAATCAGCAGACAACTGAATCAGCATCAAGTATTTCTACGAACACAGATTTAATATCGCTTACGTCATCAACTACTGAAGGAGGTGATGGTTTGTTAGTTACAAATAATTTAGAAAAACAAGTTATTACTGACGATTCAATTGTGCAAAACTATAACATACGAACGCCGAATATTTACGACATAATAGCATCAAAACCGAAAACTATTTTAAACTAGAAATTTCATCCAAATAATATGTCATTGATTTTTAAATTAAAAAAAATGAAAACCAACTACTTATTATTAATTAGATATAATATGTATTTTCAACTAACTTTCTCGTCAATCAGTTTATAAAAATTTCACTTCAAATCCGGATGATTATACAATTACAAAAAAATTATATGATTTCTAGATATTTAAGGATTGTATATCAAACTAACAGAAGTAAAGTTTTTAAAATATTTTAAATGAAAATAAATTAAAAATTTTCGTAACATTTTTCAGCTATTGAAAAAATTACATTCCACAATATTAAAAGATTAAGATTAAAATTATTTTACTACTAAGGCACTAACTTATAAAATGGCTTACTCACGTAAGGTATAGATCAGTACCATACCAAGTATTTATATGATGACAATAGTTCTAAAGTTTAAAAAGCAAAAATGAATCTTACCTAAATAAGGATTTTTTTGTTATAATAGTAAAATATGTAATTTTAAATAAACTTTTTTCTAAACTGGTTTATTATTGTTTTATTTAAATTGTATTTTTAATTATAATTAACCTAAGAAGGAGGTTTTTGGTTGATAGACTATCTATAACGGAAAACACCCGCAGACAAGCACAATCTGCCGAAATAACCATCTTTCTTTTTTTGCCTAAAGTGCAAAAAGGGTTATCATTGGCACAATCGGGAAACGGGACAACTGGCGGCCATTCATCGAACTACCAGAATTAGATTCTCGACTTCCAACCGCGAGACGAAAAAGGACCTCCACGTCAACCAGGGCTCACATATACGGACAATGCATCGCCAAACGGACGAACATCACAACATTGAAAACTCAGATACTGAAAGGTGCTCACAACTCTTCACTATTGTGAGCACCTTTCAGTATAAACTATAGTGTACCTTCCACGTGTATCATCGTCATTGTATCCACATCGGAACCGGCCTACATCAAACGATCTTTTGGTCCGAAAAGCAGCCACAAATTGTGCCACCTATACTTGATCATGGATTTATGGACCATGGACCAGAGCACTTAGGCCTCACTAGGCCCGTTGTGCCCCCCTGACTGCGACAGCCCTGCATTGTTCTATCACTTATTTAGCCACCTAAGGTGACGAGCAAAGGACAGCACAAAGCTTGGAGGGTTATCCCAAATGTTGGCCAAGTTCGCTCCCTTAGCATGAAAACCGCAGCAAATTTTCACGACCTCATTAACCAATTCTCAAGATTATTTACACCTAAAAACCAATTCACACATCAACCTCATAGCACTGAACAAAAAATCCGGTTAACACATTCAAACCCTGTCCGCAGCCGAAACTATTGTTATTCACAATTTAAAACCAAGAGATTGACCACTTAGTTCAAGAGCTTCTTGAAGACGGTATAATTGAAGCCTCTATGAGCCCATACGCTTCACCCATCGTTTTAGTTCCCAAAAACGTAGATTTTGCGTCGATTATCGACAACTCAACGAAGCCACGATCTCGGAATCGACGGAAATGCCAGTAATACAAGAAGCGCTGCGCGATTTAGGGTACGCGCGTGTATTTTCAATGGATCAGAGATCAAAACAATTTCTGGCTTTCAGTACACCAGACGGAGGGCATTATCAATTTAGAGTAATGCCTTTCGGGCTTAAAAATGCGCCTGCAACATTCCACCGTATGGTGAGTGAAAGTTTTCGCAGGAATGCTTCACGAGATCATAATGGTATACCTGGACGATATCATTGTGTACTCGCGTACTGAAAAAGAACATCGCCTTGGTTTGGGAACGATTGGTTCAATTTAATTTACATTTGAGAAGGGATAATGCATTTTTGGAAAATCCTCATTAGAGTATCTTGGTCACAACATAGAAATCGACATAACTCGTCCACTGGAAAAGCGTATATCGCAAATTAAAGATCACCCCGTTCCAAAAACCAGAAAACAATTAAGAGACTACATCGGCCTGTTCAACTGGATTCGTCAGTACGTAAAGGGTTTTGCTGAAATAATCACACTACTTAACAAGTTAACAGCCACAACACGACCATTTAGGTGCATACCGGAAGCTACACTCGCCATGGAACAAATTCAGAAAGCAGTTAGTAAACCCCTCCGATTACATCGCCCGATACCGAACCTCCCCTTCACAGTGCAAACGGATGTATCTCAATTAGGTATCTCGACAGTAATTTATCAAACGGAATTTGATAGAATAAAACGTATTATCAGCTTCGATTCTGCCAATCTTAATGCCACACAAAGTCGTTCTCATAAACGAACAAGAATGTCTAGCGCTTGTGTGGGCAATAAAAAGATACCGACCGTTGCTTGAGGGATGACATTTTAAAGTTAAGACTGACTCAAAAGCGCTTACGTGGTTAGCTAACTTTAAAGACCAACGATCGAAACTCACCAAATACATTGCCCAGGACAACCAGCTCCCGGATTTACTTACACGTGACCCCGACGAACAATCAGTAGGAGACATTCCGGAAATCGAAATCGACTGTCGCCCAGTCAATAATGTAATCGAATCAACGCTAGTGCAATATGTTAAAGATGTCCAGAAAAATGACATACGCACCCAACAAATCTTGCGTTATTTAGTCGATCCAAACCACAACGGCAGAAAAATATTCATCTTCGGAAAACATCGCAGGTTATTTATACCGGAAAATAACGACCTCACATTGTATGTTCTGGAAGCAGTTCGCGAACGCGTACTCCACTGCATGCTTGACGAATCAATACATCCCGGAAGAGACGAAACGAGTGTTCCACCAGGCGCAACTATCAGACCTCATCCCCATTCAGTTCTGGTTCATGGTTTGAACAATTCAGCCATTTTGTTAAAGGCAGTATTTCATTTCTTAACTCCTAATCTCCGCTGTATCCTCATTGATCAGTGCTCCTAACTAGGCAAATTGTTATACCCTCTCTATGGGTGTGTTGTTGATCATTAGCTCTTACTTTTCATTTGCCTCTTAATAATTTCCATGAATTTAGTTTTACTATTGTTATCTTTTATTCTGTTCATTGGTTCTTCTAAGTTGTTCACACTTTCTTTGAATATCAAAGTGTCAATACTCTTTCTGCTACTCTCTTGATGGAATTAAATTTTCAAATTGTGAGAAGTAAAACTGAAACACGAAATAAAGAAATTGAACATAGCAAGAGTTTTACTTCTCCCAATTTGAATCACAGTATCATCTGCGTATCGATAGTTTAATCATTCTTCATATAACAGGATTCCTATGTCGGTATTCTCAAGGGATTATCTGATGATTTCTTCTAAATAAATATTCAATATGAGCGGCAAAAGAATGCTACCTTGCCTAACGCCTCGAAGAACACTGATTAAATTGGCTCACTGCTCTGAAATCATCTAGATAGTAGCTGACTGATTCCAGTAAAGATGATCTTAAAGTCTTTATCATATGTATTTTTCAAAACCTCCATCATCTTTTCATGCTGTATTCTATCAGGCGCCTTCCGATAGTCGGTAAACAGGCGAAAATATGACACTTCATATTCTTAACTTGGATAATACCTGCAGACAAAATAGGGCATTCCTTGTACCCACATACTCCATAAATCCAAACGGTGTGTCTGTTACTCTTTCTTTGCATGACTAGTGGATTCTCCGATGAAGAATTTTCAGAAACAGCTTTAGCATGTGACTCATGAGGTTAATCGTTCTATAGTCGCCACATGCTTTGGCTCCCTGTTTCTTTGGTGGTATTTTACATTTTTCGTCGAAAAATAAATGTCCTATGTACTTTTTCCAGGTTTCTTTAATATCTTCTCTATCTACAATCAACTCTCTTCTACCGTTTATAAGTTTCAATGCAGTTTTTCCCTTAACTTCCCTCACCCTCTTATATACATTGAACTAACAAAATCTGCTTTGTATATCCTCGATTTTGTGGCATTTTCATCTAATTCATTGGTTTTGTTTTCTTTGTATACCTTTCTGTATATTTTGTATGTTGCGGGATTGCTCTTTGATTTCCTTCATTCTTTCATGAATTTCTTCTGTCATCCAAAGTTCATGTTTCAACAATTTCCTCCTCAATCTGTCTGAACTTGTAATTACCGTCAACAATTTGATTATTTGCTGATCAAAAAAATATACCCGAACCAAAAGGTAAACAGATTAAATAGGGTAGAATAAATGCAGTTCCTGTTGTAGATTCTTTAAATGATGCTACCAATGCAAAACGTTTGGATATCCCGTATATGTCACCAACCGCATTTGATTTTAAAGCGAAGAAGAAAGTAACCGCAAACGGATGGACTACAATTCGACGTTCACAGAAGACCCAGAACAGGAAACAAATGATGGGCTACGGCGAAGATGATGTTTTAAAGGGCGTCAAAAAAGGCCTACGTTCACATATACCCTCTCAATCCGGATACGACCAGAGATGAAATTGTAGCACACTTAAATAAACATAAAATTACTAAAATTGAGTGTGCTAAATTCTAGACGGCCAGAGGAATAGTTTAAAATCAAGATTCAGTTGGAAATGGTTGAAAATTCGAAGATATGGCCAAAAGAAGTAGGGATTCGCCGTTTTTTATTCAAGCGGAACCCCCGTAATTTCGCTCTTTTACATTAATATAGAATGTTTGCGAAACAAATTAGAAAAAATCGAAGCCCATGTCGCAGGTAAAAACATAGGATTTATTGCAATTTGCAAATATTGGCTATGGCCAATTGAAATTGAATCATTTTCAGAAAATAACTGTTTTATAGCATCCTGTTATTGCAGACGAAATTTAAAACATGGTGGATGATTAGAGAAAATATTAATTACTCTCCTATACCATTTTTAACAGAAATATCAATTGAAAAAGTATGTGAACTATCCGGTGTGTTCTTAAACGAATCGAAGTTTATTATTATTGTTGTATATAGACCACCACATGGGAATTTCACTGATTTTCTCAATGCTGGAAAAATCAATGTTTCAGCCAACTTTGTTTACATCTGTGGGGATTTTAATGTTCACTTTAATTCAAAGGACATAATTTTCACCCAGCTATGTAATGGTCTTTGGAAACTGTCAACACATGCCACAAGAAATGATGCATGCATTGATATCATAATCTCCAATGACGTAAGCAAAGTAGGGAAAATCTGGGCAGTAAATTTAGGAGTGTCCGATCATATTGGCCTGGAACTAGAGATTGATCAACCTCGCAGGGAATTACCATTGCGAAGGTTAGTCAGACCTATTACTCAGCAAGGTAAAATACTATTTGATAAATATCTTAGTCATTTTGATTGGTCGGAAATTATGGCCGATGATGTGGATATAAATATCACGTGGAATGTCTTAATTGAAATAGTTGTAATTTCATTTCACAAAGCATTCCCCGAAAAACAGGTAAAGTCGCGTAAATGTAACGTTCAGTGGTTCAACTCTGAATTAAAATCTATGAGAAACAGCTTACATTTGTTAAAATATATGGTAAATCAGGATATGAATAATATTACTTTACGTCAAACTTACAACAGTTTTAGAAGGCAATATAAAAACGAGATAATAAAATCTCAAAAGCGAGCCAACGAAAATTTTATCAAATTATCCTTGAACCCTACAAGGGCAATGTGGAAAGTAATAGATTCTAAATCAACCAACAAAATCGAAAACAGAATCAAAATCTAAAACACCAACTAACATTTCTCTAAATAATTTTAATGTACACTTTGCAACTGTAGCTGAATCAGTAATAAACACACTACCGAGCTGTAATATAGATCCAATTCACGTTTGGCTTAATTTTCCAAACAATCTTTCTTATTTCATCTTTGAAGAAGTATCTTGTGCTGAAGTTCGTAGCACCGTTCTTAAGCTTAAATAAAAACAAGCGAATATATATATATGGGTTATAAAACTTGTACTGGATACACTTATTAGTTCCATAACTAAAATATGTAATAAATCAGTGTATTAGGACGACAATGATAATCCTAATGACTATCGGCCAATATGTATCTTGCCTGTCCTATCTAAGATCTTGGAATATATTTTAGTAGAGCAGGTTACCGTGTACCTAAAAGAAAATAATATTTTAACGTCAAATAAATTTGGGTTTAGAACAGAAAAATCAACTATAACAGCAATAGAGAACTGTATTGAAAACGAAATTAAAGCTTTTGAAAATGAAGAAATAGTGGCCTGCAACTTCCTTGATCTTGATAAGGCTTTCGATTGCATGAATCATTCCATCCTTTTACGCAAATTGTACTATTATAACTTTAGCCCAAATAGTTGCAAATTAATTGTGTCTTACCTATCAAACCAGATACAAATGGTTGCTATTAATGAATGTATATCAGAACAACAAAAAATAACAATCGGTGTACCACAAGGATCAATTTTTGGCCCGCTGTTGTTCCTAATATATATTAATGATCTTCCCATAAATATAGAACAATCGTCAGTAGTACTATATGCAGATGACACATCGATCGCATCCCGAGCTACATCCTTAGCGACTACAAGGAATACATTTGAGGAAGGCATGAATACAGCTACTGAGTGGTTCACCACAACTAAATTAAAGCTAAATTCAACTAAAATCGTAAATATGTTGTTCACCTTAAAGTATGTTCCTATATCGTGTATATTTGTCAAGTTTTTGGGGATATTTTTAGATCCACACATAACGTGGAGAAAGCATGGTAGAGAACTGGGGATATTCATTCTACTATTTTACATGACATATTTAAAATTCAAAGAAGAGCCCTTCGTGTTGTCGCAGGTGTTGCGGACCAAGACGACTGTCGTTTTTGGTTTTCTGAAACTGGAATATTAACAACTCCTTGTTTATATATTTTAGAATATTTGTTGTACATAAAAGCCAATATGCATCTATACAATCATAACCACCATTTTCATACATATGAAACACGCAAAAAAGATGAATACCGTGTGGTGTTAGGCTTTCAAAAAGCTGTTCAGGACCTTCCGTATAACCGATACAAATAAAAATCAAGGCCTTTCTAACCGAGAATGCCTTTTATACTTTTGATGAAATTTTTAATTGTACCGCACCAGAATAACTTTATTTTCACGAAATTTCTTATGTTTTTATTTATTTTAGATTTTATTAATAGGCATATATAAAAATAATTTATACAATTAATTTTAATAAGTTCTTTTCTTTCTTTTTGTAATGTTTTTATATTTACAATTATTTTAATATGTGCACTTATTTTTTGATATTTTATTTATACAACTTTGTATCTTTTCTTTCTTCACTTGTGTAAAACTTCTAAAGTTCTAGAATCAATAAATTATTATTATTATTATTATTAACGTCCTTCTTTACTTGGTTCTTTAGTGTGTTATTCTTAAGTTTCCTGATATTGAATTCTGGTTGTTTCGTTCTTTGTATGATCTTGAGTTTTATTTTATACTCTCCCATAAGTAAATTGTCTGATTGAAGGTCAGCATCTGGGTACGCCTTCATGCTTATGAAATTGTTCCTATATCTTTGATTCACTAACATATAATTCCAGGTATACAGTCGTCTGTCTGGTAACTTATGAAACGTTTTCGTTATTACCAAATCCTGCTCGGATGTAAGTACACTGAAAGTTTCCTCTCTTGCGTTTAATATCACTCACAACTTCTTGTTTAGGGAGTTCCTTTATAGGGTTTAAAATCTGAAAATAAAAACTATTCTACTTACTCTTCACTACGATCACGGATATGTGCATATACCTGGATTATGTTGGTACTAACTGGTCACGCATTCAATTGCAGGAGTATAACTCTTGAATTCTCATCGACAACATCCCTACTGACAATAAATCCCACTCCATGCTCATACCTTCCATTAGTTGTTCCAGAATAGTATATATAGTCTGTAATTGTCTATGTTGCAGTAGCTGGAGCCGAGTCATCTCATCTCAGCCATTGTGGCAGAATTAATGATAACCTGGGCCTTCCAATGTATTTCTCCATTCAAGTGATTTTGGGACTAGATCTTAATTTTCAACATCTCCAAACTTTATTTATAGCAGACATTATTTTACGTAATATTTCTCTAAACTACAAAAACTTAGGTGATATTCGCAGACCCATGCCAATCATTCAGCAAAATGCTGAGCAATAGAACATCTATAGAAAATGAAGTTTCCACAGCAATAATGACCTCTTTCTGTCTTTAAATAATAGAAAATTATTAGTGTATAGATATTAACTCTTCGGGAAAATCATGTAACAGAGCTTGTCATCCTGAAGTTTTTCAACTCATCCCGATAGCAGCCATACTCTTTCTTCCTCCGATAGACTTTAATATACAGAAGGCTTATCTAAGTACAAATTTCTGACTAAGATATATTGGATTATGGTATGTATGGTTAAGACGGATTAGATAAGGAATGCTACAAATATGGAATGTAAGATTCACAAAAATGTTTCTCTAATAAGATGTTAGAGCCGTGCTACTCATATCTATTTTTCCAAGAGGCACTACATTCTAGGAGAACCCATAAGTTTTTTTTTATGTGAATACACAGATATTTTCAGTTACGTTCAAAAGATAAGAAAGACAGATGTAGGCATGCCAAATTAAATTTCGCACTAAAAATACGTTTGTAGGATCAGTCTACGATATCTTAGCAAATTTTAAAGAGATACACTGTAGTGTTGAAGATAGTAAGATAGTATAATAATATAAGATCTTACAGAGAGTTTAAAATCAAGGATCTCATTAAGACAAGTTAACGTGGAAGCTTTTCTTAAAAAAATCAATATTTCCCACTACTGTAGCAAATCACACTCAAACATAAGTGGTAACGATAGGATGGATCTAACTAAAAAAAAACCTTAGCCTAAAAACTACCTTTTACAAATAATATAAGAATAATAACTGTGGTATATAATATAGTATAAAGATATATCTTAACTTATGCTTACTCAAAGAGCGCGTCTTTCGGTCTTCACTGAAGATTATAAACTCATTCCAGATTCACAGGTCGGCTTCAGAGCTGGTCTGTCTATTAATCATCAGCTTTTGAGGGTGACCGAGTACATCTCTAAGGGCTTTGTCATCAAAATAGACACTGATGCAGTATTCCTTGACGTCTCTAAGGCGTTTGACAGAGTCTGGCACGACGGCCTTATCTATAAAATGATAGGACTCGAGTACCCAGAATACCTAATCAGGACATTGTACGACTTCCTTCGTAACAGGAACTTCTGTACTTAGGTGAACACTAAGTTCACCACTCAGCGTCCGATATTAGTAGGTGTTCTTCAGGGTTTTGCCCTGTCCCCGGCCCTGTATAATATCTATACAAGCGACATACCGAATTTGGTTCCGGTCATGATCGCACAATATGCTGACGACATTGCCCTTCTGTACATAGGGCGCTCTACATCCCACTTGGAGAACCCCGAACCTCACGTAAACAATATTTCATTTCTAATCAAATATTAACATTGCCATGTATATATGCTCTTAAATTATTATGTTATATTCATAAAAACTCGCCTCGATTGCCATCTCAAGTTAGCCTGCACGATTACCCGACTAGAAAATGTAACCATCTTATCCTGAATAAATATCGAAATTCTTTTTACACAAAATCCCCTGAACATGCCGGCATTCGATTATTTAATTTACTGCCAACATCATTAGTAAGACTAAGATTTAATAAATTCAAAAGACTAATTAAAGAAATTTTTATTCAAAATGCTTTTTACAGTGTAAGTGAGATTAAACATTACTTCAATACATTAACAGCTTCAACTTAATCTACAAAGACTGAATAAATATTTTGTTTTATTTTAAGTTTCTAGTTTTATTTATTTAAATTGTAATTCAGCTTATTTTAGTTTTTAGTAAAATTGACCTGTCAAATAATTATCCTCTTTGTAATTTTACTTGACCAATAAAGATTTGAATTTGAATTTGAAAGGCCCTGGACTCCTTCTAGGAGCGGGCCGACAAGTGGCGACTAGCGATAAATGCTGACAAACGTGTCTCTGTACACTTTTCCTTTGGGGATTCTTTAATTCCAATTCGAGACGATAATAAATATCTCGGACTCATCTTCAACCAACACCTGAAATGGTCAAAAACAATCTCACAAGTCCTTCATAAGGCAAAAACGACCCTGTCAAAGCTGTGGCCTTTGATTAACAACAAATCAAAATTTGCCTATAAGACCCGGGTTAAATTTTACAAAATGGTGGACATATGCTGCACCCGTATGGGGCTACTGCATGTAGTGGAACTCACAAATTCATAGAGAAACATCCACGCCGAGTGTGATGGAGTTCATCCAAGAGACTGCAGTAGCCTTCTACCATAAATTTGACAATGTTCCCCCTCATTGGGATCACTTTTCCGAAATACGACATCAATGTAAAACATCGAAGGCCCCGAAATGTTCGAATTGGTACTCAATTAGACCCAAATTCTTAATGAGGCACCATGAATCGCTCGGTGACGCTGCGGAGAGTGTTACGCAGGACGATTTTATAGAATATATGATAGAATAATTCATCTAGAGATTTCTTCGCTTATGTCCTTGACTGGGAAAATCCAATGGCATTGAACCAGTCCTTCCCAAAAAGCACTCAAAAATACAGATAATTTAGACACAATATGCTAAAATTGCAAAAGACCTAACATAAATCTAAATAATTTTACATGGCAACCTAACTAAATACCTATATATATTAAGAGTATTCTTAGATTCCACTTTCTTCCAACATATTTTCCTTTCAATACTCTATACTCCAAGTGCGTTGGCAACTAGTAACTGCAACCTTACTTTATCTACGGCAATTCTAAACAACGTTGTGGTATTGTCTCAGATTTGTAAGTTTTTCTGCCTCCAAAAGCTCACAATTTTTGCAACAGGTGTAAACAAGAAGCAAATTCATCAGAATACGCCCTTAGTCATCGATAGTGTCTTGAAGATAACAAATATTTTATTGGGGCCATCATAGCTAAGACAAGCAACTTAGGAGACATGGTCCCAACAAAATCTAAAACTTTGTCCAAAAGCTTAAGACCTAATTCATCCAATACTATAGGGAGAGTATAATGGTCCTAATTGGGGGCTTATATACTATAACATTGTCTCTTTTCTGACATCTACATATTCATCAAGGGCATATATGCTGAATTTATATTTCGGGCGAATTTATTGGAATATTATTCTAAAATAAGAGATGTATAACGGATAAGCACACTATATATAGTATACAGTAGTTTGAAGAGATACAATTATATTTGTTACTTGTGAATAAAACTTAATTTTTAAACATTGAAGATTTTGTAGCTATAATAAAATTTTATAGATTTTTAATGACAAATGGTGTTTTAGAATTTTTCAGATTGCTTGCAAATTTTGACTAATAAAATGAATAAGACCGTCTAACTGTACAGTATAATAAACTGGACCAAGCAATAGTACGGAAGTCTAATAAATATCCAAACTTAACAATTTCTATTAAAGTGACATCTATTATCTAAATGATGAACTGATATTATCTTAAAATAGTGAAACATAACCAAATGCTTACTTAATCCTTTATTAACATAAAAATGTTTCACCACGGGTTAAGTCAGAAGTTAATTTATCGTATCTTAATGGTGTATTTATTCCTAACGAAAAACTAAAAATATTATATTTAATTAAAATTTTAGACAATCAATAGATTTAAGATAATATATGTGGTAGTAAGATGTGATTATAGATGTCCAAAAAGAAATAGTCCACATTCCCTTCTTTGCAAAATAAATCACTCAACCCATAAAATTTACGATCCTTCCGTACCAGATATGAAGAAAAGTAAAAGCTATCACTCATCAAACTTGCGAGCATAAAATCTGGAGTCGCTTTTTAATCGTCACATTTTAATATCAACTTCTGAGACAACGATAACGCACCATACATCTTAATTAAGGGGCGTGATAAATTCGCCCTCTATTATTCATCCCCTATCGTCCCTTAATAAAGATTGCGAGGCGCGAACTCGCGATAAACTCGGGGAGACACAAAAAGTCCGTGTGGGAATATTTATGTGGACCTCTCCACTATAGGGTGCCGAAAAAAATATGAATCCGTAAGTCGGACGAAGGACAAGACTCGCGAGAAGGAAAAAAGGGAACAAATACACAGGTGGATTTATATGGTCCAATAATCTCCTTTGTGAGTCCTCCCTTACAGGATTCGAGTATCCGCGATATAAGACGTAGCGGAAAATCTCAAGAACTGAGGAAACGGATATCCACACATAAATCTTTCTCGCTTGTATCTCCTAGAAGCATCTGGAAATGGAAATCGAGCTGATATATGTTCACTGGAAATAGTTAGCTCTTTTTGATTTAAATGAGATGAAGTAATATAATAATACAATACAACGTAACGCTTTTTATATAACAGTATAAACCTAGTTGGTTTCTAAAATATACTTAAATCAATGTGATAATTCAAACTGCATATTAATTATGAACATTGATTTGAGTATATAAGTAAAAATTATATTAATTATAAAGGAATTTACAAATTTAATCAATTATAGTGTGCCCTATTCCGTTATAATATTTGACCCGGAAACATCCGAGAAAAAGTGATGAGTCCATCATGACCTAATTAACCGAGTTCTTGGAATGGAAAATTAAATAAGTGGATTCTTCGGCATTTTTAATTGGAATTTATTATCACCAGTGCTGATTGTATCTATAGAAAATTCATTATTCGCGGTACGGAGTTAACGAAGTGATTTTAAAGTTCAAATAGTAATCGGTTTTCTATTATCACTTACTTATACTACAAATTTAATTCATTTAAATAATTGATGAACTTATATAATTTAGAATTATAATATTGATGAGGAATATTATTTTTTGCCGACTTAATTAATTATTTAATGCTTAAATTAATATAACACAGATGTTTAAAGAGTTTTGTCTTATTATGTAGAGACACCATAAAATGGCTTCATCAGGTAGATAAGTATTGGAGTTTCCTCATAAATCCAATTATTTAATAATTTCTTCTTTATTGGCAATAATTATAATACTTTAATACACACACTTATAAAACTAAAGGTAGGCCAAATTGATAATTGATATTAAAGACTTATGCAAAATAAGATTTCTAAATTATTGAAAGGACTTAATTATAACTTCCTTTTAACTATTAAGAAGGATTCCATGACATTTAATTGTAGCTAATGATACAATGCTGGCCCTCTTGATGGCGATTGTGCAGGGTTGGTAGACTGTGAAAGTAGATTAGAAGTTCGGACTTTGATGGATTAACTTTAATTCTCCATTAATCAAACATTTGCCGAGCTTTACTTGGAAACTGTAGATTATGGAAATACTTTCTAAATAAAACAAGGTAGACAATAAAAGGCACACAGCATGTTATATATTTATATATTCCATTATCCATTATTACTCAGTAAAAATTAAACTTCCTTCAAGAATTTATTAATTTTTAAAATAAGTATCTATACCATTAAGTTGTTTTTAATTGTGTTAAGGGATTATTAAAGAAAAATGTATTTAAAAAGGTATTGACTGCAAATAATATTATTCTACATCTTTGTTAATACAAATTATTGACCATAATGATCGAAAGGAATATTGTCCTAGACATGATTTCCTCTAATTATCAATAAAGGATAAATGACACAAATGCTCACTAAAAGTTAAATAAAAGTTCTTCGTGTGAATTTTAAGATATAAAGTTGAATGTACTAATATTTGCTTAACATTAGTTAATTAGACATTTGTTGACAAAGACTTTCCTGAAAGAACGAAAGCAATGAAATTATAGCTAGTTAAAAGGTTTTAGAACGAGTAGCAGCGGCAAAGAAGAAACAATGGAATGATTTTGTGGAAAAATTAAAAAAGATAGCAAGGGAAATGAGAAACTATTCTACAAAGCAAATTAATTTGATTTTTAATTTATTTACATAACGTATAAGCTCTTTTTTGAACAACTTAATTAAAATACTAAGCTATACAATGAAATACAATTAAGACATTAAGGGGAAATAAAACACAAAAGCGAAACTATATTAAGAGCAAAGATGGGGGTATAATTAGCGAAGAAGAAGGAGTCATGAAAAGATTGAAAGACTATTTCCATGAGCTACTGGAGGGAGAGAACGCCTTAGAAAGAAATGATGAAAATGAAGATGGCAACAAAGATATAACAAATGTAGAAGAGCTAATTTAAATAATAGGAAAAATTGAAAACGGAGAAACTCCAGGACAAGACGAAATAACATTTGAAATGATTAAAAAAACATAGGTAAAAGAGAACAGAGTTACTTGTGAAAATCTTCAACAAAATATGTAAAGTACAGCAGATGCCCAAAGCCTGGCAGATGGCGCTAATTGTATCAATACACAAAAAAATGAGACAGAAATAATAGTGACAACTACAGAGGTATAACGTTACTATGAACTAATATGAAAATACTAGGACAGATATTAGACAAACGAGTAAGAGCAGTATCGAAGAAGACACTAGAAGAAGCACAAAGTGGATTCAGAACAGGAAGAATTATCCAGAACCACATATTCATGGTAAGACAACTGACACTAAAGATGCTACAGGAGAAAATAAGAGTATACCTAGATTTTATTGACCTAGAGAAAGCCTTCAATAAAATACCAAGAAACAAATTATAGGAGACATTAATCAAAAAAGAAGTGTATGGAAAATAATTAAAATAATAAAGGAAATCTACAAGAACAATACAAACGCGGTAATATATAAGAATAATAGATCAGAACCATTTACAACAGATACACTACGACAAGGAGGGGATTGTTTATAATATACGTGGACGAAATAATAAAACAATACAATACACTATGCAACGGTACAACAATAGGGACAATAATCTCCAAAAAGTTACACTATGCAACGGTATAACAATAAGGATAATATAATCTCCAAAATGTGAGAGGTCTGAAGTAGTATTTGTAGATGACAGTAAGATTTTCGAAGAACCATAAAGAACTTAAACAAAACTTACAAATATGGAACTGACCATTAGAAAAATATGGTATGAAAATGAACTAAGGAAAGTCTAAAGCAATGATAATTGGAGAGGAACAAGAGATTATAAACATAGAAATAGAGGAGGTAAGAATAGAACAGGTATCCACCTACAAATACTTAGGAATAAATATAAACAGCAAAGGAACACAGGAAATAAACACAATAATAGAAAAGGCGTCAAAACTATACCAGATATTAAGAGATGGATTCATAAACCAACGACAATTATCAAAAAAACTTTTAAGATATTCAAGTAAATATATAGACCGGTGCTTACCTATGGATGTGAATCATGGACGCTATCCAAGAGACAGGAATGAAATATCTAAGAAGACACTAGACTTCATAGAAGAAAGACACTTGCACTGATGGGGACATCTACACACAATAGAAGAAGTACGACAAGTGAAAAGAATATGGGGAGCACTAATCCATTTGACTTTAGAACAGGCTAAAGAAACTTTGTTTAAATAAACCTTGTTTAAACAAATGCCCATAATTAGTTCTTATGAACGATTTACTTTTATAAAATGTAGAATACAAGATTTTCAACTTTTTCAAAAAAGTGCTGCTATCTATTATAGATAGTTTTGATTTATCAAGAGTGCTCGTTTAAGATTTTTATTAGTACTATCAGATTTGTATCAGGCATTCATATTGACAGTGAAAATGTTATAGTAGGTAATTTTGATCATCAGTGAGTTGCAAAAAAACAATATTGTTTAGAAAATTACTTTTAAAGTTATATCCTTTTCAAATTAACATCAAATAACAGGTTGCAAAAATATAACGCATTTATTTTAATTATCATACTTCAGTTAGACAAAAGATTTTCCAAAACACCAATGTTTTTGTATTATTCATGCAAAGGAATTAAAAATTACAAACCTTCCTTATTTTACATTAGATTTTTACTTACTTAATCTTCTTTGAGTTTGGCTATGCAAGATATATTATGTTTTTGAAAAATGATGTAATTTAATGTTTTGTAAACAACCTTCAAACTTTTACCCTATCAAATTTTAGGTAGGTAAGTTTATTTCACAGAAATCTTGGTCGAAAATAAGATCCGATGTAGTTTTATTATATCAACGGTCAATGGATTAATAAAATTATATTAATTTCAACCAAAATGTCTACTTCTGTAGTACGATTATCATCTCAGGTGATTAGAAATCTGGCAGATCTCTTTAGAAAGGAGATGGAACCCCTCAAATTCCTACTAAGCGTATTTCCAGAAGGGACAAAATGCGTATGGGTGACAAAATATTCAAAAATATACCACATGCGGGTCATAATCCCGTCATCAATTACGAATTGATGGTTGGTGCAGGTCCTACGGATTCCGGGTAATCATTCATGATTACTGGACTACGAAAAAAGGACGTTTTCAAAAGAAAAATACTCGCTTGCATGAAGCCCTCCAAGTAGAAGAGTATACTCCTGAAGCAAGTGGGGTAAATGATAAAACTGTTAACATAGAAGCAGGAAATGTGTGTTGCTCTTAAAGGCACACCACCAAATAAGAAGAAGAGTATAGAAGCCTAGCCTCACAAAGAAAATGTATAGTAGACGGCTGCCCAAGAGGATATTTGCTCCCTCAGCATCATGAACTAAAACAAGGGTTAGAGTGGAAGATCATCGCGGCTGCATGAACTCTGCCCAGCTTTGTTCATCCAAAATTTTTGTACGTTTTCTATAATATTTGTTATATTCAATTTTATTTTTTGGAAAGAAGCTAAAGACTAATAAACATAGACATAAACAAGTAATCAAGGAGGACCGCTGAAAGGAAAAAAAGGATGGCAGCCTTTTGAAGAAAGAACACGGAAACGTAAACAAAAAAGGCAAAAATTGAAGAACTAAAGAAGCCAAGACCACATCACATAATAAAAGAGGTAAAAGATTGCATCCAGGAGCTCACGTAATATAGGAAAAAAACGCCACTGATAAATATCCAGACAATAAAAATGTGTCTTTAAGAAAAACAGTTGGAATTCTAAAGGAAGAACTTGCAGACAGTAAAGAGGATAAGGCAGCGATAATAAAAAAAAATATATAAACGAGGATAAAGGGGCTAGAGAGCAGAATCGTTGAACTTGATCACCAGGGTAACATGGAAAACAGATACCAACAGAAGACCAAGCAACAAGAAGAACGGCTAGATCGACATAACCTAATTAAAAAATGGAAGGAGGGGAAAAATATACCAGGAAAGAACTTTTCAAAACTACTGAAGACATTGTAGGACCGTTTAATGAGATAGACGTCAAAATAAGGGTATTAAGACTTAATCAAAGAACCCTGATACTAAAACGCTGACTGCTTAAAGAAAACAACAGACAAGATCTTAAATTAATAGCATATAAGACGGACTATTCAAGGGTTATACAAAACATAGAATCGAAATACGGCGATGCTATAAATGCTGAAAATACAGCCACCAATCCTGAAACTGCGAAGGATCAAAGAGAGCTAAAGCGTGCCATAATTGTGGCCAAACGGAAAAGAGTGTAGCGGTGAGGAATTTCCTCCCATCTGTAACCAAAAAGGACACAATGATGGAACCGGAAAATGCCCGAAGTTTTTTGAAAGTGAGACGCCAGAATTCAAAAAGAAATAATAGTTCACAAGAATAAGCAACTACTAATACTCCACAGCAACCTAGGTCACTGTAAAGAAGATATTAACCTCTTAGACCAAAACGGCAATGAAAATCACAAATATCTACCCATTATAGCCGAACCAAACCAAAAAATAACTAAGGATGCGAATTGTATAACAAATAAGAATATGGACATTATGCCCCAACAAAAACAACCGTGTTAAGGCTGAACTAGACGAATTTCTAATTATAGCATGCTACATTTCACCAAGAAATTCTCAAATTTGAATCGACCCTGAATGAATTTGAGAGCTGCATGAAGGCCACAACGAAAGTAGTCATTATATCCGGTGACTTCAATGCCAAGTCTTCTCAACTGTGGGGAAACAATAAGGAAGACCAACGAGGCAAAATACTGAGGAAATATATACAATAATATAATAATAATAACAATTACTGGAATCGCAGAAAGTGTAATCGCGTTTCTGATTTGAGTGGAAGATCATTTGGAAAAAGAGTAAACTCCGCCTAGGATTCTTATGACCCAAATTATATGTACGTTTTTAAAAGTTTTGTAATGAACATTTTTGGAATATCATGTATATCAGAATACTAAACTATTAATAAACAAATAATAAACAAAATGATGCTATAAAACCAACTTTTATGGACCATCATATATCGATCTCATGATGAGTACATAACTTGACAGTTACTAATGAGTATATTTTGCCAAGTTTTCAAAGATAGCTAGCGCTAAAATAACTAAGCAAAGCAGCAAGGTGCTTGGATGGATTATTGACGTAAACAAGAAAGGCAGATGCATAAAGTAAATACAGCTAAACAAGGATAACAGCCCCACAGAAGCAATTAAGGCAACTGCCGCATGTAATAACACATTTAGGCCTAGAGGAAATAGAACCCGAAATACGGTATATTGGTGAAGGTTGGAGAACGTCGAAGCCAGAAAAAAGGGCATGCTGCCAGGCGACGTTTTGTCAGGGCAGAGGAACAGGACAGCAGCAACTAGAAGATCCAGAAATACAGGCAACATATGAAAAAGCCGCCACTGATAAAGATTCATACAATTAAAATGTGTCTTTAAGACAGGAAGGACGATACATGGAAAGCAAGTACCAACAGAACATAAAGCAACACGAAGAAACTCTAGACCTACTAAACATAATTAAAAAATTGTAGGAATTGAAAAATATATTAAGGAAGAACTATCCAAAGATGCTGAAAACATTACAAGGCCGTTTAACAAGACAAACAACAAAATAAGCGAATTAAGAACTAATCAAAGGAACCTTCACATCCTTACTAAAATCAGACACCCCCTTAATCCCATTCATAATCCATCTAATACTGTCTTGTATGAATTAACCCAAGTAATTGAATAGAATCTGAAACACCTATACCAAAAATTTGCCAAAAAGCCTCATAAACTTAAAATCCTTAACCTGTATTCCTCGCAACCCTTTAGTTACTCCAAAGCCAAAACACCCAGAAATAACAATTCATCAATTCATCTCATCAGTTCATAATGACATTAGTGATGATAATCTTTAAATGAGAGGAAGACATTAGTAATTATGACGTTTTTAGACAGTTAAATCCAGGCTGAAAGACCGCGGGTTGATAGCCACTGATTAGAAGATACTCTTTACTATACATACACACACACATACTTTATAATTATTTTTAATAATAAAGATGTTTTCTCTCTTTCAAAGAAACCCTAACACTACAACGTCGACTGCATCAAATAAAACAACAACAATATTTTGAATATAGAGGACATAGAAGTCATACGGCCCAAGTGTTATTCAGAACCTACAATCGCGATACGACGATACTACAAATGCTGAAAATACGACCACCAAACATAAAACTGCGAAGGATCAAATAGGCCTAAAGCGTGCCATAATTGTGGCCAAGCGGGACACATATGGAAGAAGTGTAGCGGCGAAGAATTCCGTTCCATCTGTAACAAAAAACGACACATAGCTGAAACTGGAAAATGCACAAAGTTTACAGGACATCTGTCGAAAGTGAGACGCCTGAACGCAAAAATAAGCAATATCTCACAAGAATAAGCAAATACTAATACTCCAGAGCAACCTGAGTTACTGAAAAGAAGCTATGAACCTCTTAGACCAAAACGGTGATGAAAACCACAAAGATTTGGGCATTATAGCTAAGAATATGGATATTGGCATACGAGTTTATAGTAATAAAGACAAAGTACGCAGAATGTGCCCCAAACAAAAACAACCTTGTAAGAGCTGAACTAGACGAATTTCTAATTATAACATGCTACAATTCACCAAGCAATACTCAAACTCAATTTGGATCGAATCTTAACCAATTATGACTGCATGAAGGCCATAAATATAGCAGTCAATATAGCGAGCGACTTCAGTGCCAAATCCCAACTGTGGGGAGATAATAAAGAAGACCAACGAGGCAAAATACTGAGAGAATGTATACAACGTAATAATAACAGTTACTGGAATCAAAATTGTAACGGCATTTCCGATCACTTTTTGAGTTAAAGATCATTTTGAAGAACATTGAACTCCGCCCAGGATTATTATAACCTAAATTATATGTACGTTTTTAAAAATCTTGTAATGTAGATTTTTGGAATGGCATGTATTTAAGAATACTAAAGTATTAATAAACAAACTGATGGCATAAAACTAACTTTTTCTAAACCATAGAGCAAATTATATATTGATCTCATGATGAGTAAAATAGAACCCAAATTACGATTTATTGATGAAAGCCGGAGATCGTCGAAGGTAGGAAAGAAGGTCATGCTGCCAGATGACATTTGACCAGAGCCAAAGCCTCCAGGGGAACAGGATAGTAGCAACTAGAACTCTTAAATGGGAACCATAGACTGAAGAAAACAAAGACTAAAAAGGGAAATCTTAAAAGCTAAAGAAATATGCTTGGACAACATAATACAAGATATAGACACTAACACATTGGGTCAGGATATATAAGTTCTAACTTCGAGAGACTGTTGATCTAGAGAAGGAGGAAAAGCTTATAATCCCTGCTGATCTATTTCCAACCGTACAGACCCCACAGAACAAAGAAATACTTTACTGATTGCCATAAGTAAAAGAACACCAATAATTCGTCGCTAAATCCTTAGAAAAATTTCAGATAATACGTAAATAATCCACACTAAGAAATGATTAAAATATCAACAAAAATTCACAGTAACCTTCGAGTATAAAAAATGAAAGAAATATTTTTGTTATTTTGTTAACAAGTAACAGCCTCAACAATTCAGTATTTAAATTATCAGTTACTTGTGGAAACAAATGTAATTTAAATTATGTACCGATTATACAACGATAAATACAATTAGGAATATACAGACCATCTAATAACCAACCAGTTTAATATGTGATTCAATACTAAGTTGTACGATGGAAACGTTATTAAGACAACTTTATACAATCTAATACTCGGCGATAATATCATTTTCGTTCAAGTGGAAATCGTCCGACGTCACCATCCACTCAATCAAAGTTATTGCATTAAAGTTTATGGGCAACGGGTTTTCTCCGCATTTCCCGTGTGACGACAAAAAAAAAGTAATAATAATTGAAATCCATTTATCCTGGAAGTTTCTCTTATTCGCTGTGCTTTTTTGCGCTCAATATAAACTTTTCCGTAATAAAAAGGACATTATTTCATAATACCGTCTACATTTTAGTTACTTTCTATAAGTTTGTTAGCAAACGAAAAGTGAACAATTATTCCCAGTATAATTAATTTTTAGTTCAAATGAACAGTTTTTTGTGTAATTATAAAAGACGTAAAATATAAAATTTAATACTCTTCGAAACTTCGCTCAATTTTTATTATATCGCATCAAATGTTTTCAAGTCAGCTTACAGATGATAAAAAATTAATTGTATCACATATTTTTATAGGGTAAGGAATATATATTTCTTGTAATATTTTAATGGAATGCATTTTGCTAATAATTTAATTTAACACATTTCAAAATTATTAATTTAATGATAGATATATGAATGATTAATAATATTTGTTTTAAAAATTTAAACTAGGTTAATCATAAAGTTTATTATATATAATAAATATAAGTTCATAAACTCTTAAATACTCTTATATTATCGCTAATATACTTTGCAGAGAAAAAATAAAATATCTAAATGACTTTTAGAATTACCTAAATTTGTATAATTAACTAAACTTGATGTTTTTAAATTGTTAATTTCTGATGTGCAATACAGAGGAAGTATTTTGATGGCCATATTATATAGGTGTAGGCGGTTGGCTTAAAAGAGTGTATTTCATCATGGGAAAAATATACACAATATGTACAAATTATTTGAATCTCGGATTTGGGTGAGTGTCGATAGCTGGTTCTCGCAGGGGAATGGCACGGAGGCGGTTACAGGTACTGTTCACACAAGAGAGCGGTATCCTGGTAGTAACAACTAGTTGATAGTTAGCACAGCTTCGACCAAACAAGGGTTCAGACAACTGGTCTAGCTGAGGCCTTGTAGAACTCTGATTATTTTCGGGACCGGCGGAGTTATTTAATGGCAGGGTGGCATCCCGTTCCTTCTTCGGGGGATGTCCATGAGGGTGCGGTGGTGCGAGCGACGGTGGCGCTAGCGGGAAGAGTAGTGCGGAGCACTTTGGTATTGGTCCTGGATTTTTCCTCGGTCTTCCTCTTGTCTTAAGAGGATAGGTGGGTTATCCTACTTCATTGGGGCTTTTCTTTAGTGCTGAGACGTGGTATGTAGCCAAGGGTGTTGTCGAGTTTTCGACGATGCAATTCGTAGGTGCAGAGACCTCGTGCTGATAGTATTCGGTAAGGTCCATCTCTCTTCGGTGGGATCTTTGCAGTTGTTTTCTTTGCGGCCTTGCTGAGTATATGGGTAGTGACCCATACCAAGTCTTCTGGTACGTATAGCTCAGCTTCTTTCCGTTTCTTGTCTGATTGTACTTCCCTCTGATCCTGGAGTATCTTATGGTTCTCTTTCGCTTTTTTTAAGGTCATCACCAGGTTCTTTAGTTTTGTGGTGGTTCCGGTAAATGGACGTCCGTTCTCATGATCTCTCGTAAATCGCGTTGGTGGTCAAAGGGTTCGGAGCTCTCTTCCGAACGTTAGATATGCTGGAGTCATATCTATGGAGGCACAAAATGAGGTATTCATCGCCAATCTTATCGACGGGATCTTGGTAGGCCAATCTGTGTGTCTTGTTCCCACTTGGATGTCAAGTTGAGTTTTTAGGTCTCTGTTTCTTCTCTCCGCGGGATTGGCAGCTGGTTGGTATACTGGTATGAACTGCTCGCCAATCTCGAGCCAGTGAGTGATCTGCTGCATAATCGAGCCCACGAACTGGGTCCCGTTGTCGCTGATCATTCTTCTTGGGAGTCCGTATCTTAGGAATACTTCTTCCATCAGGATGGCACTGCAAGCAATTGCTGTGGCTGCTTCCAAAGGGAATAATTACACCCATCTTAAAGCGGTATCTTCTACAATTAAGATTCGTTTCTCCTTTTTAGATCATTCTGGGAGTGGTCCAAATAGGTCCACTGCAATGACCTCGAATATCCGGTGTCTGGAGGAGTTCTTCTGGTTTCTGGTTTGTGGCTTTATATTTTTGACATTCTTGACAATGTTTGACGTATTCGGCAACGTCGTATCGGATTCCGGGCCAGTAATTGTTTCTCAATATTTTCCTTAATGTCCTTTCGGTTCCATAGTGCACTGCTTTTGGATCGTCATGGAATTTCTTCATTAACCGTTTCATTGACACTTGGGTATTACGACTTGTGGTTTTTCGGTATCGTCATTTGGCGTGTACAATATTCCTTGGTTCATAATCTATCCTCTAGCTGTCCATGAGCAAGTGAGTCAGCTCTGGTTTATCCGCTTCGAATATGGCAGAGATTTTCTTAATATTTTCATCGGCTTTTTGAGACTCTCTTATATCACTCCGGGTCTTGGCGGGGCTGCTTGAATTTCTTCCTCGGGGGCCTCGATTAAAAGTCTGCGATCAGGTTCGCTTTTCCGGCTGTATACTCGATGTGTAGATTATAAGACTGCAAATGTATGGCCCATCTCGCAAGTCGTCCACTTGGCGATTTCAGATTCATTAGCCACTTCAGAGATCGATGATCGGTTAGCACCAAAGTATGGCTATCTTCTACATATCCCCTGAATCTTTGTATGCCCCAGACCACTGCAAGAGCTTCTCGTTCTTTAGTGCTATAGTTGATTTCAGCCTTGGTGAGTAACCGGCTGGCATACTCCACAGGACGTTCTTCGCCCCCCCCCCTGCATCAGGGCTACGCCGATTGCGTATGAGCTCTCATTCGTACTTAGTATAAACGGCAGGTTGGGTCTTGCTTGGTAAGGGCTCGCTTGAGCGTTTGGAATGCCTGTTCCTGGGGCGGTCGCAACGTCCATGGTTGGTGAGGGTACTCAGAGGTTTTGAAATGCTGGCAAAGTCTTTTATGAATTTCGTATACCAGCTGCATGCTTGTAGGATACTTTGTAACTGTTTTGCGCTCTTGGGAGCGTGTCTTCCTGTGATGGCACCTATTTTCTCGGGGTTCGGCTTGATTTCTCTCTTGCTGATCACATCGCACAAATATACTCTCGCATTCTTCGATCATCTCTCCTTGCAGTAGTCCTTTCAGCTCTGCCCTTAGAATCTCTGTTTTCTGGGTGGATAGACGGTAAGGAGATCGGCAGGTGATCTCCTGTGTCGATGACGTACTCTCTATTCATTAAAGATATTCTTGTATTCCTCTAACAGCTCGTTTGTTTTTGTTTTCTCTTCTTATGTCAAATTCGCATCTTCTGTTGTGGGGTTTAAGGGAATCTCTTCTCTATCCAGGTTTGCCAGTTGTAAATCCCATGCGGCCTCTGCTTGCTGGTTCGCATCATTTAGCATAAAGTTGAATGAGTCTTTTGGGTGGCGTACCAGGTGCAATTCGGAGGCGTCTCACGAATTGGGGAGATTGCAGTTTGGCAGTGTGCTAATTCCTCTGCATATCTATAAGCCATGGAGAGGTCTGTACTTTCGTCCCTGGATGCTGAGTCTCTCATTCTTTTATCGGGGTTCTCCTCTCCTGATGAAAAATGGAATTCCTCTGGTTGGTCCCAAAAAGACCACGTGTTTGTTTGAAATGCAGAATCAAACCAGCGTCCTCAACGAAGTCTATTCCCAAGAGTGTTTTTGAATTTGGTGTGTTTTTAATATAAGTAAACGTCGTTGGGATTAATCGACTTTCCAGAATAGCCAGTGCTCTAATGCATAAAGCGGTCCTGGCCTTACTTGTTCCATCGGCTAGGGTTAGGTTTACGAGCTTCTCCTGGAAAGCCATGGCCTGTTTCCGGTGTCTATGCACGCCGTCCCTGCAGTTCCTCCTACCTCGCTGTAGAGGGCTGGACGGTCTCGTACCCTAGGACCCAAGTCGGCAGCGCAGAAACCGATAAGAAACGTGGTTTTCCCCGTACATTTCGAGTAATTTCTCTTTATATATCTCGGAGTCTGGAACCCGTAACAGTAAATTTGTTTCTTTTTCCCTGTTGGTGGTGGTGCCTTTCCTTTCTTCCGGCAGTCTTCCATGGTGTGTCCATACAACTTGCATTTTGTCCTTGAGCTAACAACGCTCTCTTCCCGGTAATGAAGTCGCATGTTGGCTCTTCTTGTTTCTGTTTTTTCGCGAAAACCTCCATAAAAGTTTAATACGCTGGTGGCGTGGGTGCATATTCATCGATAATGGCCTTTTTCGCATCTTTCTAGGTATGAATATTCTCCTTCATGCCGCTCGACCAGGTGTTTGCGGATCCTTCCAGTAGCAGGCGTAAACCCTGGATGACTTACATGAAGTACTTCCTCTGGGGCTGGATGGCGCTGATGAGCTACAGCAGCTGCTCCTGAGAGGGATGACCCTTTGCACGTTTGGCTTCTTGTTGAAGGATTTTTTTCGGCTTTTCAACTCTTTTCGGCCCGCTCGTTGGGCGTCAGTTTGTAGGCGGTTGGCTTAAAGGAGGTTATTTCTCAATGGGAAAAAATATACACAATATGTACAAATTATTTGAATCTCGGATCGGTACAGCGGCGGTTTCAGGTACTGTTCATACAAGGGAGCGGTATCCTGGTAGTAACAACTTGTTGATAGTTAGCACAGCTCCGACTACACAAGGGTTCAGACAACTGGTCTAGCTGAGAGCTTGTAGAACTCTGATTATTTTCGGGACCAGCGGAGTTATTCAATTGAAGAACAATTTTAAAAAAACTAAAGAGTTTGAAAAGTAGCTTTTGACTATCTAAAACATTTGTATTTACAATTATTTTTTATTGTTTCAACTAACAAAATGGAGAGCGATACATACAAATATATATATAAACATTATATAAATTGGACGAATTAAATTAAGCTACATATTTAAATTTACTTCTTAAAGTTATGCAAACGTATGGCCATAAATTTGATTATTTTATTGCGTAAGCATTTGTGTACTGGAAGTGGTTTTATTATTCCCAAATCAACATGTAATTATATTCAACCCTGAAGTTCTATAATAATCCTGCATAACATTTAAATTTCGATCCCTTTAACTCCTGCATTAATCATCCCTTGCAGAAAATTTCCTCCTGTGTGCGCTTAATACCTCTAGGCTATAAAATAAGAATTCATAAAAACGAAAAGATATTACAATAGCCGGCGTAATAATACACAATACACCTGGAGCAGTAACAGCGATGAAAACGCATATCTTACTCGGATAAAGGAAGTCCCAGCCCGAAATTGCTTATCCCATGGAATAAAAGTATGGGCATGCATTTGTCTGTCGTATTCAAGACCACTTCAGACGATGTATTGTATAGCGACCTGCTTTAAAGATTACCACACTTTTACGAGGGATGTATATTAATGCGACCACTTCACTGCGCGCCACTCCGCCCGCCCTCTTTTAAACGTGAACAATTTTTAAGCCGCAAAATTTAATTATCCCTACGACTGCAGTAAAATACCGCCGAAATTTAATAAGGGCCTCCTGTGTACGTAATTTGCGGATTTGAATAATTTCGTAAGTCATAAATGACGGAATGGAATTTTATGTAATCAAGTTGTTTGGGCGGAATGATTATGTTGCTTTATTGATTACAAAATAGTCTGTATAATAAACTCATTAATTTAAAAATATAAATTTTGCAATCAAAAGTTTAAGAAATATATGTAATGCAAACAGAATATCTAATATTGTTAGAAATATATCAGCTAATTTCCATTACCAATCTGACTAATTCCAAAAATCAAAATTTCTTGGTAACGTGCAATGAATGTTGTAATTTTGCAAAAAAAAATATTTAAAGATAAAAGAGCTTCTATGATAAGATATGGTCACATTGAATAATCCTGCTTACATATAATAAACATATACTAAATACAGACTTTGAAGACACTTGCCAAAATGCAAAAAATATATTATATTTAAACACATCTGCTTTACCAACTTTGTGTTCGATGGCTACAAAGAATTATTACAAAGAAATACAAAATAAAATTCACGACTTGTTCACTGTCTTTTTTGAGCTTTACATTAAGGAATATAAGGCATTGTAGGACTCTATTATGATAGGAGCAATAGTTTATCAAGTATCATCATGTTTACATATGAATAAACCAAGAAAGTTTTTAAAGTGTGAAGTCATATAGTTTTAACCTCGAGAAAAAGCAATAAATAATAAGAATTGTCAAATATTGAAAAATCTTCGACATACGAAGACGATAACGTCTGCTAGCACACTTCTGCCAGATAGCGATGCATTGATTACTAGTGATCATCACATAGTAGCAGTATGACAATAAAGTCATCAAAATTTATTGGTATTGAACCTGAGGATAACGTGAAACGATCAAGAAAACAAGAGACTATTATTCGTATGTATAATGCTTCAATGGTTGGTATGGACAGGAGTGATTTTAAAAAAGGTTAAATGAAAATAATTTTAAAGTTTTGATACCACTATTTATTGTATAATATACACAAACAAAGTTTACAATATATTATCAATTTTGACACAACTATAGTTTCGACCTTTGCAGGTCATTATCAAGTGTTTAATGAAGAAGAATACAGGGTGTTAACAATTTATAGGTGAGGTATGAATTTTTAATGAACCTAATTAGGACTGAGATTTATTACAATGGATTAACTAAATATGCCGAGCGTATTAAGGTGCGGTGTTTTCAGAAGAAGTATATGTCATTATAAGAGCTTAAATAATGGCGAAGAAATTAAATCTGTCTGCTCATTAAGCAAATTAGAATTAATGATCTTGCTTTGGCGGTATATCTCTAATGACTCCAAAAGATTAAGCCTTTGGCCTTTATTGCAAAAATGTAAAAGTTTTAAATTATCCATATGTGGAAATAACTGATTACACTCTAAGAAATTATTTGAAAAAGAACTTGTTGTATGTCTAAGTCTGAAAGCTCTATAATGTTCATTGTATCTCTTTTCAAAACTCCTACCTGTCAGTCCTACATATGTGCTGTTATATTCGGAACATGAAATTTGGTATACTCCCGATTTTCTAATAGATTGAATTTTGTCTTTCGCGTTAAAAAGTATATTTGAAAGTTTGCTCGCTGGTCTAAATGCAATTTAATGATTTTGTTTTTTGAAAATATTTGATATTTTATTTGTTACGCGCCCAAAATAAGTGAATGTTGTAAATTTTGTGTTCGTTCGGTCTAAAATATTAGGATAAATATGAGCCCTGGTTAATTTGTACAGTTTTTTGTGAATTAAATTAGTTAATCCATTGTAATAAATATCAGTCCTAAATAGGTTCATTAAAAATTCATACTTCACTTATAAATTGTTAACTCCCTGTATTCTTCTTCATTCAACACTTGATAATGAGCTGCAAAGGTCGAAACTATAGTTGTGTCAAAATTGATAATATATTGTAAAGTTTATTGTGTATATTATACAATAAATAGTGGTATAAAAACTTAAAAATTATTTTCATTTAACCTTTTTTTAAAATGAACAACCACATAGTAACGGTCGCTACCATCATTTTCACGAGTGATTTTCTTATTGCTCTACATCGTACCTTCATAAGACCTCGAAAATGAAATTAGAGTTATGTTTCACTACTTCAATCTAGTAGTATGTAATTCATTTCTAGAATATACACGTGACAATGAATAGGAATGAATTTCACATGAACTTATTGAATTTTACCATGTCAATTGTAGAAGGATTGGTCTAGGGTTGTACTACTCTCAGTACTCCAAAAAGCGACCGACCTTCAACAATAATTTCTAGAATCCACAATAACTTCCTATGACTTATATGAGATTTGATGGAATTGGCCATTTGGCCAGCGCATATAGATGGAAATGAACAATGCTGCAAGTTATGGACGTCGCACCAGCATCAATTATGAAGAAAGTGTCACCAGATCATTTTCAATTAAATAAATTAATTATTTTATACTTTGAAAATGATCTGTAATGATTGCAGCATCTATCAGGCGACTAAAAATAAAAATAATCTTATAGAACATAATACGTGTTTTTCTTCACCATATTTATATATCTGATTCCATCAAGAGTGTACCTCTAAAAGTATCAATTATATATGAATAATTAAGAGAAAATTAAAGCTAGAAATTAGTAAGAAGATATCAGTGATATAATTTGGCCTTATTCCCTAAGTTTATTAGGTTTCAAAGGATAGGGACCAAAAACAGGTGCGTCAGGGATAGGGACTGTAGTATCGCGGAGACTGCACTTGTTTAAGGTATGTATGGGTTTATAATAATAATAATAATAATATAATAATATATTTATTAAACGGAATCACCTTTTACATTAGAAATAACAAAATTCACGATGAAACATAAAATTAAAATACAACTAAAAGTAAACGTATGATCGCATGTAACAATAACATATATCAAAATTGAAATGCAATTCTTTTGAGTTCTGATTTAAACTTAGATAGACTAGAACCAAACAAATCAATATTATTATTATGATTTAAATCATTAGCTACACTCATAAATCTAAAAAGTGGATTATTTGAATCATAATTAGTGCGTAGTGTTGGTAATCTAAATAAGGGTTTACGCCGTATATTTATGTAAGTAGAACTTACTGAAAAATTTAATGAAGCCAGTATTTCAGAACATTAATATTACCCGAAATTAATTTATGCACAAAACACATATCTAACATAATTCTACGAAATTTTAAGGAATCCAAGTTAAAATGAATACAAAGAAAGGAATAATCGGCAACTGAAACACCAGCAACATCAAATCTATGGAACATATAAAAAAGAAATTTGCGCTGTACTTTCTCTAGCGCTAATATATGACAGTTATACTGAGGAGACCAAATTACAGATGCATATTCTAAATTTGATCTTACTAAACATATATAACCATCTTGCCTGACATATCGGACTTGTCTTGAGGATTACAAGTCTAGAAGATCTCGGATGCACTACTCGGATCAATGTGGAAAGGAAACAAAAAATAAATAAAACAAATTCTTCAATCCAAGATGAAACAGCATATGGCCGATGGATGCATGGCTAAGGGCAAGCTTAGTCTGACCTATGCAGTGTACCAGGTGACTTCAGTTTCAATAGCATTATTATGACATGCGGGACTCTGCTGTAATGGACCTTTTTTTCCCTAGCTATGGAGTGGACTCCCCAACGTCCAAAGACGGTGAAAATGAGAAAATTGGCAGTGTATCTATGGAAAATTGTGGAAAACAACTGAGGATGAGCTGTTGAAGAGCCGTGAAGACAAGCTTGTCATTGGTCTTAAAGATCTAAAGACCGCAAGGTCAGAATGAATGGTGCCTCCCGTAGGCTCGGGTAAGAGAAAAGAGAAAGACCTCGGTCAATTAATAAGTGCTGCGGATGCAGTGACGGCAAAAAAGTGAAAAGGCAAACAGTGCATATCACAGCTGTCAACACTGAATCTTACTGCAAGGCAGCAACTGGTGTTAAAATAGGTATAATCCTAGAAGGCTCTTCAAAATGCCATGTGAACACGGAACAAATTGAAGCCGAAAGTGAAGCCATTGTGGATAGAATAAATGAGGCTGGAAAGAAGGGCACAGTAAAACCAAAATTCCACGAGATTCAATACAGACAGTGTAGCACTGTCCTGTGCTGATTGTGCCACAGTCGACAGGCTAAACCGAATAAAAAACAATTTGGTATACAGATGTATCAAAAACGGAACCGATGTCCAGGATAAGCATTTACGGGCCCAAATACAGGAAATCAGTTTATCTTGGACAAAACCAATCAGTTTTAGAGGCTGAAACAATAACCCTAGAAAAATGTTTGCACGAAAAGGGGCTACAAAGGGGTACACGTCAGTCCTGATCTGAGGGAGAAAGACTGCCAGCCTACATATGGGCTATCAAAAGTAAATAGAATGGGCATGATCCAAAACGGCACTGAATAAATACACCAGGTCTGTTACCGGAGTTCAGTTTACCTTCTGCTGCCAGTGCAGAACAATAGAACGGATCCTTTTCGGCGAACGGAGTTCATTACCTGTTCCAGAAATTTCGGTGCCTACGTGACCGGTACAAAGCCGCGGTACCGAAAATCACCGTATAAAGCCAGGCCCAGACCTTCGCTCTTTACCAGTCGTCTGCCATCAACAGCGACGGTCAGCCTGGTCGGTTCCGCCGAATCAAGCCTCTTGCCCTTCTACTAACTTGTATATATTGTATATTTTCTGTGTCCTTCTTTTGTAATATATTTTCTTCTTCTTCTGGCCCCAGGTTTAATTTACACATTTTCCACTGTTCTTTTATTTTTTTTTTCATAGCTAGCCGGTGCCTATACGTTGACGTGAGGTGGAATCTTAAACAAGTAGCACTTGCGCGAAACTGTTTAATCGAAGCCTGCGGCTGTTAATCGATGGTGAGCCTCCCTAGGGTCCCCTGTGCCGCCTCCAGCGTGTGTTGGTTCCAGAGAGTACCGCAGTGCTACTTAAGGCATTAAAAGCGAGACAAGACTGGTCACGGGTCCCCTTATAGTTCACTGTAACGGGTTAAATTTAACTCAACGAACCAAAATTAGTATTCGCTATCTTATTGTACACTGTGGGGTTGTTGTGTCCTGATTTATTGTTTCACATATTTATTTTGCACGAACACATATTTTGTTGCCATCGTTGCGGTTTATTCTGTAAGAAAAATTAGCATTTCATGTCCAACAAATTGTTATTTTTTACACTGCCTTGATACTTGACGTTGACGTTCCAAGTGGACGTCGTGATGCCAACCAAGAGAAGTCGTCAGACTGCAGAGACTGCCAACTTTGAGACGACAAAGGTCAGTCCAGCAGGAGGTTTCGAATATGTTATGGGCGGTTTTCTATTTTTTAATAATTTTTTCTGGGCACATTACAGACACAGGTTGTCGTGTGTCCTGATTTGGTAATCGAGTCTGCTGTTTTTGTTTCGTTTTAGTATGACTTGTAGTTTAAGTTCGCTGCTAGTCTAAATTGAGGCGCAATAATTTCCAAAACCTTATCTTTTTCGAGAGCAAGGATTGCCATTTTTGGTTGAAGGAACATTTTTGACTTAGGTCGTTGTACAGAGTGGCGGTGTGTGAAACGAAACTTATTCCTATTTGCTTCTAAATTAGTTGGTCGGTGATGGCGCGAGGAAGAAGTTGGGGAGCGTCGAAAGACGGATCCAAGCATATCGTGAACGAGGACACGGGGCTTTTTTGTGAACGACCGGGGTAAAATTGAAATTTACTTTTATTCAAGTTCTGATATTTTCTTGCATTATATTTTTCTTGAGCAAGTGTGTCGTTTAGTGTTTTATTCGTTTTGTTTTCGATTAGAGTTTTGGATCTCTAATTTTGTGAACGGAAATTAAATTTCTAAAAATGGATTCCATCCGGCTATGAGAACCTGGAGGTCTGAAGTAGGTTACTCGAAAAGAGCAGTGATCGTAGAGTGGAGAGAACTGAAGGGCAGATGAGTAGGCATAGGTAGTATTCAGTCGAGGAGAGATAATCGAAGGAGTAGAGGGCAGGAGGCCAACAGTGAAGACGTAAGAAGAAGAGATGAGGACAGTCATTGTTATATTCGGTGGAGAGCCAGATTTCATCGCTGGAGAAATTTTAAAGCTATGTATATTATTTGTAGACCAGAAAATTATTTACTGTGGTCAGCCGAGCCTGAATAATTCGGTTAATCATTTTTGGCAAGGCAGTGACGTACCGGCCAATAGTTAAATATGAGTTGTATGATTGTCAGATTGTCATTCAGGTGGAGTCACTTACGATACATACATCAGATCATTCTGGATTGGATAATCCCATCAGGAAATTTAACTTAGTTTTATCGCATAAAGCGTAAATTCAGTAGTTATTGAATTCAGTGTGAAGATTTCACATTCTGATCGTTAGTTGATATTTTACTTTAACGAAAACACTTGATAATGCACAGAGCCCAATTTTTATGCTGGTGTACACGCTCAAGATTTCGGTTATTATTTTGTTTGCAGTCATTAATCTTGTTGTCCTATCTATTTATTTACTGGAATGTGTTATTTACTTTTTACTTTTTTTGACGTTGTACTTGGTTAAACGTGGTACAAGCTGTTGTGGAAGAAGTATGTTGCGGAATAGATTGTGAATGATATATTATTTATTTTAGATTAAATTTATTTATGTTTGAGTAATATATCGTTAAATACACTACGTTTATTTGTCAAGCAGTACATTTAATGTTACACATTTTGCTTGAAGGAATTAAATTCGTTAGTCAAAGGAAATTTCACTTATATAAAATAACTTACAATTACTTTCTCCACAGTTTATTTTTATTTTGCTAAACGTACATTTCATTTACGATGTAAACAAGTTATTTTAAATTGCATTATCTTCACGTAACTAATCAATAAATTATGTTATATATGTTGAAGGCTTCTACTTCGTTATACATTTTTGTAAATTGAATAAAACACTATAACTTTGTTTGTCGAAACTAGTCACAATAAAAAGTTTTCAAGTTATACAAACAAATAATTAGAAAAAACACGAAAATATTTCGTAAAATCTACAACAAATGAGTCTTATTAAGACTACAAGAACAAACCACTTTTGAAACAACTACTTCTCTAGCTAATACTTCGACAGACATTGAATAATACAAAAGTAATTTGCGTGTTACAAAATAGCAAGGCTATCAAAGCAACACTAGTTTGAACGTATTTCTTTCTGTAAAATGAACTAAAAATGATTGACTGTACGTTAAATAATTTGTAAGTGACTATATTACGATAAGGAACAAGAAATTAATTTAGGTTGAAGTAGTTGTTTCAAAAGTGGTTTGTTCTTGTAGTCTTAATAAGACTCATTTGTTGTAGATTTTACGAAATATTTTAGTGTTTTTTCTAATTATTAGTTAATTTTCTACAACGTAAAGGACTTATATATTTTATTATACAAACAAGATTATCGTGTTTTATTTAATCAATAAATAATGAAACTTGACTTGTTTTAATTACATCTTGGCTTCGAGTTTACCGTGGACACTTCACTTGTCACTGGAGGTGCTCCTTATATCTTCCCACCCCCTTCTTCACTGAAACATAGCTGGTGTCAGCTGGTAAGCAGAAGTTGCCGTGGCAAGAAGGAGTGACCTAGACAATCAAGGGACTAAAAGGATATGTAGGACTGTGGCCCAAAAGTGCCTACTGAAGTGCAATCTTCACAAGACAGGTAAAGTGGATAACTTGTAGACCTGTAGTAAAGAACAGGATCGGCGGATTCCAGTGGAAGATCATTCATATGAGGGAACTCCGCCCTTCTGCATGCATTCAAAATTATTTTTATTATTTTTTTGTCTACATTGTTAGTACAATTATATAATAATATTTTTTATATAATGCATGATAGGTAAAGATTAAATACAATACAATACAATACAATTTGATGTTTATCGAGGAAAACAAAATATGATAAATATAAAGATAGAAAGAGAACATCAAAAAAGTGAAGATCTACAGTAATGGATAATAAATTTATTACCAAAGAGATGTGTTGAAGAAAACCAAAATCAAATATATAAGACAATAATAAAATGCATTCTAACCCATTCAACAAAATAAAAAACAAAAAATAGAGGAAGGGGAATGAAAGAGGAGTGAATTGAGAGGAGTTTATCGAAATGAAAATAAGTATACTGATGACGAAAGAAGATGTTTTGAGAAAATACAGCACATAAGAAAAAAAAACAGATCGGAGACTAAGAACTTATAATAGGGATAGTAGACGCACTACCAGGTAAACGATTTTGAAGAGCACTTTTAATTATATACTATATTATATACATCTCATGCTGACATAAATTGCTAAAAATTTCTTTAGAAAAAGTGGACAAAGCACCAATATTAAAAAAATATAAGATATTTTTGGATATAAAAGAGGATACCTGTCTTACCAACATCGTGTTACAATAAGGGTTTGAGTGAAAGAATATATTGAAATATAAAATCCGCCCGTATTCCTTTTGATCAAAGTTTTAAGAATGTTTTTATAATGAATTTGTATGTATTTTTTTAAAGGAGACCGAAAATCTAAATAAATAAATCAATAAATAATAATCATAAGAATGGTGGCGACTGTTACTAGATGGTAATTCATGATAAACATTTAACTAAATAAATAATAATCAACCAAATCTAAAAGTATAAAGTTAATGCTACATTCTTGATGGAAACAGATATTAATATTAAGTGGAGAGTAACACTTGTTTTGTCTAAGAGATAAAAATGGCATTAAAGTTTATCAAAATTACTAAGAAAAATGAATGCTGAAAAGAAGCAGAAGTATTGGCAATGACGGTTAAAATGATGTATATAAACATAAAATAACAATAAACCTTTTATGATAATATTATGAACAGACATAAAAAGAAATATGATAATAACCTATATAAGCGAGTATAGTTTAAATAAAATGGTAATATTGATTTGTTATATCACTATGTTAACTAATTCCTTCCATTTGTTTACGTATGTAACATTTTGGTTTAGGTCATTAAACATTTAATACCTTAATTTAAGATACGTTTTAAATTACTTTATACAATATTTTATTTATAAAAACATGCGCCATAGGTATATATTCTTAATATTTTATTTTTAAATGTTTGTATTGGATTAGGTGACTAAGTACGTTTGAGATAAGATAATAATAGTTTGCATTCGCTATTAGTACTTACCGGTATGGTATTGTTTTTGTTGCTAGCAGGTTTTATCTGAAATAAATAAAACCTACATTAAACACAATAGATTTGAAGCAAATTCATCAATTATATTTTAATAAGCAGTATAAACTAAAATAAATAATAAACGTAGTTGTGATTATTATTAATATTTATGAGATGTTCGTAAGGACAAAAAGCTGTACAATAATTTAATGTACATAAGTTGCCCTAGTTAACGATAATTGGTTTATCCAAGGAAAATTCTGGGTACAATTTAATTCGTTTCACAAACTGTATTAAATTAGTTACTGGGATCAATCTGGGTTATTACCAAGGGTAATTTACCCAACATAAGTTTGTATTTAATTATCAGTCTATTAGAAGGGAAACCTAATTGTGATTCCCTGAGTGAACACACTGCGAAAGATCGGGTAAGACCACCACTATCTCAGTTTCTAACTTTTACGTTCTTTTCAACGTAGTAAATTACCAAACAGCACTTTTGTGGTATCAAAAATTAATTAAGATATGTAAATCATCCTAAGTAATTCCAATATAATGCCATACGTTTGTATTAAAATTTATATGTTTTCTTATTTATTTAATTAATGCATATTGTCTTTTATCATCAATGTTAAAAAATTAATAATATATTGATTATGGCGGAGAGACTTATAGCCGATTGACAAATCTTATATAAATATGTTTATATGTTGATATGTTTATTATACTTTAGCTTTCTTTCCAACAGAATACATAAGAAAATATATAATAGTACAATAAATATATATTTTTGTTATATATTGCATGTGTTTGTCAATAAAGATGTTTCCTATTAAGGGTTGTTTATAGAAAGGCACTTGGTTGATTTCACATTTTTTACGATTTATTCCGACTAGTTTCGATTTTTACATCATTATCTAGGAATGGTAAATCGTAAAAATTGTGAAACCAACCAAGTGCCTTTCTATAAACAACCCTTAATATTATAAATGTTTCACCACTTAATAAACGAGAATAAAATTCAACATAGATGTTTCCTACAAATCAGAGGTTCAATCCTTCATTAAAATTAATATATAAACCTGACTCCATTTCAATTTGTATGCAATTTTTTGTAACACCTTGGAATAAAGAATATTTGAATAGTGACACTTTTTTATTCTTATCCTAGTCTATTAAAGAGAAGAAATACACAATAATTTCCAAATTAAATTTCAGTAAAGCATATATAAAATCGATTTCTTTTAACCGAACGAGTCATCCAATCCCTTAAATTGTATTGCGAGAAAAATTTGTACTCGTCCGTCCTTTTCAAAAGTAAACCACTTTATCATTTAACAAAGGTTTCAAATAAACTGCACAAAATTTACTTTCTTTTTTTTGCTTCGCGCCGCCGTATTTAAAACGCCGCCCTTTAACAGCCCTTTTTAAAACTCTCGTAAGTCAGTTTTAACGTGCACTCAATCAATTCGTTATGAGAACATTGCGGATCCTTTGATTCTGAACGGGAAAGTAAACATTCGAAAATAAGCACGAAGTCGGCCCTTAATACAATGAACGTCAGGAGTGATTTGTCGCAATTTGTGCGTTGGCTAGTGGAGCGAGTGATGGCTTTTAAATTAAGACAGGGATTACAAAAAAAAAACGGAGAGAGTGATTATTTTTATGCCGTCGTTAACTTTAATTAATGTCACGAACTGATAAAGAAATTCAGGGTTTTAATCAATTATTAGTAAAACAAGATTTTAAGTTCACCAACTTTATAAAACATGTACTTAAGCGCAATCGTTTCTTTGTGTAAAAAATCAATCGTAATGTTAGAACAGGGAGTTACGTTTATTATTTTTTGCAATTAACAATAATAAGCTACTTCATAAATGTGTCTGTTAACAAAATGAAGTAAAATTCTTACACTTATTCTTATATTATATAGTTAACGTAAGCTTACTATTATTTGTTCCATTAATAAAATATTATTGCTGATTTACGACGAAATTTGGATTAAAAGAATTATATACGCTATATCTTTTTAATGTCCTAGCACACTCTTTATCCATCATAACATTTTTAAATGTTTTATTTTCTTCTATATAAGTAACCTGGCGGCTACAATGAGACAATCTTTTGTTATTTATTAATCGTTTTAATTGTTAAGAAATATATTTAATTATTATTGCATCATTTCCTAAGTATTTGCTAACACTCCATTTTCATCCGCAATAACACCAGATGTCATTTTGCTTAGTTATCATTCCATATTATTATAAATAGGACCGCAAGCCACGAGCGCACATTCATTATTATTATTATATTAAGAGTAGTAAGATGTAATCATTATATTAATATCATTATATTATTCGTCGTTATAAGTTATGTAATATTCAAATAAATCAAAATTATTCGCGTCAAGAAAAAATAAAAGTTTTTAAAAACACCAAAACCAACCCGAAAAATATAATTGGCGCAGTCGTTCGGATTTTCCAAAGAGGGCCTGAGCGAATATCAAGCTCCTTTCGTTTCAACGATTAATTGGAAAGAAACCTACATCATCTCCGTCGCTTCCGCACCGAAGAGTCCTCCGAGCATCGAGGATCCAGCTCCAAGGGCAGCAGCACGAGAAGGCATCACCAGCTCACATCATTCCCTGGACGAATACCAAGGAGATGGACAGTGTGATAATATTTGGGTAAGCGTGTTATTTAGAGGCTCACTTTTATCTTGTTCGCGAATAATTTATGTCCGACGATAGTACAAATTCTGATTCTGAATTTTCCCCTTTAAATTTAAATTCTCCTATTAACTATCATTCACCAGTCGGTTTTGTTATTGACGAATTGATTCAAAGATTAGATAACATAAATTTAACAATGGCAAATATTGATTATCAATTATTAAAGTTAAATGTAGAAACTATTCCTGTTTTTAATGGTGACAGTGCTTTAACAGAAATTTTTATAACTCGATGTGAGGCCGTTTTGGCTGTGTTTAGACCCTTAAATAATGAACAAATTAACACATATTTAATTAATGCCATAATAGGAAAATTAAGAGATAGGGCTTTGATTACAATAGGATCGCGTACAGAATTAAACACTTGGCCCGAAATTAGGGACCATCTTCGCCAACGGTTTGGTGACTTAAGAAATTACGATTGCATTGTACAACAACTAATTAATCTAAAACCTGTAAAAAACGAAAGCTATCTAGATTTTGGAGAGAGATTGCAAATTTTGAGGAGTAAACTTTCAAGTAAGATAAATTCTTTACCCGTCTTAGAAATAACCGATGCCGCAAAACGTGTACATTTAGCCAGCTACGATGAGCTCGCATTAAAAACGTTCCTACGAGGTCTACGCGGAAATATGCAGAGTATTATTAGGTTAAGAAATCCAGCTAGTTTAGAAGAAGCTATTAATTTTGTTATAGAAGAAATTAATTTTCAAAATACATTAGACGGACAAAATTCTTCAAATTTAAATTTAAATATTAGGCATAATTTCCAAACGCCTAATCAAAGTATTAATAGACAAAATTTCGCTTCACAAAATTTTAATTCACAAAATTTTAATTCTCAATTTCGACAATTCCCGAGTCAACCGGTTCAACTAAATTTTCGCCACCAAAATCCGCGTCCACTTCCAACTAATCGACAAGTATTTGGTAGACCGCCAAACGATCAAATTAATAAAAGACCTTTTAATTTCAATCAGAATTTTTCTAATAAGAGACCAAGAAATGAAAATAATTTTCATACGAATCATAATTATAATTATAATCGCGGACATTACCCGCAAAATCTTAATCAGCATGCACAACAAAGGCCGCCTCAGTTACCTAGTCCGACACCAATGTCGACTTCCACAACATATACGAATAACAGGCCAAGGTTATTTAATCTAGACGAGACGAAAGACAATAATGCTTTTATTAATAAACCGGGAGACGATAATAGAAATAACAAATCCAATTTTTTAGACGACAAAGCCTCGGAAATGTAATTGAATATTTAGGAATAATAAATAATAGCAGTAATTTACCATTTATAATAGATCCTAAAACAAATGTTAAAATTTTAATGGATTCCGGGAGCACCCGATCCTTTATTAGCCCACAATTAGCGTGTAAATTAAATAAAAATTTATTAAGTGATCCATTTGAAGTTACCAGCGCACATGGTACTTCTCGAGGAAAATATAGTTTTGATATTTCTTTAGAAAGTTTATTTAAAAATAATTCTGCTAAAAAATTAAAATGCTACGTGTTTGATTTTCATTCTTATTTTGATATTTTAATTGGAGTAGATAATATGATAAAACTTAAAGCTAGTGTAGATTTTTCAAAAAATTCTGTAGTAACTCCATACTGCAAAATTCCATTTAATTTTGATTCATCATCTAACGTAAATCTTAATAATATCGAAAATAACAGTTGCAATGATATTAATAATTATATTAAAAATGATAATAATAATATTGAGAAAAATCAAAGTGATACAAATCGTAGTGATAATTCTAAATCTGTTGGACCACAAGTCATCAAGAGCATATTGGTGCCTGCACAAACCCAACAAATAATTGAATTTGAAATAGGTAATATGATAAACGGTGAAGCCGTAGTCCCTGAGATGGACCTTGTTAATATTTATTTACCTGAATGTATCACAACAGTTAAAAATGGCAAAGCTTGTTGTACTATAATTAATAAAACAGATATTAATAGAGATGTAACTCAAAAGAAACCATTTGTAGTGACGCCCATCAGCGAATATGATGTGGTACCTCATTCACCAAAAATAAATGGTAATAATAAGATAAATAATAAGAAAAGTAAATATAATAATTGTAATATGTTTAATACGTCTGATAAAAAGTTTGATTTTTCACAATTAAGATTAGATCACATGAATAATGAAGAGAAAGTCGCTATAAAAAAATTAATTTCTAAATATACTGTAATTTTTCATTCCAAAAATAATAATTTAACGTTCACAAATAAAATAAAACACCGGATTATTACGACTGACGAAGTACCAGTCTATACAAAAACATATAGGTATCCGGAAATTCATAAAGCGGAAGTGAGTAAACAAATTAACGAAATGCTTCAGCAAAATATTATAAGACCATCATTTAGTCCATGGTCTTCCCCTATCTGGATAGTCCCAAAAAAATTAGACGCATCAGGCCAGCGGAAATGGCGCGTTGTCTTTGACTACCGGAAACTAAATGATAAGACTGTGGGTGATCGGTACCCTCTTCCCAATATTACAGACCTTTTAGATAAATTAGGCAAGGCTCAGTATTTTACTACTTTAGATTTAGCGTCAGGTTTTCACCAAATCGAGATAAATGAACGTGACATTCCTAAAACCGCATTTAACACTGAACATGGACATTACGAATTTCTTAGAATGCCATTCGCACTTAAAAACGCACCCGCTACTTTCCAACGTGTCATGGACGAAATTTTACGCGGTATTCAAAACAAATCTTGTTTAGTTTACATGGACGATATTATTATTTTTTCAACCAGTTTACAAGAACATATTGAAAGACTGACAGAAGTATTCGAAAGACTAAAAGAATCAAATTTTAAAATTCAGCTTGACAAATCAGAATTTTTACGTAAAGAAGTTTCATACTTAGGACATATAGTTACACCCGAAGGAGTTAAACCTAATCCTGACAAAGTATTAGCTATCCAAAATTACCCAATCCCAAAAACAACAAAACAGATAAAAGGATTTTTAGGACTGTTAGGTTATTATCGTAAATTCATTAAAAATTTTGCCGACCTGACGAAACCCATGACGAAATGTTTAAAGAAAAATGCTGTTATCGACATTGAAAATTCCGAATACATAAATTGTTTTAATCTATGCAAAAATGTTCTAACGAATCAACCTTTATTACAATATCCGGACTTTACAAAACCATTTATACTTACTACAGACGCCAGTAATCAAGCTCTGGGCGCTGTTTTGTCACAGGGTAAAATCGGTTCAGATTTACCCATTGCATATGCCAGCCGTACTTTAAATGATTCCGAATCTCGATATTCTACTATAGAAAAAGAGCTTCTTGCCATAGTTTGGGCTGTCAAATACTTTCGCCCTTATTTATTCGGACGCACCTTCCAAATAGTCACTGACCACAGGCCTCTCCAATGGTTGATGTCCATAAAAGAACCAAATTCTAAATTAGTAAGATGGCGATTAAAACTTTCTGAGTACGATTATACAATTGTTTATAAAAAGGGTACTTTAAACAAAAATGCTGACGCACTATCTAGGATCGAACTAAATGTTAACGAAGAATATGCCCAAAATTTAGAAGAATATTTGAAAAATTTTGATGAGATTGAAAATGATCAGTTATCAGTTATTGTAGAACCCCCGGAAACAATTCATGTAAACCAAGAAGCGAATGATGGAGCAACCATTCATTCTAACCTAGAGCACCCTATAGTAGGAATTCCCATTGCAGACAAACCAGTAAATCTTGGCGATAACCAATTAATAATTTCGGAGGTCAAACACTCCCCTTCCAAACCAAAAATTAGTTACTTATTCAAACAAAAGAAAATGCGTATTTACATTCAATTCTCTAAATCTAATTTTAATCAAGAAGTAGTCGACTTCATCAAAGAATACATCGTCCCTAATACGAATTATTATCTTTATTTCGAAAGCCCAGTATATGAAAAATTTAGCAACGCCCTTCAAAAATACTTTAAAAATTCAAACATTAAAATGACTAAATGTTCAAATCTCTTGTCTGACGTCGAAGACGATAATGATATTCTAGAAACCATACAAAATTATCACGAGGGAAAAACTAATCATCGCAGCATAGACGAAACAGAAGCAAAATTAAAAAAGGTATATTATTGGCCAAACATGAGGAGAACTATACAGGATTACATTAACGAATGTGAAATTTGTCTCGTTTCTAAATACGATCGAAAACCCCTTAAACTAAAATTTAATGAGACACCAACAGCAATGAAACCCTTCGAGATCATTCACGTAGACTGTATAGCTTTAGAAAACACAAAATTCCTCACCATAATAGACTCATTTTCCAAATACGCGCAAATGTACAAATTAAATTCTTATCAAGCTATAGAGGTAGCAACTAACCTTATTAAATTCTTTTGCCATCACGGAACCCCAAATTTAATAATTTCGGACAACCACCTCGAATTTAAAAATACTGTAATCAGAGAACTTCTAGAGTTACATAAAATCCAAATTCATTTCATAAGTTCACAACACCCTGAGTCAAATGGTATAATCGAACGCATGCATTCGACGATAGTCGAACATATAAGGTTATTGAACAATCAAGACATGTACAAAAATGAACCAGTCGAAATTAAAGCCCTTTACGCTATTTTAGCATATAATAATACTCTACATTCTACAACCAAATTAAAACCTTTCGAAATCACTTCCGGTCACATTGATAATAACTCACTTTTGGATATTGATTTAGAAACCATTTTAACTAATAATTACGTTCAGACGCATAAAGAAAAGGTAAAATTGTTGTACAGGAAAATTAATGAAACTATAAACGAAAATAAGGCCCAAGCTATTGCAAAAAGAAATATAACTCGAGAAAACATTCCGCAAATTCCAGATAACGTATATGTTAAAAATAAACAAAAGCAGTCAAAAACTAAAAATAAATATCAAAAAGAAAACATTCAAACTATTGATCCTAATCGTAAAACAGCAGAAATAGAAACCAGACATCATAATCAATCTAGTAAAATTCATTTGTCAAATATTAAACGTCCCAGAGTCAAAAGATCTAATTTAAAACAAACCCCAAATTTTGAAACATTTATTGAGATGTTAAATAATAATGAAGAAATAAACAATGAAAATGTAAGAGAAATTTCAGATGACTTATTCAATGCCCCTCTAGAATACTCACTCGCTCACTGTGTGAGTAGAGATTTAAAAATGAGTGCAGGAATAGCACGTGAATTTAAATTAAGATTTGGTAAAATTAGAGATTTATCAAAACAAAACGCAAAATTATTTTCTCTCTGTCATATTAAAGAAGAAGGTAGATATATTATTTATTTGATCACTAAAGAAAATTATTTCGACAAACCCACTTTAAAATGTTTGTTTAATACATTGATAAATTTAAAACAATTCTGTTTAGACAAAAATATAACTAAATTAGCAATTCCCAAATTAGGTTGTGGCCTAGATCAATTAGACTATAATTTAGTTAAAGCTATGATAAATTATATCTTCCAAAATTCTAAATTACGAATAAACATCTATTTGGGTACACCAACAATTGATGATGAAGTACCAGGGCCATCATCTTCGATAATTCCAAATCCTAGTTTAGTCCAGCAAAGAAAGTCATTTTTTGAGAACTATACTAAATCTGAACATTCCAAAAATTAGTAAACAAAAATAATTCATTTCAGATTGATCTTCCTTTCGCATGTAATGTGTTTTGAAGTTAAAAATATCACCGAAAATATCGGATTAATTCCTGTGAATTTAGGCACAGCAAAGCTTGAAAAAACCAAACATACGATAGTATATCATTATGATATTAAACCCATATATAATGAATTTGAAAATCTAAATTATCAATATGAATTCTTGATAAGCACCATGAGCAATATTTCCAAATTTAAACTAGAATTTCAGAACTATAATAAATTGGTAAATTACACCAGAAATGATATTATTGATCAAATTAATACTATTCAATTAAATGTTTCACCCAAAAGAACTAAAAGAGGCTTGATAGATGGATTAGGCAGTATCATTAAATCGATAAGCGGTAATATGGACGCCCGTGACGAGAAAAGAATAAACAAAATTTTAGAACATTTGGCAAGTAACCAAAATAATTTACAAAATCAGATAAAATTTGGATATAGTGTAAACTCAAAAATAATAAAGAATTTTAATAATACTCTTCAGGACATTGCACATAATCAAAATACTCTACAATCTAGAATAATGCAACTACATGCAATTTTTAAAGAAGAGATTAACCACCAACATATTCTGTATGCGAAAGACCTATATAATCAGATGCTTTTACTTTTTGGTACAATTAGAAACATACTACACAAAATTATTAACTCAATAACGTTCTGCAAATTAAGAGTCTTAAACCCAGATATAATAAGACCTCAGGATTTATTTAACGAATTAGAAAAAATCTCTATCCATTACCAAGAGGAACTACCTTTCGAAATGAAATTAGAAAATATTTTTGACTTTGAATCTATAATGACAGTTAATTGCAAAATTGACAAAACAAAAATTCATTTTTTTTTTCATCTTCCAATAAATTACGAATATTCATTTGACCTTTATGCTTTACATCCAATACCTGCAAAGTACAAATCAGAATATGTAACAATAATACCGAATATTAAATACCTATTAAAATCAAAATTTAATTCTAAAATTTGGCCTCTAAATGATATACGCCTAAGAAGGAAACCCTTAAAATCACATGTCCCAAATACGAGGAAACAACAGAACTTCAAGGTGTCTTCTTGATCAAGCCAGATGAGTGCCAGATATTCTACAAGGACATTAAAATTTCCAAAATTGAAGCAATATCTGGAAGCCCCGTGTTTATTAGTGCATCGAAACAAAAACTGGAAAACTACAACATAAACAATTTTACCATTCATCTTAAAAGACTGAAATTAGAAGACATGCCCGTGTTATCTCCAATGCCCCAAATTACAGAAACAGTTATACCCTTAAGCCCCAGTGCGTGGACACTCTCGTTATATGTGTTAGTGTTAATTTGTACCCTAATTTTAGGAATCAAATTTTTAAAGAAGAAACTTCGGCACGTTGCCTCAATGGACAATTCCCCAAATTCTCCACCCGGAGTGTGTCGAATCTAAGGGGGTAGGAGTAACCTGGCGGCTACAATGAGACAATCTTTTGTTATTTATTAATCGTTTTAATTGTTAAGAAATATATTTAATTATTATTGCATCATTTCCTAAGTATTTGCTAACACTCCATTTTCATCCGCAATAACACCAGATGTCATTTTGCTTAGTTATCATTCCATATTATTATAAATAGGACCGCAAGCCACGAGCGCACATTCATTATTATTATTATATTAAGAGTAGTAAGATGTAATCATTATATTAATATCATTATATTATTCGTCGTTATTAGTTATGTAATATTCAAATAAATCAAAATTATTCGCGTCAAGAAAAAATAAAAGTTTTTAAAAACACCAAAACCAACCCGAAAAATATAATTTATATATATCACAATAAAAAAAATATCTTGCATAGCCTTAACCTAAGGTAATAAATTATTCATTACTTACGGAATTCAATTAATTATTTATTGTCCTGATGTGCTTCTGAACAATCCTAATAAGTGTTTTATTATTGTAGCGTACTCTTCACTTATCTCAATAACTCATTTTTTGTTATAGCGTACTCTTAGCGTATCCCAATAAAATTTTTTGTCTAGCGTACTTTTAACTAATCACAATAAATTAATTATTGCCAAGAGTCTAAAACATATATCCAATTAACTATTCAATGTCCCTGTGTACTTTTGGTCCATCATTATAAGTTATGTATTGCTATAATGCACTCATGAACTCTCCCAATAAATTATTTTTTCCTAGTTTACTCCTGATTTACACCACTAAGTTATTTATTGCTTTAGCATAGTTTTTATTTAGGCTAATTAATTTTTTAGTGTCAGAGGGTATTCTTGTATTATTCCAATAAATGTCTCACTTTTGTACACTGATAATGAATTATTACCAATGTTTAAGAGTTTTTTTAAGTTTAAAACTTATGAAAGATAGCCAATCATATAATTATCAACTTACTAAAAAAAACAGCTGAAATATGAAAAGCGTGGTAATATTGCAAACTTATATTAATTCATCTAAAATAAGTTTACAATGTAAAATAATATAATTATTAAATTTTCAAGTTTTTTTTAAACACTAAAATACAGGTACGAGTTTAATGTGTCATAAATGATTGAATTTATCGTAAATATAGAAATATAGACAAATCTCCTTAAAGAAATTAGATAACTAGATGATAAATTCAAGATATATAAACTGGGGGAGCTTTCTGAACCTCAAATATTTTTTTTTTAGATTATTAAAATGTATAAACATTGTCAAAGTGATTTCAAAATTTAAGAAAATAATCAATTCTTAATATATTTTAAATGTTTTATTTTGCTTCCTGTTGTTCTAGCGTAGTTCTAACTTATCCTAATAAATTATTGCTCAAGTGTACTTTAATCTATCCTAATAGGTCATTATTGTCCTAGGAAAGCTCTGCATGATAAAAAAAAGGGTTATCTTGAACATAAAGGAAGTGCTGCTTTCTTCACGGCGAAATGACCAAAAAGAAAATGCATTCTTAGATAATAATTGTTAAAAATCTATATTTCATTCTGGGTAAATACCCTCTATTTTAAATAATAGGAAATTTAAGATTCGTCTTTGGATCCGTTCTATTTTGAGGACATTGCTTGTATATAATATGGATATCATATTATCGGAGCAAATTAAAGTGTAGCTTTACTGCGCACTAAAGATATAATAGGTTTTGCATTAGTAACATATTACTAAAATATTAGGAAGTACGCTTTAAAAATCCCAACGTCTTCATTGCAGAATTATATATTTTATCAATATGATCGATAAACCTTGGGCGGTTGTCAAAAATAACTACAAGATCTTTAAAACCTGTACTACTTAGAATGGCAGAACCATTGGTGTGATAGCAGTATTCAGCAATTACACGCTTATGACTAAATGACGCAACATAACACTTGTCGATATTAAGATATAATTTGTTTAGTGAAATAAACAAATTATATCATACCACCACGAAATCAAGTTTTGTTGAAGTATATTTTCACATTTTCGAGATAAGGTAATATTGGGCAATATATCAATGTAATTGAATCAATAATGAATACGGCAATTAACAAAGGCTCCAGATTAGAGCCTTGTGGTACACCTGAAGTTGATATGTAGATATGTGATTTAACCCTTTCCTCCCTGAATTTAAGAAATTCATTTTGAAACAAAAATTATAAATATTTGGGACAATTCAGTACCAACTTATATTATTTAGCTAAAAAAATTTAATTATGTTGGGGGGTTATGGTACAACTGTTTACCAACAGGGTTTTTGTGTGGTACAAAGATGAACCAGCAGGATTCAAATGGCGCAGTTACAAACTCAGACATAATTTTAGTATGATTTATTTATTCAAATTTAAATAAATGTTAAACTATTTTGTATGATACAACATAAAACAATCTTTGCACAAATGCAAATTACATTCCATGCAAATTGTTTTTGTTCTTTTTTGTCGTTTCTCTCCCGCGCATCTTGCACATCTTCTTCTTGTTTGTCCTTCTACAGGAAGGTGCAAAGGTGTTGTCCCTTAAAGTTTTCTTTTCTTAGAAGGAAGACCCCTTTTTGGTGGAGGCATGGAGGTGATTGTCACGCCTTGAGTGAGTAGTTCTTCGGCAAGAGTTACTATAAATCAAAGATAAGGAATTTGTACATTCTTACGTCTCAAATCATTATAAATAATCCAATGCATTTACTGCAAACATACTGCGACACGTATAAACCACATTTTTTCCACCATTTAGCAGGTTTCCTGTCGTGGTTGTACATGCCTATGAATTGATAAGCTCGATTAACTCCTCCCATTTTTTTGCGATAGAATGCAATTGCTTCTGGACATTCAATTGTCTCCTGATCACCAGTTTTGGTCCTTTTTGTAACTGTGGTCAAATTAGCCTTGTGGCAATTACTTAGTAGCAATAATTCTTTAGTATCTTGCCATTTCACACATAGCAATCTGTAGAAGTACATCTGAATGCAGAGTGTCCACGTTGAAGTTTACCTTCAATAACTGGTACATTTTCCGGTTTGCCATGCAGGTACTTAACGCAGCATAAATCAGCGTCTCTAATAAATTTACGCTTGTAAAAAAATCTGTAAAAGCACAAAACATCATCTTTGGATTTAATTGTTGAAGCAAGAGATTTGACGACCCGTTCACCAAGAGTCAAGGATTTATCCTTACTAGAAGTACTCGTAGGAGATTCTTTACCGAAGTACACTTCGATATCGTAAGTATAACCGGAATCTGCGTCGCAACGAAGCTACAATTATATTTCCGTTTAGTTGGCTTTAGGGGCATGTACTGCTTCAGCGATGTGCGGCCTTTGAAATTTGTCATGGATTCATCGATACTTTGGTAGTGACAATCTTGACGGCATTTAGGGTATGTATATTTCAAACGTGATATCAATTTGTCAATGTAATAAGTTTTTGACACATTCTGTGGTTTGTCTGGCGGAGAAAAGTAAAGTTTTGAAGCTAAAAGCATGAATCGATCTCGAGAAATCGCCTTTTCGATTGTACGATTCCTCATGGACTCTTTTTGACTCCAATAATGTTTCAGGCCAGGTAGGTGATTGTACGACATAATAAAGATGTATACTAATAATTTTTGAATTTCTACTATATCTGTCATCTTTTCTTTACGCTTTTTATCTTTATTCAACATATAAAGTCTCTTATTAGTACAGTCGACTATTTGTATGTAGAGCGAATGAGGAAAATCAGTTGCATTGGACTTAACTTCTTGGTAATATCTTCAGCAAGCTCACAAGCTCTCTTAGGTTGAAGTTTTTTTATGGTTTTAAACAGATCGCCGGGAATCGTCCAATCGAGAATACGATTTATTTTATTGTAACTAAGATTTCCTTTTTCTACTTCAGAATCACTTGATAAACTTGATTCAGATTCAGAACTCTCTGTTTCTTTTTCAGTTATGATAGTTTTTGTAACTCCTAAAGTGGTAGCTTCCTATACATCTGCTTTGTCATTGTCATCATCACTTGGTTTATAATTGTCGCTTGATCCAGACGAAAACGGCTCATCGATCTCAACTTATTTTCAGACAAAGGACGTCGATTCATGTTAGGATTAAAATTTTAAAAAAATGAACCATAATGTATGTAGGTCCATATGTGTTCCAAAATACCGGCTGGTCAAGATTGGTCTCTATTGTCAACATTTACACTTAGATATTGCGCCAAGTTGGTTATTGTCGACCTTCCAGATACAAACCCGTGTTATTGTGAAGAAATGTATTTTTGGACGTGGCTTTAAAGATAATAGTAAAGATTTTTTTAAGAAATGGAGTGACGATAGCACGTTTCCAGTAATCAGAAAATTTATTTCTAGTAATAGCTAGGTTAAAAATTGTTACTCAGGGATTCGGTAATGTGTTCAGAATCCTTAATTAGAAAGACTGATGCCTTGCTTTCTAATTAAGCCATATAAAAGATGTTTTGAGTTTGTTTATGATACGGATATTTGTTGAACTAATATTTACCGGGCTCTCAATAAAATATACTTCAGAAAATGTTTCAGAGAAGGCGTTGACAATATCTTTAGTAGTGGAAAATGTCTGACCACTGTTTTTTAACTGACCAGGAATTTAGGAAATGCTATCCTTTTGGTGTACAAATTTTCACAAATATCTTGGATTTTTATCCAGATCAAGTTCAATGTTTGTCCTATAAATCTCATTGGCGGCATTAATTTGATTTTTATTTCAGGTCAGTAGAGTTAGAACTACGGTAAAATGAGCACTGCGTAGACTTCAATTTGCGATGATAACATAGCTTTAGACGGACATTTTTAATAACATTCTGATTAGATATTGAGGTAGAGGGAGATATCAAAAGTTTTATTTCCTTTTGCAACACGATAAGTATATTAAATTTAAGTCTTCAAAAATTTGGACACAGTGCTTACAAGGCCAGGAGAAGCAAATTTTAGAGTTAATTTTAAGCATATCTAATTTAGATTATTAAATATAATTAATAAATTGATATTAATGAATACACATCATTCTGTATATCATCTTTCAGATGCAGTAGTGTATAGCCATGTGGGCCTCAGTTGAAGAATTGTAGCAGCTACATGTTAAATTCATATTAATTTAAAATTAAAACAGGGTTTTCAAATAATTCACACGCTTTACATCACTCAGTCTCTCATAGTTACTTAACATAACACACAAAGGAAGACCAGGGAATTGGTAATTATTAATATGCAAATAAATTAGTAGTAGTAAATTTAGGTTAACCAAAGTTTAATTGTGAAAATAATATAAACTATAGGGGTCTTAACAATTTAACTGACCAGTAAATAAAAATCGGGGGTGTAACATTAAACACTTTAATATCTTTTACTAATGAAGACACACTTAAACAATACAGATCATAAGGCATAATAACAAATGTACTACATAAACTTGGCTTACACAACACAGTAAGAATTTTCATACATTCACCAAAACTTTTCCACTAATAATAAATGATGATATAGTCAGAATTGTGGACCCGGAAGCAAAGAAAAAAGCTAATAGGTATATCAAAAATTGGAATACTACAAATCCTTATAAGATAAAAGCATGGGTACCTATTGATGCTATTAATATCAAAGGAGACCTACATACTTCTTATATTACAAAGAGCCTTGAAGGCAAATAAAGAACTTATGAACTATGATCAACTGATTCATCTCTCTACAAGAACTAGAGAGAAGCGTACATTATCTGATAAGCTAAAAGCTCTCCATAATGTGTTTAATATCTCGGTAGGTAACTGCAAGACAATGATGCACCTAGAAGTCCATATAGCCATAGATGAACAGCTTGCTGGATATAGAGGTAGGGCTCCGTTTATAGTGTATATGAAAAGTAATAAGTAAACTAGATAAAATTTGGTTTCTTGCGGACTGACAAAATGTTTATAGATGTAATCTTTGAGTATACCTTGAAAACAAAATGATGTTTCAGAAAAAAGACAGGATGGAAGAGTTGTCTTATTTTTTAAGCATATTTGCATTTACAGCTTCTCAAGCTTTAGTTTTTTACTTAAAAGATGAAGAAAATAATATGATCCTACTCTCTTCTCAACCTCATGCATCTATAATAAAAGAAGATAGCAAAAAAATCTGAAATTTTACTCCACAATAACAGTACACTGTAGATGTAATGAATGAATATAGTGTTAGAAAAAAAACTAACAAATGACCAACGCTGAACAAGTTATTTTAAATTTGCGCTGTTAAAAGAAAAGTTACATCAAGATTCAAGATTTAAAGATATTCTGCCACCAAATTTAATACTGGCACTGTGTTAAAGATTGTGGAAGTTTATGGCCAAAGTTTCGTACTTTGTATACTGCTTGCACTCAGATATGATTATGTTCCTACAAAGAGGTTCCAACAAATAATTATAATAATAGGCCAAAAAACCCAATTTCGTTAATCTCAGTTCTCTTGTAATAAACTTCAATGCAAAGCTCTAAAAAAATGTTGCACACGATAGCCAAGATCAATAAAAAAGAACAATATTATATTCAAAATTACTTATTCAAGTTATAGCCATTTGTCATCGTTAATAAAGGATCCATTGACAAGGATTGTTACAATAGTATTTAAACTTAATTGAAACCGTAAAGTAAATGCCAAGAATAAGTTTTTGAGATGGTTTCGCTAAAGATGTGACCGAAAAATTGTCTGTACTATTGTCACAGGTAGAGTCTAATAATAAAACAAATTTATGATTATGCCATGTATTTGATTACAGTGTGTCTTGAATCTTGGAATATAGAGGCATTTGAGAAATTGAAGTTTGAGGCTGATATGGAATATTATGATTGTTGGAAAAGTAAGTTTAAAATGTTGTTTCAGATAAAATATTTTATTATACTGAAGGTTATAGTGTACAAATTTTTAAAAAATGTTCGTAAGTTTTATAATCGATAGCTTATAGTTGAAACTATAGTCACTATGAAATTTCAAAAAATATAGTGGTAAAACAAAGCTATCGTGTTTTAATCACAACTGTTTCAGATAAATGCTCCTGAACTTTTTATAATAATAATAGTGCATTTATTTCTCTGAAACATACTTACCTAATATATACAGGCATCAAAGGAAATGTCCAAAAAAGTATATGAGAAGATCGTAAGTTCTCATTTAAGAATTTATCAAGGGTATACGGCTCCAATGTTCAAAATAAATCATAAACTTTACGTTTCATTGTTTTGTGTCATTTTATAATTTTGATTCTTTGTGGTAGATAATTAAAGATCTTTAGTAAAGCATAATGTATTCCCTTTTTAAAACACGTTGTTCGGTGCTTAAGCAAAATAAAATCTTGACAATATCGGGTGTGTCTAAATATAGAATTACTGTTTATAGAAAATTTATCAGAATGTTTGAAAGCAAATTTTATACACTCGAAATGAAGAATATGTTAAATTTAGTAAATAAGAAATAAAACTATCCTACAAAAATACACTAAAGCAATAAGAATCCTGCTGAGATTAGCTGCAAAACTAAATGCATAGTTTTTATTATTGTTACGTTTATCATATTTTAATTCTGAAACAATTTTAATAAGATATATAATCAGGTGAAGTAAAATATTCGTTATTCAACATATTATTTTATTTGAATAAACATTTGGATTCTGTTAACAGTGTATAGTCTTAAAAAGACTTGAACAGATTTGGATAAACATAAAAGACATGTTTTGTATTAATAAAGGTCTAAGAGAATACAAACGTAAAAATAATTGAAATCTTAAGCATAATATGTATAGAATGGAATATTACATGAGATTTTTAGTATCACTTTAATTCGCTTCTAAATTGGTTTATCAGCAACAGTAAAATATCAGAACGGTTTACTACAAAAATAACCAGTAATATAATTTAAGTACTATAATATGATAAAGGGTGACGAAGCAAAATGCCAATTACGCCACAATTAAAAACATGTGTTTTCACGGTATCGCATGCGACGTTTAATCAATATCTGGACAACCACTTAAAATAATTGCATTTGTTTTTCTCCAATTAATTCTACCGGGTCGCTAAAATTATTTCAGCTGAATTGCACTCAAACATGTAACAATTTCACTAATGAAATTTAATTGAATCAAAGTTTGCGCTTAAATTATTAGCGCAATTGCGTCAATTACGTGATGGGCGTGTGTGTAATTTTGAAATTTACTGCACAGATTCGCGGCAAATCAAGTGCAATTTGGCATGCAATAACGGAATATTGCATTTTTAATCTAATTAAAAACATTAAATTAACCCTAAACAAAAAAATATGAAACCGACATCACACTACTATGAAAAATAAATCACACGATCCCTTAATACCAATAGCCCGAGATGGAACCAAACATCCGCCAATCTCCAGGTGAAGAAAAAGGGAAGAAGTTAGAGATATTTTATTTATGTATATACATATATTATATCTATATTATGTTATAGGTGTAAATATTTGAATAAAGATTTGAATTCCTTTTAAAAAAGTAATAAAAACCGGGAAAAAAATTAAATATGAATATTTTTTTACGAAATAATTAAAAACTATGTGTTTAAAAAACAGTTGCAAATAGTTAAAAAATGAAATAAACAAATAATTGTAAATTTTGCCACTTAAACCTCCGGTAAGTTTTGGGATTGATTTGTTCCCCAATTTAAACTTTTAAACAAGTTTAAACCAGGTCGTTGTTGTGCATTTGAAGTTTATATCCGCGGATCTCCCGGTTAATTTAATTTGGTTTATTTGAAGGCGAGCGTTTCGGTAAACCGGGAAAGATATATTTACTTAAACGGGGCGACGAAATCAAATATACCGACAATATGATTTAGGGTTTATTCTCCAAATGAACTCCATGCAACTGTCCGAATAAACATTAATATTTGACATCCTTGTGGTCGTCGATTTGAATGCATGACAATCCTACACATTCAAATATTGATTTAAATTATAAACCTAATAAAAGCAGGTGTTTAAACAATTGCAATAATAAATATATTGATTTTTTTTATTATACTGAGTACAAGTTTAATTGTAATTTATTCATTTCAATTCTTGAAAATTATATTTTTAAATTAATGAAACCTCATTAAATTTTTATTGCAAATTGTAGAAATTTATATTCCGAATTTGATATTGAATATCCAGATGATCCAAAAATACATCGCTCCTGATTTTATCCCAATGTCAAGTTTAATGTATTGGCGTGGTCTGGTATGTACATCGCAGTAAATTTTGTAAGTAGCGAATTGTTTAGATAACATCCCATTTACACGATTTACGTCCAATATCAGATCAGATTTTGAGGTATAAAAGATATATTAAGATTTCTAGCAAACTTATAAATGAAGAGATACTACTGATCATTTTAATTAAGTATTAAGTGCGGATATTTTATTTAAACTGCCTTCAAAATTATATAATTATATTTGACACTTATATTATAAAAAAACAGTTACCAGTTAATTTTAAGCATTTATTTTTATGTCTTACATCTATTTAGTGCACGTTGATCTCATAAGAGAACTAATTACACCACGTGGTAATATTGCTACATGTTGTAAATAGTTGGGTACACCAAAGTAATGTAGTCGGCAGGTAATTGTCCCCCAAGCTCAACCCATATATAATTTAGGTTGTCGAGCGTTCGATAACGTTCACGATTAAAATTCGAGCCTGCGTCTCTCATTTCACATTGAAAGGCGAATTGAGATTTATAAATCGTTGGCGATACAATGAATTCGCCTTTTCCTCTATTCATTTGCGGTCCCTAATCTACAAATCTATCAAACGCCATTCCATTAAAAAAAATTAATTGAATTGGGACTCTTATAAGAAGTATGTCTCCCAAGACGAACGGTGCTCCCCCGCCCACGCAACAGAGCTAAACATAATTTGTTTTATTCAAGGTTACAGGTGTGCAAAAAAAATAAAATAGAAAAATTTAATACTCACTGTATAATTGTAATAACAAAATTAAACTTGTATTGATTTTTTCATTTAATATGGAGATACATAATATTTTATAACTGTATATAAGCTTGTTTGGATTAAATAGACACGTCCCTTATTTGTTCAACATCGAACCCCGGCGTTATCGCAAACGACCAATTTATGATAATATAGTTTAGCTTTACCGAAAGTATATTTAGCCTGATAGCGCTGTGATGTTAATTTAACGTAATTAACTATGAACACAATATAAACAAATTGAGTCAATTTAGTCTAATATTTACTTAACCACAGAGATAGGAGGTTTTAGATGATACAATATATTAAATTTTATCACGTATAATACACATTAATTTAGTTATTTCAGTCCGCTCTTACAAGTGAATTACGATTGAAGTGTTTTACAAAGGCATTCATTTAATGAATTGTAAAATATATATTCCTTTGAGAAAATTATACAATACTAATTTAGATAGCTTTATAATAGAGAATTTGCGTCATTTAAATGAAGTTAATAATCCTTTCATTAAAAGAAAAACATAAAAGCAGGTGCAGTAACCAAAGAATATCATTTTCCCTTCAACGAGCTTAGCTTTATTCGGCCCCAGCCCGGCTGTAGTAGGGGGAAAATGCGTTATGCACCTCAAAGGAGACATCACCCTGGTGTGTGGTACTCGCGCCCACTAAAACCCCTAGTTAAGATAGAAACCCTGGGAACGGCTTGTGGCATTGCTTAGGGATGGATGCTTCGGTTCTGGTTCTATGAACCACTTCTATCTAAGTCTCGTTTTTTGTTTTAAGTGTATACTCTACATAGGAGGATACATAGTAACCATAGCATAGTAACCATTATGCTGTGTGGCGTAATCCTATCCACCTTTGCAGGTGAATATTGTGTGTTCTGCATCATCGCACATTAAGTCGCCATATGGATATTTTACGGTATCCGTTTTCCTAATCTTTTCCAGATAGGAATTAAAATACCCATGGCCAAGCAGATATTGCGTCAAGTAATAATTGACGTCTCCATGTTCTCTAGTTAACCATTTAATTAAGTCTGGTATTAGCTTTCTAGTCCATCTCCCCCATGTTTCTCTTTGCCAATGCTCGTTCTATTCCGAGTGCGGTCTTATTGTTCCATACAAATTTCCTCTCTGCTGCCATAATATGAATGGGTGTAACCCCGGCTATTACTAGTACTGCAGTCTAGTAGCAAGTCTTCTTAAATTAAGGCACTTACGTCTAAAGCTGGCTATGTCGTTATTGCACCAGTATACTTGTTTCCGCCCTTTTCTTTTTTCTGGCATTGATTTTGTTAACGCGAAATTATACATTTATATTTCGAACAATTTGCATTATTTCAAAACGTGATTTTAGTGTTTTCTTGCGCATTACGGACATGACCGAAGGGTAATAAACCATTGTGTACAATTTTCTGTATTTCTATTCATCGTGTTAAATTCGTGCTCAATTGGGGGCTATGAGGGCTAATCCGCGCGCGAAGGCTTAAGTTGTAAACGACCTTTCTTCGCCCAAACGCCAGACCTGAAAACCCTCGGTAATTTCCACCCCGCAATCTACGATCCTTGTCTTTCTTGAATAAAATACTATATCTATTTCCTTCCGCAAACTCCCTCTTTCTTCTAATCTGACCAATCGCTGCATTTCTTCCCCAAACCTCGAACTTTAACCATTTTTCCTAAGTGAGTGTTGTCTAAACTGCCGTGAAAGAAACATATTACCATTCGGTCGTGTCCGCGCTATATCATTTCAATTCTTTATTATTATTTTTCTAAGTCTTATCTTTATCCTTTTTTGTTAATAGTTATTATTTCTTAGTCAGTAGTTGAAATAAATACATTTATTCAATATACTGGTATTCGTAATTATAAAACCAAATCGCGAACCCGCGTAATTAACATGGTCCTTCGAACCGGATAAAGTGAGTCTTAGTGTTATTTCGTGAACTTTTGTGGACTTTGCAAACGTGCAAAGTCATTGGTGGAACTTCGCTTCGTTTATAAGTACACCGTCTTAAGTAACTCTCCGTTTTTGTGTTGTGTTAGTGCGTGAGTTATCTAAGCTACAACCGTACGTAAACGAACAATTCTACCTGAACTCCTTGTGTATTTTATAGCTATAGTGTTTCTTCGTGAACTTTTGTGGACTTTGCAAACGTGCAAAGTCATTGGTGGAACTTCGCGTCGTTTATAAGTATACCGTCTTAAGTAACTCTCCGTTTTTGTGTTGTGTTATTGCGTGAGTTATCTAAGCTACAACCGTACGTAAACGAACAATTCTACCAGAACTCTTTGTGTATTTTGTGTGAAAATCATCAACATGACTGTGATTGTTAAAAAGCTACAGTGTCAAAAGCAAAACATCATCAGTGAAAAGGACACACTCCAGTTACTCCTCGCGGACACGAATCGTGATAAAAATTTAATTGTGCAACAATGGATTAAGTTTCAACCAAGTCTCAACGATTTCAAAATAATTGCAAGTGAGCTCTTCGACAACGATGTGGATATCGCGAATGAACTTCTGCAATTTAAATGTGATTATTGCAAAATCAAGTGTGCAACACAAGCTGCGGTCATAGACAAGAATATCCATTCATTAAACCACAACGAAGCACCACAGGTGAAATTACCAGTGATCGAGTTACCGACTTTCAGCGGGAAATATGACGAGTGGCAGAGATTTCGCGACGCCTTTACATCCCTTATACACGACAACTTTTCGCTAGGTAATGTGCAAAAGTTGTATTATCTACGAAGCTTACTTAAAGGTGAAGCAGCTCAAATGCTTAAAACAATTCAGTTGTCCGATGCCTCATATGAAACAGTGTGGACTCAATTAAAAAAGCGGTACCAGAGCGAGCATTTCATTTTCAAAAAGCATCTTCCTACCGTGAAAAAGGATCCCGCGGAAGAAATTGGAAAAGTTACGGTGAAAGAGGGTCGAGTTTCGCCCAGCACTCGGCCCCACGCACAACCATGGGCCCCCTTTAAGCCGCCCGCTCCCAGGACTGCGGAGAGTATGCCCCTGGACGCGGAGGAAGCGCGCCTATCGTGCAAACAGTTTGAGGAGAAGCTGAACGAGGAGAGACAGCGTCATCTGGACGTCGTCAAGGATGAGAGGAGCAAGTACATGGCGGAAATCACGCAGCTCATCACAAGGCACCAGAACGAAATTATTCAATTGAATTTGCAACACGAAGAATCAATGAAGTTATTACAAAACGAAAAGGAGGCAACGACTAAGCAACACGAGGAACAGATGTGCGTCCTCAAGAACGAGATAGACAAGCTGCAGAAGACGCACGAGGAAAGTATGGACATTCTCTTCAAGAAGAATGACACCATTTGCCAGGAAATCGATGAGAAGAACGCGAGGATCCGTGACCTGGAGGCATACCGTTACGAGAGCGAGAAACTGCGCAAGGACTACGTGGCCAAAGAGGTCGGCTACAAGGAGCAGTTGGCGGTGGCACGCGAGGAAATCGACGAGAAGAACGCGAGGATCCGCGATCTGGAGGCGTACCATTACGAGAGCGAGAAACTGCGCAAGGACTACGTGGCCAAAGAGGTCGGCTACAAGGAGCAGTTGGCGGTGGCACGCGAGGAAATCGACGAGAAAAACGCGAGGATCCGCGAGCTGGAGGCGTACCGTTCCGAGAGCGAGAAACTGCACAAGGACTATGTGGCCAAAGAGGTCGGCTACAAGGAGCAGTTGGCGGTGGCTCAGGAGGAGGCGGCGAGATTGCAGGAGGAGAACGAGGCGCTCTTCGCGAGCAGATGCAACGACGGCATGGAGAAGTGTAAACTCCAGCAGAACGAGGAGACGACGAGATTGCGGACAGAGAACGAGGCGCTCTTCGCGAGCAGATGCAACGACGGCATGGAGAAGTGGAAACTCCAGCAGAACGAAGAGACGACGAGATTGAGGACGGAGAACGAGGTGCTCTTCGCGAGCAGGTGCAACGACGACGTGGAGAAGTGGAAACTCCAGCAGAACAAGGAGGTGGTCCCCAAGGTGTTGGGGGAAGCGGAGACTTCGGCGTTGACGGGTTCTACCCTACTAAGCGCCAGCGTCAACGACCGACATTCCTCCACCCAGAGGCCAAATTTCGAGCGCATGCAGAGCTTCAGGGAGCGTTCACTGAGCAACAAGAGCAGCGTGAGCCAGTGCTCGGAACGGTCACGCAAATCAAATAATTCATTTGAGGACTTCGACGACCTCTCACCGCCCAGCTCGCCTAAGGTCAAGGGCGTAGTGGAGAAGTCGGATTCAGGGAAGTACGTGCTGGAAATGGATGAGAGTCTCGAGGTGGTGGCCTCGAAAATCATACGCCGGAGTATCAGAAACGCGACTCCGCCAAAAAACCCGCCGACGAAGTCGACTGCGAACGAGAGGGCTGCAGTAAAAAGCGCTTGGTCGTTTATGGAACCAGTGAATCCTAATGAAGTACCAGACTATTACAAAGTCATCAAGGAACCAATGGATCTTCAATACGTCTCAAAATTACGACAGTACGTATGGAAACGTTGGGAGAAGGAGTATTTTTCCGAGGTACACAAACGGAACAAGTGGCAGCAGGACGGGACTTCCGGTGGCAGCTTCGATCGTTTGGTCATTATCCGTGGAGATAACGTGCCCCCTTCAGTAGCGCCTCGCGAGAGACGAGGCAATTCACCCAGGTTCCGATGGGGTCGTCCGGAGTGCAACAGTGAAGACCAGCACCCGTTCACTTGTGCATCCCATTGCGAAATTATGGTGAAATTAGTGCATCTAAATATAATTGAATGGTTGACATTCAATGGGGCGCGGAATGTTAACGCGAAATTATACATTTATATTTCGAACAATTTGCATTATTTCAAAACGTGATTTTAGTGTTTTCTTGCGCATTACGGACATGACCGAAGGGTAATAAACCATTGTGTACAATTTTCTGTATTTCTATTCATCGTGTTAAATTCGTGCTCAATTGGGGGCTATGAGGGCTAATCCGCGCGCGAAGGCTTAAGTTGTAAACGACCTTTCTTCGCCCAAACGCCAGACCTGAAAACCCTCGGTAATTTCCACCCCGCAATCTACGATCCTTGTCTTTCTTGAATAAAATACTATATCTATTTCCTTCCGCAAACTCCCTCTTTCTTCTAATCTGACCAATCGCTGCATTTCTTCCCCAAACCTCGAACTTTAACCATTTTTCCTAAGTGAGTGTTGTCTAAACTGCCGTGAAAGAAACATATTACCATTCGGTCGTGTCCGCGCTATATCATTTCAATTCTTTATTATTATTTTTCTAAGTCTTATCTTTATCCTTTTTTGTTAATAGTTATTATTTCTTAGTCAGTAGTTGAAATAAATACATTTATTCAATATACTGGTATTCGTAATTATAAAACCAAATCGCGAACCCGCGTAATTAACAGATTTGTTGCAGGCATATTCAATTGATGGCATTGTTTTTTCAACAACGACATTAGCATGTTGTTGTCTAGCCATATGAATGCATCTTTCTACAATGATTTTAGTTTGTCATCATTCAGTTTGTCATAATTCCACCTGTTTCTTCTAGGAGTTACCACTTTTTTATCTGCTTTCCAGCTGCGAACTTCGAAAGTGATATACTGGTGATCGCTTCCAGTATATTGCTCGATGACTTGCCATTCCTTAATACTACCGGTTACGTATTCTGAAACCAGAGTAATATCCGGAATAGTTTGAGAGTGACCAGTTCTTCTTAAGGTTGTAGTGTATCCAGTGTTTATTACCAAGAAACCTACCCTAGGTGCCAAATGTAATATTCTCCGTCCACGAGAGTCTATTACATAAATTCCACATTCCATCGCCTTTGCGTTTACATCTCCTCCCAGAATAATTGTTTAGTTTTTCTTGGAACTCTGCAATCGATTCGTTCGGTGTCATGTAACAACTAAAGAAATTTGTTTCATTAGACTTGACCCAAACAAAGCCTCTGCCTCTTCCATGGGCACCAACGACGTATTTACTAGGGGCTGATATCCACATGGCTGCAGTACCTAATAGACCACTGTACCAGTGGTCGGTGTCAATGTTGCTGCAGTGTTCGCTTATGAACAGCATGTCGATCTCTAACTCCGAACAAAGTTGTCGAAGGAGAATGTTTGCTGTCCTGCTTATGTGCAGTTTACATTGCATCAATTTGCCCTCTGTAAAACTTTTCCCGTGCCTTGTGCAGTTTTGCTCTAAATACTTGGCATTTACCTGATCCTTGTATATGATCAGTGTTTCCTTTGGGACACAAGAAACATTTAGGAGTACTTTGGCATTCTTTCCTCATATCTTTCTTTCTGTCTGGACCAGTATAGGTTGCTTGTTGATGACTATATCCAAAGCATTTATAGCATTTGGTAACTTCTATTCTCCGCCTAATTCTGCTAGTTATCCAACCTACCCTTATTCTGGCCTTTTCTAGAAGAGTCGCAGCTTGAGCTTCGGTTACTTGAATGATAGCGGCCATTTGTTTCTTGTATTGGGGTTTGTTAGGCCCACCTTTATGTCAAGCGCTATCGGGCCTAAGCATAATCTAAGTGCATTCTTCACTTCTATTTCCGTGTTAAGGGAATCTAGGTCTCTTAGTTCTAAGGTGGTTACCGCTTCAATATTTTTGACAGTCCCAGATCCCTCCGTCAAGTCTTTTATTTTGCCAAAGAATAATTTATTGTTCTTCGTGTTCTCTCCGATTCGTAGAAGGTGTCCGTCAGTTCTTGTTTGCCTCATTTTCCTAATTTCAACATAAAGCTCATCCGGATTTAACTTTTTTCGCATATTACCCAATATATCGGCGTAACTTTTACCTTCCCTTGGATTCTCTATGATGGCGTTTGTTTTTCTTGTCTAGTTATTTTTTGCTTGTCTGTCTTTTCTTATCACGTATTTCTCGTGTATCGTGTATCTCGTCTACTTTTTTATTCCGGCCTTTCTCTTGTCTTGCTTTTTTCTTTCTACTGATATAGTCTTTGGCCCATTCAGGCTTTGCTTGTTTAGAAGGGTCCGTTATAGTTTTGCTTTCCTTTTTCTTTTTCTCCTTACTTTGGACTGGGCTTGATGTAGCTCGCTTTTTGCCGTTCGTATCTGCAGCTGTGTTTGAATCGTTTTCAGTAGGTGTGGTTTTTTCTCTCTATCCACCTTCTTCCAGTTATCCCTGTAGATAGAAGCTACATCTATAGTTTCTTCAAGCTCTTTGAGTCTGCTTTTTACTTCCATTGCGATATTTTTTGCCTCATAACGGCCGCTTTCATTCGTTTTATGATGGTCTTGCACCTAGTAAGCTCCATTATTTTAGCGTTTTTCATTTTCTGTACGAATATCTGTTTGGGGGAGACATACGTTTGCGAACATGTTACAACAGTCATTTCTGCCACCTCGGAGCTTGTTTCGCTATTATCTTCCTCCGAGGTATCAGGTATTCGATTTCTGAGCGTACTTGTAGCATGTTCCCTCATACTTTGTTCCCTTGGTGTTAAACACCTTGTAAATATCATCTAGTTTCGGGTGGCGTGCGAAGAATGGAGGAACGTCTTGCAAAGATCCCTTCTTCGTTATTGTACCCATAGTTTGAATTGTGTGATTGGCCCTCCCCAGAATCCATAGGGCCTGCACTGGTCACCAGGGCTTTCACCCGGTAGGAACCAGCGGTAGGATTATCAACCATCTGGGGTATGTCGTTAAATGAATCACACATCATGTTTTTTTATTTGATGATTTGGTTTGTTCGGGTGACTTTCTCTGCGGCTCATGAGTCCAGTCTGCCCCTGTCTAGTTTTGTGTCCGCCCCTGGTATTTTATTTCCCAGGTACCATCCATATCTGGAAGGCATTTCCCTATCCGCAACCCGGGGAGGCACCCGATGAGGGACTAGAAACCCCACACGGGATAGTATCGGGGATTAGAGCGTGCACTAGGGCTAACAATGACAGGTCTTTTTGGGTTTAATAATCATGTATCCTGAGATATAGAACTTATCTCTGCCAGGGGTCATATCTTCCGAGTCTCAAGTCTAGAGGATCTTGGTTTCACCGCCCGGATTAATGTTAAAAGGAAACCACAGAAAACAGATACATCAACCCAAGGTACCTAACGGAAAGCTTAGTCTGATCTATGCGGACTATGGGTACCAGGCGACCCTCAGTTTCAATAGTAACGTAAATGGACCAAAACCGTAAACTCGGACGACTCCTCAACGCCCAAAGATGCTGAAAATAAAAGGTAAAAGCATTAGTGCCCCTCGAAAGAACACCCGAAGCAGCTACCAAAAAAGAGAGACCATAAAGGCAACACAATGTTTAGAGGCAAGACGGGGGCATGGGCTGTAGAAAAAAAGACCTTTATTGGCATATCATAATCCATTAAAGAAAACATCTTTCTTACAAGCTATTTACAAATCTACCCCAACCGCGCCCCCCTTCTACCTTTTCTTCTCCTTTCTCTCTCCCTCCCCAACTTCAACTTCTCCAAAGTCCTTACCCCCGCCCCATCCTCTCTCATCCACTCCATCACCCTTCTACTCCCTTTCGCCCCCATCCATTCCTCCTTCACCCCCACGCATTCCTCCGCCAAGTGGCTCCACGTATCCTTCCCATGCTCACACAATACACACCTTCCATAGTCTTCCCCCATCCATACCTTCCTTCCTCTCTCCTCCGACCCACACCTCGCCCTTGCCACAATCACCCTATCTTCTCTACTCCATCCCCTCTCTATCAAATATTCCGGTACTCTTCCATATACCTGCCACCTCCCATACATATCATTGTACTCGTTTCTCTCTATACACCCTTGCCTTTCCTGCCCTTCCACCTCCTTCCCTTTCTCCCTCACCCACTCATCCACCTTCACCCCTTTCCCTAGCCATTCCATTACTTTCGCCTCTAACAAACCTACCCTCTCATACATTTTTCTCATCTCACCCCTCCATCTACCCTCACCCCCACCCACGCTTGTCAACCATATATCCTTCACCAATCTCTCTTCCCCCAATTCCCACAATCTCCTCTCATACTTCACCGCTCTCACCATTGCCTCGCACTCTAACCTCTATTCGTCTTCTGAAGCACTGAATATATTTAATTGAATTTCCATCACACTAAAGTGACATCAAGTGCCCTTTGTTGCAGATTCAAAAAAGTCAAATTTCAAATAGGATCCTAGCCTTGGATTAATAAGGGACAGATAGGGGGCCTACACCAAGACTGGTGTATAAAACAGACTGCATTATTCCAAGGGGAGTTCTAATGTTCAGGAAAGACATTAATATGCATAATTCCAGAATTAATTGCAGGCAACCTAGCAACAGCTCTAGTAGAGATTCTCATGAAAAAAGCCAAGAGGCAGGTTGTCATGGCGTCTGCCTATTTTCCAGAAGAGCAATGCAATCCACCACCAGAGGAGGTAAGTTATTAATAAAGATAGCGAGCCTATCTTTGTGAATGCAATCGGGTAGGTGGTGTTAGACATCACTCTGAATGGTGCCTTTACAGCAAGTACAATTCAAAATTTGCATATTATTTAAGAACCCTTTTTATTGAACCATCAGTAGAATAAGTTCGATATAGATGCCACAAAGCCACAAAGAGTGTAGAAATCCGAGGAACACAGACTGGAGCCTTTATAGAGAGTGCTTAAGTGAGGGAATAAACGAACTCTACCTCAACATCCAGACCATAAAAGAGCTAGAAACAGAAGTCGATATTTCTCAGAAATAGCACCCCAAAGGCGTATGACTTCAGTTGTCCGCTAAAGAGGAGATCTCTCTCCAGAAACGATCCCTGGTAAAACAAGGATTTAGCTCGCCTTAAGATATAAGCCAGGAAAACAAACAACTGGGATGATATATAGTACACAGGCATTGTCGGAATATAATAAGGAGTTGAGAAAATAAAAAATAAAAACATGGAGAATGTTATTTTAGGGAGTTACTGATACAACCCAACGGCCAGGCTCTACAATATCCTATCCAAAGACAACTTCAACAGCATCGGGTTAATAAAAAAAAAATTGATGGCCTCAAGGAAAGCACCTGTGTGATGTAAGAGACGTACTTGCCACGCCCAACATCTGTAACCTCCCAAGAAAACACTGCTCATTCTATAGAAGGAAGCATATTCCTAACTACTAGGGAAAACAAAATCAAGATCAGTAAACTAATTACCAAAGAAAAAATTGAATAGACAGTAAATAGCTTTAAAGCGAGCCGAAGGTCATACAATGAAGCCAAATCCTACCGCCCAATTAGTCTTACTTCATTTCTCCTAAAAGTCATGAAGAAAATTCTAGATAACGATAAAAAGAACAGTGCACTAAAGGCAAATTCGCTCCATAGACAGCAGTTTGTCTATCAACCTGACAAACCTACTATGGATGTGCTTCATAGCCTCACAACAGGCATATAAGCTTCACTACAACACAAGGTGATTTTGTGAACTGTGAAGCGCGATTAAAAATTTTAGTAAAAGCGACCATCCAGAAAGATATTGACTACGATAAGATGGTTAAGTGTCATAAGAGGTATAAATGACATCGTATCGTTCCTGACTTAAGACGCATTCAGTACCATAGTAAAATGTTGTCTGAGGGAACGCTTCAATGTCAATTCTAACAAAATTGTGGTGGTGCCTTTAACTAATCCTAGGAAGCTGAGTATTAAAGCTCCCAAAGTAAAAAGGCAAGAAGTTGAAGGTCAAATATCTAGTTATCATTTTGGATATGCCTTAGGTACTTTGGCAGATAATGGGAACTGAAACCTAAAATGATACATTGGTAAATGAAGACTAAACAAGCAACAGTATAACAGAAACTTTAAACCCTTTACAGGAGAGCTTTTCTTAGCATCACGGGGGCTATGCACACTACCCTCTGTAGCAATGGATGCTTTACTATACCTACTTTCCCTGCACGAATAAATATGTTATTGGCGTTCTTCTGAAATCATCTCAACGCATTCAATTAACCGAAATTTAAATGCAATACATAATATCATTAAAGTTATAATTACATTATTATTGAATATATTCTGTTTTTTTCCAAATTTTGCCGCATGTGCGATTACCAAATAAGTAAAGTTCGTGCCATTAATGGAGATGTAAATTAGATATGTAGAGTATTTAACCATTGTAAAACCGTGGCTCATTAAAAATATTAATAATAATTGAATACCGCATTTCATCCATTCAAAAACCCTCAAACTCAGTGTATAGAGACAATCGATATTTTATTTTTTTAGTTTTTTTTTTCTAAAATTCACATACGATTAGTCTCGGAGGGGTTATCTTCTGTAGGTTCCTCTAATTTCTTCCGTAAGAAAGAGATAACCCGTAACAATCAGCAAATAATATCGAAAGAGTGCGATTAAATTGGATTTGAAATGGTACAAGACAGATTCTGGCACTCAGAAATTTTAAACTTGATAAAACCACAGTACCAACAAATACTTTTCAATGTACAAACCGAAAAAATTTTTATTTCGTACCGCGATTATTAACAGTCGTCAAGACAGAAAGAATCGAATCTCGAAAACTAAAACATAACTCTATAATTTGGTATATAGATGCATTATAAGCTAAAGAGAGCTCCGGTATAGGCATATACGGGCTTAAAATCAGGGAATCAGTTCTCCTCGGACAAATCTCATCAGTCCTACAGTCTGTATCAATAGCCTTGGAGAGATGAAGTTTTTACGAAAATTGGGCTACAACGTTGCACACATCTGACTGACCTCAGCCAGGCTGATCTAAAAAATCTCAAAACGTACAGCTTTTGGAATTAATTATTTGAAATTGTAAACAAGTTCGGAACCAATTGGCTAAGTGTAATACAAACTCACTCTAATGTGGATACCATGTCACTCAAGTATAATAGAAAAAGAACATGCCAAAGTTCATGCCAGAAAAGGAGTTGCGACTATTATGATAGGACAAATGTCTACATGTGGTCTAATAGTGGAAAAAAGTGCAAAACAGGGTACCGGATAATCATAACAGATAATAGGCAGTTCAAAATGTTTATTGACTTTTTGCCAAGCGATACTAAACAGCTCTTGTGCCTTACTAAAAAATAGACAAGACTGGTTACGGTTCTTCTTGTCCACCTAAAGTACCACCTTCACAAGGTAGGTAAAATGGACAACACCACCAATGAAAATAATTATTTTAATTACATTAATAATGTAAAATTACTAAATAGTCATTTCCTTATAGATATAAATAAATTATGTTATTGATTAGGTTGTTAGGTATGATAGTGAAGTACAAGCCACTAACATTTTTTTTCATTAAATGTTTATAGAATAGTTTCCTTAAAGTTAAATAAAAACAAAGATGTTGGACAAAATTGAAAAACTTCTTACAATAAAAGCTAATTCATTGTTCTTTCCTGCTTACACAGGCGTATTTTCATAGTGTAAATTTTTTGAAATGATATAAGACAAGTATATTGAATAGTTACTTTATTTACAGTTAGAATATACAATAGGTAAACGCCTATCTGGGCACCACGATTTACATTAAATAATAAAGAAGTACGAATTAGATGTGCTCGAAATTACAACGTTTGGCACTGAATGCATCTAATGTTTATTTATATGAAATTATAATTTCTGGTCAAACAAAATATTTAATAGCTGAATATTTTAGATAGGCACCATACCTTATACGGGATAATAAAGATGCTTGAACAGCAAATGACAACTTTGTCATTAGAGGTCTGTAATATTTTCTGCTGAGATCATCCTTCGGCTAAACAGACATAGGTAACCTAACAAACGTTACTCATCCAAGTTTGGTAGTAGTTTTATGATAGTGTAAGGAAGAAGTAATGTAGATCTCGGAAACAATCGTGTACGCTCTTAAATGCTAATTGTTATGTTGAAAATATCTAGAGCTTGTGCTGGCTTTAGTACTTGTTACGTATGGAACTAATTTCAGTTTCATTATGATTATTCAAGATAATATAAGATTATATTTTCCCATTATCACCAACAAAAATATACTTAAGCAAACATTTTAGGTTATGTATTGGTCATTCATTATTTTCAAAATTAATATACAAGAACGTGAATTCTGGATTATGTATTGGTCGGTGTTAAGTTTTTTTATGTAAGTCCTATACAATAATCAAGTATCTTAGTAACCATCCAGGCATAAAATTCCTTAAATAAGCTTTGTGTGATTTTATAGGACAACATCCTTTAATACAAGATTACAATTAAGTAAGTAAAATTAATATCAAAAAATTACGAATTATTAATTGTTTTTTGATATACATTATTTAAGTGAAGATTTGCTCATATGAGTTAATATAATTAATTTAATTAAGTATCTCGGTAACAAAGACTCGTAATGTCTGACTCAACACAAATGCAGAGATATCACATGAATAAATTAAGAGAGAAATTAGAACTTAGAAACTTATAGGTAAAAATGATTTAACAATAATGTATAGCAAACGACATAATAGTAGAAACTTGGTTAAAGGATACATATTGTAATCCAGAATTAGGCCTAATGGAATTTTCTATGTGTAGTAGAGAAGATAGCTCGAGAAGAAATGTATAGCAATTGTTTGTAAACGTGATGGTGACATATTTTAGCAAATTTACTAGTTACAGCAAGTAAACAGCATAATTTGAGGAAATGTACATTTGGTAATTCAAATACAAGTGTGAAGAACGGTTATTTATGCTTCATTCATCGAATTATTTTGATATTTATGTAACTTAATTAACAGTTTTATATCAACAACATGTGTATTCTTGGACTTGTTTGCAATTTAAACGTAATAGCGACTAGTGATGTCTTTTGCAAAGAAAATGTACATCATAATGCACATAGAAGGGAAGTATGGAAGGAATGAGTAGATGGGGAGCGGAAAGGAGAGTATATAAGTGGGTGGGTTTGTCAGAGGGGATCATGAGAAGGAATAGCTAGAGTGAATGTGGCTGGATGGGTGCATGATAAGGCGAAGGAGGAGGAGAGGCAGTGAGACAAGGATGCATAAAAAAAGTGGGCTGTAAGGAGTGGTAAATACATATGAAGAGGCCTAGGTACCTGGTAGATTACCGTTTTAGAAGAGAGAAGGGGGTCACCTTAACAACGGCGAGATGCGGAACGCAGGGGAGAGAAAGAAAGAAATGGATGGACGAGACGTAGAGGTAATACGTGCTGTGTGAGGGCAGGAATAATACGTGAAGTCATCTGGCAGAGGAATGCAAGGGAGTAGAAAAGGATTGGGTGTATGGAGATCAGAGAGTGAATGAGAGTAGGTCAGAGTAAAGATACTGACGAAACTGGGGCGGCAAAGAAAGAAAAGAAATGACAAAGAAGACAGAAATGGCAGTATATAGTTTTATGTCATGTAATTTAATAGAGGAAAATGTCAAATAAAGTTTCTGTATTGCGTATTATCTGGTTTTACCTATTATTGCATCATAGCTTATTATAGAAAATGAGTCGATTAACAATTTTAAGAAATCGAACTATAATTTTATTTATAACTACATAGCAAGTATTATAAAATGAAGTATTCAGCTCCTCTGTTAATGAAAACGCTTTTAAATTTAATAATATTTTATGTACAGTTTGTTTGTGCCCGTAGCGTTATTAAAATCAACATCATCATCCCAAGTGGTTCAATAATGGATTAATTAAAATTATGAATTTGAAAAAGAAGCGGATATGAATAATACATGATATGGTTCCCGATTTCATTATCAGTTATTTAAGACCTTGCGAAAACAATGAAAATATCTAAATGACGCGTTATACAAAAGCTGCATTGCTCATGTCGTAAGTGAAAGTGACAGTAATCCCATACAAATTTGTATTATATTGATGTGCGTAGGAATACTACAGGGTTTGAAAAAGAAATGTATCTAAGCCACTCCGCTGAGAGCAGTGTTAAGTTTAATTTCACCAATTTACTGCCCGATTTATTTTCATGGAATTGTGTGGTTTGATCTTTGTAATGTTACTGTTACTGTGGGAGAAATGTTTATTGCCATATCTTTACTAACTGTCTCGTGTTATGCTGGGCCACATGGTATCCCTGTATATTGTAAAAAGATGCGTATATACCTTTTGCAGACACATACATGCTTTGTTTACAATTACAAGGTCATTTTCGTCTGAGATTTTTCCCGAATGTCGGAGAGATAGTTATGTCGTTGCTATATTCTAGAATGGCGATATGAGCAATATTAATAATTATAGGGGTGTATCTATACAATCCGTTTTTCGCAAACTATTATAACTATTAGTCTCAGAACAAATTATAAGGGCTTGTTCGCACGCAATCATGAACCAGCAGCATGGATTTTTCAAAGGTGGATTTACGGTTAGAAATCTCATGGCGTACCAATTCTTTTGACAAATGCCTTGGAAAATAGTTCACAAATTGATTCAATATATACTGACTTTTTTAACGTATTTTAGCAAATGATATTTGATCTTGTGTAGCACAATATCGATTTATCAATAAATCTAATTACAAATTGTCATTTAAATAAACCCTACTATAGGTATTAAAGCTTAACATTTTTATTCCTTCAATGTTACTTCTTAATATTTGTATCAATATCTGTTGAATTTGTTATAGTCTTGCTTTGCAGCTGATTATTTTCTATTTAATTAATTTTTATTACAACTTACACGATTTCTATGAGTAATAAAATATATCCTATATATATATATATATATATATATATCCTATTGTTTTAATGCTAATATATATGGCTGTGTCAATTCCACGAACGCTGTGTGATATATGCAACAATAGTAAAGTGCACTATGCATATGGCCGATGTCCAAATGCCAGCAATAACTCAAAACATATGTACAAATTTTATCGCGAAAGCCATTCATATGATAAGTTCATTGCCAGAATGTCTCGTTTTAAATGTTAAATGTTACGCACGCAATTCAGTTTATGTTCTTCCATACAGTAAATAATAACTCATTAAATTAAGTGACACATTTCTATTTTTTTAATGTTGGCGGAGTTTACAAATTTCTCTCTGTACGCTTATTTCATATAAAAATGAAAGGACAATTAAATAAAATAATTATATATCAAAATGATATCTTCTAATTACAATAATAATAATAATAATAATATATTTATTCCTATTCTTGACAAAGGCTGTTGAAAATCAAATATTTATCAAACTGTTAACGGTGGAGGCTTATTGATATTGATTTATTTATCCAATGTGTGAATATAAATGTTTTGAAACACTTACAAATAATTCAAAAAAATGTATAGGAAAATTACGACTTCACATGTAAAGGCTCAAGTTCACGTCCACATGATCTTCGACTTCTACTTCGTTATACATTATTCTTCACAAATAAAATACTTTTTAACTTTGTTTGTATAACACTGACTTTATTTAGTGACTATAGTTTCGACAATTTTAGATTGTCATTATCAAATTAGAAGTAATTAAACTAAACTAAACTAAGTACTTCTAGTTTAAAAGTTAATAAGTTTTTATTTCAAATATTTATACTAAAAGAAATTCTAGCAATGGTAAAATTTAATTGTAAAAACAATTTACTAATCTAGATACATAACGTGCTTTAGTGAATAAACTAATATTCAACTCTACCTGCAATTCCTGTGAGCTTAATTATTTTATGTATATGTATAATAAATTGTCAAGACACAATGCCTGATGTTAACAGGATAAAGAAGTTCTCATTATATTTAATATGAGAGTTTTTATTCACTGTAAAATAATAAAATGCATTAAATAATTTTATAAAATGCAGGCCAAAGAGTTGCTGCTTTGAATATCTAATGTGCATTAAGGAACCTTACGTAATATAGTTATATATTCTTAAGAAATAAGTAGTGACCAAGGAATCCGCCATATTTACTATAATGTAAGCGGCCATGATAATTTGAGAATATTAAATACACTTATATTCATTTGAATGTCAAATATTTATAATGATGATAATTAGTTTTTACTGCTGCTATATATCTAAATTTAAAATTTAGTATAAAAACCGTATCCAATGTTTTACCTTTTAAAAGAGTTTTTATCGTAACAAAGATATTATTGGCTGATGCTTCAATAAGGAACCTAGTAAAAAAAATAAGAATAATATCGAGACATACAACAACTGCATTAATTAGTTAGCAATATCAATGAGAAGTTACACTACCATAAGGATTTCTCTAGATTTAACCCTTATAACAAAGAGGAAAAGAAAAATAGGTGTATTTAATTTTTGATATAATGTTCATGATATAATCCGGGTTTTAGCATAAAAATGTAAAATTAGAAAACAACAAATTCTTATTAATTATATCATTTTAATTACGACGAGAAACATTTACTGCGTGTAAATAGTAACTAATCAAATAAGTGCGAATGAGCTTAATCACATACATGGAGACGATATCTACTACAATTAATAATACAGTAAATTATTAAAACGTAAATGCAACGCTAATTAGTGCAAGATTGAAGCTGACTCATTTGTTGTTCAGTATAGACCAATTATAGTTAACTGAATTTAGCAAATAATCACATTTAGAATCCTTTACATTTCGATCCTGGTGTCTCCGATAATCTATATATGAGTTACTTTTAACATTGACACAATCAGAAATTTAATGATTAATTAAAAAATAAAGAATCTTGTTTTAAATTTCCTGCATTAAATATACAATATTAATATCAACAGCTTTTCATATAAACCACCAATTGATAATATATTTGATGTATTTATAAATACAATAACTGGTATTTCAATATCAACTAAAAGAGAACATAAGTGTCATATTGAAAATGAAATTTTCTAAAAAGCTCCAAAAAGAGTATAACAAGTAAGTATTAAAATATTTACAGAAATATGTTGCGTATACAGTGTTAATACACCCGAAAATGGCAGTTAGAGCTCGTTGAAAAAAAACAACTTTTCTTAGTTCCAATTTGTGATTTGGTGCTCCGGTTCGGAGTTATTCGAGTTATTTTGTTTTTCTAAAAATGCGGTGACTTCTAGCGTTGTATGAGCCGGTACCCCATCATGCTGAAACCAAAGTCTCCGTTTAATGGCAAGTACTCAAGAAGCTCCGGTAGCACAGTACAGTAGCACAGTAAAGTACTCCCTTACGATTCCGGCCCATACATTTACCGCAAAACGTTGTTGATCTGCACGAATAAATGTTGCGTGAGTATTCTCGTCAGCCCACATGTGATTATTTTTAGAATTAAATACACATTCCCTCGTGAAACAGACTTGATCCGTAAACAGAATAAATTTTTCAAAATTACTTCGAAGATCACATCAACGAAGAACCCAACAACAGAACAACCGCATTGGCTGGAAGTCGTCCGGTGCCAAAGCTTTCACTTTTTGTCTAGAGAATATGTAAAGGCAATGCTCCCTCAGAACTTGCCAAACTATCACATGATTTGCATGCACTCTGTTAGCTATTACCCTTGTGCTCGTCGATAGGTCATCTTTAACAATGTCATGTTCTTCGAATGAAAGGGTTCGACATAATTTGAATTCCTACCAATTTTTGGGTAAAAACAACCAGTTTCTGACAAACGTCTGCAAAGTTTTCTAAAAATGTGACGATTTGGGTATCTTCTCTGATAAATTCTTTGAGCTTCTCGTGCTTAACGCCTTGCCTCCCCAAAAACCAAAAGTATATCAACAAGTTCATCGTTTTGATAATACATACAAATTATCCACAATAAACATACAAATCACTTAATTAAATTAAAAACACACTTATATTCCTTTCTTCACTTTTTATTTTTTCACAGCTAAATGTACATTTCGGGCACTATGTACCCATTGCCAATAGCTAACTGTTAGCTGTTATGATAATGGGTACATAGTGCCGAAATGTACACTTAATGTTTTTAATTATGTGATATTTAACCTTCACATACACAAGTAACTACATTAAGCATACGAATGATGAACCGAATAAAGACCTTTTTTGGATAGTCTGAAACAATGTTTAAGACAAATTTTGTAGTATCGTAGATAATATAAGGATTTCATAAATTATTTACTTTTAAAAATCGATAAAATAAATTTGAACCAATAAAAAATAATTGTAAAACAAATGTTTTAGAGAGCCGAAAGTTACTTTTGAAACTGTTTGGTATTTTAAAGTAGTCATTCAAATAAGGGAGCTGTAGCAATTTCTAGAAAAACAAAAGATCTCCAATAACTCCGAACCAGAGCACCAAATTACAAATTGGAACTGAGAAAAGTTGTTTGTTTTAACGAGTTCTAACTGCCATTTTCGGGTGTATTACTTAGTATTAACACCTCGTATATAATTTTTGTCGTCGTTTCTGTATCATACAGTTTAAGATTTCTGTTGAACCATATAAATGCATTTCCTTGAGCTTCATAATTCAGAGCTAAAACATAATTTAGAATCATCGACCTTCTTGTCAGTGTCATCAGCATATAGTATAAAGTATGTTTTTTTGTGCTCGAAAGATCATTTATATAAATAAGAAATAGCAATGGCCCCATTTTTGAACCTTGTGGATGTCTCCAAAAATCTTCCCTCTGTACTTGGTGTACCACAAGGTTCAACCATGGAGGCATCGGAATTTCTTATTTATTTAATGATCTGTCGATCACATTAAAAGATTCGTACTTTATACTATATGCTGATGACACTAACAAGTAGGTCCACATTGTGATGGGCCAGATAGGTAAGATACTATTATGTGGCATGTGCCTGGATGTACTTTGTAGAAATATAGTTTTGTCAGAAGAAATGTATGAAAAATATAATCAAAAGCCTTTGAAAGATCTAAAAAACGACTATTTGCAGATACTTCTTTCTTTAACGCAATCTAAGGTCACTTACACCATTAATAATTAAATAACCACTACGACAACCACATTGCTTTTAACAGAAAACATTAAAGCGTTCGAAATTTTAAGTTAACTGCGGTTGTAAAATTTTCTCTAGAATTTCAGCAAATACCGGTAGGGTAGATATTAGTCGAAGGTTATTTGGATCAGAATTATCTCCGTTCTTACATTATCTCTGATCCCTTCTTTAGAGCATCGGAAAAAATATGTTTTCGAAGGCATTTATTTATTAATTTTGGTTAGTAGTACTAGAATTGCATTGAAAACTGACTGGGTGATAGTTCCCATAATCTTCCAACGACTCTTTGAGACGGCCAGACTGCCATGCTTGCCTTCTGTACCTTAGTTTGAGGATGATTACTCTAGTTTTGTTTAAGATCTAGGATAACCCCTATATAATTTAACTGTGAAGCCATAATGTGGTGCTGAATATTCTGGGCAGCTTCATTCTAACAGGTTTCTTTTTGTTGGTGAACATGATCAGCTCCGTCTTTGTTGGATTTGACAAGAGGGCGTTGTCTGTACACCATTTCTTCACTATATTGAAGGCACACTGCATTAGTTCACTGAGTACACCTTCAGAGCGGCTTTTAAGCAGAATTGTTATGTCATCTGCATATCCTATGACTGGGAAGCCAGATTCATTTAGTTCATCTCTCGTCTATCACAATATTCGACAGAAGAGGAGAGAGTACTCCTACCTATGAGCAGCCACCAGTCACCCTACATTTGGAGACCTAGTTTCCTATTGATATATGTACTATCATTTTGCTTAGCATCTGTTTTATCTACTCACTAAGTGCGATTGGAGTGCCGAGCATTGGGAGAACTTGTCCTAAGTTGATAAATAGAAGTAATGCTTATATTTTATTTACAAACGCCTCCTCAATATGGATAACCAAAGGGTGGAGTGCTGATTCAGTTGAACTTCATAGCATGTACGCATGTTAGTTTGGATTCGTTTTTAGAATATGTTCCCTAATGTACCGATCGGAAAGCTTCTTTAACGTTTTCCACCTAGACTTTTCTTACTTTTAGTGACTTTATTTAGGGCCTGCATAGTTTCATATATATCCCCTATACATAAAAAATATGCAGGCCCTAAATAGAGTCATAGGTGTTGAAAAATAGGACTTAAATGGTAAGGATGTTTGAATGGCTCAGGTTATTTTGGACCCTGTTACAATATTATGTTGAAGCTAAGCTCCAATCTTCTTTTTAAGGTGTATAAATCATCTACTGGCCTTCAAATTTCTCTTATATGTTTTTGTAGTTAGGAAATTTGGTGTATATTCATTGTCTCCATGGGGTTATTAGTATAACGAACATCCTCTTTTTTCATTATTGGGGGCTGTAGCTTTGGGTTTACGGAGAGAACTTTTTTTAGGGTAGCGTCTGTGGTTGTGGGTTCAAATTGTTTACAAAAGTTTCTCCAAGATTCCGTCTGTCGTTACGTTACCGTCTTCTTGTATAGTCGGCGAAGCTCTTTTTAATAGGTACAATAGATTTTCTGCTTGTATTTATTTTCATGACTGCAGTTTCGACAACTATAGCTTATCATAGTCACACTACTAATAAATTGGTTGCTTGGAGTTACGTGAAGATCAAATTAATTTGACGAATAAAGCACTGATAACCTTTCTTCGCAATTTTGTGAAAGAAAATTGTAAAGAAAGGTTATTGGTGCTTTATTCGTCAAACACTACTAATAATTTAATTTTATGAAGTCAAAACTTCCACTTCATCACTTATTTAGAGAACATTGTCAGCAGAAATCGAAACGGCTGATTTAAACTAATAAAACGTGACATATATAAAAGAATAATACTTCATTTCTTATATTTAAAAGAATAGTATAAGTTTGTTAATATTGGTTTTCACTATATCAAGTACACCTCAATAAAGAATTTCTGGATTTGAAAGACTCAATTCTCACATTATCTGTAGACAATAAAAGCATGTTGCAATGCAAGACATGTAATTGTATTTAAGATATTCAAATTTGACGAAGAGTATATAGATAATTGCTAATAAATAATGCCTTAAATCTTTGATTAAACCTGGTCATTTTAAATATTTAATATAATATACCATGGTCACATGATTCATGTTACACTAGGGGTATGTTGAGTGGTAGATGGGGATTTGAAGCGACCGTTAAGGACTAGGGTTTATGTCGTGTAGAATGGTCGACTTTGCATGGAGCTTTGGATTTAGACACTGATAGATTTGATTTTGGATTCGGCAGTACGAGAAAGGAATCCAATTACAAAGAATACTTTACACGCTTTTGAAGTAAAGAAAATGGCCAAGAAACTTATGCAACAGTTAATAATGTGATTAAAGTTGATCCTTAGAATGATAAAGGCTGATGGAGTTTATTATTTACAAAACAATGTTCATCTTAGTCATACAAATGCAGAAACTTTAAGTGAAGCAGTAAAATTGGATTAGGGCAATTTATGAACACAAAATGGACCGAGCAATCATTTTCTGAAGGACCAAACTGGACTGTGATCAAAAGTATATGCAGAGTATATACATGAATCATTTTTCCTGCTTGTGTTTGCATAGAGATCCTAATACACATGAACGTAAAGCGAATTCAAAGTCATTTAGGCGTGAAAAGTGAAATTCTTGATTTTTACTGGGTTACCATTTATGATGAACATTACTTTACCCGATGAGAAATCCATCTACGTGTTGGTAGAGCTGAACGCATAGGTTTTTCTATTACTTTAGTTAGTATGGTTCAAGAGAAAGTGTGGTACCTTAGAGAATGGTGTAAGACTAGAGGGCGCAATTGTTGGAATACAAATATTACAGAATATAAGGGCTGTTTTATTTGGTCTAATGAATCACAGTTAAGATATTAACTAAACGTAACTATTCAACAAGTTGTCATGAAGGGCCGAGCAATGAGTTTCATGGAAAAGTGGTCTACGACCAAAAGCCACAACAATTCGGATCTAACTAACAGAATCACACCGCGTAGATGGCGTAAGGACTTCTTCGATATGGAAAGCCAGGCGCAATTAATCTATCTGAAGAAGCACCTATCGTCAGGTAGAAAATTATAAACAGAGAAATTCAAGTGTTGAAAGATTTTTTTTTTATATTCTGCATATCTTTCTTCAAACGCTTAAAAGCACATCTTCAATCAGGAATTCTCTTAAAACAATTGCAAATTATAATAGTTACAGATTTATTAGTAAGAAAAACAATATATGAGTATAAATTAGGTTTTATTGATAAAATATCATATAAAATTCCAAAAAGATTTAACTTTTTCACTAATTAGGTATGGAAATAATTGAATATATAAAATCAATTTAGAATAAAAAAATAACAACTGAGTATTCAAGATATTGTATAGAGAATAATTATTATTTCAAAAATAGTATATTGTTCAACGAGTGACGAAAGTAACATTTTTTTAAGCGAGAGAACAGTTTACCAAACGAGGCGAAGCCGAGTTTGGTAATGTTCGCGAGCTTAAAAAAATGCTTTCGACGAGTTAAACACTATACTTTTTCTACTACCTTACCTATGATACTAACAAACTTTTATTATATAAACAAATACTTTATTTTGAATTAAAAATTATAAAACTACAGATCATATTTAAATTACTTACCGACAACTTTGCAAAATATGCAAACAGCACAGTGAATATGAATTTACGCGATTATCTGCCTTAAATTCCATGAATTTTGCATATATTTTTTCATACCTCTTTTTCGATTTTTCTGATAATAAATCCACATAGGTTTTCTCAGCTTGATTTACTATTTCTGGTGCAGTATTGGAAAGATCTAAATCACTTACTGAATCAGAAGTCATGATATGATAAAGTTACGAACAGTACACATTCAAAAACTGACGTTTAATAATGACACTATATAGTGACAGCAGGCAACTAGACGGAGGTGAAAATTTGTAGGTAACTTTCGTCCCTAGTGACGAAAGTTAGCGTTATGGGATTTTCTCTCACTAGTGACGGAACTCAAATTTTCGCTGGAGTATTCGGTGACGAAAATTGTCTTTTTATAAAGGGTAGTAGAAAAAGATAATATGACAATACTATTATTATTACTACAGTACAGATAGCAACGGTCAGAATATTAAGTAGACATGACTTAAAGATTAAGGAGTCCTTTATTACCGATAGGAACTTTAATTTTCGTAATATAAATGTTTATGCTATTTTTTCAGTTGGTTAAAATGTTTAAAACACATTAAAAACCTTTGTATAGAGACCTTAAAAGTAATTAAATCTATGAAAGAAATATATAAAACCTAATATTATTTTAATTAAATATGTAGGTGTAAAAAATTGTTAAAACATTAAATTAATTGAAGGTGAAAGTACACACAATTAAATTGTTGTAAATAATGAACCCAATTATATTCAGAGCATACCTTTATTACCATGAAAATCCTATCAATATAAAATTTAATCTTATCTCGACTCCACTTGACTCGGTGGCATTATGAACTTCGTGACCCAAAACGAGTTAGACGTAAAGTCGCCCTATCCGTCTCTGGAGAAAATTTGAACCGAATTTAATGTTTCATGCAAGAAACGCCGCCGCGGGAACTCTACCGAATTCTAGAGTCATCATAGTGTCTCGTTTATTTGATCACATTGTCATTTCACATGAATTTGTGCATTTTTATGGTATGCCGAAAAAGAACGCAGGGTAATTTTTCACGTAAGTGTGAGTAATATGGTAAAAGCTATGAAAAGTGTTACGAGGGATTCGTAGGATTTATTACCGGTATAACTTTTTATGGTTACATCAAGTATTCAGCCTCCATTCGAATGACATTACTATGTTAAATTATGTAGATAGAACTAATTATGTATTTACAAGAGAAGGTGTTATAATAATTACTAATTATATTTTAACCTTTCAACATCTTATCATGGGCTGCGACGCTAATGCGCACCACACAGTATGGGGCAGCTCAGATACCAACAACAGGGGTAAGTACCTTCTTGATTATGTATGCGCTAGCAATCTAGACATCTTAAACAGGGGGAATAAACCCACGTTTATAAACGCAATAAGGCAAGAGGTACTTGACTTGACCTTAGCCACAGCGTACGGCGCGCAATTGATAAAAAATTGGCGTGTACTCTCTGAACCCTCCATGTCGGACCATCAAACGATCGCGTTCGATATGGAAGCTGGGAGTACGGAAATAGCAGAGTGCAGAGTGCCACGAAAAACGGACTGGACATTATATAACGAATGTCTATTGTCCGAACTTCAAGGCCTCCAATACAACATCGCTACCATAGAGGAATTAGAACAAGCCTCACTACACCTAAGCAATACCATTGTAGCAGCCTATGAGAAAAGCTGCCCGGTAAAGAAGGTAAACTTCTCGAGAAACGTCCCTTGGTGGAACAAGGAATTGGATCGACTCAGGACTTCCGCCCGGAAATCCTTCAACAGAGCCAAGAAAACAGGCAACTGGTCAGCCTATAGACAGGCTCTGACTGAATTCAATAAGCAACTGAGGGAGTCTAAACGAAAGGCCTGGAAAGCCTACTGCGAGGGGATCGACAATCTGACCCCAGCAAATAGACTCCGGAAGGTCCTATCAAAGGACCATACCAATGCGGTCGGCATCTTAAAACGAACTGACGGCAGTCACACCAAAGATCAACAGGAAAGTTTAGAGCTACTCCTAGGTACTCACTTTCCGGGATCAAAAGTAGTGACTAAAAACACAATTGCGGCTAATATCGGCTCAGTGGCTCACTGTTCCAACCGCGACAGCCGCTGCTTAGCGGGGAAAATATTCACGCTCAGCAAAATGACTTGGGCCATAAACAGCTTCAAGCCATATAAATCCCCAGGAATGGACGGTATCTTCCCTGCGCTACTACAACGCGGCTTGGATACAATTGCTCCAGGACTCAGGGAGATATATAAAGCAAGTTATGCACTAGGGTATATACCCCGGTTGTGGAGGGAGGCAAAAGTGGTATTCATACCTAAAGTGGGCAATAGGCCTCTAGATGAACCTAAATCATATCGACCCATCAGCCTAACCTCTTTTCTCCTAAAGGCTATGGAGAAAATAATCGACGAGCATATAAAGGGTGACTCACTTATAAGAAAACCCTTAAATGCCAAGCAATTCGCATTTCAAGCTGGCAAATCCACCGTCGATGCTCTACATCACCTCGTCAAAGAGGCAGAACGAGCAATCCTATACAAGGAAATAGCAATCGGAATATTTGTAGACATAGAGGGGGCCTTTGACAACACCTCATTTTCTGCAATAAAACGAGCGGCTATAAATAAAGGACTATATCCTTCCACGATAAGATGGGTGGAGGCAATGCTTCAAAGCCGATTAGTAACGGCTTCCCTAGCAGGATCCACAGTATCTATGACTGTAACAAAGGGGTGTCCTCAGGGGGGAGTTTTGTCCCCCACACTATGGTCAATAGTGGTGGATGGACTCCTGGATGAACTGCATGGAAAGGGCTTTATAACCCAAGGCTATGCAGATGACATCGCCGTAATAATCAGGGGCAAGCATGAAGGCATTCTTACAATCCTAATGCAAAAAGCACTGAATAGCATCAATAACTGGTGTGTTCGGGAAGGACTAAGTATCAACCCGAATAAAACGATCATAGTTCCATTCACGCGTAGAAGGAAGCTGCACATAAAGGCTCCCTCGCTGAATGGAATAGAGATAAATCTCTCCAACGAAGTAAAGTACCTGGGTATAATTCTGGATACCAAACTGACTTGGAATCAGCATGTCGACAAAATCATGGCAAAGGCAACGATGTCGCTTTGGGCCTGTCGGCGGCTTATGGGAAAAACCTGGGGATTAAAGCCCAAAATCACGTATTGGCTTTATAGAACGGCAGTGATACCCATTGTCACCTATGCTGCCCTCGTGTGGTGGCCGAAGACCCAAAAACTAGACACGCAAAAGAAGCTGAGTCGGCTTCAACGTTTAGCATGTCTAAGCATCACAGGGGCCATGCAAACGACCCCAACCGCGGGAATGGAGGCAATCATTGGTCTCACACCGCTCCATCTAGTGGTACAAAAAGAGGGACTTGTGGCAGCCCTCCGACTACACCAGAGGAAGAAGACACTGCCGGGGGACTGGACAGGACACTTAGAAATACTGCAGCAAATCGACCCGGCCCTTCTGTCCAAACCGACGGACATTATGTCCAGGAAGCTCGAATTCGAATTACCGTTTAAGGTGTCGATCGAAGACCCCAAAACGGCTTTGATGAGAGTCAAGGAGTTTGGACGAGGGATATCAGCCTGGTACACGGATGGTGCCAAGAATACGAGAGGTACTGGAATAGGCATTTATGGGCCTAACCAAAACCACAGGAGCTTCATGGCTCTGGGCACGACGCCCACGATTTTGCAAGCAGAAACGATTGCAATTGATATGTGCGCCAGAGAATGCTTGGATAGGCACCTAAATGGCGCGCATATATACATCTGCTCAGACAGCCAAGCCGCATTAAAGGCCGTTCGAGCCTATAGTCACGGCTCACGAACTGTCTGGGAATGTCGAAGATCCCTCTCGCAACTGGCGAAGAACAACTTGTTGACCCTCATGTGGGTCCCAGGGCACGGGGATATTAAAGGCAACGAAGTGGCCGATGAACTCGCAAAAAGAGGTGCAAATGCCACTCCTATAGGACCAGAGCCGTTTTGTGGACTCCCCATGGCGCATAGAAGAGAGGTGGTGCAAAAATGGGAAGAGGACAGAAGACGTAAGTATTGGAACAACGTACCAGGTCTACGTCAATCAAAACGACTCCTGAAACTCGATCACAGCCACAAGGTGCTTGAACTCACAAGGAACGAGCTAAGAACTTTCACCGGACTCATGACAGGGCATTGTGCCCTCCGATACCATTTGCGGAAAATGGGAAAAGAGGAAAGTGGAAACTGCAGATTGTGTGATTCGGCAGATGAAACTACCGAGCACATACTATGCACTTGTGTCGCGATTGCTCACAAGCGTCTTTCACACTTCGGCAGGGACCGATTATCCCCCGAAGAAGTGAGCATTATCACCCCCAAGATAGTTACCAGGTTCATGGTGGACGTGGGACTGCTTGGGAAGTGATTGGTTAAGGGTAGAACAATAGATCTGTTAGGTCGCAGTTCACGAGAGGCTAACACACCTCACTAAGACCCTACTTAACCTATAACCTATAACCTATAACCTTTCAATAATACTTTTAACTCTATTGTATAAAAGTTTACTAGTTATTATTATGTTATTTATTATTGTATAATAATGCAAAATCATAAAACAATCTAAAATAAGAGAATATTTCTATCGTACCATAAATTACTATTTTAATAATATTAAATTCAACTTTGTTCCTATCAAACTCTTCAATCTTAATTATAATGACTTGTATGATTATCTAATTCCAGTCTAAACATCCTGCATGGTCCTTGACAAACAATAGGCCCTAACCTTCATAACTATAAATTAATTATTGTACGTTCACCCTACAAATATCTCAAAACGCTCTGCTGAATATGCTAAAAACATACACCTGCAAGATTTATACTCGTATTACAAAATTAATTACCACACACGAGACGTTATAATTAACTACTATAAAGTACACCATATCGACATAATAAGTGGTGAACGTATAAGAAAATTAATTAATGTATCACATACTAGAAGCACGTTAACTTGACTTATGATTAAGTATCTTAAAACCTGGTTCTGATAATTATATTACATAATGAAATATCATAATTGCGAACACAGCAAAAAAATAAAATCTCAAATCCTTAAAATTTATTTTTATAAAGGTGTTAAAAATAATATAAATCTAGTTTTCTTTTTAAGGTGAAAATAAAATGATTACATATGTTTAACTATAAATAAACCAGCTTTTTATATAGATATATTAAATTACTAACCTCGAAATATTTGTGGACATTATTGAACACTATTTACCCTATTGATAAATGTTACTGACCAATAATGACAAAACATATATAAATTCACTGCGTAGTTATATCTAATAAATAGAAATTGTATGGTTACATTTACATTTAATTATAATGGGTAGATGCAGATTATTACTAATTATTTTTAATCCATACGAAAAGAATTTTCCGTATCAATCATAAACGTACGACAACCCGATATTATCTTTAATAATGTAATGTGTAATGTCGGATACGGACGGCACGAAACTTTGTTTCCAATTGATTTTTGTGCCCTATGGAAAATAATGAATTAAGTTTTCCATCATAATGCACATGCAAATCGTACCGCATAATAAATAACTGATTATTATTCGTATGCTTTGCACACGACAGAACGAACTCGGTAGGATTTAACGCATCCGGATTTATACTGAGACGGATTCCGGAGTAATCGATATCTACAAGAATTTTATACGATAGAAATGCTTGTGGGATATGTTTGGTTTATATGAAAATGTGCGAAGTTGAGAAGTGAAATAGGTGCACGAATAAAAATCAATATAGTTTTACATAAGTAAATATTGACGGTGTCATATATACAGGGTTTTCATTTCAAAAGCAGAACCGTGAATAGGGGTCGATGTTATATGCAAACAATTATCAATATCCATTTTTATTTAATTTTACTACTATATATTTGTCTTAAACTTTCAATAAAAGCATGGACGTCCTCATAATAATATTTGATAATTCTTAATTTGAAATTGTTATAATATGTAATTTATGTTTTTTTTATTTGCAATTATTACTTAAGTAAAAAAAAAACGTAGCTTTACAAATTAATATCAAGTAAAAAGTCTTTAAAATGAAACAAACCAATAATCTTAGATATCTACTGGACACAAATAACTTAATTAACAATTTAAAATTCGACATCGACCCATTGCTATAATTTGTTCAGCAACAAAAAACCTTCAAACTATTGAAAATGCAAGACGGATTACTAATATCTTAACTATATAATTCGCAGCAAAATATAAACCTTAATAAATATGAAAAAGTAACATAATTGCAGAAAACTTTAGTTACATGAAAATTAAACATTATTCAATTTAGAAAAATTGAAGGCCATTATTTATTCGCGATGAAATAAAGGTAGTAACTAAGGAAGGCGTATATAAGCAGTTTTTTTCAGTACTTCCTCTATTATTTTTAGAATCATAAATAGAGAGCGGATAAAAAAGCTGAAAAAAAGCTGAAAAAAATTGAAAAAAAACACCTAAAAGGCACACTAAAATTAGAGAAAGCAGCATTAAAAAAGCATAAAAACAGGAAAAAAGCATAAAAACAGAGAAAAGGCACCAATGAACTATATTTTCTCAATATGTAACACGTTTATCAACATGTTTTACATAGAAATTCTGTTTAAAACTAAAATAAACATACTTTCTTTAAATTTGAAAGTGGAAAAGAAAAACATCTTAACGCCAAATAATCACATTTTTCAAGATTCGTATACATATGTAGAATTTTTTTCGATGCTATAAATATTATGGATAAGCATAATGCTAAAAATCCGCTCTCTAATCATAAACAATGTATATAACACTAGAGTTTTATTGATGATATTGTTATCATATATTGAAAAATGTAGAAAAAGTTTTTAACATAAAATTAATACCTGTAGGCATTAATAAAACTGATATTCCAGAGCTATTTCAATTGAATCTCTTATAATTTTCCGTTTTTATTAGCAGTTTCCTGTTTCAAGTAAATATACTCATTGTTAGGGGGTAAAACCTTATGCCTAACACCACCTTCAATTGCTTATTCTCAGAAGCTCAGAATTGTCCATGTTAAGGTACCCAAACATTTTATTATTCAAAAAAAGCTTTATCGTCCTATTTTTTTCAAATGCGGAAAACATTGATATCATCAGATTTGAAAAAACGGGCATGCTAATCAATGAACAAACTATTAAACTCTCCACTACTTAAAATATTCACATACATAGTTATAAGATTTCTAATTTCATTTTAACCTTTCGTTCACCTGAAGAAGCAATAAATATGCGAAATAATTGTTGTGAAAATAGACACAATTTTTTGAAAATCACAGAGTTATTTATAACCTTATTAAACAAACAAAAAATAATCCTTCAAATCTTCATTTTATATTTCTTGGCTCATGTTCTGATGTAATTTGTAATGAAATATTTTGTTTTACGGGATGTATCAGTACAATGATTATTAACTTACGGAAGAGATTGAGTACACCCAGACGATGGAAAATCTATAAGGTGGTCAGAAATGACTGATGTACGTAATAGACGTCGCTACAGGGACAATCTAACCGCTCTTCACTAGGCATGGCTGTTTTGAACGCTCACATCAAAGATTGTCTAACAGCGGATTCTTAATCGAGGATATATTTCCGACTATGTGTCGCTAGGTGAATTTCCATCGTTCTCTTTCTAAAGCGTTCGTAACCCCTGTACTGATATATGTACTTTATAGTAATGTAATGTAATACCATATTTTTTTCTGGTTTCGTATAATAAAATTATTTTTCAGACCATTCGGGCATAATTAAAAAACATATATTTTTAATTGTGCTTAAAAGTCCTTCTTTGATCGCAAATGCATGTGCGTAAATAGCTTTTCATTAAAAACAGAAAAACCTAATAGTCTACAATAACAAATTTAGGAGAACGCTGAGCATCACATAAAATTTCAAAAGGAATTGTAAAAGGATTTTTGCAAAATTAAATTCTTCAATGAATAGACGTTACATTCCATAATAAAATTTTGGTGCATTAATAATGTGAAGTATTCTTTATATTGCCACTTAAAAATCAACAGAAATTAGACAACTACATGTCAGAAGCTAGAAGTAAAGGAAATTTTTACCTATTTCGCTACGTCTACTACTAGAATTTGTAGCCAGTTTTTGCAGATATGGAGCATCAATATCTCGTGTAATCTGCTCCACATCGGTGTCTATATTTCTCTTGTAATATGCCACTGTACCGTCCCGTTTATTGCTCCGTAGTGGTTGGGGACTGTGACAAAGATCATTCGCGTAAATGTAAGCTGCATAGAATCTAAAACCACTGCTAAACCTCTAGCGGGCGTGTCTTTGGACACACCGCAAAAAACTGACGAGGCTCAAGGGCAACCTTCACCTCTGAAGAGGGCTGACAGCTCTTTTTACCCTCCTGATTCAGGTACCTCTTCACAGCTCCAAAATCTCGCAAAAGGATTAACGGAGCTGAAGTTAAGAAAAGTAATAAAGCGCCTTGAGTCACATCTGGCCAAAAGTCAACGTAGACACCACCCAATCAAAGGCTGGACGCCTACTGGTAACCTCTGTGAAACCTAAGGCCTTTCCGAGAGCGATGACCTCTGCAAGAGCTGGAGGTTCAGGTAAAAATAATGAGAGGAACAGATCGGACGGCTCTGCTATCATGTCTCCTGGGCTGAACCTTAGGAAAAGTTAGTAGATTTAGTCATATCATATACTTGTTTCTCATTAATCACTTAGTGAACCATTATGTTAATATATAGGTATAGGACAAACTGGTAGGTCCTTTAAAACCCGACTAAAAGAACATCGTAACGACATTTTAAATAAAAAACAAACCACGGGTTTTGCAAAACATTGCATCATATTTAATCATATCTTTATTTCAAAGGATTGTAAAATATTGCATTCAGGTAATAAGGGATTATTACACTACTGGGAGGGTCTTGATATTTGTAAAGCCGTAAAAGCGGGAATAAACGTGGTTAATGACAACGACGAGATTTGGAACTCTCCGATATTAAACGCCCTAATTACCTGATGCACCATCAATGTATTTTAATACCGGTAAAATTCTTGTGTACATCATTCTTGATAATGGCAATAAGCCGAAACTAGTCGAAAATAAAAAAAAATTAGTGAAACAAACCAAGGGATTTTAATTATAAAACCTATAGATTTAGTCACCCATCAACAAGGAGGTTACTAACAGGCACCCCGAAGTAGCAATATTTGACTGAAAAAACCTCTTTAGGAAATTCACAGAGGACTAGTTCTTCGATGATGTTCTCACCTCCAAATTGGTCAATGGATTGATCAATCATCCCTAGACTAGCTCTGGAAGTTAAAAAAAACAAACACAATGAGCAGGGGCAAAACTTACGACTATCCAAAATGAACACCTCTTAAAACTGTTAAAGGTTGCCCTATGCTTGCCCGGTCGGCCTCTGGATATGAATAGACAATTGATTTGGTTGGTCAGAACCGAGAGCTGAGAGATAGGTGGTGTGTCCTCAGATACAAAATCCAACTTGTAACGCTTAATCCCAAGAAGGTAACTGCCAGTGAGACCATTCAATCTACCTCAAGGGGTGCTGAAGATAGCAGATATGACAGAATTGACTTCCATTTAAGCTTCCAAGCTTAAATGGTGAGTGCTTTATACTCTTATATTCTAATAAATAAAAAAACTAGAATAAACTCACCATTAGCATACCTTTTGAATTTATGCAATAAAATTGAAAGAATTAAAAATTATTCTAATAAACTTACAACATTGCAAAAAGGCGGATTAAACACTAAACCACAACATCTATAGCAATGATAATATCCTGGTCCTACTCCAAGAACCTATACAATAGCAAACAGAATATGAAGACTGATTAATTTAGAAAACGCCGTCTTCCATGGTCCCCATAATCAAAGGGCGCGTGAATGTATACAACTACACATCAAATAAAACAGAATTATAATTGAAATTTGTTCGCCTCGGAGGGGGACATCTAATGATATGAAACTTGACCCACTACCCTTAACCCCCTAGCGAGTGGGGGTGAGAAATAGAACAGTTAAATAGGAACCCCCATATTTTTGTACGGATTTGAAACTCCGAGAACAAATAAAAAAGTTTTATCTGATTTTTTTTTTGTATTCGTGACAGACGACGCCATAATCAACAAAATTCAAAATTGGTAAAAATCATTGCAAAATAGGGATGACCTGAGAAATACGAGGGGGGTCGTGAAATAAGGTTCCCTATGATGATGAGAAATAATGCGACGTGTTGGAAGAAATGTAAAACACTGTCTTACACTGTCAAATCTCCCTTTCTCTATTCCCAACCCTCCCGCCACGCTACATCGCTCAATGCCGGCCTAGCAGCCTATTAAATTAAATGAATTCTGCAGAAAATAAATACTATCCAAATCTTTTTTGTCAGAGATGCACATGTGAGTCGACTCATTGTCATTTTATGATGAGTTTCCCCATAAACTTCGATTAACTGACGATAAATGTCAATAAGTGAAAGCCGTTTTGCACTTAAAAAACGTATCACAGCATCTCACAATAGCATGTTTCACTCAATATGGTAAATAGGTTTTCATTTCTTATTTTAACTCACTACAATTATATTATATTTCTTCACCTGAAGAAATTACAGTGTAGCGAAATAATTGTAGTGAGTTAAAATAAAAAGTTAAAAATCACAAATAGTTTACAATTATTATTATATTAAGTGATAATAGATTTTCAAAAAATAAATGCCTCAACAATCAGCGAGTAGTTTGTTTCATTAAAAACTGGCATGTATCGAATCTGCTCTGGTCAGAATACAAATGAATGTGCTACAAACTAAACTTCCTAGAGAAGAAGCGTTCAGAAATCCAAGGAAAACCGATAAGGAACTATCTACAAAAACCTTATCTGAACCACTGTAATTAATACTGTAAGAAATTGAGAACGATTTGCCCAGAACGCAGGCGCGAATCAATGAACTTGCGCTGCGTCTGGAAAATACTCTCATCTTCTTATATAAAACGTCAAACCTACTCAATTCGATTAGACGAATTTATCAACCAATGGTGGAATAAAGAACTGGAATCTATTATTTAACATATCCCCAAAACTGGAAAAAAGTCAAGGTGTATTCATATCTAAACCAGGCAAGGTAGACTACATGATAAAAACCTTGGTGAAGCTGATCGGTACTTTCATATTCTAAAGACGAATCGCATTTTAACAATACACGTACATAACAGCACGCTTAATTAAATGAGCACTCCATTGTGTCATTACCTATATTGCGGAGGTCTTGGTAAATAAAATGTCGGCAGTAGGCCTATTTATTGATATAGAAGGTGCTTTCACAAAGCCTCTATAAACAACATAAAATAAGCTTTCTCAATGCTCGGCAATCCAGTAACACTTAAAGGACTGTCCACATATCAAAAGGAAAGCAAGGGTAACTCGTGGCTTTCAATCTGGAGGAGTACCATCTCCTACTTTGTGAAATATCGTGATAGATGACTTAACGATTAAACTAAATGAATCTGGCTTCCCTGCCATAGGAAGTGCAGATGACATAATAATATTGCTTAAAGGCTACTATGAAGGTGTATTCAGTGAACTAATGCAGAGTCTCACCAACAAAAACAAATTGGACAGAATAAAACTACGGGATATTTAACACTAAACTAACTCTGGCTTCAGAGGTAAAGTATTTGGAGGTTATTCTAGATTCTAAACTGAACTGGAATAATCATCTTTAAACCGAAGTACAGAAGATGGACATGGCGTTCTGGCAGTGTCAGAGAGATCAGTCCCCATGATCTCCCAAAGACTCCCAACCAGAATCACCAAGTGGCTGTACACTGACATTACAAAACCGGCCCTAACATATGCAGCAGTTATGTGAGAGCCTAGGGTTAAACCCAAAACCGCAACAAGTAAGCTACACCACATTCAACGCTTAGCATGTGTAGAAATTAATGGTGCTATGCGGACCGGTCGACTCATAGGTCAATCCTTAAGATAACGACTCAGAGGGACGCTTTTTTAGAGAAGAATCTCGACCGTACTACTTCAGCACCCAACGCTAAAGTTGCCAAATATTGTATTAACCTCTCTTATCGAAAACCTAAAATTACTGATTTGTAGTATTGAGTAATTTGAATTTTCATGCTTCGACGCTGGCGCCACCTACATGACGAGGGACATATGACGATTCCGTAGGAAATGTACTTGTTGTGAGCAGGCCATCCGTTCTATTTGAATACTAAACGGTTAAATAAACGTTTAGTTCAGTAAAATAGTCGATTTATTCAAAAGGCATCCTAACTGGATACTATCTGTTAAAAAGGCACGTCTGTGTATTAGGTGTTGCTGAAGATCCGAACTGCAGAAGGTACAACAAGGAAGCAGAGTCTTGAAACATTAAGACAGATCTTGCTGGGGACACCATGAGTGCCGAGTGTGAAGGTTGAAATATTCAAAAACGAACGATAAAACAATATTATAAAACTTTGATAACAAGCTAAAGATTCTCTAGTATTTCAATATCAAAACTGATTTTACAATTCTCTACTCTTAACAAGAATCTTTAAACAAAACGATGAAATATCAATTGTTTATTTCAATAACAGTTCACTTAATCTGTGGTGAAACATTTTTGAAATAACCAGATTTTACCTTAGATCAATAGATTTGTTTTCACATACCTGTCTTAGTTTTTAGGTAAAACCTGGTTGGGCGAAATATCGACATTAAAATACGTTATAAAAAATCATCTCTGAATTCTCGGCCAATATCTATCCTGCCACTCAATAAAACACGTTACATGTGCTGTCTATATCTATCTACCTTCATCAAACACAAGAAATGCGATAATAATCACCCCTTTTTACATCTCCATTCAAATATCTGTAAATCACTTTTCTATTCTCTGGCGGTCTAAATTGAACTCTTTTTAATAGTCGGGGTTCTGAAAATGAAACTTTTATATAAAAATAATTCAAAAAAGAAATTAATATACTTTTGTTATTTTAGTTATTTATAAATTTATAAAATAATGTTACTTAAAATTTGATTGGCTATCCAATTATTTATATAAGAATATACGAACATATAGGTTAAATTTAATTTATTGAAAAAAAACTAAAAATAATAGTAAAATTAAACTTTAATAGTTATATCTCTAATTATTTGAAATATGTTGTACTTTCTTTCGTATCTAAATAAATTATTATATAATAATTTAATTCCCTTCATTATTAATTTTTCATACATTTTCATCCTTAAGTTTTTTTAAAAATAAATACATATAAGAATTCTACCAACTGAAGTTATTTTCACAAACTTTTAAGGGCAAATATTTACAAAACAAATGTAAATATTATTCATCGTGAAATATTTCATTACTTGGCGTGAAATTAATATTCATCAAGCGTGCATATAAAAATTTAAATTCTTTAATTTATGAACTAAATTTTGGCGAAAAATTACATCCGATTCACTGCGGGCTTTAAAATACATTGTAAAATGATAAAATGTGTGATTCATGCAAGCGACCCAATTATGATATATTAGCCCATAAACAATTATATTCTATTATAGCGGCCAGAATGTCGACATGTTGAATTTTACTGTATGCTGCAATTTTGGCACCTGCACTTCCGGTATAAAATATTCATGGTAATAGGCAATGCTCTATTATTAGAAATTTATAGTCCCAACAAAGCAACTTTATTGTTTCAGCGTAATGCTATTTTAGAAAACTAATGGTGTGTGTCGTTACACAAAGTAAATATAATAATAAATTATTTAAGTTATTATTATAACTTAAATTTTAAAGAAATGCCGGCAAATATTTTCATATTGTACTACAACAATATTTCACCACACAATAGCTTCATCAAGTAGATGAATATTCATGTACATTGTTGTATTACAATATGAAAAAATTCAGAAACCATTACTGCGTCAGTAATTCTTTAAGAGTTACTATGAAATTTCGACAAGTAACAGCCTCATTAATCCAATAACTTAAGTGAAGTTAGTAAAAGCTATGTTAGATCAAATTTACCAAACTTCTCAAGTGCAAATAACTATTTATCATCTAAATCCGTATTTTTTTAAAGTTGATATAATTTCCACGTATTTTATTAAATTACACGTGCCAATAATAGGCATTACAGTATGTAAATTGAAACTGAAATCTAGCTCATTATTTATTATTCTAGTATACATTCCACCAGATACTTCTACTGACGATGCTAAATTATTTTTTAATTTGTTATCTCAACTAAATTTTGATAATGATAACATTATTTTTGCTGGCGACTTTAACTGTCCATCAATTTCAAATTCTCTAGATAATTTTGTTACTAAAGCAACCTTTATTTCTAATTTTTGTACTTTTCTAGGCCTTCGACAATATAACACAATTAAAAATTCTTCAAATAATGTTTTAGATTTAATATATTCCAACGTTAGCTGTCAAATTGATAGAGAAACATTTCCGCTTCTTTTGGAAGATTCTTATCATCCCGCTCTTTAATTTACTTTGCAATGTTCTCCGACCATGGCTTCAATTAATAGTGATGTTATTAAATTAAACTTTAAAAAAGGAAATTATCCGGAATTATATGAACATTTATGTGGTATTGATTGGGATATACTATTAAGTTTCTCTGACGTTAATCTCGCTCTTTCTGAATTTTATAATATATTTTAAAGTTTATTCCAACTTATAAATTTAATAAAAATAAAAGAAAGTACCCTTCTGGTATAATTCAGAAATAATACATTTAATTAAAGAAAAGAATACTATTAGAACTAAACTCAAATCTAACTCAATCTCCATGAGGACTAATTTTCGACACCTCCGAGCGAACGTAAAATCAAATCTGGTTATAACTCATACATGTCCACCATTGAAAATCAAGTTACTTCAAACCCAGGTCAGTTTTGGACGTACATAAACTCTAAGAGATCTAGTACATCCAGAATTCCTACGACATTGATAGATAATGATAATAAACTGGACAACCCTGAAAAGATTGTTAACGGATTTCGTAATTTTTTTGAATCTGTTTATGTTTCCTTATCTAAAAATGTTCATTTATCTAATTTCAGCTATATTCCCAGTTTTTCCTTTTCCCCTGTTTCAGATGAAGTTGTATATAACATTCTTAAGAAACTTCCTAATAAATTTTCTTCCGGTGATGACAATATACCTGCTTTTATTTTAAGAGATTGTGCTCCTATTCTTTGTTATCCACTTACAATTATTTTCAACTTATCTATTCAAACTTCTACCTTTCCTAATAAATTGAAAATAACATCAGTCTGTCCGTTACCTAAATCAAGTGCCAATATTCTCAAAATTAATAACTATCGACCTATAGCAATTTTATCACATATTGCTAAAGTTTTTGAACGTGTGCTATATGACCAGATTTACATTCATATTAAACCTTACCTCTCTGATAATCAGCATGGATTCATTCCTAATCGCTCAACAGTAACTAATCTATTTGCTCTTACTCATAACACTGCTGAAGTTCTTGACTCCTCTAGTCAAATTGATGTCATAAACACGGATATGTCGAAAGCCTTCGACAAAGTTAACCATAATCTTTTAATTTCTTAGTTGGATAACTTTGGCTTTTGCAATTCATCTACCTCTCTAATGTCGTCTTACTTAAGTAAATGTGAATCGTATGTCACTTTCAATAATTTTAAATCTAGTTCTTATTTCCCTACGTCTGGTGTCCCTCAAGGATCAATTTTAGGCCCCTTGCTTTTTACCATATTTATTAATGACCTTTCCACAACATTGACCTGTCAACATCTTTTATATGCGGATGATCTCAAAATATATGCGACAATCAACAATCATAATGATTGCTTGTATTTGCAGGACGAGCTTGGCAAGGTCCTTACATGGTGTGAAGTAAATGGACTGGAATTAAATATTAATAAGTGCAAGTTCATGTCATTTACTAGAAAAACTAATCCTGTGACGTTCACTTATTCAATCAATGCCACTTTAATTGAAAATGTTTCAACATTTAAAGATTTAGGTGTACGTTTTGACACAAAATTCAGTTTTAACTGTCACATTGGTGAAGTAATTAAGGGTTCATTAAGAGCTTTAGGTTTCATATATCGCAAATACTAAAAGTTTTAAAAATATAAATACCTTAATTACTTTATATAATGCTTATATGAGGTCTAAGTTGGAATATGCTTCCTTAATTTGGTTTCCCCAAACCCAACAGCAGAAATACATGGTTGAGGGCATTCAACGTAAATTTTTAAAATATTTATATTTTAAGTCGGAAGGTTATTATCGTAATAGAGGGTTCGATCATGCAACGTTACTTAACAAGTTTAACTTTCAATCTCTTGAATCCCGACGATATATATCGAGCATTGTCTTTGGATACAAAATACTTCACGGTTCTATTGATTCAGCTGAGATTTTACATAATATTAGGTTGCATGTTCCACCCTTTAGTAGTAGACAAAAGCTAACTTTTAAGATTTTACCTCATAAAACCAATTATCGACTGAAGTCTCCGATAAACATCGTTTGCGCTAATTGTAATCATTCACTTTTAGTTAGTATGTAATCATTTATTATTTTGAGTTTAAGTTATGCTAGTATGTAAATTTACTTTCTTCTTTATATATGTTGCCATGTAATTGGGATTTTTTCCTGTAGGGTAATAAATATATATTTATTTATTTATTTAAGAGACTCCATACACGCCACTCAATTTGAGCCGTCTAGTTTAGAAAAGAAAAATCCGTTTTCTAAAATTATACTGGGACTAATGCTTCTAATGATCACTCACGTGACTACTTTCAAAATCAAGAGTATTACAGAAAATTCGGGACTGTTACCCATATATTTGGGGTTAGCAAAATTGGAGAGAACAATCCACTTATTGGCACATCACTAAGATCTAAGTTCTATATTTCAGCAAGTTTACAAAATAAACAGACAATATAAGTTTTTGAGAGATACTACCAGTAATAAATCTAAATTTAAAAATAAATGTTAAAGCGAGACTAAATTATTGGCAAAATTAAAATTATACAATTGTCATGTCAAAAAAAAACCTACAAAAGAGGTTCGATCGATGGCTTGGGTACAGTAATTAAGACATCATAAATGCTCGCGATGAAAAAAGAATTAATGAAATTTTAATAATATGAACATAATCTTCAAAATCAATTAAAACTTGATTCTAATAGTAAAATTCAGATTGTTATATGTAATGTTATATTTGTCTTTACCATACATGCTGTTTAAAAGAATATTAACAAAAATGGCAGAAAAAAAATACATACATAATAAAAAAAACACAAATTTTGTCAGCATGCTGAAGGGCGGAATTCATTTGCAGCTAATGTTCTTCCATTTAAACCCATCCTTTCCTCCGCTGTTCCAAGCGATTCAGTATTGGTTACTTATTTTATTTAGCATTTATATGCTTATTTTGTCCTTAATTTTAGGATAATAAACATAAACATAATAATAATATATATATATATAATAAACATAATAATAATAAACATAAATTGTAAAATAGCGAACCATAAACATCGTTCGCCATCCGAAAGTGATTTAAATCAAACTATAGTTGAAATTAGTAAAACTTGTATATGCTGCGGCTGTCACCAACAAATACAATACATGAATGAACTATCTACTTGTATTATTTGCGGATATGGATATCATTCCTCATGCATCAAGAACGAGGATAAATTCGGCATGCCAAAAATGTGAGAAACAAGGAATCCAGAGGATATGTCTTCAGGTAATCATTGGAATGCAGGTCTTCATTTAATCAATGAAGCCCTGTTGCAGCATGTAGAATCAATGAATATCCAAAATGCGACCTGCGCAAAAATGGTATCCAAACGTCCTGAGGAATACTCTTCTTTCAAACTAATTGTAGAAAAATCTTATTCCGATATTGTTAAAGACCCGGATATGTGGCCTGAAGGTGTGTATGTCAATCCTTTTTTATACCGACTTCAAAAAATTCAACAGAAGTTGAGCGACTCTATATATGTTCTAAAGCAATTCAATTATTAGGATTTATCGCACGTTTTTCAACTACATTTAATGTCTCAACTGTACGAAAATAATACATATCTTTAGTCCTTCCAATTTTGGAATATTCTTCAGTTGTTTGGTGTCCTTATTATTCTAATAGCATAGCACAATTAGAACGGGTACAAAATAGATTTTTGATGCATATCTCATTTAGATTAGGGCATCATCGACAGAATTACAGTGGTACATTTATGCTTAACACGCTCAACCTTACATCGTTATATGATCGACGTATCTTGTGTGACTTAATGTTTATATATAAAGTTCTTAACGGGCATATAAATTCTTCCACATTACTGGAGAAATTTGATTTCTACATTCCTCCACAAATTTCGACAAGGTCTGCTCAATTATTTAAAATACTTTTCAACCAAACAAATTATTGCTACAATGTTCCTTTGGTCCGCATGATGAGATATTGTAATATTTTATGCAAACGTTCCAATTTTGTATTATTTTCTCATTCGCTTAAAACATTCAAAATTATGTTAGTAAATCTAGTTTCATTATTATATTAATTTTTTCCTTTTTTAGAAGTTCTACAGAATCTATTTTATATTTAGTTTGTATTATATTTAGAATTACTCATCTACAATTAGTTGTCATTAATTTTTATATTATCTATTGTATTAACTGTAAAATGGCGTTTGCCGTAATAAAGATTTATTTATTTATTTATTTAAATGGTAGAATTCTCTGCCAGTTCATTGACAACTCGAACTTGAATATCAGACCGGTGGGCCCATTAAGAACTACTTTTTTAACTCAAATTTTCAGTTGATGTCATTGAGAGCCGTTTTCCGTAATGTTAATTGAGACCACGAGATTTGGTCTTCCAATTAGCACAGTTTTGACCATAATCTAATCATTTTAGACAAAGTTGTTGGAACATCTAGATCTATTAGGGAAATTAAAACCACTATCTGGCCTAATTACAAGTTAAAGGGGGAAAATTGTCTCAGTTCCCTTCCAGTCAACAATACGACGATTGACCTTGAATTGGCTATCTCTAGGCTCCCATCGGTGATGCTCACAGCTCATAATGAAACCACAATCTACTCACAGTGCTGGAAAAAACGACTTAAGTTTAATGATCACCCATATTCTGTGAGAAGGTTTTTAATAAGGCTCAAAAGAGATAAATCTTGTAACTAGGAGTTACATGACGAGAGAAGACTCGCATTCTAAGAAGCAGAAGAAGCGCAGAAGCGTTTGCTGACTCTTTGGAGTGACAATTCATGTTAAACAACGGCGATTACAATGATTTCTATAATGAAGTGAAAGGTTCGTCAGATCCTACATTTTTAAGACCGACTATGAGTGGTCCTGCGATGCAGCCACTCCGGACGAGTTTGATGGGCTGATTAAACAACTCAAAAATCGTAAAGCTCATGGTCAAACCCATCGTGATCACTTTAATGGTGAAAACTCTTGGCCATGAGGGTAGAACCGTTCTGCTTGATATCGTTATTGTTTCAATACGATTGGATTTATTTCCATCAACTTGGAAGTGTGCCTCTGTGGTCAGCAATCTGTAGGTGGGAAAATCAGTTTGCTTCCTTCTTTAGGCAATATTTCTGAAAAACTTCTGCTAGCGCGTCCTATAACATTCACTATAGACCAAAAATGAATTCCTGATTATCAGGTTAAAGCTGACGTGCTGTTGAGGGCAACTGAGTACATCTCTGAGGGCTGCAGTTTTCCTAGACGTCTCAAAGGTGTTTAACAGAGCTTGGCACGATGCTCTTATCTATAAAATAGGGCTTGACTACAAAGAATTCCTTATTAGGACTTTATACGACTTCTTTCGTAACAGGAGATTCTTAATCAAGATGAACACGTTCTTCGCCCAGCATTCGATATTACCATTCGTTCCACAGGGTTCTCCTCAGAGGGCGATCTACATCTCACTTAGAGAATATTACGATTAATGCAGACAAAAGTGTCTCCTACACTTCAGCAAAAATTAACATCGAGTTATCGACTCCCCTGGAATTTCTTTTGGAGAATTTCTTATAAGAAAATGTGTTAATAATATCTTAAATGGTCAAAACAATTTCCCATGCCCTTAAAAAGGAAAAAAAAATTAAAAATAATCTAAAATCTAAAGTGGCTCATAAGACTCGTAAAAGTCTGCCACTATCCTAATATAAGGGAGTGAGAATTTCCTTTCCTTGCATAAAAAACATTTTCTGATCTTGAGATTGACGTGGTTAACTTGTATTACTTTTCATCGTAATTAAAGACATATTACTAATTCGTTAACTTTTGTAAATTGAGGACCGTGAAACAAACGGGAGGCAAATCCAATTTTTTTTAAGACAAATAAGTAAATATCATAATTACTGCGATTTTTTAGAGTTTAATTTTGTCTCCGTTTTGCACCAAAATAAAAAAAAACTACCCTCTTTTGTACTATAAATAATAAAACACATACATATAAGTATTTTTTTTATTTCAAGAACTATTAATTATCAAGTCAATGACTAACCAATCAATAGAAAATAAAAAACAAATTAGTGTTTAACAATAATTACTTATTTAAAGGTCAACTTCAGCGTGATCATCGTCATCTGTAGGTCCAGCAACTTCATCATTAAGGGCCCTGTAGAAATATAGTTTATTTGGTGGAACATATTACTTTACCAGCTTGGTCGGATATGCATCGTTCATGCATCAAACGATAGTTTTAATTTTTGTTCAAATTCTAGGTGAAAAACAAACAACGGCTAAAATTTGGATTGCTCCCCTTTTGCTGCAAGGTTTCAATTGAAAGTCCGAGTCTACACATAATTGGCTCTCATGACCTATTTGATAAATTACGGTGAATTTCTGTTCATTACAATGAATTGCCCTTAGAAAATATTTTGGTTTTTGAATCTGTAATAACCATAAAATACAAAATTAAAAAGTATGTCGTACTCTTTTGATTTGTATAAAATATACATTAATATGCCTCTAAAATGTGAAACAAATAATTCTAAATATAAAGCTCTTATAAAAATTCGAGATACTCATCAATGGAAGCACAAGAAATTGTAAATTTACACCATTAGTAATTCAAAGAAAAAATAAAACTAGGATCTCCAAGGCACCTTTATCACTGAGACTCATGAGTGCGACCTTTTATAAAGAAATACAAAATAAAATAGTATTAAAAAGATCTTATAGAACATCAGTATTAGTGAGTACCGGGGATCCTGAATTAAACACTTATGAACTAGATAATTTAACAATAAATTTTAAAAGACTTAAATTAGACAATGTCTCTGTGCTTTCCCAAATGCCCTTTGAGGATAGATACCTAGAAATAAAACGTATCCATTTCTAATGATAATTATTCGCATCCCAGTGTGTATTGATTGTTATATTTTATTATAGAATAATTAATTTTATTTGCGTAACTTATGATTGTATCATACGCCAGATGTCATTTTGCGTAGCGTGGGACTCTTTCAATTCCGGTAATGATATTGAAGTGAATAAACTTTCGACATCGAACGATACTATTATTACTTTTTTGTTAAATGTAAGGTCTTTGGTTTTGTTAACAAATTCTATGGAGTTTTTTTATGGAGTATTTTGATCGGCAAGGCATTTGTTGTGTGTTTATATACGAACATACCTCATATGGTAAAAAGAAACTACTGGCCGAACGGGGTTATTCACTTTGTGAATTTTAGGTAGTCCATATAAGATGGGTTCATTTCCCTTAATATGTACTTTTGCCCCCTCGGTTATGCTAGTTAATTGTTTTAATAGTTCTGAAATTTGTTTGTGATATTTATTCGTGGGATCTTTCTTCAAAATTTTGAATTTACTATCTTCTAGCAGTTCTTCTACTTTGGAAATATATTGTGATTTTTCCAAGATTGTGATTGTATCCCCTTTATCGGCTTTACAAATTATCAGGTTATTATCTCTGCACTTTTTCTGAATTTGTTTTATAGTTTTCTCCTCTTTATTCTGCATGTTGTTGGAATATTTTACTTTCTTATGATCATTTATTAAAATGTTCGTGAATGGATATTTTTCTTGTGCGTTATCACGCCGGCTTTGTTTAAAGCAATTTCTGTATCTATTGCTAGTTCCTCAAAGTGGTGATTCAGTGTAATTGGAACAGGTTAATACTTTAGTCCCTTTATTTAGTAAATCCATCTCATTCGGATTAAATGACGTAGTGGAAAAGTTCTTGACTCGCGGATAGAATTCTATTACTGCAGTTTTAGTGCCCGGTTGTTGTGGTTTACTACTTTGCCTTAGAAAACTTAATTTCTTAATCTGGGTTTTGTAATGTTCATGTACGACTTTGTTTATGGACTCTATTGTGTCCGATAAAAAGCAATCCAATGTTACGTTGTCCAACCGTTTAGTAAGTTCCATATGCATCACTTTAAGGTGTTCTCCTAGGTGAAATCGTCTTGAGTACCATTTTCTGTTTTCTAATTCTAACCAATAATTTGTCGGTTTCATCACTGATCGTTTGGCTTCAATTGATTTATAGTTACATTTAATCTTCATGAACTTTGGAATTAGGTCGAACTTCAGACACTCATTATTGAAAAATAAATGGTTAATAAATATAAAGTAGCTAATTTCACATCACTTGTGTTTTTAATATAGTTGATACTGGTTGAGTTTAACCTTTGAAACTGATATGGAACGTAACAAGTGTTTTCTTCACCGAAATTAACTTTAAGATTTTGTTAGAATTTAATATTGTTAGTACTCAGGACTTCAATTGACGCTTAAAAACTAGTTGTGTAGATGGAAGACCCTGGTCTGTAAAATCATCTTAAAGCAATAAATTCCATGAGCTAAAGAAAAACTAGTAATAACAATTAACTGATAAAATTAAACATTATTAAATATAAAATTTGCAAACCATAGCCTCAATCAAAGTATTTTATGAAATAAGTCGTTTATATATAATGACTTTTCGAAACCGCAGTCTTAATCTTTCAAATTATAGAACAGTATTAGTGCCAAGGAAAGAAGCTTTAAATTTCCTAAAAAGGTACTGAGAATACCACACCTAAGAGACCTGAGAGCCACGATTCACCTGAATCAATAAGAAATAAATTTAAAGAAAGAAAACCAGGTTTTTATGTATTTACGATTAAAGATGTAAACTTATTTAGTTTTATATTCTAAATCGATAATTAAGCTTTATGTAATTTTTAATGCAAGAACAGCCTCCACTATAGCAGTACTCCTATACGTGCAAAAGTAATTATCACAATAAGTTTTATATCGAGATGCCATATAATATTTACTAGCATAAAGGAATAAATTTTAAAGCATACTATTTTTATTTTAACGATATGGATTATAAGTTATAATTTGAAGTTCATCTATTTAGATATAATATGGTAATGACCTTGTGAAAGGGAAGGATGAGAAATACTGGACTGATGAGGCTGATACTTGGCGAAACTCCATTATGCAATTATTAACTAAAAATACGACTGCTTAGAGTTTTGCTTTTGTTTTTATTTAAAAGATGAGAGATACCTTTGATATATAAAAACAGCGTTATTTGACACTATTGTGTTAATCCATGTGATTCTTTTCGCTTTCGCAGTTTAAATAAGTCAATAGCGATCAAAACATGGTCACGATCAACACAGGTTATATTAAGAAATAAATAAAATTATAATTAAATTTTCATCTAAATGTAATTTTTATGTGAAACAAAAATTAACATAAAATCTTAATTCTCATTGTGAGTATGTCAATTATTGTTCGCCTTAATAGTTATGAAGTAATTTTTGCGAACTGTAAACACCGCCTGAATTCAAGTTCAACCGAAAATAAAATAATCGCTGGAAAGTTATGAGCGTTGGCAGTTTCCGAAGTCTTTTCAAGATTTAAGTAGGTGTTAAATTGTAAAGAATTTTCTTTGGACAAGACACTGCAGTATATGCTCCATAAATATTTACCTAGAAGCACTAAAAGTGCTTTTATTGTGATAATCCCAACTTGCAATAGATCGTGCTCTGCATCCGTAAGGCTTTAATATCCTTAAAATTTCTCATATGTATTAATATCGCATATTATATAATATCTAAGAAATAATCTCCACTGAAATTAGCGAGATTATTTCAAATGCCTCTAGGAGCAGAATTTAATAAATTGTTATTAAAATAATAGACCATATGCTTACATCTTCTTAATTAAATGCTGTTTATGTTTTACATTAATATAACACAGTTATCTGTATGTATATTTTTATTAAATATAATCAATAAATCAATATGTTGTTTATAAAACGTTACACATATAATATTATTTCAAAAGCTAATTTAAAAAATAATTGCAACTGTTTGTAATTTTATTTCAGTTGATTGTCAACATTATTATTATTTCAATACGTGGTCCACTGGTTATAATTTTATTTCAGTTGCGAATCGAAGTAGAGATCAGATTTCAATTAAGGGCGACGCTTTGTGTTTCAACGCGGTTGATAAACTCAAGCGGACCGTTTTCATATATTTCCAACAAAGGCAATCCTCCAACGACAAAAAAATTAATCAACTACTTTCCAGACTTTGAATAAAATGTGTGGTAAACCGGTGCTCCATTTAAATAATTCAGAAGACGCGACAAGATGCATGAGTGCACGAAGTCTGCACTAGCTGAGGAATTAATGTTGTCTGAGTAAACTTTGTACGACGAAGTGGCGTGTAAAGGTTACAAGCATAGATCTTTCTGCAAGTTTAAGTGTGCGCATGAATGCTTTTAAAGTTGTAGAGCAGATAAATTTAATTCCAATATATCTTTCTGTAAACGTGGAGGAGTGTTTACTAAACGGCGGCATTATTAGATAAATATTGAATGGGTTTTTATATTATCTGAATAAACAATTATTGAATATTAATCAAATGTTATTTAAACTATATAAATATATTTAATGTATTTTCGAATAAAATATGTTTTTGTTAAGTTATTATTTTCTGTGATCTAATATTTCTGTGATCTTGTAAATGATCTGGCCCAGTACCAAATATATTAAAATAAAACATAAAGTAAAATGAACCAAGTGATTTTTTAATTAACTATTATTGTATACGATCTTTATATAAAGTGTTTCTATAAGAAAGCCATTAATTATCTTCATCTAAAGTCAAAGATATTGTCAAAAAAAACAGTCAACGATAACTGACTAGAAGAATAAAAGTTAAAAAACCTGCTTATGTTTAAAGGAAGATGCTATACAAATGTAACGCATAATAAATAAATAGAACTGTTTATGTTTAAAGGAATGTATATTTTTGCTATTTCCTATTAAATTATTTGGTAATGTTATTACTTAAAAACTTATTGTCTTATAGAAAATGGAACGTAATATACGCTATTTTCATTTCAATTTCTATTAATATTCGAGCAATCAAGTTTTATCATCAAAATAACTTCAAGGTAGTTTCAAAGATCTTTAAAATACGATTTTGTAGATCAGAATTTAATTAATGGGAAAGGCTATAATAATAATATATAATATAATAAAATGTTTTAAAATAACGTAACTTTAATTTTTCAATAAATGTATCAGCCATTGCGTTCTATAAATTTAAACCTTCTTTCAGGCAACTAATAAATTCCATCTCAGAAAAATATTACGTCTTTAGACACCTTCAGTCATTTTCTAATCTCATTACCTGATTGGAAATGCATATCAATTATTGCACCAACCAGAATAAGTAGTAATCAGATAAAGAAATATCTACTAAATATATCGGGTGCTGTAAGATGTTCCAGCCAAAACTCATTATGGCGTTTTTTGTATTGGAAGGAACGAGTGGCCTGGCGTTGTCATGCGACAATTTTACTGGACCTTCTCCTTTGCCAGTATACGGTTGGTTTCAATTCTTGTCTTAAGAGGTTTAATTGACGTTCGTAGCAGTCTGCAGTAACTGTTTCATCTAATTGCAATAATTTATAATTAAGCACGCCCTTCTTATTCCATAAAATGCAGAGAGGAACCTTCTTTCCGAAGCGATTGGGTTTTGAGACCGATTGTGAAGATTCGGTGCAATTTACCCATTTTGGATTGTCATCGATTATCAATTTCTCATCGAGTAATGATTTTCCACAAGAAAGATTTTGGCGCTGTTTATTGAGCTACCAGTCGTTGATTTTTATTGGTTACAGTGAGTTTACTTGAAAGGCATTTTCATTCTTTCTAGAACTTGCTTATCTCAAGTAGCCATCAATTGCTAGGTTATTCCAAGCTTGCAGAACAAGGTTTTTCTGTGTCGAATCTTTAGCAAGCATCTTCTAAAAATTATCGTTATTGCACTTTCTAGGCTTTCTAGGCCGTTGTTGACGTTCAGACAAAAAACACGAGTTTTAAACAGCTTAAATCATAATGTACACACTTCATAAGATACAACACCTTCCCGGAGAAAGAAACAAATCGAATTTAAATAAGACTCACGCACGCTCTTAAGATATTTTTACCTTGTTGAAATTCATAAGAATACACTGTCGGATATGCACCACATCTGTTGCTATTTTCGATTTATAGAACTGGATACTATTAAAGGTTATGTTAGACTTTCCGGCATACCAACTGTCATGTTTGATCACTATTTGTTAACACTATATCGCAAAACCTTGCTGGCGGGTTGTTGTGTCTTCAGGCGCTTTGTACGGCTTGCACCAGATATTAACCACTATGCTGAATGTAGATTGGACTCAAATGTGTAGAATTGGATCTATGTTGTATCTATTATCACAAATTCTTTCTTATTGCAGTTAGATAGGGTCAGAAGAAGTCAAACACGTTTCGCTTTTAGCCAAAAACGAATGCACGTTTTTGAGATGCTAGCTCACTCGATTTTGTCTTGCGGTCATTCATAACTATTTCACTAATCATTTAGCGTTCCTGGCCTTTATTGGTGCTAGTATGGTTACAACGAAACTCGGCAAACCAATACTTAATGGTTGAGTACGGCGAGGCAAATGTGCCCTAACATTTATCAAACTTTTGCTTCAAGTATTTTCCCCACAAGGAAGCAATGTTTAATCAAAACCGAAGTTTTGCTTAGTACAAATAAATTCAGATTAATGGTTACTTCTAAAACTATAACTTGTACACGTGAAAAAGTTAAGATTGTTTCTTTATAGAAAGTATAAGGATTTTAGGTTTATGACGCTTTCTATATGTAATCCCAAAGAATTTTCCTTATGGATTCAGAAAAGTACAAAAATGTAACATGTTACAGATCATCAAACAATAATTGTAGCCATCTTTTTTTCCAAAAACTAGCTTTGGGCTTTGTTGTACAGCTTCATTGCGATCCAACTCTACATAAAAGAAAATACTTTTCTTTCATGTAGAGTAACTTTAGCAAATAAGCTATTTCAAAATTTAGAATGTATACGTTTTAGTGTCATTTTTCGATTGCCTTAGTAACATTCAATTTCCAAGTAATTACGAAACCTATAAAATAGCTTCCAACTTTTACGCATGATTAACCTAAACCTAAACTATTAATTGAGACAAATATAAAACCAGATTGTTTTTCATTTTATTACATTAAAAATATATTTATTTAGTTTTTTATTTCGTTACATTTATCTTCCTATACTATAAATAATTTGAAAACATTTAAAAAAAGTAAAAACAAAGGTTAAGTCGGGCGGAATAATTTCCTAAATGATCTTTCATTTAATCCATTACACCTGGACCAATAAGAGTTACTCTACTTGTATTCATTCAAATGTATAAGGCTATTTTAATGACATATTTATTATTCAAAATTTTATTTATTTAAATACAAGGTTCATTATAAAAGTAATGCGCATTTTCTGAGAAAAATATAATTATTGTTCGTACCGGTACAACCGCTTGAAATTCTTCAAAATACTCTTTGTCTCTTAGTGACAAAAAAAAAGTCGCATGGAGTCGGGACTGTAAGGGGGCTGGGGGGACCACCAGGATATTGCTCAGGGCTTCATCATGATGGCGCCTGACAGTGTTTAAGTTGACAGTTTCTCCCTGTGGTACAAACTCAAAATAGACCATTCTACGTCAAAAAGGGCTTTCTTGGGGGGATTTTTCGTGTGTCACTCGCTACTCTGTCTTTTCGATTCTCAAACATCTGGGATTCGTCTCCGATTACGACAGATATAAGAAAGTCCGGTTCATTTTGAATCAAATCCAACAATTCTTGAGAGCGCGTAATTTGAAGTTCTTTTTAGTCTTCTGTCAACACTTTCAACACAAGCTTCGCGCAGATCTAGGACATTTGCAAACGTGGGCATGTATTCGTACTTAGGAATCCAGAACGGGGTTCGTTGGCGATCTCTTCTATGCCCTTTTTGAACGCCTTGTGCCATCTCATCCAAGGATTCTTGAAACATCTGGAATGTTTCAGTTGAATTCTTTCCAAGCCGCACATAAAAATTAATTTCAAATCGCTATTCAAACAAAAAAGCACACTTCACGCGGAGACTCATCTTTTCACTCAGACTGCTCGGTGAAAACTGGTAACTGCCTGCATTAGAAAGGTAGACGCTTTTCACATTTCCTGACACGTTTTACCTATCTTCGATAGATATTCCCGTCACAATAAAATAATGCGCATTATTTTCATAATATACCCTGTATATAATTTATTTACACTAAATTGAAAAATTCACAGTATTTTCCCCACAAAAAATTATTGCAAAAATCTTACATAGTGTGTTATATAATCGGCAGCAAAAAGGTAACAAAAAACTCATAATATACAAACAACAGATAAATATGATAACTACCCTAGATCATGTGATCAATAACAAAAAAATAAAAACGTTTAATAGACATACAATAGACAAGAAACTGCAGATAACTAGATGAAATTACAACCGACAAAAAGACAAAATAGATAAAAGGCAATAGGCAAGAGACAAGAGATAACCAGGCAACAAAAAATGTTAATATAGAAGAGACAGCAGCTTTTATTCAAAGTTAATGGATTACAACAAATAACAAAAAATAAATAACAGAGAATAAAAAGGAAACAATCAGAAAATAGACAAAAAAGAACACAGGACATAGAACATTAGGTAAGAAAAAACAGACAACTAAATAATAAACACAATAATAGAGAACCGATGACAAAGAAGAAAGGTGAAATAACAAAGACAAAACAAACATGCATAGAAATACTTGAGCCAAAAATAGCTAAAAATCAAAAAGATAATTAATAACAGAGAACAAAGGATACAAAACATAAAAAAAGAATTGATAACAGACATAATAAAATAGACAAGAGATAACAGATGACATGCAATATATAATATGTAGAAAAGAGACGATTGACACCCTTAAACAGATAATAGATAGCCGACAAAGTGATAACGGCAGAAAACAGAAAAGGAAACAGGCTTAATGCATAAAGATAATCTATAACAGATAACAGAGAGTGTAAAAAATAATAATAGGCAACATTAAAAAAATTAAATATAACAGTTTCTAGAAGATAAAGAGCAGATAAAACACAAAAACACAGGACATATAATAATATGTACAAAGGAACAAACAACCAAACAGTTAGGAAAAATAAAAGCAAAACTGACACAAAATATAGTGGAAAATTAAGCACAGAGAACAGAGAATAAAAAATAATAATACAGCATAAATATTCAATATGTTATAAATAACAAACAACGACACAATTAATAACAGATAACAGAAAAGAGACATAAAAAACAGAAAACAGACAATAAAATAAGTGCAAAGAAACAGCCAACCGATATACAGGTAATAGCTAAACAGAGAAAAATGAATCGATAACAGACAATCTATAAAAAAGAACAGGTAATTTAGAAAAAATATGAACAACATACATAAAATAACTGATAGAAAAAATACAGCTGGTAAGCAGTTAATAAATAAATTTAAACAGAACAAGACAACACGTCATAACAGTAGTTCATGGTGGGCCAATTTAGCCTTTTTCATATCTAATGATATATTTAGATAAGAAATCTATTACATAAAAGTGATAAATAAATTAAACAAACTGGTTAGAAAATAAAAACAAAGTTGTATGCTATATAATATTCCGAAGCTTAGATATATTTTCCTAAAAAAATTCTTATAGTAACTAAAAATTCAAAAATTAACCAATACGGCGCTATACAGTAATTTTAGATTATCCGCGATATATAAGCATATAATAGAAACAGGTCACCCAATCACAATAAAACACTTGAAAGTAGATTAATGAATTTTGATTTAAGTTGATTACAAAATGTACTACTAGAATTGATCGCTTCATCTTAATCCGGTTTTTTTCCCTAATACCTTTTTCCAAATACCGTCCATAATTTACATTTTTTTGGAAATTATCCTACTGCCCTTCCAAATGATAGGTATAATTTGTGTGTATAAATATGGTTTAATTTTAGTTTTGTACTTAGAATTAAACCATTGTTAATGGTCACTTGTGTCCGAACTATATATTTTGTACTTCAAATAAACTGTGTGAAGAAAGGTTTTTAATGCCTTATTTTAAAATTAGGTTGAATTTATTATTTCAATTTATTTAACTTTCTTTTTATAATTGTCATATATTTTACCTGTATTAATTATAAAAAGGAAGCTAATTTGGATAAATTCTAATATTGTTTTAACAATGAAACATTACTATATATCCAGATGACCCTTTTATTTGCATTTCTTACAAAACAAATGCTACATGTAAATAAATTTACCGTTATCAGTAACATATGCATAATTTCATTTTATTGTTTGTAATTAACCCACATCAATGTCACTATTAACTTATTCACTTTTAGCGTCTAAATAAAATTCAAATCTATTATCACAAACAACTAGCACTTCGATAACCTCATGACTGAAAGCAATAATTCACCAACGCCTTTGCTCTTTTTGTATTTCGACTTTGATCTTTTTTTCGATTTACCTGAATCTCAGAATATAAATCACATGTTTTGTTTGCCTTGGAGTTATTTGGCGATGATGGAATAATATAAAATATGTTGTAATAAAATATTCTTTTCATTTTTTACGTGCTATCAGCACATATGTTAAAAGTTTAAAAAGGTTTCTACAAACTATTATTTTTCGGTATATTTTCAATTTTAGTTAGTTAGAGTAATTAGCAGTAATGAAAACTTCTATTAGGATTTTGTTGAATTAAAAGTTACATACGTTTTCGTTTAATTTTACTAAGTAGTTTATTAACAGATTTTACCGTTTTTTTTTAAATATACTCATCAGTTGCTTTAGAAATTTATATGGTTTTAAAAGGATCGTCAAATCATGTATTTTTTTTTCTTAAATAAACACATGAATGCTACTTAAGCAGAGTAATTAAAATAAAAGATCTAAATCCTGGAGTTTGTTAGAGTGAGGCGTACACTCGCAAGCGCAAATTTTCATTAATACATCTGTAATAATTAATTATTATGTAATGCATTAGTTTGCGTGATGGAGTCCAGAAAGAAGTGTAATCAGATAATCAGCATAATGTAGAATAGCGTGCAAGTATAGATTCTTACCAGTTGAAAATAAAGAGTAAGGCAGCTTATCGTGAAACCTCATTCACGGACAACGGACACCAAGAGTGCACGGCAGCGAGTACTTTTATTTGATGAATTATAAAACAGTCCTTGGGAATACAAACAAAACTAAGAACGGAATCAGTGACCCGTTAAACTTTACGGCTCAAACAGTTTTATGTTAATTAAATTGTTACATCTTAATGTTAAGCGAGTATCTCAATTCTATGACAAGAACTATAAAAAAAACTATAAAAAAAATTAAAATTGTTGGTAATAGGATGCATAGATTGATCTTTGAAATAAGAAAATTTAATATAAAAATATAACATTTAAAAAAATGTATATTAATAATACTCAAATTAGTAAACGTATATAATGTGAGATTTTGTTCTGGGTGATTAATCTACCATCTATTTATAAAACGAATTGGTAATAATTAAATACGTACAGTAAGGTCTATTATGAAAGTAATGCGCATGATTTTATTGTGACGCCACCATCCATCGCAGAGAGATGAAGCGGGTTGGGAAATGAGTTGGAGAGGCCACTAGTTTTGCACGAGCAGTCTGATTTGAAAAACGTGCCTTCGACTTTGAAATACGACGTGACGAAGCGTTAGCGAATTAAGTTTGGTGTGTGGGTTGGAAAGAATACAACCGAAACATTCCAGATGCTTCAAGAGATCTTCAAGGATGCCTGGATTTTAAGGCACAGGGTCGGGAGAAGATCGCCGACGTAACTCATTCTGGACGCCCAACATCGGCCAGAACCAATAAAAACCTGGTTAATGCGCGCGAAGTTTTGTGTTCCGACCGTCGATTAAGCATCCAGAAAATCACTGTCCACATTTGCGTTACAGGGGATAGTTACCGAGAATCTGCAAGATCTGCGCAAAGCTTATGCGAAAGTGTTGATAGAAGACTTCTGGTCAAGTTTCGCGCTGTTAAGAATTGTTGTATTGATTCAAAATAAGCTGGATTTAACTCAATTGTAACCTAAGACGATTATGGTACATCGAGCACGACCCAGAATCGACAAAGCAGAGCAATGAGTGGCACACAAAATGATCCCACCGCCCCAAGAAAGCACGAATGTGAAAGTGTGTAAGTCTCGCATCAAAACGATGCTCATTGTATTTTTTGATGTCGAGTTTGTGTCGTAGGGAAAAACTGTCAACTCAATCTTTCATCAGCAGGAACTCAAGAGATTGAAATGCAGGATCACGCTTGATAGGGCTGTCATCAAAGACACGGCTACGCTTGACGTTTCACAATGCTCTCAGGGACAGGTCTTTCATCGTTACCAATTTCCGAGAGCTGTAAAAAGCGACTCCCAGTGCTTGGACATCCAAAAGCATGTTACAATGACATTCTCGTCGAGGGGGTTTTAGGATAACTTCCAGATATGGCATACACGTTTCTGCAATTGTATTAATGATGGAGAGATACTTTTGAAGAATTATAAGCATTTACACCGGCACAATCATTTTTTTTTTCCAAAAATGAGTAAATACAAGTCAAACATATAAGAGAAGATTTCAGAAATCATGAAAAGCATTTCAGGCTAATTCTAATTAGCGCTATAGAAAATTATCCCAGTTTGGTAGGCAAATATTAAAACAAAACGAAGCAAGAACCGGCATAAAATTCTCAAAAATAGGCGAGAATTTGCTGTAAAATACTAGAATTGATTAATTCCGATAGCATAAAGCGGTAAAAAATATTAAAAAATACCGAGAAAATAAAACAAGAAATTGAGGGGACCAAGAAACAAAAATATCAGAATTTTGAGAAGATCGGAAGAATTAAATTAAATATAATAAATTATCTCATGGAATAAAAATGCAACAACCTCATTTAGATGGTCAAGATTTACATATTTTCATAAAATTTATTGTATCAGAAAATGGATCGAATGAAAAAGTAAAATCTGCAAATTGACTCAAGCACTATGTGGGCATGGAAATAATGTCTTGCAGAAAATATCTCAAAGAACTGAACAAATATAATATGCCTAAAGACATATTGAACGTTTGCAACTTAAAAAACGAAACCAAAAATCTGTTGATAGAATGAAATTTTATTAATTCTAAGCAAACATATTTTTTTAGCACTTATCAATAACGATATAAGTAATATTAGTTTATAAAGATAAGCGGCGCAAACATTCTTAAATAGACTGAAAGATAGAAACCCAACAGGTTTTGATACTTGCTCGACCAACTAAATTAGTAGACGCACTGACTCGTGTGTTGGAGATTTAGGTTACAAAATCTACAGTTGGGAGTCAAAGCTTTGTTTAGAAAATTAAGGATGTCCAAGAAATAAACTGTGTGGTAAAACAATTGTAGCAGTATCTAGAAAATAAAGCAAACTTCAAAACGATCGTGTTTTTTACACTATAAGTTCATAAAGGAGTTTCTCCAAGTAACAGCCTTATCAATTCAATATTTGTCCAAAAAATAATTTAAAAAAAACTTTTAATGTAATAATTCTTACAGGGTTTTCATAAATCAAAAAAAGCTAGTATATTTGTTATATCATGCTAATATTATTTCTTTTTTTTTGATGGGTCTGTCGATGGAAATTATTAATACCAATATTACAAGTGGTTTCGTTATCTGCCTGATGAAGCCACTCTGTTTCGAAATAATTGTCGCAGTGTTCTGTCATTAATAACACTGTAAATTGCCAAAGCATTTCATTTACTACATATATAATGAAATTTTACAGCCTCATCAATCCGATATTATTACCAGATATCGGTGCTATTAGGACCATTATTCTATCTGATGTTTTATCAAAACAGCAAAAGGTTCGACCAACGATATTTAAATTACGAATTGCAACAAAATAATCAGCTAATATTCACGATGAAATGAAGTCTATAATTACAATAGGCAACAAATAATTTAAACACCGAGTTATAAGAGGTGATATGGTGATCTAATGCATTCTCGGAGTAGACGTCATCAATAAAGAAAAAGTCGTACTTCAAATCGAAATATATTTCAGTTCTAGAGATAAATGAAGTACTTTTTAATGGCAATTTAAAAAAATATCAAATTAAAAGTGTGCCATGATCGTTGAAGCGCCATCAATGATGATATGGAGGGCGAGCAATAGCCATAGGCAAAACTATTATCACATTAATGAATACTAACTATTTCTGTAAAATTCAAAAAAAAAATGCTGTTAAAATATATTTTAAATCAGTTTCATCGACCATGAGAAATTCCTCAGCAGATAAGGTAACAGAAGTGAAAAAATAGTAACTTGAAGTCATGACCTAATTTTATTCAAAAATAATAAATTGATAATAAAATACTTAAATGTATTTTAAACTGGACGTAAAAGATGGACAAATATCGTTCTACATAAGATGAATGCATCAATTTAGAAGTTGTTTTTTGTTATTATCCACCATATATGTAGGATATTTAAAATCAATAGGAATACAAAGTTTTCAATCAAACCAAGAAGCATCAATAAACGCTGATGTTCTGGCTTAGAAGTGGAGAAATCATTTCGCTTCATTTTCCTTTGAAAAATTGAAACCAAGAAAGAAATTTCGGATCGCTTTAAAGAAGTATATATATATGTATGTATATGCTGACCAAAATTAACCACCTGTTTCTTTTTAGATAAATATGATGTCATTATGTCATTAGAATTGTAGAGCTTATTTGAAGCTTATTTACAATTCTTTCATGCGATACGCAATCGAAGGCTTTGTTGAAGTCTAGAAATGATCCTACGCAATGAGTTTTATTTTCAAAACTCTCATTTACTATTTTTTTTAAGATAAATAAGGGCATCCAACGTCGATCTATACGTACGAAATCAAACTGATACAGAGCAAAAAACTAAGTGGATTCAAAGTATTCAACGATTTGGGTTTTTAGTAATGAAATTTGTCGAAAATTTTTATCACCTCTCTTAAACACAGGAACTACCTTAGCAAATTTGAGAACATCAAGAAATTTTCCCGAAGTTAAAATTGATAATTAAGAATGTTAGTCGTTCAACTAGAACCTTTAGGATACATTTTCTATGTAAGCTTAGAATTCATAATTATCTCTTGATTCACTACATTTCAATGCTTTTATTGCATCCCGAACCGTATTGTATCCAACTTCTTTGATGACAAACAGTAAATTAAAATTACTTTCAGTTTTTAAATATTCATTATTATTTGCAGGCTGCAGGTTGTTTTAAAGGGCATTCGTAACACTAATGAAGAATGAATTAAATTCCTCAAATATAATTTTATGGTCTGATAGTAAAGTATCAATACTATTAACAGATATATTATTTTCACTTATGTTTGTAAACATATTATCTAATCATTTCCCAGAACGTGTATTAAAGAATACTAATTTAATATATAACTATGTAAGCAATCCAATAACGCCTCCCTGATATCATTCAGATGGAAGTGAACATTAAATTCACCACGCAATATTACATCATTTGATGGATAATTAATTTTATCGAGAAAACACATTAAAATATTTGATAGAACTAAGCTAATTCCTGTAGATCAAAAGTCTTCGGTCAGATATTTAAATTTTGGAACTCAACCCCAAGATTAAATGATTTATTCATGCCTTTTGTTGTCAATTGTTCAAAAACTTTTATTGTAATGTCGGGGTTATTTTCTCGCAAATAAGTTCTGATGATTTCTGCATCTACGATTGTGGTACAGTTGCCAATATAAAGCCATGCAGTTTTGTTCGGAGCAAAAAGCGAAGTGGTAGTTGATTTTGTACTCGATACTATTTGCTTCTTTATGTTATTTATCTTATTATGATGACTTCCCATTTTTAGAGCATCACTAATAAGGATAGATTTGGTGTTATTAGGCAGTTTCGTATGGTTGCTAGGACTAGACAATTTATTCATTGGTACGTAACTACTTGAAGCAGCTCTCGTTTTGTTTATTTTAAATCGCGATACATTCTTTATGGGAACCATTCTTTAGCCTTAGGCTCACGAACAGAGGTATCGCCTCCGGGTTTTAGTATAGTCACAGGAATCTGTGTAATCTCTCTGTTAGATTTATAAGATATGTCACTAACTCCTTTTCCATATTCTGAATTTTTGCCCTTTTAAATACACATTTTCCTTGGCGAGTACTTAATTAACCTCAATTTCCGGTGGACAATCACTGCAGATGAGTCGCATAGAATCTATAGGTATGAAACTGGTTTCCACATTAATATTTTGCACTGAGGGTCGGCACAATAAGTTAAAAAGTTTATTATTTCGTTGAGCAAACAAGTTACGCTTGCCATATTTAGGTATCTATGATCTAAGATGTACAATGGATAAAATGAAATGAGTAAGAATGCTCCAATACTAAATGGACTAGCGAATAAATTGTCCTTGCTAAATTTAAGAGAGGATCAACAACAAAGTATATTCCTATATACTTTGTCAAAACCAACTCTGACGTACACCAATAGATACTAATATTAATCACTTGAAGAAGAGTTGTTGCAGTTCGTAACGTTCTAAAACAGAACGCTGTAGAAAAATTTAAAGAATTCATGACTTGCACCCAAATGGATGCAAGAGTTCGAGTTACACGAAAATATCAACGGGACCTGTCGATAGGTACCTACGATTATTGTTCGATAACATGTGTAGTTAAAAGTTTGTAAATTTCTAAAAGAATTTCTGCCGTCTTTAGGGAGGGTTGTTTGCTTTTAGCAATAATGAGCCAAAGTATTAAAAGTTTTATAGTTGATTATAGTTTAGGTCCAACAATGCTTAGATTTAATCTCTTTTTTAATTTAGATCAAGAAAATCCGGTTTAAGCATTTCTTCTTTGACTAATAATTTATTTTTATTTTTTAGTAATCTATTTTATTTCCTCATGAGGTGTCGCTTAGCGTCCCTGCACTGCGGTCTCCGTGGTCCTTTTGTGCGTCCCTGGATATTGTACTCCCTGTGTACTCCTGTGTCTTCTAGAAAGTTCAGAAGTTTCTGCCAGGGGATGCTATTGAGCTGTTCTACAGGAAGCTTAGACTTCCCGAATATCACCGTGCGTTGTCGTCTGCATGCTTCACAAGTACACAGTTGGTGTTGGAGACCTTCCTCTTCTTCTAGACACCCACGGGATAGAAGGCTTTCCTCAATTCATATTTCATATGTTTGTGCATATTCAGGTCCCAGTGCCCAGTGACTAGTCCTATGTTTTTCTTAGTTTCAATGTTTTAATCTCACTCCTGACAGCATCAGTGTACTGTCAGGTATCAGGCTTTAAAAAGAGTGTCGTATAGGATTACCTTTTGGTTGTGCCATGTCTTTTTGTGTTTCTCTGCTAACTGGTTTCATGGGGTATATTAATTATTTGGTATGTATCGATTTTTCAATTATTTTATACTCTTTTCATAACATTTATATTCATATTTACTCCTTAAAATGAAGTATTAATTAGATTATTTTTAGATTTAATTTTGTTTTCAATACCGGATTAAAAAATTAAATGTAAAATAATTATATTATTATTAACAATAGTATAGTTATAAGTTACTGGCTCAATGTATTTTAATAAAATCCACTCGGCAGGCATTGATATTACATCAAATTCTTCTATACATTCAACTTAAATGCTTGAAAATAATAATTAGTAAACTATGCAAAATACATTCAACTAATTTAAATCCATATAAGTACCCAATAAATTATTACCACTGAAGTACGTTTTAATTACATTTTTATTATGCTTTATGCAAATTATAACCAAATGAAACATTTGCTTTAATGTTGGTAATAAACAGGCTATAAAAAAGAATTTTCTTAAAAGGGGACTTATATTATACAAAAATATGAAGTGTTTTTCACGATAAAATACGCAGTGCAGAGAGTTTATTACATCAATTGAGTTGCCCTCAATTTCTCCAAATGAAATATTACGACTTTTTTTAATTAACTCAAATTCTAATGCACCCGTTTACTTTGGGTGTAACTTTATATACATTCATAACATCATTCTCAGACGAAATAAAAAGGACAGTAAATAATATAATTAATTAAAAATTGGTAGCATATCTTGAATTATCAAGCAGATGTCTGCTATACACTAAACAATAATTTAAAATTATTATAATTATTATTATGTAATTAACACCGTAAATATAAGAGTAAATTCAGTTTATCTTGAAAAGCGATTGAAATAAATAAACTTACACTATTGAAAACTAATACGATCAATAATCAGGCAGGCGTATCTTAGCAGATATAATACCTATACTACAGAGGTGACTAAAGTGACTGATGCCCTTACTTTTTATACATGAGATGGATTACTATGCCCAGCGGAGGCAATTATGTTCGAGTATTAGGGTGTGTACGTGTTTGATGTAATAAGTATGAAAACAAAGAATTCGGCGAATGTTTTTTTTTTTTGTTTATAAATGTTCGATCACAGTGAAAACTGGACAAATATTGTGCCTCTTCATCCGGACGATCGCATTATAGGATTTATCTTTTGTTTTTTTTACCCGTCCTTTTATTTCTATTTGTGCCATTGTTTGTACTTTTTATTTATCATTGCTCGGCGTATTTGCTGTAATATTTATTTGTCAAAAGGATTTGTTTTGTTGTTTGTTAATTGTTCTTGGTTTATAGGTTAAAATAAATGATAATTACTATTGTGTAAATTAAGGGAAAATGTATTAATTGATACTTTACTTTTAAGGACATATATCGCATAACATCAATAAAAAATGTAATACCTTTTTGGCAACAAAATATGAAGCCAGTAGAAATTTTCATCAAAGAAAAAAAATTTAAGTGCGCTAATTTTTTTTTTAAAGAAAAAAAATAATATTAAATTAAGAGAATTTAATTATTCGTAAATTATATTAATTGTTTCATTTATTTACGAATTATATTAAAATAAGTTAGAAAATTTTGTAAAACAAATTTTATTTTGTATAGCTGAAAGGCTTAAAACTCTGTATTTTTTATACTCAATTGACAATAAATATTCATTATATTTATTATTACTTTTTTGTCTCTATATTAAAGAAATAAATTACAACACACCGTGCATTATTCAAGATGAAAAGATATACAGCCGTTAATTATAACTAAAGCTCGAAAACTTAAAGTCTTCAGGTGCTTACAGTTTGGAAAGAACTCTCGTTTACTTAGAGTCGATGAAAATCCCTTACCGAGAGGGTGAATTTATTGTTGATATTAAATACTGAAAGTTACAAGAATTTCTCTCTGAGTCAAAATGCTGAAAGTCTTAGCGGACGAATGTCGCGTCGTTAAGAATAATTCCGCATGATTGATAAGTTTACTGTGCAGGGGCAAATTTAACAATATCGATTAGAAGTATTTTGACCGAAACATAATAGTACAAAAGAAGGAGTGAATTTCTCAAGGAAAAGATGTTATATATTAATATTTATTACGAGAAAGAGAGATATCTTTACTTACTCTATGGAAACAAATTGTATCTATAGATACAAGGTATAAAAAATAAAATAAAAAATATTAATTAGGTACATACATGTCAAACGCATAGTTTATGTAAAATTATTTTTCACTCAATGTTATTATTATTATAATTCATTACAGATTTTTGTACTCCAAATTCTCCGCTACTAATAGCAAAGTGTCCCTAAATTGATAAACTGTATGTAATAAGTGATATATACGAGGAGAGTTCAAAAATTAATGTAACAGATTTTTTTCGGCCATTTTTGGTTGAAAACCTTTAACATTTCGTGTGGAACATCATTCAACATTCCCGATTCATCACGTATAGTTTCTTTGATTTCCGATAAGTGACAGTGCTATACGTAAACTGGCATCTGTAATGGAGGTGCGTTTCAAACCACGGGCATTGATTGAGTTTATTTTGGCGGAAAACCAGGGCATCTCTGGTTGTCATAAGTGCTTGCAGAATGTCTACGGAGAACTGGAAACGGACAAAAGCACGGTGAGTCGTTGGGCAAAGGGTGTGTCATCATCGCCGTAAAGTCAAGCAAAACTTTCTGATCTCCCGCGTGCCTGTCGGTACATCTTCATGTTCAAATGATCGACTCTAAAATCTATTGTGCTACTGTTAGAAAATTGGTGAAACGTTTTCAGCGTGTTTGTAGGCACAACTCAAACTAACTATTCGGACCTGAGAGGAGCTCACAAAACTTAAGTGGACTGTTTTTCCTCATCCACTCTACAGCACCGATCTCGCAAATAATCCACGCGAAGCACTATGTAGATGATGAAGACGTTATTGATGCAGCATAATGTTGGCTTCGATATAGACCCAGGCATACTGCCCCTAACGTCAAGATGACGTAAAGCCGTAACATTGAATAGATATTACGTTGAAAAATAGTGTTTTGTAGCAAAAGGATTGGGAAATAACATAGTTTATATGAATGCTGAATAAAACAACCCTTGTTTCTGAAAAGAAAGATCCATTGTACATAGTTCTGAACGCATTATCAATTAAGCAATTTGATTTGCAATGATAGCTTTGAATCGATTTGAATTCCAAGAAATTTTGTACTATTTATTACAGCGTTTGCTTTTAAAGACAATGTAATAGCGGTTGATTTCTCAAGATTGACTGTTCATGTTAACTTGAGATGTTATGTTCTTATTAATGCCGCAGGTGGTATCGTCAGCAAATAATGCGGTTGACGATAATATATTTTGAATTCACGTAGCTGTGACACGAGCCAGTCCTCGTCTGTGTTCCTTAGCTCGTCGTCCGAGTTGAAGCACTTTGCTTTGAGATGTTTGTTCAGCGGCCTAACTGAACAGATGTAAGTCGCAGGGATATATGTCCAGTTTGTACGACGTATGCTTAAGCTACTTCCACGTTAACGTCTCCAATAGACTTTTTGTGATCCTGGTGACGTTTGGAACTGCGTTCTCTTAAGGCAGTATCACTATCTCCGTGAGCAACCTAGGCTGTTTGCTCTTAATGGACCCTCGTAAGCTACAGAGTGTCGTAAAGTACACGTCACTGTTAGTGGTTTTTCTGTGCTCGAGGAATTTATGAGTATCGGACTTCGGAAGTCGAAAAAGACGGTGAGCAGTATCTTGCGTGTTGAGGACCCAGCTCTGATTTTTTTAGGGGGAGGTGACGATGCATGATTCCATTGTATGCTGTCCCGCTTTGTCTCAAGCTCGTAGTGATGGCACCAGCTCTCGTCAGGAGTAACGATCAGTTCCAGAAAAATGGAGTCTTCATGACACCGGAACAGGTGCTGCAATACGCAATTTCTTTTGCGGTTTGCTCAGCTTATTCGGAACTTACTGTGCGCATACATTCTGGTAACTCAACCTCTTGTGCACAATTGTCCAGATTGTTCCAACGCTGGCTCCCACCCTCACTGCCAGCATGCGTAGTGTGATACACCGATCACTCCTCGCTGGGTCTGACTGGTCTCGGGTCATCACTCAAACACTCACGGTTTTCATGAAAACGAGTACTTCACTTTCTCACTGTCTTGTCTGAGACAGAGTCTTTCCTGGATACGGCCACCACCCGGCGATGAATATTGACAGGTTCATTTCCTTCCGCAGTCAAGTTAGAAATCTGATGACCTCCCTGCTCTTCTATCATCGAATATTGCAATGTGAACGCCATGATGTCCGCACACACACTGTCGAATCCATTGTACGGAACAAATACCTCCTTGCTATTCTCCTATATTATCACAGAGTAGCATATTTCTATTTTGAATGATTTGATTCTTATGCCATTTTGTACCTTTTCACTTGAACGTCCCTAGTATAAAGTAAATATATTATGGGTCCTAAAAGAGTTCCATGAGGGTCATAATGACCATAAAATACTCTTATTTCGTCTAAAATACTGTTACTTTTGTTAACTACCTGTTTCCTTTTACATTCAGATATCGCAGAGGAATATCACAAGAGATACAATCAAAAGCCTTAGTGAGATCTAATAACGTGGCGAATGAGTACAAACCATTTTCTAAACTCTGATAGATACCCTTTGTGACAGCTGAGATAGCATTCCTCGTAGATCTTCTTCTACGAAAATCGTACTGATTATCTGAAATTATGTTATTGTTTTATAAAAGGACAACTAGCTGGTCGAACAAATTCTTTCCGAATACTTTTGATAATATAGGCAAAATAGAATGGATAGAATAGTTATTACACTCGCATCTATCATCTTTTTCTATGAACAGGAACTACACGATCCCTCTGCTAGTAGGATGAGAAGATATGTGCCTTGATACACTAATTGTTTGGGCTTGTAATTGTGTTATAACATCCCCTATATTTTTTAGTAAACTAATAAATTTAACAAAAATATTTCTACTGGTTGATTATTTTGGTTGTTGAATTACAGATCGAAGAGGATGAGACCACTAACACATTTACATTTAAAATAAGTTCATGGTCTGACGACCACTTTGCTTAATAAACTATAAGGTGTTTCGTAACTATAAAGGAGAGTGTTTATTATTAATCCGATACATTAACGAAAAACGAATTGAGTATATCTGCACCAATATTAATATAAGCATTGTGTTTACTATATTGTACTAAGAACCATAATTCTCTAGGTTGATTTCCAGAGTTGTTTTTATAGGATTCATTTAAAGATATTTTGGATTATGTTCAATGCAACGGAGTATTTATGTCTATGTTCATTATAAGTTGAAAAAAGCTCAGGATTTTTGCGGCTTACATATTTCATAAAGTGCAATATTTTTTTCATCAGACTGTGATACCAAATAATTTGTGTATTAATTTTACAAGCATAATACTTTTCAGGAAAGCAAACTTCGAAACAACAAAATTGCAGATATTAGAGTGATACTAATCTTAACTTCTGCATTCACCAAAGGTTACTGTATGGGCAGCTTTGTCAGCAGGAGGCATTATTGGTCCATACATTTTTGAAGATCACCGAAGAAATGCTGTTACAGTGAATACAGAGTATATTGACATGCTACAGAACTTTGTTTCACCAGCGCTATAGGCTTTCGATGGTTTTAATCAACGATCATGGTTTCAGCAAGATGGTGCAATATGACACACTTCCAACGACTCATTAAGTGATGTTCGCGAAATTTTTGGACAAAAAGTGATATCCAAAAGAGGTGCAATTAACTGGCCACCTCGTAGACCGGACTTATCCCTACTGGACTTCTTTCTTTGTGGATACCTTAAAAGTAAACTTTTCAATAGCAACCCGGTGTCCCTAAAGGAATTAAAGGAAAATATTCGAAAGGAAATGCAAAACATTTCACGAATCACTTGTGAGGCCATCATTGAAAATTTCCGCTCCAGGTTGCAGCCATGTCAAAATAGTCAAGGATCACATATGGATGATGTAATTTTTTAAAAATATGTTACGGACGAAATATTGTCCGCTGTCGATCTCGATAAAATTGTACTACTGGACAATGACAAAGCCTTTGACAAGATCAACTACTCTATTCTATTAGCTATATTAGAAAATATAGACTTTGCTCCTTCCGCTGTATCTTTTTTTCAAGAGCTATTTATCCAATAGAACCCAAAATGTCAAAGTTGGTTATAAATCATCAACTGAAAAATATGTTACTAAACGTGTTCCGCAAGGTTCAATAATTGGTCCATTATTGTTTATAATTTATACCTCAAATTTTAATAAGCATGTAAAAACTTGCAAAAAATTTTTTGCAGATGATTCACAACTGTTACACCTCTTTTCATTAGACGATCATATATCTGCAAATGAAAGTATTAATACTGATTTAGATGTTATAAATAAAATGTCAATTAAGCATTACTTAACAGTAAATTCTTGTAAGTCTATGGTTAAGTTGTTTGGCAACAACAATAAAGTAAGTTATTTGTTGAATCACGTTCATATCTAGACCATTTTCCATCTTAAACGAAGCAAAAATTTAGTATTGGATAATATCTTTAGATATTCTACACAAGTCAATACTTTTATAAGAAAGAGTTTTGAAAATCTTAAATTAAATTAATTTACCCACATAGAAGCTACTAATTAACATAGATATTATTTCAACGCCATGCTGACAGGCGGAGTTCACGCTTATAGATGATCTTTCACTCAAACCCATATCTTCTCCTTCACTTTTTACATACTACCAGCTTCAGATATATATATATATTTAGCAATAACATGCTTATTTACGCTTTATTGGGCGATAAAATAAAATTTCGCCATTTTGACATTGAAATTGTATATATTAAAATGAAACTTTGAACCTAAATATTACTTCACAATCCGAAAATCTGAAATGCATTTGGAAGATTTCATACACTGGAAGTTTTACAAAATACTTCAAATAAAATATTTAGACACCAACAAAGTGAACATCTTTTGTCTTTTTATTTCAAAATTCTTTTTTTACATTTAGTACCTTTCCTATTACATACCGAATTCTCAAATATTAAATATAGTTCAAGAAAATATAAATAACTCTTTTAATATTTATACGTGGTTATATGTCAGTGAAGAAATTAACATGCGTGTTATACTAAGGTACAGCTGTCGCCCGTTAATTCAGCAACTATCGTAAAATGTTGAGAAAGGTAAAGATTGCGCTGCTTTTACGGCGATATGTCAATACAAGGCTACTTTCACATAGAAATTCATGTCGATTATTCTTCGTGAGATGTTTATCATTTTTCTTTTCTAATTTATAATTTAGAATGTAATTTATTTTTTTAATATCAAAGGGTAATATACTATTTAAAAAGGTCGAGTCTAACTTGATGCATGGTTATTTGATATATTCTAGATGAGCTCTCTCTCATGAAATAATATATTGGCAAATTAAATACAATTTGTACTTTGTATAACTCATTTTTTATTTGCTGACTATATTTTTAATACATTAACGTAATATATTGCAATTATAGTCACAAAATGGAAAAAAAAACAAAGTAAATATTAACGAAGTATAAAAAATTAGAAACTTCCATCGTCAACTAATTACATATTAGAACAAGTCAATGAAATTGCAACAATTGCTTTGCTACAATATAACTTCTTTAGGCGAAGAAAATTACTTTGTTGATATCACACGTTATTCTTAAGTGACTCGAGTTTCGAGTTAAAGTGTTTAAGTTTGAAAATGATCAGTTAATAATATGATATCAACAAAGTAAGCGTTTTTGTTTAATTTGCCAAGACGTATCGCGAAGTTAACGCCTCAACCATTAATCAGGTGAAGAAATTTCCACTTACACGACTTAAAAGAAATGCCAAAAGTAAAACTTGAATATCTATGAAAACCAGCACGTTATTAGAAAATATGTGTTAAAAGCTCTAAAAGAAATTTAATTTAGTTTAGTTCGATAAACTTGAGTCTTTTACATTTTAATTCTTTTTATAAGATATAAAACTTTGCGGCGGAAAGTTGGAATTTAATAAATTTTATTTAATAAACAAATGTGAGAATTGTTTCATGAAATACTGTAGTTTTTATGCTTGTTCAATTAGTTCAATTTCAAGTAGTTATTAATTAATTATTTTTACTTACAGATTTAATTATTATTATGGGTTGACAGTCTCCTGAAACAAATACAAAAAATTAACCAAAATTATTTTTTTTCTGTATTGCATATAGATTTTACTAAAAATATTATATGAGATTACTATAACAAAAGTAAAGAAAATATTTGGTTACGGTTTTTTCCTTTGAGCAAAAATTCTGAAATTTAGCACAGTTAAAAATTAAATTATTTCTGACCTTCTGGTACCAATAATTATTGTTTTATAGCTCCCTTTTGTACACCGAAGCGTGTTCAATTGAATACAAAACCATTAGAAGGTAAAATCTATAAAAATTTAATGTTCATATTGACATTTATACATAAAGAACAACTATGCTACTAACAGTTTTTGGTATGATAATTGAGAAAATTATAGTTAGTTTTATGCAAATAGACATAAATATAATATTTGATGCAGTAAAACCAAGATTGACCCTTACAACCAGGATTTCGATTCGAAATTCCTCATGTCAGTCGAAGAGAAATGGCCGATCTGATCAATAAATTGAAACACAGTTATATAACTTTCTTCACTGCTAAATGAATTCAGTTACCTATTGATAATGGGTACATGTGTCCGAAATGTACATTTATCAGTGAAAAAATAAAAAGTGAAGAAAGAAATATAACTGTGTTTCAATTAAGAGATATTAATCTTCACGTACTCAAGAAACTACATTACGATCTGATCAAATCGTACATTATTCATTGATTGAACCTCTCTAGATGTTATGAAACTCTTGCTAAAGAAAAATAAGAAATTTTGCGAGGTGCTATCGATATTAGCAATGGAAGAGGAGACGCTCTACTGCAAGGATAACCAAAGTTTTTCGAAAATGGTTTATTCGATTTGATGAATTCCAAGGGGCCAAAAGCGTCCTATGTTGGAATACGCAGAGCTTGCGCTCATTTATTATATTATATCCAAGAATTAGCGCATACAATAACTATAGTGTGTGGAACATTTGTAAGATCCTTTTAATTTGATAAACGTGTGCGGAATATAAGAAAGTTTTTTGTCAACCCCTTCCATTCATATGTTGTAGTTTCGAATAACTTCTGAACTGCATCTAAATACTGTTTTTGTGAGTTATCTCACCGTTAAGAAATATGTTTGAAGTCTTTAAAACGCTCTTGTACCATTTGACCATTATTATTTAATCATTGCTGATCGCTACATCAAATCAACAACGGCCCTTTTCGTTTCGACGAGAACGATTTTGCCTTGAATTGATCCAAATTTTAGTGACTAAATTAGTTGAAAGGTATAGGGTTTAAAGATCTGATGAGAGCAACAACAAATAGGAAATCATATGCTAAAATAGTCGCCAAATTTTGCTAGGAGAGGTACCTATAGAAGAAGATGTAGTGAAAATATTATCGTAAATTCGTTTCAAAAGAGTTTTGATCAAGCATCTAAACTATTGCTTCAAAAATGGTGAGGTGACAAATTAGTGGTCAAATAACAGAATTCACTTCATACACACATTGATCAAGCATCTAAACTATTACTTTAGCAGCTTCAAAAATTGGACAGTTGTCAAATTAGTGGTCGAACCTTAATATATAATGAAATCATAACAGATACTACTTCAGTCACACAAGGCACAAAGTTTTATTCTCCATTTTGTTAGTTTATTCTTGATAAACTGATTCATACCCTTTAAATGGAATCATCTGTTTATGAAAGCATAAATATGTCTAGAACCAAAGAGGCTTTAGGCTTCAGGTCGTGGGTCGAATAGCGTTTTCAAAATCTAACCGAGAGTGGAACTGCCCCAAAAATAATAAAAGAGGTCTAAGTTTTTAAAATATAACCAAACTGCCACAAAACGCAAAAAAAAGTCTACTTAATTTAAACTAATTTAATGTTTATGTAAATATTGTGCTACTGTTATTATAGATTAATTTATTAAATGTCATATTTGAAACTGGGCCACGAATAGTAATTTTGCTAGCACAAACATCAATTGTACGCGTCGGATATTAAATTGTTGGCAATACAAACATTTGCATTGGCGAAGGGCCGGCCGATTACCGTCGCTAAATATCTTTTTCAAATCGGTCGGACTAATATCCATTTTATGCCGTAATAACATTTTCTGATCAATACTCGATAGACCGCTGTGAAATATTTACCACCGCACTTTTATTAATTCGAGTGTGTTGTACATTCGTAATTTGGAATCGATACCGAATGTACCACGATGACCCGTTCTACGACACTAATTATGTCAAATTTTGATAATTTATCATATTTATTTATGGAACGCTTTCTAAGCAGGTTAGTTAGATTCATTTATGATAATTATATACCGCATTAATTATTACTAAATATAGGTTATTAATTACAAAAATGATTGTATTTATAATTTTTATTATGACACAAATAAGAATATGATGAACTATTAAGGTGACATCTATTATCCAATGTGTTCACTTCAAATAGGAAAATTAGAACATACTATCAAAATATACAACATCTTTATTAACAGACAATATCTACAATAATATTAGTTATTCTGTTAGGCTGGTAAATAACTATCGACCAGTGGTCTTTCAGACAGGATTTGTCAGTATTAGTGTGTCTCGACAGTTCTCCTCTGATTATTTTGATTGAATGTTTTCAAATTTTATGAGTGAAGGAGCCTTCAATTATAGGTTTAGCTTTGAATTTTTGCGTAAACAGAATGATATGTTGGTTGAAGGAATATTTGGGAAAATTTTCTCTTAGAAAAAGACAAAGTTCATTGATAGCAATAACAGAGGTAGAATTTTATAGACGCTGGTTGTAAAGATTATGTATAGGAGCAAGAATATTGTGGATTTTAGATAGAGTTTCTACATAAGATCTCTCGCTAACTTGGATATTATAGATAATACAGAAACTGGACAAAAGGAAATTTAGAATACTATTTAGGTTTCTTATTAGGTTAAAAAACATTTATTTTTGTTAACAAAACTAGAAATCTATTTTATGAATTAATCACTATGTGTTTCTATTGAACTGTTTAACCGGTGTATTTAATAATTTGCCAGCACCTTTCTACTAAGTACCCAAAAGATATAACAATTACATATAGTACTTATTTATGCTTGTTATATATTATATTTCAGAATTTAGTTTGATTGATATAATAAATGAAATTTTATTTAAGTGCATAATTGTGTTATAACTGACCAACAAAACGTGATTAACTTTTTAATGTGACGTGTACGTTTATTGAATCCGGATATAATACTGATGCCAAATAAAAATCTGTCACGTAATCGTAGCAGCTGTCCACGCTGCGAATCTACTAAATTATTCGAAGCTCGATGCAACGGTAGAAATTCGATACAGATATAACTTATGGCATTCGTGCAAGATTGATTGCTGCAGTAAATAAAATCAACGCCAAAAGGGGTGCCGGTTTTAAATTATCCTCGACAGGGTATTGTATAAATATCCACCATCGTTTACCTTTTGGAATTACAGCGTAAACGGACGCAGCCATTGTAACTACGCCCTTTCCGAGTATTCGGATAATTGCCACACCTTAACGAAATTAAGTGAACACACATACAAAAAGTACGAACATTATTAATAAGGCGACAAATTAATTACATAAATGGCCCATTACCCACTTCCATGTCTAATAGCCCGTGCCTCCCATTCGATGTAGTTTATAACTCGTATTTATGGTTTGGTTATATCACATAAATATTCTTTATGTCTAGCCTAACTCCCACACACTTCGGAGACTGTAAAGAAGATTTATAGGTTATGATTTTACACGTTACTGTTTTAGAGATTATTTAAAAGAACACCTAAAACACATAATTTATATCCTGAGTGGTAGTGAATTTTAAGTTATAAATGAAATAGTGAATTTAGCAAATTATTCTCACACTATTAGCAGTTGCGCCTGAAATAATTTATTGCACCAACTGCTGAAAGCTAATTCAGAACATTGCATAATGGATTGGAAGAATATATAACTTTTTTAATTATTGCAAATTATTACTTCATGACGACAATTTAAATCGATATAAGTGTGATTAACATATATAAATACAAAGGCACTACTCAAGTTATCCTCATCCCATCAGACTCCTATTTTTTAAAGTCACTTAAATCGAAAGCTGCTCATAATACATTAACAATGACCACCTAGTTACAGACACAACTATTATAATTATTGCGGAGATCCACTTGACATTACCACTCTTATAAATAAAGAGTTCAATTAGTAATAACCAATATAATGAAGGTGACTTAATTTAAGCAATTAATTGCGATCAACGAAAAATCAATGTCTTAAGAAATTATGTAGCTTTCCATGGCAACATTTCTTAGATCTATGACTTCATGATAACAAAGAATGAAACTATTAACAGAATTCATTAAAAGAGAACTAACATAACAAATATTTTAATTTTAAAATTACTTTTTATAATCTCTACAGCAAAACAAACTGGTTAACAATTAAGAAACTATAGTCTGTTCGTTGGATCTTCGGTCGTACGTCACAAACTATCGCTTCAAAAAACGACGAAAGTTTTAAAGTGGGTTCTTTTTCTAACGCATTTGGTTTACTTTATCAGACTGAATGTTTTTGCGTCGTTTCTCGAAGCGATAGTTTGTGACGGACTATATCTACATATGAAAATCAACTTCTGGTCATACGACAACCATTCCGGTTGTAATACAGATATCTCGAAGGAAACCATAATATCCAACATCTTCATAATCAAATTACCTATTTTAACTAACAACCAATACAATAGAACCCAACTGCATGACATTAATTCCTGGTAAACAAGCTTTAATCGGTTCAAATTTGAATGAGAATTTCATTTTATAAGATCAAGGATGGCGATCGAATGTATACAGAATATGAGCATTCTCACAAGAATTGGTATGTAAAGCGATCATTCTGATAATTATAACGGTCACAAAATACTAATTTAAAATAATACGTTACTTATAGAGTTTGAACTGAATTATAAGAATGGCAGTACTTTAATTAATGAAGGATTTATAACGATAGGATTTTAAAATATTGCTGGAAGTAAATGAAAATGCAAGGAAGATGAGTAGTAAAAGGATTTCAAGGATTGTTTAACTGAAAAAAAACATTGTGGAATTAGTGGATGATAAAGGACGACCGGGAGGAAATATTGTAAAAGCTAGCTACCAGGCGGATTCAGGTGGTTAATGAAAGAGGCAACCAAGTTTGTAGCAAAGAGAAGGATGAAGGGTGGATTAATAGTGGGAAAGGAAGAGAGAATGAACAAGGATAAGGTAAAGTTTACGGATTGTGGAGAAGGTCTGACATGTGTTTAATATCAGCAGGGAGTGAAATGGTTAAATTTTGGAGTATTGTATATTATTGAAAGCTGAGAAGAAATAAAAAAGGAGATAGGTTATAGATTCGACAAAAGAGGAAAGTAGGAACTGGGATTAGCGATGACTGTACAATAATTGATAGAAAGTCTTAGGATACATTGTGGAAACTTTAACTGGAATAAAATTCTTTTCTTGCCTTCATTCCTACATATATGCTTTATTTGTTTATCTGCTCCCGGAAGTGCCCACCCACCTCCGAACATTTTTTCAAATAGAAAGGTATGTCAAATGACACCTCGTTTATTTCTTTATTTATTTCTTACAAATATCTTCTATATCGAAATTATGAATTTGTATTCCACTTAAAGTTTCCACACTGCATAATCATTAGGGGATTTTCAAGGAAAGAAGTTATAAGAATTGAAGTAGTAGAAGCAAAAGGATCAGACCATTTACTGCTGAAATAACAGATACAGCTGGACAAAGATAAGGAAGCGGAGCAAAAACTATGTAAGAAATTGTAGATTGTTATGAAAGCCATTATGAATATGAATAACAAGCTAGACAAGATTCAGTGAGATATAGTTCAAGTGAAGGAAAACAGGGTAAAATATGCACTTGGTTTGATGAGGAATGTCGACATGCAAAAAGAGTAGTGAGAAAGGCAATGAGGCAAGCATATAGAGCAAATTAACCGAGAAGCACGTGACTATAGCTAGAAATAAGTTTAATAGTATATTTAAAAAGATACAGCCTCTGGAAAGAACGAATAAAGAATTAAAAATGTGTAGAAGTGAAGCAGAAATGTGGAATATACTAAAACAAGAGAAAATAAAGAATTTGTCTCTTTATTTTCTCTTGTTTTAGAACAAGACACAAGGAGTGTCATTACTAGAATAGACAAAAAATGTAGAAAAAACAGTAAATGGGAGTGATTGAAGATTTTACAGAGAAAGAGGCGGAAAAAGTTTTTGGTAAAGTAAAACAGGGAAGAGCAGTAGAGAATGAACTAATTAAAAACTAAGATATGGAAGAGGAAAATAGAAGAAGGAAAAGATTTCAGGAGCTGCTAAATCAGATATGGAGAGGAGAAACTAAAATACCGGCATCACGGACAATGGGTATTATGTGCCCGGTACATAATAAAAGGTGTTGCTAATGTAGGTAACTATAAACGAATAACGGTAATGAGTATCGGGAATAAGATGGAGGTGACTACAATGAACAACCGGCTAGACAAAAACGTTAAAAATACTAGTTTGTTACCAGAAACGCACAGTAGTTATAGAAGAGGAAGAGGGAGAAGAGACTAAACTTTACTCTCGCAAGAATAGTAGAGATAGTGATGGAAGAGAGAGGATGTGTGTATAATGTTTTACAAACAGCGTATAATAGAGTGTCTAAGAAGAGTTTGCTGGAATGTCTGAGAAGAAAAAGAGTAAGTGATGTAATGGTGGATGGGATGAAAAGGGTATATAAGGAAACATGGGTTGTTGCTAAAGTTGAAATATATCAGATAAATTTAAGTCATGTGTAAGTCAAGGATGCCCGTTAAGTTCTTTGCTATTTAATTTATATGACACGGTTGGGGTCGTTTGCAAAGTAAGCGACCTCAACCGCAAGAATGGAGGAAATCATTGGCCTCACATCGCTCCATCTAGTGGTACAAAAGGAGGGACTTGTGCTGGCCCTCAGACTACACCAGAGGAAAAAAAACACGGCCGGGGGACTGGACAGGACACTAATAAATACTGCAGCAAATCGAACTTTCGCCGGGCTCATAACATTGTGCCCTCAGGTACCATTTGTGGAAAATGGGAAAAGAGAGAAGTGGAAACTGCAGACTATGTGATTCGGCAGATAAAACGACTGAGCACATACTATGCACTTGTGTCGCGATTGCTTACAAGCGTTTTACACTTTGGCAGGGACCATTATCCCTCAAAGTAGAGAGCAGCATCAAGAAAGTTGGAGGACGTGCTTAGGAAGTGATTGGTTAAGGGTAGAACAATAAATCTGTTAGGTGGCAGTTAACGAGAGGCTGACACACCTCACAAGTACCCCATTTGGCCTATAGCCTATTTATAACCTACATTTAATTTATATATTAGTGATTTAGAAGAAGTGCTTAAGAAAGGGCTAATAGGTGAGGATAACGATCGAGCAAAATGGATGTTGGCATATGCGAATGACATTGTAATAATGGCGAGAGATTGGGGAGGAATGAAAGACATGTTAAAGATAGTGTAAAAATATATGGTTAAGAGAGGACTATGTGTGAATGAAAAGAAAACGAAGTGGATTATGTTATGGAATAAAGGAAACGAGGAAATAGTAAAATAATTCAAATGGAAGGGTGAGGTAATTCAAAGATTTATTTTTAAAAGTACAGGCTTGGTATGTGAAACATGTAATATGAATACAAGGAAAGGCAAGGAAGTCGTGAAGTATTGTATTAGAAAAGTGGGGGAAATGGTTGGTGAACAATTTTTTAGTGGCGTGTAAATCATGAGATGCGTATGTGAAGTTTATTTTAATGTATAGAGTGAAAGTATGGGGAACAAGAGTATAAGATCGTATAGGGAGTGAGCCACCATGGTTTCTGAAGTATATACTGGGGATTAAAAGGTAAACTGCAAGATACATAATATTTCAAACAAACAAGTAAGTCTGCAGTGTGAGGATTACAGGAGAAGAGACTGGTGAAAGGGGCATGGGTAGCATAAATGGGCGCAGGAGAATCTTAGTGGAGAATAAAGAGAAAGAGAATGTATGAAAAAGTAGGGTTACCGGAGAATGTAGTCAATAGATCGCTAGAGCTTGGAGTAAATATTACAGCTTGGATAAGAGAGAAAGGGAAGAATGTTGAAATTCATTAATGGTAGGGTTTTATTGAAAGGAGTAAATACAATAACATATTTAAAAGATGTAAAGTGCAAGAACGGTGCCAAGGTACCTGGAAAACAGTCAGCTTGGTATAGAGGAAACGGTCACTTTGGCATAATTTAGATGTGATTCAAAAGAGAGAGGGAGGAAGATAAATGAGAGAAAGTTATGGAAAATGTGTAATATGTGTGAGTGAAAGGGATTTAGATTAGATTAGATGTTGTATGGGTGGCACCAGCGCCTGTTCCACCGCGACCTTTCCAGGTCTATTGTGGATCCCTGTTTATCTCAGATGACCGGCTCTAGCTTTGCCTCTTTGATTAGTCCTATTAGCCCTGCCAGAGGGGCTTGGGTATAAGTCTCCGCGCTTGGGTTTGTAGTGCTTAGCTTTTGATATCTAATCCTTGCTAGACCCTCGCAGTGGCATAGGATGTGGAACAAGTCCTCTTCTTCCTCTAGGAAGAATCTGCATGATGCTTCTTCCACCAGGCCTATTTTGCTCATATGTTTGTTGAGCTTGCAGTGTCCTGGGATACAGTTAGATCATTAGAAGATTTGAAGGATATCATAGTGAGATGCGGAAGAGAACTGAAGGGAAAGCAGAGGAAAATGTGCACTTTGTTCGATGAGGAAAGTCGACATGCAGAGAGAGAAGTGACAAAGGCAATGAGTGAATCCATATGGATCGGATTAACCGAGAAGCACGTGACGGTAATAAGCAATAAGTTTAAAAGTATATGGAAAAAAATATACAAGCTCTGGAACGAACGAGTAAAGAATAAGAAATATGTAGAAGTAAAGCAGAAATGTGGAATATTCTAAAAAAAGAAATAAAAAGACAAATAGAAGTATGGACAAAAAAAGTATAGAGAAAACAGTGGACTTCTATGCGGGATTGAGAGAAGGGGAGTAAATGAAGATTTCACGTAGGAAGAAATGGAAAACGCTTTTAATAAAGTAGAACAGCCAAGAGCACTAGAGAATAAACGAATTAAAAGCTAAGATATAGAAGAAGATAGAAAATAGAAGAAAGAAAAGATTTATGGAGCTGCTAAATCAGATGTGGAGAGTGGGGATTATGTGCCCGGTACATAACAAAAGTTGTTGCTAATGTAGATAACTATAGAGAATTACGGTAATGAGTATCGGATATAAGATTGCCATGACTACAGTAAAAACCAGGCTAGAGAAAGACGCTTATGTATGTATGTGTATGCAGTTTTACAAGCAGCGTAGGATACAGTACCTAGGGAGAGTTTGCTAGAATGTCTGAGAAAGAAACGAGTACATGATGTAATGATAGATTGGGTGAGAAGGGTTTATGAAGATATGTGGGTTGTTGCAAAAGTGAAAATAAATGTATTAGATAAAATTAGGACATGAATGAGTGTGAGGCATGTGTGCCCTTTAAGCCATTTCCTTTTAAATTTATATATTTAAATAATGAATTTAAAAAAGTGCTTAGGAAAGGGGTCAAGCAAAATATGTACACTGCCATATACGAATGACATTATAATCATCATAGATAAGGGAGGACTAGGTGCGAATGTAAAGAAGATAAAGTAGATTATATTAAGGAATAAAGGAACGGAGGGAAGAATAAAAGAATTATAATGGAAGGGTGTGGTAATATGAGTCTTAAAGCATTCAGGTATATAGGATTTATTTTTAAAAGTACAGGCGGGTATGTGGAATATGTAAAATGGGTGCAAGGACTGGCAAGAAAGTAGTGGAGTATTGTGTTGAAGAAGTGGGAAAATAATTGGTGAACAATTTTCGAGTGGCATGTAAATTAGGTGAAACGTATGTGAATTGATTTTAATGTATGCAGTAGATGTGTGGAAAACCAAAGTGTAAAATTGCATAAAGGGTGAGCAACTATGGTTTCTAAAGCATAAACTGGTGATTGAAAAGCCAATTTTACTATACATAATGATTCAGGAAACAAATAGAGTATGTTTGCAGTGTGAGGCAATTAAGAGAATAGCGTATTATAAAATTATGTTATGTAAATTAAAGGAAAGAGACTGGTAAAGGGGGGATGAAAAGCGTGAATCTCAGTGGATAATAAAGAGAAAGATAAAGTATGAAAAACTAGGGTTGTCGGAGAATATAGTCAATAAGTAGTTAGTAAACTTAGCAACTTGGGTGAAGGAGAAAGGGAGGAATATGGAAATTGCAAGGTATAGAAGAAAGTGTCAATTTGGCAAGAGCTAGATGTGTATTATAAGATAGAGAGAGAAAAAGCTGAATGGGACAAAGTTATGGAATTTTTATTAAATGTGAGTGAAAGGTATACATAGAAGCATTTGGCAGAGGAGTGCGAAGAAGTATGTGACTGAATATATGAAAAAAAATGGTTTTGGGGTAAAAACTAATAAAATTGGAGTGGAAAACAAATGAAAGAAATAACTAATAAAGGTATTTTTTATTGATTTGTGAAATCAATTTGTAAAAAAATTATCTATCCCGTCAAAATAGCTAAACATAAATATAATTACAATGTTTCAAAATTTACACGATGTATTAGTTTTTATCATGCAAATTAACTTTTTAACTTTTGATGCTAAGACGATTCTGATCAATGCAAACCCTTAGAGATGTTGAACACACAGGATGAATTCGGTTTTGCCTAAAATGTAACTAAATTTTTTGTACAATTATTTGTGTATGACAATAATCCTAGTCATTTCTTCATTTTTGTGAACCTATTTTTTTTGCTTATTGTATATGCATAGGTCTCATTTAGTCTGCGAAGGGCGCCGACTGCCAGCCTGCCCCCCGTGAAGACGACGGTTCCACGGGGTGGTAGGGCGACATGGGGAGGTGGTTTTTAGTAGGTATACCTGTTCCGGGGAGTCCCACACTCTGTCTATAAAAGATTTCCTAACTTTCTGCTAAAAATAGGTCTCTTTTAGTCACATTAATAAAAAGCTTTTTAGGAATTCAATACAAGGTGTTCCAAAATTAACGCAATATTTCAAAGATTTCAATTTGCCGACATTAGTACAATAAAGTAGTGTTAGTGTTAGTAAAAATGGAGGGTTACGCAATAATAATGTGTTTTCATGTTTCCAAAACATGACAAAATCTCAAAAATAATGAATCTTTGGCGGCCATAGTTCGAAAATTTAATACAACATATGACCGAAATAGTGTTTTACCTAACCGTGAAGAGATCAATTAATAAATGAGGGCGACTGGATTACTTAGAGACGCTAAACACACTGGTCGTCCAAAAATAAGCCATTAAAATGTCAATATCGAAGCAGTTCATGAGAGTGTTGGTGAAGATCCAAGAATATTAATTCGGCTTCGTGGAGAATAATTGCAAATTCAAAAAAGCTTTCTACCAAAACTCCATCCAAGCCTATAGATACCTGTGTATTATAGAAGAAAATGGTTATTATGGAATAATACCTTTATAATCATCAAATAATTTTGCTTTCTTATGTATTTTTTACATATATTTCCCACTAGTTGGTTTCTTACCTTATTATTTATATGTATAGTGGTGTTTTCTCAAATGTACTTCCATATCTAGACAGTTATCAGATAAACTGTTAAATTAATTTTTGGCGTATTTTACAAATTTTATATTTCACATTTCTAATTAGATGGCTATATATGCCAATTAAAAATTTGCTATATTTTTTTGCCAGACATAAAGAATTTAATTTCAATCTAGGTTTTCTATTCAAATAAAAAACAATTTCTACAGTATGTATAATTTTGTCGAAATTTGTAGAAATAAAGATAATTAAAAAAATGGTGATGTGGCCATCATAGTACTTTCCCTATATTTTACTCGAAAACTATGAAGTTTACGCGAAAAGGCTATTCTTAATGATTTGTTTACTTTTAAATTCTCTACAATTATTTGTAATACAAGTTTCATGTTAAATAGTTTATTAGCAATTGGCAAAAAGTGTCAAAATTTTCAATTTTTACTTTTTTTCTCAAAAGTTAAGAACTTTATGAAAAATATATTCAAATAAAACTTGTTCAGTTTTTTATTCTCTTTAACTTTTGTTTGAACCGTTTTTTAAATGTTTTTATATTTAGAAGAATATCACGAAAAAACAAAAAAACGCCTCTAGTAAACATCCACTTCCGGTTTATGAATGTTTACCAAAAGCTTTTCAATTCCAGTTTTTAATGATAAAACCTTAAGTTTAAAGTTTCATATAGGGAAAGTAAAAACTAATCTGATACTTTAACTACTTAATAACTTTCATAAATGCGTACATTTTCGACATATAATTCAAAAATTAAAACAAGGTATGATATGATTTTATAAACTAATTCATAACTTTTTCAAGCTAAAATGAACACGCTTTCTTATTCAATTGTTTCCAAACATGGGATCGCCTATACGAGCACAGTCTTCGTCCCTCATCAGCAACATGTTTGTAATAATATATGCAATAAAACACAGTAACCATATTCTTGACACTCTATTTTTAATAATTAGAAAACACACGAAAATATTTCATAAATCTACAATAAATGAGTCTTATTAAGACAAAAACAAATCACTTTTGAAACAACTACTTCTCTGGCCAATACCTCGACAGATATTGAGTAAAAGTAATTTGCCTCTTACAAAATCAATTTTATAATAAAGCTGTAGTGATCGATACATGTGTCTGCGATGGTTATAAACTTGAGTGTTAAATGATTTAATTGCTTTTGCTAATGTATTTTTTATGACATCAACCTAAATTAATTTTTTGTTTTTAATTTATCACACCATAGTCACTCACAAACTATTTAACGTACATTTAACCATTTTTAGATTATTTTACAGAAACAAGTACGTTTAAAGTAGTATTGCTTTGATAGCCTTGCTATTTCTGACTAATACCATATTAAAATATAATTATAAATTGCAAATCTTAAAAAACAAGTTTAACAATTAAAAAATAAATGCTCAATTTAATTGTTGTAAACATTCATATTACAAATTTATTTCTTGACTCTTATAATAACTGAGAGCGCTGATAACCGCATTCAAGTAAGTTTTTGTACGCTACAACCTTCATAAATATTATGATATTTATTTAGAAGCTATAAAGAATATAATAAGTTAATAATAAGTGCTCTATATAGGAAACGTTTGAAATAACCTACCCTTTTTCATAAAAATTCCATCTTGCTTCAAGTTGCTTCTCACTCTTATACATTCTTAATGAATACTAAAATGAAATTTCTATGAGTTACCCCTGCATGTTTTAAACTATACATCTTCCTTTCCCGCTGGAACTTAATATAATATACGTAGTTATAAATAAGTCAATAGCGGTATTCATAAGTTTAAAATTTTATATATGATACATTGGCATTATATATTTAAAATTAGTGATATATTTTATAATTATATAACTATATTATGAAGTTTAAATTACTGCAAGGCGATATAGTGAGAAAAATAAAACTTGTAATATTATAAACCTCTTAGTTAGGGTATTATGTACTAAACTGATTAGTGTATGCTAACTATAAATAATTAACGACGCTATTAAAATTTCATTTCAGCTCGCTGTTCTCCATGCATTATTTAAATTTAATTGAATGAAACGGGGAAATAAACACATCCATTAATTCAAATCACGAGAACTCCCTTTTTACGTCAAGTATCGGGAGTTTTGTGAGAGTTGGCCAGCGTGTTAAAGCTTGAAGCTAGACAGAAGGCAAACAATACATCGACAAGATGACAAAGTGCTGATTCTAAATTGACCCTAGAAAAAGCCCTTATACAATAATGCACGGCAAGTTCCTCCATTGTTTCTACGCCGTGGATTTCCCATTGAGTTATCCTACCCAAGGGGATTACATGTTTGTAACACTCCTTTTGAGGAGATCAATATCCCGCAGAGGTGGCTTTGCACTTGCTATAAAATCGTTTTTTTTTGCAGATGTTAAATAGGGGCGCAGGGATCGTGCGATATTTATCGCGATATCCGCTCATATAACTATAGACACTTAAACAGTTTCGAAGTTATAGGGGTAGGCTTTGTAGTGTGAATATATTTTTTGGTTATAAACGTAAAATTCTAAACCTAAAGTGTTATGCTTAGCACATCGATTTTTTATCATACATATAAGATGAGAAACAGTTTAAAATTGTTGTAGTATCTAATAATATTATATAATCTTAAGTTGACTAAAAACCTTTTAAGATAGTAAACAGCAGAATTAACAGTGTTATATATGATGAAAATAAATAATTGTGATTAATTAAAATACAAAATCAATATTTAATCAGTAGTTCTGAGCAGGTTTGTTTATTAAAATATTTTTTTAACAGGTAATGAAATTATTGCTTTAAATAATCAATTATAAAATTATTCATATAAAATGTCTCAATTAACTTTTAAACTACTCATCATTATTGTACAATAAAACGCAAGCTGACAATTGAGTTTATATTTAAATAAGACTGGATAACCACAATCCAACAATATTAGGTTAAGATAATAATGTTAAAATTGCCCAATTATTAATTTATTGTCACAAGAAACAAAAACAATATTTTAAAGTAACTAATTAAATTAATAAATAATATTTTCGTATAAAAAAATATAGACGCTTAATAAAATAATGACAGTTTTACAATTGAAAATACTGATAAAATCAAAATTTTACACAACTGTCCTAAAGGAGAAAAGTATATATATACAACATCTTTATTACAGTAACATATTTACAAAACTACATATATACATTATGATTAGTGTTAGTCCGTCACTGTCTGGGCTATCGACCGTAGGTCTTTCTGCCCGGAGAAGAGTATAATTTCCTGAAATCCGCCGAAATCTTGTTATCTTGTCAACGATAGTTACAACCTATGTGGGACTGACCTTTCAGTTCTCCGTTGAGAATAAAAACACTATGTAGATGACATCTATTATCTAAATGTTTTACTAAGAATATGTTAAGGTTATCCATTATTATTGTTAATTGCTGATGTTGGTAATTCCCTAATTGTAGATGGCCCGCACAATTAGTAAATTAGTGCAACGTTTAGACAGTATTTGTCACCTAACATTTCTATCGAATTCCTAGTTCAGATTCGGAAAAGAAATACAGTTTCATTCCCAATAGAATAATTGAACTTGAAAATAGAATTTAAGAAATAAGAATTGCGTTTTTCGGATTATTTTCAGTTACACTACAATCCATTCCAGAAACTAATTGGAGAGATGAAGGATAGACGTAGACATAACTGCAATGTTATTTAATTTAATCTACTTGAGCTAGCTTTTAATTGATATAAAGGATGGCGACCCAGCGCGTATTTAAAATATACTTCACCCTTTAAAACCCAAGTTATTATGACTATAAACATGCAGCGAGAGAAGTGCTTGAATCTAAGGCCCTAATAATCTTGGATTGGTTTTTTAGATTAAATAAAACACCAAGTCAAATACTATATACAGGGTGTCCCGTTAATGTAGGGAAATATTCCTGGGGTCAAAATATGATGATTTAACACAATTTTTCTATATCCAAAAATTTATGTTTAAGCCGGAATTTGTCTTCAAAGTTTCAAAAATTTTAAAACATATTAATCGCACACAAAATGAGCAAAAATAAGCCAGAAATAGCAAAACTATTGCCCAAAGTAGCCAAAATCACAGCTATCATCAAGTAATATAGGTTTGGGTGCTCTAAATTGTTAAGTAGTTTGTAAATTTATATCAATTATTATTATTTTTTAAGTCAACATGTAAAACAAAATCACTAAATCAGTCAATCAATAAATCTACTAGTGCCCAACGCCCAACAATAATGGTATTAAAAAGGAATTTTCTGAACAGTTCTAAAACGTTAAATAAAGATATTCTAATTTCTTTGAAAGAAAAACTATTGCAATTTGGAGAGACGTATATTATTAGATAAATATAAATATTCAGTGAATGCAGAAAATGAAAGATGGCCAATGAACATTGGAGGCGTTGGAAAATAAACTAGAGTTTGCCACTAAAAGATTTTGCACTACTCTAGTGAAAAATAGTAAGCTTATGGTGGAAATTAATCATTTATATCTTCAAAGCAAAACACCGAAAAAATAGCAACCCCTAGCAGAGAAAATAAATTCGATTGTAAGAAAACTCATGCCATTTAATTGACATCATTAAAACCATCATTATATACCAACAAGATATTCTAATCAGTTTGGATGTCAAATCACTATTCACACAAATCCCAATAAAAGAGGCACTTGAAATAATCATTAAAAAACACAATCCGGTAGATGACATAATAGAACTAGCAAATCACTGCGTATCAACAACATATTTTACATAAAAAGGCCAGAATGCAAACAAATAGACGGCGCTCCAGTAAGCTCACTATTATCTCCAATCGTAGCCAAACTTTTATGGTAGATTTGATAACAACTTGCCATCAAAAACCGAAACTCTGACTCCAATATGTAGAAGGCAACTTCGACTTCCTGAATTATCTTAGGAGTTTACACCCGAAGATTCAATTCATAATGGAGATTGAGAAAGAAGGAAAGTCACCGTTTCTGAATATAACTAATTAGAAAAAAAGGCAGCCAACTGGGATATACCATCTATTAAACGGAGACTCAAACAAATTGACTCCGTAGCCAAAACATTGATTACAAGGTCAACCAAACTCACCGACAAAGACAACATAAACAACGATATGAAAACCCTCTGGTCCGCTCTCACACATTACAATTTTAAAGAAGCGAATATCAAAAAACTAATTCACAGAACGAAACACCCAAACAGCAGACAAATGGAAGAAAAACAATAAGAATCACACTCAACATTATCGCACATAAAAGAAAAACCAGATAAATAGATAATCTATTTTAATAATACGATAATAGGACAATTTCTATACCCGAAACAAATATAAAAAAATTATTTCGAAATCCTAAAGAGCACATCCCATTAGAGAACCAAGCAGTTTATAGTATCTTATGTGCAGATTGTAAAATCGAGCAAACAAACCGAAAAATTGGAAGACGAAAAGAGGAAGATAGACTAACAGTAAAAAAACACAATATTTCAAAATGTGGCAGCTACAAATAACAGATTCGATTTATACAATACATAAATACTTGCCCCAATTACCAATTACAGAGAAAGGATCATCAGAAAACTATCGATATAGAAAAAAATCTACTAAATTTTAACAAAACTAATGCCTGCACTATATTACCAAATTCATGTATTCGCCACAAACAAACCACCTCTAATCAATCGGAATAATGACTTAATTCGAAAGGGTCTATTCACAAGAAACCGAGTAAGCCAAGGATCTGCATAAATGCCGCAAACAAAGATCATATCACCAGTTAATTTTTAAATGAAAACTCTTAAAGATGGCAAATGGGAAATCGCCGAAAAGTCAAATTTTTGAAATTCAACTACGCAAAAAGGAAGCCATCATGTAACAAGAGATAAAATAGACAATCTATTTACTGCTAGTAATTACTACAATTCAATGTCTGGCGGTGTTTTCCTTCAAAAAGTCATTGTTTTAACTATAAGCTGTTAGTTCTTGCATAAATATTGTAAGATAACCGTGTAGTAATTTCTAATTAACAATACTCAATTGGTAAATTAATATTATATTTAATTTAAAATTTGGGAAAAACTGTAACAAAGAACATACAGTAGGACAGTAGTACAATCAATTTTAGGAGAATTCCATATTAAGAACTTTATTTTATTATTTCAATTAAAGAGGATTTTAAATTAATTATACAATTGGATTTGAATCCATCAACTGTATATATTTATTTCATTAACTTTTTAGTTTTTCCGTTTCATTACGTGTATTTCAAAATTAATAGATGAAAGCTTTATTGTGTCACATTTAAAACTTAGAAATCGAATAATTACATTAGTGTTTATATACAGAGTCACTGATATGTATGGAAATGTTTGGTTATCTCCTAAAGTAAGATATCTAGCCAAAAATATTAAGAAATTTCTACAATAAAGACAAATTAAGTTTACAAGATTAGTCAAAAAGTTAGGACTCAACAAACTTGCTTTTTCTTTAATGAAACATCCTTTTTGTATTCTATACTCTAAATTTCATCTCGAAATTCTAAACAAAATTCCGTTTTAGATATATCAAACATTGAAAATCTTTTTATACAAACATAGTTAGCCACCAAGTTACCTTTTAATGATTCCATCTTCATAATAATGCTATTTTATAAGGTTCTCAAAGTGTTGACCATTTACCTTAAGGGAGTAATGAACTCCCTGAACAAAATTGTGTAGGGAATCTAAAAGGGTATTAGGAGGAACACTAGAAATTTCATGCCTTATTAGTTCTTGTAACTCTTCCATATTTTGCGGTCTATTTTTGTAGACTAATTTTTTTATATGAACCTACAGAATAAAAGTCAAACGGGGTCATATCAGGAGACCTAGCTGACCATTCAATTACTCTACTGCGTCCAGTTTCATCTAGATATGCCCGCACCGAAGGTCCAAAATGTAGAGGAGCCCCATCTTGTTAAAACCATATTTGTTCTGTCGGTAAATTGGGATTCTTATTGTTCGGGAATAATCGTATAAGCTTTGGAATGATATGCTCTCGCAAATGTAATAAATCTCGTTCATCTGACAAATTTCTATTTATAAAAAAAGGTCCTAAGATGTGTCCTGTAATAATGCCATATCAAACATTTACTTTTTGTGGTCGTTGGGTGTGAACTTCCTTCATCTAATGTGGATTTTGGTGTGACCAATACCTACAGTTATGTCGGTTTACATGCCCATTTACACAAATATTATTTTGCTTGGATGGAATTTTTCTCATTTGCAATTTTTTAATGGAATGTCAACACATAAAACATTGTAATGTTTTTGAAACTGTCATAACTTCGACTTCTATCACCATACTAGGTATACTATAGTCTGTTCATTGGATCTTTCGTCGTACGTCACAAATTATCGCTTCGAGAAACGACGCAAAAACATTCAGTCTGATAAAGTAAACCAAATGCGTTAGAACAAGAACGCACTGTAAAACTTTCGTCGTTTTTTGAAGCGATAGTTTGTGACGTACGACAAAAGATCCAACGAACAGACTATAGGTATTAAAATTTCAATCCGCTTGTTTTCACTTAAACGTCGCAGCGTTGTTATTAGGTTGAAAACTTTGAGGGGTAACTTGAGGACTAAAAAAATGTTTTTCAAAGTTCGATATCTTTTAAACGGCTAAGTTTAGCTTTAGGATATATTTACGCTATACAAATTTTGTTTAGAATTTCGAAATGAATTGAAATATGTAATAATGTACAGGGTGTTCCATTTAAGAAAAAGCAAGTTTATTTCGTCCTGACTTTTTGACTGATCCTGTATACTTAATTTGTTTTTATTGTAATATATTTTCAAAACAAAACTAAAACTTTTGTAATTAAAAAATGTTTCGCTAGCTATCTTACTTTGAGAGATATCTGACCCTTCCATATATATCAGCGACCCTGTAGAACCTCTCTACAAAAATTGTTCTATTAAGGATAGATTTACAACAACAAATTTATTGATATACTCCCAAGGTCTATAAGTTGTCTTGGAAAAAAAGAAGGAGATTGATGTTGACTACGTAGATTTTTCCAAGGAATTTAAAGTTAATAATCTACTAATGAAGTTGGTTTTATATTAAAACTTTAATAATAATTATTTATATAATGTACGGGTTAACACTGCGAACCCATTATTTTTAATATGTTTCTTAGTTATATTGCCAACATTATTAAAAATAGTAAATTATTAATCGAAGCTGTTATGTAGATTTATGTACCATCTAAGAAATTGTGTCTTCCTTCGAAAATAAATTAATAATATAATAGAGTGCTAAACAATAAATAAGCTATTTATAAATCAAGCAAAATGTAGTATCATTTCGTTCTATCGCAACACAATTGAAATTGAATTGATGAGGTGGATACATGATGAAATTCCATAATATATTAAAATAAAACAAGACAGTTGGCAGGGTTTCATTTTTATTGTTGATCACTGCAATATATGATATCACTAAAAAGTGGATTCATCGGAAAAATAATTACTTATGATTACTAAGTAATCATCTGCCTGATTTATGTTACATTGATCAACAATTAAACTGAAACCCTTCAAACCGTGTTGTTTTATTTCAACAAAAAAAATACCATTTAAACGATGTGTGTTTGAATTTCAAATTTTAGTGAGTTCCTTCGTATATTCGAGAATGTTTTATGTAATGACCTAATAAAGGAAAACATTGATATATTTGTCGGTGGTGATTTTAATATTGATATATTAAATGAAAATGAAAATAAAACATTTGCCTTTAAACATTTACTATATAGTTATAATCTGGAGTTAGCCATAAATGACCCCACTAGAATTACTCATACAAATAAAATCTGTATAGATCACATTATAACAAACATACCACATATAAGCGCAAGAGTAATTGAAACCCATATTTCCGACCATAACGGTCAATTAATTCAAATTAAAACAAAAGAAAAGTTTAAGAAGAAAACAAAATAAATCTTAATCAAAACAACATTGACACACTAAATAATATTCTACATCAACAAAATTGGGAACTACTATTAGAGAGGTGCAAAAGCTCCGAAGACTATTTCACTAAATTTTACAAACACTTTTTAGACATATACAATCAATGTTGTCCAACAAAAGAAAAAATTATAAACAATTTCAAATCAAAAACGCCATGGTACACTGATTCACTTCGACAAATGAAAAATGATATGAAATTTTGTTACCAACTGTACAAATATACAAAATCTAACCAATTACATATAAAGTACAAATATCTCAAAAAACAATACAGTCATTCACTACAGCAAACTATAATTCAGTGATAATAAATCAATCAAATAATAAAAGTAAAACGTTATGGAACATCTTAAAATCAAAAACGCAAAATAATATACTAGAAACCCTGAGCTATATTATTGACAACGAAAATAATATGAAAGTAGAAGATCCACCTAAAATCGTTAATCTGATGAACCAGTATTTTGGTACGGTTGGTAACAAAATTCATATGAGTAGTACTCACTCAAATTATTCATTAAACGCATTTGTGGCAGACTCCATATTTCTCCATCCATTGACAGAAGATGAAATAATAAAAAACACACTTAAAATGAAACCCAGTAACTCTCTAGATATAGATAATGTAACAGCGTTGGTGCTTAAGAAAATAATAACTAGTATAAGTAATCCACTAACCGTCGCTATTAACTTATTCTCTCTTTCAGAAGGCACATTTCCATCACTACTAAAAACAGGCAAAATTACACCGATATTAAAAAAAGGAAACCCGCATTTACTAAACAACTACCGACCAATATCTATATTATCGGCGTTCTCGAAAATATTTGAAAAAATAGTATGTGAAAGACTATATAATTTTTTTGAACACAACAATATCTTATCTAAGGAACAATTCGGCTTCCGTAAAGGGCGGTCAACAATACATGCCATGGCGAATTTTCTAAAATATATCTTAGACAACATCGAAAAAAACTCAAAAGTACTTTCGATCTTTTTAGACCTTACAAAATCATTTGATTGCGTGCCACATGAGTTATTGTTGAGCACTCTATAACTATGAAATAAGAGGAAATTGTCATCGCCTTCTTGCATCATATCTCAACAATCGGATCCAAGTAACAACTGCCAATATAAATGATAACGTATACATGTCAAATACCATAGAATTGACAGTAGCACTACCACAGGGGAGTATTTAAAGCCCTCTACTATTTCTCTTGTTCATAAACGATATACCACTTTCCATTAATAGCCACATTACGATGTTTGCGAATGATACTACTATCAACATCAGTGATAAAGAAATATCTCACCTAAATGATATCACTAACGAAGTTTTACATGAGCTAAGCATCTGGTTGGAAAATAACAATCTTCTCGTAAACGTGGCAAAAACTCATATCATTAATTACAAATCAATACCTGACCAAACAAATGGTAGAGGAATCAGACCAGGTAAAGTTTCTAGGCATGACTATCCAGAGCAATCTAAAATGGGATAATCATATTGATAATCTATGCTGAAAAATAGAAAAATACTCAAACCTCATTTACTCTACGCGAAAAGATTTACATGAAGAAGCTGCGCGTGTGGTATATATGTCTTACTGTCAATCGCAAATTACATATGGAATCATATTTTGGGCAAATACGACAGAGCAAAATTGGAAGAAAGCATTTACTATGCAGAAACTACTTGTTAGAGCAGTTGGTAACCAAAAACCGAACACCAGTTGTCGCTTGCTTTTCAAGCGGTTGCGGATGATGCCACTTGCCAGCCTGTACGTTTATGAAAGTGTAAAATTTGTACACAATAATATATATTTGTTTGAAGATAGTCAAGTCTTTTACAAATATAATACTAGGGAAGGAACTTTAAGAATACCTAAACACCAACACTCTTAGTACCATAACTCGCACATTGTGCAGTGTAGAAAACTTTATAATGTGCTTCCAAAACATTTTAAAAACCTAAATGGAACAACATTCACCAAACGAATGAAACATTTATTAACAGAAAATTCGTATTACTCTGTAGAAGAATTTCTAAATCACTGTGATAGTAATTTGCGATAGACAAACGTCAAACTGTCTCATTAATTTAATACTTGACATTGTCTATTATTATTCATTTTATCAGTCGACTATATATTTCATCAGTTGACTATTTATTTAATGTTTTTGTGCATGCTATTTTTAATTCTTACTTTTAATTGTAATCACACTATTTTAAATTGTTTTTTTAGTTAATAAGTTTTATATTTATGACTATATATCTGAATTATGTCTTGACACTCCCATGAATGTATACACATTTGCTCTGGAAATAAAGAAATGAAATGAAATGAAATGCATTGATTTAGCGGTGTGAAGGAAATTTACATTTTATATTTTCAACGTAATTTCTTGGGATGTTGAGTCCTTACATAACTTATTTTATAGACTTGTTATATCAAAATTCAAGTATTATTTTACAAAGTAGTCAACAACCTAGTAATCCTGGTATGTCATTCGGACCAGAAGTTGATTTGGAGCCCAATTAGACTCTATGTTTACAATGTTGGTGGAATTGCTATTCTCAAATTGAGGATTGTGATCAGCAGGTTCTTGATATAATGTAGTAAAATGGGAAGCAAAAGCCTTAACTATATCTAATGGTGACCATAATTCAATTTGGTGGGATCGAACTATCATTTTTTTAAATTAATGAAACTTCTTGGGTTTATTACATAAGTTTTTACCGGATTCAGGCATAAACCGTAAATATTTAGTGCAAGATCGAGATTTAGCCTTACTGCGCGACTGAGTAAGTTTCAACCTAAAATATGCAGAAAGTGGATACTTTTTCATTAATTTGATGTATTTTTTCTTTCTTTTTTAATACAAACTTTAACTCACGTAAAACCCAATAAGAATATTTAGTATTAGATCGACGAGTAAAAGGAACTCAATCTCAAACTCAAATGTAGTGTATAGTTTGTCGTAGAATAAGCAGTACTTATAAAACAACAAAATAGTACATAAATCCAAGTAATGTCACCGATTGAATCATACAATTTTATAAAGTCGGCTGTTTTAAAATTAAAGGCAATGCAATTAATGAAAAGACCTTGTACATCATTTAAAAAAACATATTATATTAGTAACGATCAAATCCAGAATCCTACAGTAATGATTCTTTATAGCATTTAGTTGTTCCAGACCAAGAAACTCCACAGAATTCAATAAGTATCTACAGTTATTTGCAGAGGAATAAATAAAATAGCCGTTCATAGTATAGCCACCCATAATAATTCAATAAGTCAAACTATCAAGTACAATAAAAAATTGCATTAACTTATCAAAGCATATTGGTAGATTAAAATAGACATTATTAATATAAAATTCTATTTAATCAACAATCACTTTTACGACAAATAAATCTATACAAAGTCGAAATAAATTGTTTGTATCAATAGAGATTTCCGGGGATAGCAGGGATGAATAGACAGCTAATAGAACTCCGGAGACAAATTTTATATTTGATAGAAATTGATCAAGATCTTTACGATAAATTATGTACTTATTACCTAAAAGTTCACTATTTACGACATCTTACAATTGAATAATCACTGACGGCATTGTGACAAAGCATTGCATTTAGAATTTAAGCCGCAGACTTTTTGGTAGTATACTGATATAACTGCAAAATCATCTTCGAAATTGCTGGTCCACCGTCTTTTGGTTTCCTTGTCTCCTGGTAATGTAATGAGAAGTGTAGCATGCATTGACTGGTCAATATCATCAATATTCCCACAATGGTCTATTTCGTTGTTTATCAAAGTTGGTCCAGAAGGTGATAAGAAGACCAGATTATGACTCAGATCATTAACAGTATAATATTTATCAAACTGAGGTTTAGCGCACGTTTGTAATCTTAATCCTTTCAAAATTTCACGGCTTTCAGCTGACGAGTCCCTATTAATAAAGAGATCAAAACCTTTTACGTGTGTAGTACTTTGTGAAGCTAATTTCACCAAATTTAAATTATTAAATTTAATCAAAATTTTACGCTGATTTTCAGCTAAAACTTTGTATTAAACCTGAAAACGATTTTTTCGACAGTTAAGATGCTATAATATAAAATAAATATACTATTGAATGTATGGATAATTCAATGATTATACCTATTTTCTATAATTAATTTTGTTTAAAATGTGCTTAATGTTAAAGAATTTGCTCTCATTGATAATATCAAATTCAACTATTACGTCAACTAATTTGTATTATTCAATTTCTGTCGAAGTATTAGCTAGAGAAGTAGTTGTTTCAAATTAATTTGTTTTGTAGTCTTAGTAAGACTCATTGTTGTAGATTCACGAAATGTTTCCGTATTTTTAAATTTATTATTACGTCAAATTAAGTAATAATTTAGTTTCCTTACTGAAACATTTCTATTGTTTGTAATAACCTAATTCATTAATTAATCTCCAATTTTAAACCATTGTAACGCACGTTTTGCAATTTAATTTAGAGTTTGTGTTTAGGTATTTTATGTTACTTTACAATCGTTATTTTTAAATAGTGCCGTTCGAATATAGAATAATTCTGTCAATATCCCTACGAGTCATTAACCTTTCCAGGAAAATTTACATCAAGTGCACGGCTGTGCTTTTATTTCTAAAAATACGTTGGCGCTTCTCGGCGCGCCATATTCTTCGAAAGCACGAATCATTTGTAGGATCCATTCATTTCAATCATGGCGTGTATCTGGCGGAAATGGGGTCATTTTCAACACGTTATGATTCGACTTTATTCTGATTAATGGCCGGCCTGCGTACATTTGACAGAAATTGCATCATTCTGCACCTATATTTGTATTAATATTATATATTTATCGGTAAATAATAAATGAAATAGTAGTTCGTCAGGCTGTGACCTATTTAACATGTTATTAAGTTTTAATATAATAGTCTCGCGTAAGTTTGGTTAAAGTTACGAAATGCATACTGAAAGTTGTTATACGGTGTAGTAATTAAAGTGTAGTTTAATTAAAAATTTGTAAACATTATAAGGTTAAAAATAACTATTTATAATTATGTTTTGCTGATATTCTCGGCATAAATAACTAAAATATAATAATATAAATAAAAATATTTAATAAAATAATACAATGTTGCAAAGATGTTTTAAAGGCCCACCGGAATAAAATTAGCTTTGTTGCTCGGTTTGATTCAAGAAGCAATTTAACGCTTAATGATTAGGTTAATACTTTAACAAAGTTCAGAGCACTTTTTAGAGCTTAAACATCTAAAGTTTTCCGAAATCATAAAAAAATTCGTTCTTAAGAATATTAGTAGCATACAAAAATAAATAGCTATATTTTTGCCTATCCCAGAAACCGAAAGGTCAAATTAAAAGTTTTCCAAAATTATGATAATGTATTTAACCAACACCAAAAAACGTGACTGGTATTCTGGCATGAATTTTTAATTAATTGAATACTTTTATGTATTATAACCAGTTATATCTTCGGAGGGTAGAACAAAAATGCAAACTAAGTAGAAGACATCTTATTCGTAACACTATGAGCAACATCTATTGAACAATTAAATTCTTGATTTTATCAAAACATAATCTATCTTTACTGTAACACTACTTCATTCTAACCCTGAAGACTTTGGACAAAGACTTGGTCTTATGTGATCAACCTTTAAGTACTTATTATTATTATTATTATTATTATATACGTGATGTTATGGAAGTTTAATAAAAGGTGTATAGATGCGTATGTGAGGCCGACTTTAATGTATCAGGTGGAAGTCCCTTACAAAAAAATGCACTTTGTCGTGGTGTGAGGGCTCAATCATCTAAGATGAGTAGTAAGTGATTCAAAATTCGCGAATATAAAGACGAATCTTAGAGATAAAGTCCGAAATGAAATTGTATCCATAATTGCAACTAAAATCCAAAGCCATATTTTAAATGGCCAAACCAATAAATATTTTTCATTGATACTTGACTGTACTCCCGATATTTCACATGTAGAGCAAATTAGTATAATTATTAGATTAGTCAACTTCAACAATTTTAAGACAGTTACCGATTCAAACCAGAATCAATTTGACTTCTTTTATCAAAAAGGAACTGCCAAAATATAATTTGGACATAAACAGTTTAAGGGGGCAGGGTTACGCTAACGGTTCAAACATGCGCGAGAAAAACAATGGTCTGAAAAAGAGATTACTGCAACTAAATCTGCAAGCTTTTTAGGTACCGTGTGCTGCTAACAGCTTAAATTTAATAGTCAAAGAACCGATACTTGTTCTGCTACTCTCTTGATTGAACCAAATTTTTAAATTGGGAGAAGTAAAACTATTATTATGTTATGTTATTTAAAACTCTCGTCCGTAAGGACACGTATTAGTTATCTGAAAATAAAGAAATGAAACATAACACGAGTTTTACTTCTCCCTATAAGTCAAAGAAGCAGTTAATCTTAATTATTATACTACTGTGGGTTTCATTCAAGAATTGCACAAGTATTTCTCAAGTTCTAAAGATTAGATGGTTAAGTAGAATAGATGTCATAAAAATATTACATAATGGCATACCAGAGATGTATGATGTTTTTTGACCAAAAAGCAAAATATGACACTAAATGAATAATAAAATAGTTACGTCTTTATTTGTTCAATTCAAGTATGGCATTCAGTATTAGTAAAAGCAAAATTCTACAATCTGCTAATATGAAAATTCAGATCGCTTTAGATGCTTTATCAGATTTGGAAAAAAAAATAGTAGGATCAGGAACTGACGAAAAATTTTAACTGCCGAAAAATTAGGAATACAAACTGTATTTGAACCTTGTAGACCCTTAAGGCCACCAAAAACAAAGAAAAATTTTGAACTTTTAATGTATACTTGCATTTTAGATCAAGCTTTAATGTCGGTAAAAGAAAGTTGATTTGTTGTTTAGCCACGAAAACTTATTTATTTTTTTATTTAAACTCTGTGATGATCAAGATAAAAAACAGCTCATCATTAATTGTAATCATTTAAAAGAAATACTTCATACAAATAATAGTTCGTCTGATATAGATGCTGCTGACTTGTGCGAGGAAATTATATTATGTCAATCGCTTTTTAAAGATTTTAACAATGATGTAAAAATTCTTAAATTTATACTTCATTGGTTCCGCACACAGGCGCTGACCAAGATTAGCGCGGATTGAACAAATTCAAGGTAGACCAGAATATGGCCGATAGATGCATAGGTAAGGAATTGCTTAGTCTGAACTATGCAGACCCTCTGTATCGAGTGATCCCCAGTTTCAATTACCTTATTACCACATGTGAGGTCCTGCTATAATTGATCTTTTTTTCCTAGCTGTATGTGTGACGTACATGGATCGTTAAACATGGAGTGAATGACTCTCTAACGTCCAAACACGCTGAAAAAGAGCCAATGTGCCTATGGAAGCTTGCGGAAAAACAACTGAGGATAAGCTAGAAATGCAGTGAAGGCGAGCTTCTCGGTGGTCTTAAAAGTCTAAATCTAAAGACCACAATAACATAATGAGTGCAGCCGCCAGTAAGAGGACGAAGTTTCTTATCAAGAGCGGCACGGAGCCAAGTAAAGCTCGGGTAAAGCATTAGTGTCCCTCTAGAGAACACCCGAAGAAGCAACCAAGAAACCTCAATCAACTTGAAGTAAAATATATCGCATACAAGTCACGGCCAAAAGGGTGAAAAGAAATAGTGCCTATCACCGCTAGCAACACTGTGTCTTACAGCGAAGCAGCAACTGGTGTCAAAATATGTAATCCTAGAAGGGTTTCCAGAAAGCCTTAGACCACGGAACAGATTTAAGCCATAAGGTCATTGTTGATAAAATAAATGGTAATGGAAAGAAGAGAGTAGTTAATCCCAAATTTACCAGTAACCAGGGTGGCTTGAACTGCCATGTGCTGACCTTACCACAGCCGACTAGCTAAAGGGAGCATTGGCCCATCACAAGCTGCATGAGGGTGCCAAGATAAGGATACTGGAAGAGGAAGATATGCCTCACCCCAAAATCCTGAATGCTACTATCCTACTAGCGAGGGTTACATGAATATTAAGATATTATCACTGGTTTAGACAAGAAAAGACTTGAAGGCCTCAAACCGGAGAGTACTATGGAGAAATCCGGAGGGAGGTCACGCTGTTGTTGAACTCACAGTCTGTTGACAGCGTGGAGAAAAATCAACTATTCATTTGGCCTGGTTGAACTGAAGTAGGAGGGAGCTAAGCGACGTGGGGCTAAAAAAGGACCTTTTCTAGGTCCAGCCACCCAAAACACAAGCAAGAAAGATTCCTCCGTCGTCAACTACGACTAAGGCTACAAAAGGCCCTACTCGATCGATGGGGATGGATACAAGATAAACCCTTAAGGCAAAAAACTACACGAATGGTGAGCATTTTGAACATGTACTGATGAAGGTTTAAATTATATAACACTTGGTTTGTTTCACAATTTTTCTAAGTGTAATTAAATTTAAACCTTCTTAAACTAATTGTCTCTAACAATTTAGATACTATTAACAGAGGTAACGAGCCTTTCCTTATAAATACAATGCAGGATATGTAGGATTTCCCTCTTGACGCCTTCACAGCAAGCACAATTCAAAATTGGCATGTTGTGGAAAAAAAAACCTCTTTATTGGATCATCAGGAAATTGAGTTCGAAATTGAGGGTACAGAGGATGTTAATGTGTAGAAATCTAAGGAACATAGACTGGAGACTCTATAAAGAGTGCTTATGCGTGGAAACCCATGAACTCTACCTCAACATACAGACTACGCAAGAGTAAATATGACATCATACTGTCACTAACCCAATACGCCCTCAATACCATAGTAAAATGATGTCTGGGGGAAGGCGTGGTCCAAGAGTAGGAAAAAAGGTGCAACGTAGGGCACTGGATAAAAATATTAAAGGTAATAAAATATGTTAATTGACCTCTCACCAACCAGAGCTACGGTCACGCGTCTCCTTACAAGACATTTCCAAGTGAAGTACCATTTTCACAAGATATGTAAAGTGGACCATTTGTAGACCACTGTGAATTGGCAGAGGGAATGGACGAACATATTTTATGCGTATGTTGAGCACTGGCTATCATCAGACTAGCCGTAACCGGAGAAATTGCAATATTGCTAGACAAATCAGGACATAGCCTTCTAGGGGATTAATTGATCTTACTTAGGAAATTAAAATCCTGGGAGGGTACTATTATAAAAGTCTAACAGGTCACAGTGTTGTAAGGTTGTCTATAGCCAAACGGCCCCGTCTAATCTAATCTAATGAGGTAGTACTTTAATAAACAAAAGTATAAGGGTGTATGAAGAAGCACATGTTCAACCTCTAGAAACAGAGTTAGGCAATGAAGAGAATAGCGAGTTTTAATAAATACTTTTGTCGGGATATAAGGGTGGGAAAAGTGAGTGAATGAGTGCATAAAAAGAGAGAATAGCTTTCGTTTCTGAAGCTCATACTGGATAGATTGAACATGCAGTGTGAATTAATTGGGAAAGTAGCAATTTTTGATATAGGTTGTGTGTATCAAAGGATCGTATTTAAATGAAGAATGAAATAAGATTACGAAATGGCGAAGATGTCAAAAATATTTTAAATGAATGATTGAAGATTGAAGTAAACCTAGCAGCTTGGATTAACGAAAAAGGGAAGGAAGTGAGTTTGAGGGCATAGCCTCTTAAGAAATGAATTGACCTTTCCTAGGAAATTGAATTCCTGGAAACATATTAGTAGTAGTGTACTAGTACAAAAGATCTAACCAGGTCGCAGTCCTTTAATGCTGTCTATCGTTAAATGACCCCATCTAATAAATTCTAATCTAATAAAGTAGAAGTGTGAAGAACAAAAGTGTATTGGTGAATAAAGAGCGAGAGAAATAAAGAGTGAAGCTATCGTTTCTGAAGCACATGTTCTAACCTCCAGAAACAGAGAGTGGCGAGTTTTGATAAATTTTGATAAATACTATTGTGTAGAGGGTGGAAGTAGGGGAAAAAGAGTAAATGAGTACATAGAGAGAGAACAAAAAATGTAGTAAATTAATGGTTATAGATTGAAGTAAACCTAGCGGCTTAGGATAAAGAAAAAGGGAAATTTTATGAGAGGCAGGGGAAGATACAATGATTTGTTTAAAATGAGGCATGTGTATGAGTTTGCAGAAGTACCCGAGTAAGAGTAGATGTAGATCAGGAGAGATGAAAGGGAAGCTGTATAAGAGGAAGCTATGGAAAATGTGTAATATCTGCAAATATTGGGAGAGGGATATCAAGGAAGTGAGAAAAGGATAATCTAAATGTTTTTTAACAAAATTTTGAATAAAAGAGAAAAAATGAAAATACTTATGTTACTAATGTAATATACAACTTCTGAAAATAAAGTTTGGTGAATAGTTCTATAATATAAAAGTAAATAAAATATTAGTGAAAGTTACCTTACTGTCACGTCCCATAACTATACACCGCTGAGATCTGCTATACATGTCCTGGAAATTTTTCAAGAAGGCTGCTTTTGGAATGGAGATCAAAAGCTTTGTCACGTTTCGTTGGATGTCATGAATATCGTCAAATATCTTTCCTTTAAATGCTGCTAGCTACATAGAAATTTTGAACCGTTTCATGAAACACAGTGTAGGGCCCTAGTATGCACAATAAGGTTCAAGGTTTTTTGTTCAGGACAATGCTCACCATTACACAGTCAATACCATCAAAAAGTTCCTCGCAAAAAGCAAGAGATGCAAATTGAACATCCACTATACACGCCAGATTTAATCCTACATCCAATGAAACATGGCAGACTTTTGAACTCCATCCCAAAAGAATCCTGCTTTAATGTTACAGGACGATCCACCAAACTTTATTGCCAGAGGTTGTATTTAGGATAAAATTTTTCAAAGATGTACTAGTTATAACAAACCAATGTCACTTCCGACCAGAAGTACATAAATTTGTAGAAATATAGGGTCCGCCAATAAGGGCGCGTGAAATTTAAAATTGAATAAAACAAGTTGAGTGTGAAATTTATTTTTCATTCACCGCGGCTCCGTTTGGTAGCCCGGATCCGGGAGGTCCAATTTTCGATGACTCTGGAGCACATATCGACCTCAATTTGAGCGATGGCGTTGCGTATGTTGACTTTGAGGTCATCGGTGTTTAGAGGCTTGTTGGCGTAGACCAGCGACTTGAGATAGCCCCAGAGAAAAAAGTCTAAAGGCGTTAAATCGCACGATCTCGGTGGCCAGTTGATATCGCCTCCGCGCGAGATGACCATGTCCGGAAATCGCTTGTGCAGAATGTCCATTGTGTGGCACGTGGCGCCATCCTGCTGGAACCACATGTGGTCCGTGTCCATATCATCCAGTTTAGGCCAAAAGAAGTTGGTTATCATCGACCTGTAGCGCTCCCCATTGACGGTTATGGCCGCCCCAGCTTCGTTCTCGAAAAAGTACGGACCGATGATGCCGCCGGCCCCAAATCCACACCAAACAGTGACTTTCTGGGGATGCATTGCCACTTGGTGGACCTCGTGTGGGTTGTGCTCACTCCAAATGCGGCAATTTTGCTTGTTCACATACCCGTTCATCCAGAAATGAGCCTCATCGCTGAAGATGATTTTTCGGCCAAAATGGGGGTCTGCTTCCAACTGCTCCAGAGCCCAGTCAGCGAACGCCCGACGCTGTTTGTGGTCGTTTATCTTGAGCCCCTGGGTCAATTGGATTTTGTACGGGTGCAGACCCAAATCCAGATGCAAAATTCTGCGAGTTGATGTCTCCGAAAGGCCAAGTTCCTGTGCACGACAAAAAATGGACTGCCTCGGGTTCTCGCGCACACTCTCACGGACAGTAGCGATATTTTCGTTCGATCGGGCGTTTCGTCGACGTGTCAGTGTTGGCTGGTTGTTTACTGAACCAGTCGACTCGAATTTGCCCACCAATCGACGGATAGTCGACTCTGCAGGCCGATCATCGCGACCGTAAAATGGGCGAAGTGCGCGGAACGTTGCTCGAACTGATGACCCATTTTCGTAAAACAATTTAATAATTTGCACGTGCTGCTCGACACTCAAACTTGCCATGGTGATTTGGGGTTATATACTGAACAAATGACAGCAACTTTGACAGCTCTACCTCGAACAACATGGCCGCACCCTTCCGGCAAACTTCGCGCGTCCCTATTGGCGGACCCTTTAGAAGCTAAAGAACTAGATGTCCAAATGTTTAAATGTATCATATATAATCGATCTAATAATGTTATAATTTGATTGCAATTATCAAGATTGGTAAATAAAATTCACCAAAAACTACATTTCTATATAATGTTTATTCTTATTAATGAAAAATAAAAGTTCTGTAATGATATTATGTATTATTGTTCATATTAAGGTGTTTTTAGAACTAATTATATTATTTCTTATTTACTAAAAACTACATATTTAAATTTAATAAATAATTCAAATCAGATACTTGAAAATTATAGATAATTAGATCACAGATAGTCATTATTCATAAAAATGTGAACAAGTGAATTTCATGAGATTCGCAATTTAAAAAAAATACCTATCATCTGATATGAGCGAGGTATAAGTAAATTAAAACTAAGAAGTGAAGAAAATTAAACCGAGCGAGTCCCGTTCCTGCTGTGAGTGTCAGGTGCGGTCAGATAAGCTCCGTCCAGTCTTGTCGGTATCTGGCCACGTCAGCTTTTAAAATGTAATACGCTGCTCGTTGTATAACAGTGGAGTTTGTGTTAAACCGTTATTTGCAATCCTACATCGGATGCCCACGCGGGCGGTCTAAAGTATTTAACGAAACGCAATTCTTGTCTCATATGAATGATCAACGCAAAATTGTAACAGAAGTTTCTAAAAAAGTATCATCCATATCAATGTAATAAGTAATTACAAATAAATAAAATAGAATATTAAATTCACTGAATTACAAAAAGTCACTAGAGTTTCTAGATTGATGGATTCGTTGGATTGGTCAAGGTGGACCTCACTCATGGCCTGCTTGATCTCCGAACTTAAACCGACTTGATTATTTTCCATAAAGCTACTTAAAGTCATTATTTTACACTGCTCTAGTAAAAAATATAAAAGACATGCAGAAATCGGATAATTGCTGGGCATAACTCAATAAAGAGTGCAGTAGTCAGTGCGAAGATTAGATTATTGCATTCTGGCTGAAGGTAGTTATTCTAAATAGTTATGGTACATTTAAAATCATCAGAGGACAAAATTTTCTAACAAATGCTTAATAAACATCCTGTATATTAATAAATTAGCTCCAGTAGATAATCAACTTTTCAATAATGTGTACAATGGGTAATAAGTAATAAAAATATGTTCTCTTTGTCTAATAAATAAAAAATCATCCAAAACTTTTATCGGTTGTCACTTTTGCTATAGAAATCAATATAACTCAAGATGTCAAGTATAAATGTTAAAATACATCGGGAAATATTCGCTTCAACACGAGAACTTTTTCGACGTAATTTTTTTCGCGATATAATTGAATCACTGGGGAAAAAATGGAAACACTGTATCAAACAATTAAATAGGGGAGGAAATGAACAGCCACACGAGTATTGGAAAAGTAGGTTACAAGTTTCCAATCCTTTGAAATTTCTTGCTCGGAAGACAAAAAGGGAAGCCAACTTAATTATATCCCTGATATATCGAGTGCAGCTCCACGAATGTCTGTATCCAGTTTTTTTTCACTTCCCTCCAATGACAAATACCGACTCCCTGCGGCAAGGAAAATAATAAAGTCAAAAATAATTTCCCACCGCATTCCATCATGCATGCCCCGCTCTGGAAAATTACTTTCTCAACGAATATATGAAAATATAATCAAGCATGTATATATATATATATATATATATATATATATATATCAACGCTTTCACAGTTGCTACAAGGTAGCTTACTTTAAATGAAATATTTCATTGGGTATGGTAGGCTGTATTATTATTATCATATAAGTTTAGAGAATACACTTGAACTAAACAGTAGTAGCCTCTTTATGTAGAAATTTATTTATATTAAAGTGCATAAGTTCCAAGTTTAAAATTAAAACCTTTAGGCAACTATGTGTCATAACTATTTAAAAGATATTAGTTTATTAGGGAAACACAATTTAATCCTCACTTAAAATTAAGTTTCGGACTTAATCATTTTTCTCTCTCTAATTAGATTAATCTATTGAACCTATCCTGGTGAAAATTATGTCATAAATATTATTTATTAACACAATAAAATGCGATTTTCAATTTTATCACCGTTAGAGATCTGCGTGTCTTTGAGATTTATTGTGCTGAAGCGAATCAGATATGCTCCTCGAGGATGAATGTGCTGACATAAAAGCAGGGGCTTGTGAGTAGGAACATTAGCCCCTTTCTTTTTTATGGTTCGTTTCAATCTACGGCCATTCTTTTCTCGCGCAAAAAATATATTATCCAGGCATTTTGTCGGATCATATTTGCGTTTGGTTGGACGATGCTAATGCTATAAGGGACTGTTTGTTGTAAAAATAGTTAAAGTAGGCATCTTATTTTCTTATACTACCTGTAAATGTATAATTTTTAAGGTAGTTATATAAATTGATAAGTATCATTAGTAAAATTAAACAGTACATTTATGTTTTTAGTAGGTACTTTCCATTAATTTATTTTATTTTCTCTTTCATGATATTTAGCCATAAAAAATATAAAATTAACCTCTAATTAATATAAACATGTTTCATCACGGGTTAAGTGAGAATTTAAATCATCACTAACTCTCGAAGTATAGATTAAAATTTCCTTAATATTATTATTCTTTAGCATATGTTAGAGTAACACTAAGACAACCTGATTCAAATTCTTTGGTCACTTAAGAATAGCTGGAAGGGAAGCAGTAACTTTTGCCTATACATGCTTGTGGTATCGGTGATCAATTCCAAACATTGCTGATAACCCATTATAAACCTCCTTAAAAAGAATGCCACTAGATATTGGGAGGAGCCCCAGCAAGCAGCAATGGTGATTGAAAGTAGCTTCTAATTAACTTCTTGGTTTTAAAACCTGCTGTTGCCAAGAAACTGCCTATCCGCATTGACGCTAGTAACTTTGCACTTGAAGCAGTCCGTATATTCAGGAACAAAGACTTAGTGACCGTCCTATAAAGTACGTCAGCCAAATATTTACTGCCCCAGTACAAAGCTACACTACGACAGAGAGAGAAAGATAAGCCATTGTAATAGCCTTGAGTAAATTTTAAAGTTTAACTATAATAATCAAATAGACATTGGGAATGTCTAAATACAAGGCGATGCCTATTATTATCCCCAGTAAAAACATACATATTATCACTTATATACAAATCTATAACACACGAAGATCAGCTGCCTATATACGAAAAAAAAAACAGTACAAAGATAACGATCTTGGAAAAATAATCATCGTTCATGAAACCCAGCCCCAGTCCAAGGATGGAGCTTCTCGTACCAAGTAACGAAAGCTTCTTGGCAAAGGCTGTCCAGCACTAGTACAGCTTAGATGTCGTCAGTAAAGATCCCAAGAATGCATTCCGAGAAGCGAAGTACAATTCTTTTGGTAGAGTTTCATGATCGTCTAACAGCCAGATACTATGGCTTAAGTCACACATATCATCACCTCTCCCAGTCTGTAAAAAGAAACTCGATGACATAGCAAACTATCTAAAAAGTTGCATAGAATGTCATCGATACAAAGCTTTAAAATCATTTCGTTTGATCTATTTGGACGTTTACACGCTTCATCGGAAAGCTACACTACGATTCTGATCCTCAGGGACTTTGCAAGTCGTTGGGTAAGAACATAATAATAATAGTATTTATTTCCTTGAAAATACATAAACTTAAATAATAGGATTATGCATGTTACAAAAGAAAAATGACTTCTTACAATAGCCCCAATGTATGATCCCATAACGCATAATTGCATGAAAGTATGCGTAATAAGCCGTTATAGTAATAGGCAATGAACACTTCTTTCTTAAGAACATAAGTAGAAAACATTTTGTGCTTGGCTTTGTTGTCAGTGATGTTATTCCCAACTAACATTTGAATTCTCACCGCTTTGCGTACTACTTTCGTATAACTAGTCATAGTTAACTCGTCGGGCATTAATGTATTTGAACTTATACTCTTGAATAGGACGCAGCATTATTTTTGAGTGTTTAAGGATTAAGGTTTATTATCAACACACCAAATTGTCAGATGTGTGTATATTTTTTGCGACTCAAAAATAGTTTGCTGTAAACTCTGTCTACCTATAATAGCTGTAGTGACATCAGCATAAGTTACTATGTTAACTGCTTTTATGTTTTTTTTGCAATTCACGATATCATTTATAAAGATATTAAATAGTGTAGGTCTCAAAATCAAAACTTGCGGTACACCCGTTTCAATGGTAGCGTTGATGAAGTACTTCTACCACATGAGACAAGCTGGGTTCTGTCTCTTAAAAAAGATTCAATTAGTTGGAGACATACTTCTCTAATCTCATACCGTTCTAGTTTTAGTAATAGGATGCTGTGTTTAACTGTATCAAATGCTCTTGATAAATCAATTGCCATTCCTATGGAACATTCACCCTTATTTATGTTTATTATAATTGTACTTATAGCTGAATTTAAGGTAGTATCAGTATTTTTATCTTTACTGAAACCATGTGGTTCTTTAATCTAAAATTTTAGAAAATATATGCAAAATGCATACAGGTCTATAATTTTCTACGTTATTACGCTCACCCTTTTTCAATAATGGTATTACTTGCGCTACTTTTAAGCAGTTGGGAAAACACCTGATTCAAATACTTTATTCATTAAAGATGTAAGAGGACTAGCTAGGGATTCGATGTTCTTTTCCAGAAATTCCCTTGTAAATTTATCTATGTCACTACTATAAATATTGTTTATTGTATTTGTTAATTTAATTATCTCATTATTTGTAAACGGTGATAATAAAATTAATTTGCGTTCCATTTAACCTTTTGATTAATAAAATCAGAGTATGGAAATTTTGGATTAAAGTTATAGCATAATTTCGTCGGGATGTCCACGAAATAAGAATTGAACAGAGCAGCAGCTGAAAGTTTAGAGTTATTATGTTTATTTATTTCCGGTAACTCTCTTCCTAGGTTTTGGTTAGATTTAATAATTTTCCAAATTTGTTTTGACTTATTGCCTGCCTTAACCACCTGTATGTCGTAGAAAGATTGACTTGATATTTTCAATTTGCTAAGAAAATATGTTTTTAAATGCTTCCTGTATTCTTTAAATGTTGGGTACTTTATGGCCATCTCTGCGAAATCATCAAACCTTTTTTTTGTTTTGAGTACCTCTAATGTTTTTCGGTTTTTATTCTTAGAATTTTTGGTCATTTTAACCTTTTTTAATGGAGATCAGCAGAAATAATACAATTTAATTAAATCTACAAATAATTCAAAGGAACGATCAACATATGGTACATGCAATGAAAGATATACTGAGTATTCATTGATTGCATAAACAGTTCGATTCGTTAATACTGCATATATGTATATTGTGTTTTTATAACACTGATTGCAGGAAATGTAATAATCTGCGCACTGTGTTTAGATAGGTGGTAATCATGACATATTGTTGCTGTTATAAGCTCATTATAATTAATGAAAATATTGTCAATACAAGTCAATATGTCTAGATGTGCATACCTCTCCATTTCGGTTAGTGTTGATTTTTCGCTCGTTCTCTGAATAAATTACCAATTTTATGGTGGTTTTCTATTAATTGGTTGCCACTGATCCGTATTCATTTCCTGCGGTGTTAATATTGTAGTATGCCTTTATTGAGCTTCCATTTCGATTTGTAGATCTGATTTAGCACTTCTGAGTAGCTTAAAATATTCTATTCGTCTGTATTACTAGGATGTCGATCAAGTTGTTGATAAGTGGGTTGTATATCATTCTTATTTTGCTAATGGTTGATATTTACTGGGTTACATTCTTCGAGAGATGTATTAATAAGCTATATTTTCTCTTCCTAAAGAATCTTAATCTCCATTATTATTTTATAACATAGCTTTTGCAAAAGTTTTATTTCAACAAAGAGAATTAAATTATATGATTTATTACCTGGGTCATATGTCTCGGATGTTATATGCTTTTCACAACAAATTAGAGAGAATTTCATTGTCGAAGTGACACTACACCTCCTACAACTCTCCAACAAGATAGAAGATGTTATTCCAATGAAAAAATCCCAATCGCACAGTGGCATTAACGTATAGTATAAACGCTAATTCGTTAAACTATATTTTGCCAAGGACACTGGATAAGCTAACGACATGGCTGAGATTAGTTGAGAAAATTTACTTAACTTAAAACCAGATATTGTTCCCGAATCAAAATTTTAGAATCATTTTCTATGATATATGTTTTTGGACCTTTACCCACTTCACCGGAAGGCTACACTACGATCCTGATCATCAAGCCTTTGGGTAGGGAGCCTCAACGAGGATTTCTTTCCTATGCTATTGAAAGGGCGGGGCCTGTTGCGTATTGGTACACTATTTATTAGCGCCATAATGCAGCAGATTATGTTCAGCTTACACATGGAACATAATTTCACTGCATCCTTTCATGCGCAAGCTAATCAAGTGGAACGGAAAAATCGCGATATGGAGACACTGTTAGCTATTTTGGTAGGGACACAGCATAATTCGTGGCCCATCGAGTAAGCTGTCATTAGATTTACTAAAAACGCTCGCATGATAGAGTACGCCTATTTAACATTTTGTCCGCCGAAGATGTCAGCCGAGACCTTAGAGAAATTTTCTCTTTAGAGAATTTCACCGCCGAAGAAATACCAATTCTACAACCGGCCGACATCCTGGATGACGTCCAATAGCAGCAGGACACAATAAAAATATGGTCGATGCTTGAAGCCATAAGTTTGTGATACATCTTTAACCAGGAACTTTGTACAATAAAAATATACAACCATATCCTAAGTACCCTCTTGGTTACTACAGTTGGGTTCTCATTCATTTGTTAATGATCAATTCAGATTAAAATTAGTCCCTAAACACAATGGACCATACAGTATACTTGACTTATATTCGCTTTTAATCGAGAACCCAACTTCTCCCAGAGGTACCTTCCACACGTCAGCCGATCCATTATATTCGTTAGAGAGGATGTTCCCGCAAAGAGAAGAATACGCTCTCCAAACCTACGACAGCTACACACACCTATACAACGTGAGAATATTTTCTGTGCATTCTTATATAAAGACTACTACAACTATAACATATAGTATATACAGTTAAAAGTTGTTTGTGTTCAAAAGGTAATTCATAATAATTGGATGTTTCATAAAGCAGTATAAGTTGGAACTACTTTAATGTAAGTATACTTGTAGACGTCTGGGTATCGACAAATTGAGATGGTCGATGTATTCTTATGAAATCTCGTTCCAAGCAACTTGATAAAGTACGTCTGGATATCTAATTAAGACAATAAAGTCGATCGTATGACGCCTTCAATATAACGCGTAGCTGTCATGCTGCCTTGAATGAATAAAAGAGGTGATCGACTACCATAAGCAATAGCCCCCCAAACCATTACTCCAGCAGCCCTGTGTAGATGCCTCTCAGTAGCAAACCTAAGATCAGGTCGTTCTGCACTGTAGCGTCGTATCCTTCTAAGGCCATCATGCGACCCTAGACAAAATCGTGGTTCGTCGCTAAATACGACATCATGCCGTTCTCTGCAGAAGCCCATCCTTTGGCGACAGTGTCTCGCTGTCAAAGAGAAATCTTGAACGGTATGAATAAAGTCCAATGGATTGAATGCGGCGATATACCGTTCGCATACTAACAGGCCTACCTTCTTCTCCAAACCATTGATCACCGATTGTTATTTGTCTTAAGCGTCGATCTTGACGTTCTGTAGTACGCCTTGGTTGACCAATTGGTCTCCTTCTTGCTCCTCTACCTTCTACTGTACATACCTGACACAGACGCATTACAGTCATTGGTGTGGAATTTAACGGCGGGCAATTTCGCGATAGGATATATCGACATCTCGATAAGCAACAATGGCGATATTGTGGACGTCTTCAGACTCCAGGCATTTTGTTTAAGCTTAACACAGTCAACGGAAACACGAAATCTAAAAACATCTGTACTAAACAGGTTTTATAAATAGTTTTATTAAAAAAGAAAAAGTGAAATATTTTATTTGTCACAGTAAATATATAAGGCACAAGGCTAAACTTAAATGTAGTAACACTGTTGCCAAAAAATGAATTCCAAAAAATTATTCCTTCTTGGTGTAACGCTTCTAATGTCATTTAGTGTAATAAATTCTAATATAAGAGAGCTAATTTGAATTTGAATTAAATATTTCATTTGTTGAATTATTCCTTTTATTGAAGTGAGTGTGTCGTGAAAAATAAAATGCTGCTTTTATGTTTTTAATATGTTCAAAACACAAAGAATTAAAAATATACCAAGTTTGTATTAGTGTTCTAATAAAATACTTCATACTATTTAGGTTTTATAAACAATGAATAAACTATATATTATTATTATCTATAAGTATTATACAGTGTGGAAACTAATGTTTTTTAAATTTTTCATGTTTTTTTTGCCTAATACGTTGCTTAAGATCATCAATGTCGTTCGGTTTTTCATATAGATCTTAATATTGAGATATCCCCACAAAAAAGTCATAGGACTAAGATCTAGAGATCTCTCAGGCCATTCAATGTAACCTCTTCATTCAATCCATCTATTGGGAGAGACGAAGTAGGTTAAGAAACAAAAACATTAGCAAAATGTTATTGTTTCTTAACCTACTTCGTAATCAAGTGTATCACAAAGTACGTCCTGTTAAGGTATTTGTTCATCAGATAAATCCGGATCTAACGGATTTGAAAATAAAGTGGATAACGCTAGCATGAGGTCGTCTCGAAGAAACATAAGATTTGTTGCTCTATCAAGATTACCATCGAAGAATACTGGTCCTACAATCTAATCACCTATTATTTCAGCCCATATATTTACTTTTTGCAGGAACTGGGTATTAGTTTCTCGCATTCAATGATTGTCATGGTCAGCCCAATAACAACAATTTTGACGATTACCGTCAATACTAATGAACCTTGTTTATTGTCGATCAGGTTCATTATTTGCTCGCAAAATTCAATTCCATGGTCCGGATCATCCTCCGGTATTTCTTGAAGTGCCTGCATCTTGTAAGAATGCAGCTTGGCTGACCTAAGAATTTTCAGGACAGTAGTACGACTAATCTCATTGTCACAGGCCAGTTGCCTAGCTGGAGTTACCTGATTTTCTTGAAGAGTTAATAATACTTTTAGCCTGGTATCTGCTTCAACAGTGGGATATCACCGTCTGGGCACAACCCTAACATGACCCAAATTGTTGTATTGTGGCTTAATTTTTCTTATGGTGCCTTGGCTAAAGGGTGGTATATCCGGATGCTGTTCTCGAAATAACTAAGCAACCTCAAGTTGACTTCGTCTTCTGTTACCATAACCATCATCATCAGAGTCGCGATACGGAGATTTTCAGTTTAATGTAGCATTTTAGAAACTACATTGTGAGGTGTCACTTGACTTACCTTTCTATTAAAAAAAAATAGTGACTTGGCATTTCCGGGAATAGATAAACAGCATATACATAGAAATGAGGGTAAGAAAAAACAATACGTAACGTGTTTTGGGATTTTTTCCAATAGTTAGCTTAAGTTTCCATACTGTATAATATTGTAAATATTATATATAATATTTAAAATAATACAAAAAGTGGTTCCGCCCGGGATCGAACCGGGGACCTTCTGCGTGTAAAGCAGACGTGATAACCGCTACACTACGGAACCAGACATCAGTTTACTTTCATTCTACGTCACAGGACATTAATATAGAAATATATATATGTACTTTGAAAACAATGCAATTTTAATGTTAGAAAATAATACAATGGATAAATAAATAAAACTTTACATTAATTTTATATTTTACTATAAATTCTAGAACAGATACTTGACGTTTTTTTATAAAATTAGATATCTTTAAACTAATACTAAAAATTTCGAATATCAATTAACAAAAAAACAATAAAATAAATATCATATGGAGTACCATCTATATAAAAATGCCAAGTATAAATGAAATAAATTCATTGTAAAATATAATTTATTCCCAATTAGACTTAATTGGAAGGTTAAATTAAGTATAGATTACATTTTAACAACCATTATCGAACGTAATAATTACGCACCCTTTACAGGAATACGTCGTTGTAATTATTAATATACAATATTATATTCATATAGATATTTGAAACCGCAACAATAACGTTCCTTCTGATATAATAATTATACAAACCACACATGCACAAGAATAGCCATCGGTGCATTCGCTCCATTCATTTTTTATTCAGAATCGACGTATATAGAATCAAGGTTGATCATTAATTATTGTTATCGATTTCGTTCGGTATTTGTCCGGCCGATGTGTGCGATTATAATTACCAGTTCCTCGAAATGTGTACTCGATTAAGGGTTGTATTGATATTTTTTTCCATTAAAGGTACGAAAGGTTAAAAATTCACGATTACTAGAAATTACCAAGTTGCCATTTAAATGAACGTATTATCCTGAAATAGTAAATACTTTCGCATCTTATGCATAATATATTAATATCATGGTAATGTTTATTTAGATTATTGCATAAAAACTTTTAATGTGAAACCAGGCTATTTAAATTTTAAGGAAAGCTTATAAATAATATTTGATTAATGTTTAAAAAATATTAAATATTATATAAGTTGTGTTAAGTATATTTTGTGGGTTTATCTACATTATCCAAATTTATTGAGTGAGTTAATCGCAATATGTCATCGCCTACATTGAAAGGCTTCTCACAATTTTGATTTATGATGAAACCACTTCTAGGCGATCATATGCGTCTACTTATTATCCGTTCATATGTTCTTTGGTTGGTTTATTTATTTATGTGATAACAATATGCATAATATAACTTACTATTTTATTTAGTACGTTTAGATCAAACAGGGGAAATGAATATGTCAGGTAAATGGAATTATATTGTACAATATTTCTTTTATCCAAGTTTACCAAAAACGATTGAAAAAAACCAGTAGGAAAAATATGAATTACTACTTAACTGTTTTTTTCTTAACAATAAAAATCTACATTTTTGATGATTATCAGTTATTTTCTTTTTTGGTTTTCTAAAGTTTGCGGTTGTTTTTTTGGAGATTAATTCATTATATTTTTTATTAATCTCTTCCGTTTATAAATATACATTTTTCAATCAGGCTTTCAGTCCATATAAACGATTTTAAATTTAAAGTATTTGTTCGGGAATTTGCAAATGTTTTTAACAATTGCTAATTGTTGATTTTATAGTAACTTCAACAATTATTGTTTTTAATAATTTTAAAATGTTCCTTCATAGATTTTAATTGTTTTTAGTTATTTACATGACAAGAATTATTTATTTTTATTTATATTATTATTAGTTGTCAGAAGAGTTTTTGAAATAACATCAAAAAATGTTTTAGATAATTGTTGAAAACAACAAAAACCAATTTGAAATGAAGATTTTCCTTGTAGAGTCAAGGATGTAGAATTGCGTACTACACTGTTACTTCAGGTAAATTCAAAGGCCTTTGATGCAATTCTCGAAAATTGTGCTGACATCATTAGCGCATGTTTTGTTTGTTGACGGATCCACATTACTGAAAATAGGCTTGATCACTAAAAAAATAGCGTCCTCAGAAACAACTCCGAGAAGAACCTCGGACGCATTCCTCCGAGAATTTAGAAAGATCATGCACAATTGCCGTCTTGTTAGAATGGTAATCAAGATCATCATGAAGAATTCTCTTCATAGAACGTTTGAAAAATCCAAAAGGTGTACTAATGTATCTGAACGTAGGTAGGTTGCGATCACTCTCAAAAATTAGGCCTCAACGGCAAACGTACGAACAGTGGTTTCAATGCATGATTGACTTTATAGTCTCCCCCTCTTCGATGAGACCACTGGCGCTTCGATACGACATCATCCGATTAAATGGTGCATATTTAAAAAATGAAGTTATGTTGCCGCACCCTGTAGAACTACTAACCTACCATAAATGCTATTTAAAACGAAAAATGGAAAACAAACTAAGAAATTCAAACGACTTAGGTCCAACAAAAACCGAAAAGCCTCATTAACCAAACCAAAATTAATAAATTTAAAAATACGAAAATATTTCGTGAATCTACAACAATGAGTCTTACTAAGACTACAAAACAAATTAATTTTTGACACAACTATTTCTCTGGCTAATACCTCGATAGACATTGAATAAAACAAAATTAATTTTATTTTAATACATTTTATCAAACATTTTATCAGACAAAGAAATCGACCCAACAAAAGAAAAATTATTGGAAAATGGCATTCATTATGCTATACCCGCTATCTATATACTCACAGAAAAATTTATTTACAATATAGAAACGTCAATCAAGAATTTAGATCCCAAAGAATCAGAAATAATAAGACAAGAAGTAGCAGTAATTCTACTGAAAGCAAAACCACCTAGTTCTAACAACACCAAAGAAGAACGCAAGGCCCTAGAAGAATTTAGACAGAACCCCGAGATCATTATACTACCAGCTGACAAAGGTAACGCATCGGTTGTAATGAACAAATCTGATTATAACTCAAAAAATTAAGGACGTCTTGAAAAATCAAAAGGATCCCACAAACTACCTTGAAATTTAAACAAAAACAAAAATAAAGAACTCCATCCCACCCAAAAACATCAAAAAACCAATCATTCCACGGGAGAATCATCAAAATGTCCTAAAATGTACGGAATGATATAATCCAAGAAAGGAAATCTACTTAGACCTATTGTAAGCTAAACATATTGCAAGGCAATGACAACCGATAGTAGGAATAATGAACTCATCAAGAACATAATACTAGAATCTCATGACCTAATGATCATTTTCGATGTAAAGTTATTGTTTAGTCAAATTCCTATTGATGAAGCGATCAGCCTTATTCAAGAAAAACACAAACTCTCCGCGGATCTATTAAACAATGTCTTTCTATCACATATTTCAGTTTTTCATAGAAATGGAAAATAAATTATCCTTCTTAGACATATTAATAACAAAACGACCGAATTGGACACACCATTTACAGGAAACTTTCGCGATAAAAAAATATTTTAGTCGTCAGAACTACATAAATAGGTAAAGTTGTTATGTCAAATACTCATGAACTGCTTAAAGTGAAAAACGGATTAAAGTTTAAAAAACTTGACGAGGCACAAGCTAAAATCCTAAAATTGATCATTCATTATCGGAACGTGAGAGTGTAAACGGAGCTAAAGAAGTAATGAAAGTGATGGCTGGTATTATTTGTATGCCTTCTTAAGGCACATGCTTCCGGTTTACACTTTATATCGCTCTTATGAATCGAAGCACCCATCGAGCGTTTGTAACTTTTGACCTACATATTCTGCATCGCAGTTCTTGCAATTGAGTAAATTGAACACTTAACTTGCACAATTTACAGGTGTTGGATATGTGAATTTAGTAAAGGAATGGTTGATCAATTTGAGGTTGTATGTAGATAATGTCCCCTGAAGAGGGCAACGATTTTGTGGCTGCGTTTCTTGATGAATTAGATCTTCCTATACAATATCGGGTCAGTCGGTCCGTCCTCTTCGACAGTAACGATGGAAGTGGAAGTAACATTAATTAGGGTACATATTTTTAAATAGAATGTTGTACATTGTATAATAATTTAAGATATTTGTTATGAAACTGTGACAACTGGAGAATACTGCTTCTTAAAGCAAAGATAATGTTTTTTTGTGTTTCTGTATGACCACTACCTTCAATACCACTCTTGTATTGAATGTAATGGTCCAAGCTAACTGATTTCCTGTACCGTTATATTTAGTAGCACTGTTACCATTTAGAAAAACAAAAACAACATCTTTGTTTTAAATTACAGAATTCTTTAATATGTTATTTTTCTATTGATTTATACAGTTGTCGAGTGTTCACCGTTGTTTTTCTAATAATATCTTTTGTGGTGTTGTTCTCTACAAAGTTTTTCAATTACTTTATTAATAATTTCTATAGTTCTTTAAAATTATCAATATTTTTTTGGTGCTTAAGGTAACAAAAAGCACATTATTATTTCTCTAAATTTTAAAATTATTATTTAAAAAACAATATAAAAGGATTACTTAAAAAAAAATATCTATTTCTAAAAGTAACGAAAAAAAAACATATTTTTATGTAAATTTACAAAGAAAATCTAGAGAAAATCATTAACAATAGGCTTCTAGCAATTGTAAGTTGTTTTCGTGACATTTAATACGTACTTTAGGTTAAATAAATAAATGAAGAATACGCTTATGTCAAGAGTATAAAAGAGGAACAATTAGTTTATTGAGATAGGTCAAGAGTACGCTAGGAGAATGAATAAGTTATTAGCCTAGGTCAAGAATACACTGAGACAATAATCAATTTATTAAAATAAGTTAAGAGTTCGCTAGGAAATTGCAAATTATTAAAATAAGTTAACATCACTGTAGGACACTGAATAATTTATTAGCCTAGGTCAGGCGGATTCTATGGCTACGATTTATTTATTGAAATAGGTTAAGTGTATATTAGAACAATGAATAATATATTGGGAAAGATCAAAATTACACCAGGATATTGAATAATTTATTGAACAAAGTTAAGAGAACGGAAGTGTAATGAATAATTTATTGAGGTAGAATTAATAGTATGCTAGGGTAAGATTAATTAATTAGCAATTAATTATTATAAGATAGGACAGGCGTACAATAATGGATAATATTTTAGCTTAGGTCAAGAATATGCTAGTACTAGGAATTATTTGTTGGAATAGGTAAAAAATAAGATATGATGTTAAAAAAATACTCGAATATGTGCAAAGTATGCTACGACAGTTTAAAAAATATTGTAGTAGGTGAAATGTACCTTTAAATGTTGAAGTGTTTGAGTGCGTGAAGAGTAATTATTATTAAAAGTTTAAGATACATATGTTTTCTTTTTATTTAAATAAAACAGCGAATAAAAGGGTATCTTAAATTTTTCTAACTTCCAAATGTATTTCTCCAATTTTTGCGGTTTCAGCATTTATTAATTATTTTTAGGTGTGTTCTTTCATATTTATTTAATGCTTTACATAATCAATTTAAACAAAAATTGTAACAATATTTTTAATGTTTGCAGAATAATAAAATACTTTTATGTATTCCTAAAAGATTGATGGGTTATTGTGTTATGAATTGATTAATCGTGATAGTGGGAAATAACTGCTATGGATAGAAGTACGTCGTATATTTTAAAACCCTTTTTTGCAAAATGGTGGAGGAGCCAATCAGAGACTAAAAATTTCAAGATTTTTTTTCTCGTCAGATATTCTGTCTGTAAGAGGTAAACAATTAAAATAATTGGTACAATAGATCATTATTGTTAAATGAAACGTTTATCAGAACTATTCTTCTTCAGTTCAACATGTATATTTATTTGTTACAGTTTATGTAAACAAATCATTCAAAATGTTTCATCTAATGGAATCTTCTGATTTTTTTAAATTTAACAGTAACCGATTTGTTTAATTCTTATAATCCCTACTAACCATTTTTTGTAATTTAAAACGATAGTACAGTGTCCTACTGATTATAATTTTCAGTGCAAATAAATATTTAAACCTAAACCAAAGTAATTCCTGTTAACAATCAGCTTATATTCAATGCATTTATTCAACCACAGACAACTCCATGAAGTGTAAATAATCCGAACACCGCCAATATAATCAATTCTCGCGGTCAGTTAATTTAAATATTTGACGTTCAACCATTGCATTGTCTATTACTCGGGTGTTAAAATAGCTCTTCTCCATCGCTGTGTCCTTAATTAGGTGGGAATTTATTTAAACACTCGATGAGACAGACAGACAGACAGTGAATTAAAAGCACCGAGGTGACTTTAATTAAATCTTAAATAAACTTATTTAACTGATGGATTTCCTAATTCTTCCAGTATTCATTTTAAATAAAACGCAAAACTTTTTAAAGTATTTTTTATAATGCATATAGAAATTACACACAATTATTTAATGTTAAAGGTTAATATACTTATTATATAATGATATAATAATGACAACAATCAGGAATTTTAATATAATATCATTAGCGTTAAATATATTAATTTACACAAAATTACGCCACACTCCCCCTCCATTATCATAAACAATACCATAATATACCCTACCTACTCCTGTAAATACCTAGGCATCCTGTGTGATTCCCAGCTCTCCTTCAAAGCCCATGCACAAGATATAAAGGTAAAGATTAAAACTAGAGCCCGACATTTTCGAGCTTTAACTTACAAAAATGAGGGTATTTCTACCAAAACTGCAGTGACAATATATAAAGCCATTTGTCGACCTCTTATAGACTACGGTGCAATCCTTTTCAACCAAATCCGTCCTTCCACTCTCCACCACTTTAACGTCGCCGAAAGGTCAGCCCTACGAACCCTCACCAAACTCAGACACCCAATTAACCCGCTCCATAATCCCTCAAACGAGCTCCTTTATGAATACACCCAAGTTACTCCTATCTCCCAACGTATACATAGTCTAAGTCTTAAATTTGCCAACAAATCAATTCATTAGTGCGAATCAGTTAAGCTAGCTAGCAAAGTTATTTATTTTTTACACTAATTTAGAGTCAAGACAGGGCAGAAAGACCGATGGTCAATAGCCCAAACTGACAGACTAACACATTAGATATCATTTGTAAATGTTTTTAACTTTGTATATATGTTCGAATAAAGATGTTATTATCTCTATATTAATTTATATGACTGTTATTTATAAAAATTCATGTATAATTTTTAAAAAAATATTGCTTTGAGTCGCAATTACAAAATTTGTAAATTAGTACAAGAGCTTAAAATGGAAAATAATACAAAATCTCTTACGGTGGAACTGATTAATACTGATAATTCATTTATACATTTTCTTGAATGTAATTATATTTAGGCAACTATAGTAGAACTTATAAACAGGATATTAATTATAATCAATAATTTAATCGGTCCACTCCAGATATGTAACTAAATGTAACCATTACTACGATAATATTCGATTAACATTACATTCTATGCATTACGTATTCAAACAATTGTCTGTATTAGTTCGCAGTATGATAGTGCATTCAGATTATTATTCCATTGTTGGGAATGGAGCCCTGTTAAGTTCACATTTGTTAGAAGTTATGATGGATGTAATGGGGTTATCTTCCTGTACGTCGGTGACCTGAACCTCTATATTTCGCCTCCCCGGGAGGATAGGAACGTTTTTCCCGGCAGTATATGAGATAAACACTAATTCGTCCGGAAGCAGTGATCACGTAAAATACCAAACTCGACCAAAGTTCTGAAACACTTCGGATGTTCGAAATTGTGTTTTAGATAAAAAGGTACGCGTGTAGCTTATCCAGATTATTTAATATTTTATCTGCATGAGTTATTATGTTACTTGTCATGCATTACTGCATCATTGCGTTACAATAATTATGTAAGAACTAACAACTACTGGTTAAAAACAACTACCCCTCCATAACTAATACACAACTCATAGCTGCCATTAAATGTTATAAATCACATTTTATGCTGTTATCGTTTGTTTCTTTAATCGTCACAGAATTTATAATGTAATGGCAACTTCCAAACACGTGTTTCGCTGTATTACAGCTCTTCAGTGAGGCTATGCTAAAATTATGTCGATCTTTTCAAGTGAAAAGCACGAGAGTGCGTCAATTATAATAAAATCTTGATTCGATTTTTGGTCGGATTAAACAAATCACGTGCTTTGCGAGAAAAAACTATATTACACAAATTAAAACTAGTTGACAAATAAAAATAATTAAAATACACTTGCTCTTAGCGTGGGTAACACCCGACTCCTCGTCCGTCCCTTATTTAGGTACCGACAAGCCTACCCTCGCTTCCCACCTCCGCCTTGAAAAGGGACATCCCAAACAATTTTGATATAATTTACTTTCGGGACCCCTTTCAAAAACGATAGTAGCAAAGGTAAAAAGCCTACTTTTCGCACTTATTTGTATTAATAATAAAGTGTTGTATTCAATATTTACATATATCAATGTCACTTTATACCAAATATAAGGTTTCCTCGCAAAATCATAAATTATGCTTTTAATGTTTAATTAACAGGACCTAATACCTTTGCGATTATGTAGAAACATCTACAAAATTACGCTGTAATTTGTCTCCAGTGTACCGTTTTAGAATGTAACGTAATATTTAAATTAATCCTGTTATTTCTTGATAATCACGACAATTTAAATACAGTCCCAAGCCATTATATAAGCTATTTTAATAAAAAAATCGTTTGATTTCAACTGAATTTTAATTATACATTTCGAGCATTACAGCTTTGGAATTTACATTGCTCTGGATGTTTAGAGAACTAAATAGTTGTCACTACTTCAGAATTCAGAATTTAACAACGTTCTAATCAGCAGCATAGCTGAATGGAGGTTAGGGTGGAATGGAATAATACCGCTATTCTCACATCCTCTTGAAATATGTTATATTTGTCTTTATCATACATGCTTTATAAAAGAATATTTACAAAAATTGGGACAAAAAAGTACATACATATAAATTCATTTCTTTACTATAATGCAATAAAATAGATTTCTTTATGTAATTATCGAGCGATTTTTCAATGCTTTAATTTATTACATGAAATAAATGTAAGTAGCGAATTCTTAATATATTTTCAGCATTCAATAATATTAATATTTCTTAAGTGTAGGACATCAGCTAATTTCCTGAGAAACATATAGATTATGTTCCCTTGCAATATATTTAATCACGCTTTCTTAATCTAAAGAAGCGACAGCTTTTGTTAATCTTGCACAAAGCTACCGTTTAACAAGCTTTAATAAGGTTACTTTTCTGAGTGATTTACTTGCTTTTCTTTATTATTAATTAATGGGCCATATTACTTTTCTAATTAAATATTAGAATAAATTTCAATAAAAAACGTAAATATCTATAGCATTCACCACTTTTGTATTAAATTTTACTTAAAATTTAATGAAAAAGATTAAAACAAAAACATTCTTGAATCTATTACCCGTAAATTATTTTGACGGAAATTTTAGTATTAAAAATTAATAATTTTAAGTTCTAATACTTTTTATATTTATTGTAAGCTTTTTTACATAGTTTATGTAATGTTATTTATTGTTGACATTTTTATATCTTTTGATTGTCTTAAAATGTCTTCTTTTTTTATGTTTTCTACTTTTATCATTTCAAAAAAACATAAATTTTGCGTGTCATCAAAATTTTTACATGATTTTATTTTTCTACCTTATCATTTTATAAAAACATAAATTTTGAGTTTTATCATAATTTTTACATGATTTTATATAGTTTTGATAATAATACTTTATTGAATACAAATCACCGAAATAAAATAAGCCTTATTTATCAAAAAGAACCAGTTTCACTTTAAATCATCATCATCGTCAAAGACATTTTATATTTGCAGAAAGTGTATTGAAAAATACAATCCTCAATATTTTGGACCATTCTGGCCTTTGTAAGCCTACTTTTATTGAGGTACAACTCTTCCCTATGTCTAGTTTTATGTGATTCCTAACATAAACAATAAAACATATATTTGGACCTCGGACTCATTATAACCAACCTTAAATGAATGTGTGCACTTATCACCATATTTAGCTCCCGCTAAAATTTTAATTGTTCGTCTCTGCAATGCAAATATTCGATGTCTTCTAGAGAAATGCCCCAAAGCAAGTAGACAAGCTCTGACTCGACTGAAGGTCTGATTTTATACCTGAGGTGGATTAGTGAATTCTACAGAAATCATTACGTTCAGTCGATTATATTTCATTCTTGTGTCAGTTGCCGTACATATCTGAGTAAGTTATTTATATTTCATTATATTTATTATCATATTTCATTATATTTATTTTAGTAAGTGTTTTTATTTGTATTTAAAATCAATTTTATAATAAAGCTGTACTGAAGAGAGCGAAAGTTCGAAACACGTGTCTGCAGATGATTATAAACTTGAATGCTAGATTTTTTAATTGCTTTTGCTAATTTAATTTAATGAAATCAGTTTAAAATTCATTTTTCATAATTTTTCATGTTATAATTACATTTAAACAATCTAAAGTACATTTTATCATTTATTAGTTTATTCAACAGAAATAATTTCATTCAAATTAGTGTTGCTTTAATAGTTGTACTATTTGTAACACGCAAATTAATTTGTATTATTCAACGTCTGTCGAAGTATTAGCTAGAGAAGTAGTTGTTTCAAATTAATTTGTTTTGTAGTCTTAGTAAGACTCATTGTTGTAGATTCACGAAATGTTTTCGTATTTTTAAATTTATTATAAACCACTGTAGAAAATATATTGGAAATAGTAGAAGGAATTCAAAGACAGACACCCAAAGAACAAACTCTGGTGGTAAACATTTTCAATTTTAATAACATATAAAATAATTTAGTCCAATTGATAATATGAATATATAACATTGTAGGCTTGAATAGAAGCGTTACCATTACTTAACTTACGTTTTTGAAGAACTTATAAATTGAGTGAAGGAATTCCGTACAGAACTTTTCTAGGTACCTGAAAGAATAAAAGATAATATGAAATAAACCTTACATATAAAACGTAGTCGAATATAAAATTATAAATAGTGTAGCACTACCAATCAACTGGAGATAAATAGAAACATCATATATTTACTGTGGGCAAGGAAACAATCATCAAATGCAGAATTAGCCAAAAATAATAAACATATTTCTTATATTGATTCTAAAAGCGGAGTAAACTTTAATAAAGACCGATTTATGGTTACTTATTTCTTTGCTTAGTTTATCCTAAGTATATGGGTGCACCAGCACAATGGTTATAAACTTTGAAGAGATTAAATTAATTAGATGACGATGAATAGGTATACCTATATTGGTATAATAATAAACATATTTTCTGTGCTTGTTCGTGTCTATTCTTCATTGTGCGATACATCCTCTAGATTAAATTGTTATGTATTCAACTAAAAACATATATATCTACAAAGATCTTCATGTAATCGTTCAAAAATGTACAATATATAACACACAAAATATAAATTAAAAATTTATATGAGATTTGTCAATCGGCTATCGACCATAGGTCTTTCTGCCTGTTTTTTTTATTAGGCATTAAGTTCTTGTCATTGTTTGAGAGGTCATTATTGCTAACAGTATTTACGAAGTTCTTGTTTTAAACTAGTTAGTAATTGAAGCGTCGTTGAGATTATGAAATTAATTCGTGTAATGCTATTGAAGAAAATTTACGTTTAGGGATAAAGTTTTTGTTTCTGGGAATTTTTTGGCAAGAGGATAGTCTTTCTTGAATGAGGATTACTTTTGTGTAATAGTACAGGAGCGCATTTTATGGCTTATGGAGAGGATTTTGGGGAAGTCGAATTTTGGTTAGCACAGTAAGAGCTGATTTTTCTGTTACTGGGCGAGGGCTGTAGAAGAGAATAGGTAGATAGTCAAATGAAGGATGGCAGATCATTTTGTAGATGTGAGTGCTTGTTTGTAAACTTTTACCTTGATTTTTGTAGGTTAGGCCTCTGAATTGTGCCACACTTTTTTTGACTTTTGTTTTTAAGGGAAGTGGATTCCCTTTTAATTAGTTTGGCATCGAATTCTATTTCTAGGTATTTGTAGGCGTTGTAGGGATATTATTTTGACCGTTTATGGACATTGACGGAAGTGGTTCTGTAAGTCTGTAAAAGGTAAGAAGGTGTTGAGATTTGTCAACGTTTATGAAAATACATCATGTTGCAAATCTGGTCTGTATCTGGTGCTGAGTGTTTGGAGAAGTGTGGGATCGTGGGTGAGTAAGACAGTATTGTCAGCATAAAGGAGCAAGTAGGATGGGAAAAGGGGAGATTTAAAATTTATTTTGCAGTATGAGTAATATAATTTCCAAGGGCTAATAGTTTGTCATTGCGGTATAAATCTTTTGTATATACCATTGAAAATTTGGGAAGGAAGCGTTTCTTTTATAAAGTTGGTAAAAAAAATATTAAGGCGGATGTAAACGTAATGTTTACGTTTTACGTCAATGAATTATGTCAATTTATACAGAAAGCAGCACAATTTTTTACTCAAATGTGCCTAATCTATAAGTAATGACATAAAGCAAAGTTTTTTTAAATAAGTAATTGTGGAAGTTTTCACTTCAAAATTAAACAAATTTTTTAATATCACTTCTTTAATAATAGTCAGAAAGATACCAAAAAAGTTATTTATTTCTTAAAATTTTTGTTCTCCTTGTCCATTTTGAAACCTGTATAACAATATACTACACGATTTTTTTAGTTCAAAGAACAGAATAAAATGTATCAAGATGAAAGAAGACATTTTTATATTGTGTTTAAATTGGTCAATTTTATGTTAAAGACATGAGGCATAAATAACTTATGCATTGCGCCGATTTGGAATATTGACTAGCATAATACAAGGTCTCAATATTTCATCATTTTCTGAGAAAGATAAATATAACATAATATTTCTAATAAACAGAAATCCAAAAATTGGTTAGAATAGCTTGAGTTCTCTAGATTATTGATTTGAATTGTTTCTATTTTATTTACAGAAGAATTCTTGGAAGAAACATTTGTTTTAATTGCGTATCATTAAATACACTGAATTGAAAATTTCATTATGTTTTACCCATAAATAATTTATGGTTAAAACATAGTTAATTTTTCAATTCAGTGTAGTAATGGTCGTAACCATTCGCTTTATTATATCATTAAATAGTTTTTATTCAAAGAAAAATTGTTAAAAAGATATTTCTTATTTAAATCAAGGGGGAAGTTCGTCTACCTACTAATAATTAGAAACAATTATGTTAATTGAAAAAAAAAACGTTTCTAGGAGTTAACAAGATTGAGAAAAACAAATTTACAACAATTTTTAGAATTTTTTCTTTCTATTTCATGAATTTATAGATTTTTTCTGGAATGTTCAATTTTTCATGATTGTATTTTATATTTTAAATAATTTTATGTTTTTAGAGTAAAACAATAATTAATTAATATTTCAATAATCGCTGTAATTTTTTGTAATATGAATTATGGTAATTAATTCATAATTTATATATGAATACCAATATCTTAATTAAATATGTTTCTCTGCATTATTGAATAATTTAATTGAAACTATGTAATCAAAACATATATATACCTATACGACAATATAAATTTGCAGAAACAAAAATTGCTATAATCGAGTTTGTTAAATCATAATTATCTTCTTATTTGGTTTATAACTTTTAATACATTGTGATAATTATAGAGGAACTAAAGTTTGTCATAGAAAAACAAATTGATAAAGGAAAGAATCGCATTCTTAATTAATATATGTATTTATAAAAGTAGCAAATTCGTGACAATTATTAATTCCGATACCAAATGTGTTGATAGCTTTAACGTTTAAATAATTATTGCTAACTTATAATGGATTATATTTACACAATTATCAATAAAAACTGATTTTGAAATTTTATTTTGGCGATTCGCGATACTTTAATGAGTAGATAAAATTCTTCCAGCAATAAGACGTAGCATAAATTTAACAGGTTAATTAATTTTCAGCAATATGTTATATCGTTACTGCTGATAATTATACGTTACGAAATAATATTTTGACATACAGAACAATTTCAATTTCATTTATTTACGTAAACAACCATATAGAAAAAATATAATATTGCAAGAACATTATGTATATTATGAAGTGGATGTGAACCTAATTAAAGATTAAATAATCTTAATCTCTATATTAAAATTCCTAACTATAAACACTAATATCTTCTAAATAAAAAATGATTAAATTTACCTTACAAATATTGGGCATTATATTCGGGTATATATATCATTATGATCATTTGTTTAAATTATTTTCCCTAATATATAAGAGTCATTTTAAAGTTAAAAAGTATGGTTCCGCCCGGGATCGAACCGGGGACCTTCTGCGTGTAAAGCAGACGTGATAACCGCTACACTACGGAACCAGTTGCTATAAATTCGTGAACATTTCCAACGCGAATTATTCCAATTTTGCTTTCACTCGCCATTCACCGAAATATTTTTAGGTGTGTCTGTGACCTTGATACGCGAAAGCGATTATTTTCTTTGGCGGTACTATATCGAGAACAGTGAATCTGCGTACGGTGGAATCGAGCCGGCGTAGTATTTTTCAACAAGTGCAATTTCACACGATTTGTCAATACAATTAGAGTGTTTGGAAACAGTCGAACATCGGCCAAGCCGATTTGGCACACGCCAGCGAAATTGTGCCAATTTCTAATGCATGGGCGCAATTTAAAAGACAATAAACTCGCTTAAAATAAATTCCTTTCTCACATGAAAATTCGTCAATGTCTTATACTGTCTGTAATGTGCTGTTTTATTTGGCATAATAGCTACAGCACAAACATTTAAAATAAAATTATATTAAAAATACTATGAAAATAAATTTAATATAATAATAGATTAATTAATTAGGTTCAGAAAACTTGTAGAAAATAAAATAGCTAGACTTTAAAATATATTCAGGCGGGTTATATGTATAGTGTTTCTTTTAGAAAATAATTAATTGTAAGAACTTTTAAAAGTATTGCTGTCACTTTTTTACAGACCAATAATAAATAACTTGCTAATTGTATTTCTATAAACTGTTAAAATTAAGTAATAATCTTGTAGATCAATTTGTTAACTAATAAATTTTGGTTTAAAAACCATTCAATAGTCAAAAAAATTATTGGAATGGCTATGACCGTTACAGGTTTGAAAAATTATTTACAACTGGAGAATGATATCAATTAGTATTTATAAAGAATAAATGAGTATAATATGATGTATAATATAAGCAAATAGCAATATAATTGAAGAATCGAGACAATTGGCAATTGGGATACAATTGATGGTGCATTAAACTGACGGGTAGGTCGTTTAAAGTAACAAGCTCATTTACTTAATACATAAATACTCAAAACACTGCGGAAAGACCACCAAGAAAGGAATAGAAGAATATCACTAATTTTGAAAGATTCGTAAACGCTGATAAACAAATAATATTTGTTAAATATAAAGATACTGTAGATTTAAAATGAATAATATAAAAATAAATAATGCATTTAATAAAAGAGCAATAATTTTTATTCTATTTACATAAAATCAATTCTGAAGTGCAATAACGTTATTAACAATTAGTGCTAACTCTAAAGAAATAACTGGAAGTACTACTTTTTTTCTAAAAAATTGAGTTTAAGAAGTAAAGGCATTAATTATATGATATTTTATAAAAAAGGAGTGGTTCCGCCCGGGATCGAACCGGGGACCTTCTGCGTGTAAAGCAGACGTGATAACCGCTACACTACGGAACCAATGTGATTACTTTTTTCTGTTGTAACTCAATCTACATAAACAAATTAATAATAATTGCAAATATTATTATAGAATTTAACGTTGACACGTTAATACAAAAATGCCACTTCTCAAGGCTAAGTTAATGAGCGAGAATTACGAGGAAATAATTGCAATAACTTTAAATAATAAAAGAAAACTTTGTTTTAAAGTGGGTGATATGAAAAGTTTACCTGCGATATTTATAGTGATAAAAATGTAACACAAAGTGAATGGAGAATCAAGAAGTGTTATTTCTTGCTTATCTCATGATGTAACATGAAATAGTAGGTAAAGAATTGTTAACTACTTGGTATGTTTCACTGAAACAAACAGAACCATAATTCGGAGAAAATCAATTGTTAATGACAACGAAGAGATTTGGTTAGAGCAGTTATTATATATTGGTAATGCTGAGACGAGAAATAAATATACAAAATCAGTGAAACCAAGCGTTTAACATTTTTTTAAATTCTTTCTACCAATAAAGTGGAAAAACTAAGTCATCGTGTCTCTTTCATTATACTCGAGTAAGAACAAAGGATCACTTTGTTTTACCACTTTTTATTTAACAAATTACACGTGACTATAATTTCGACTATCAACTAGTCATTATCAAACATAAAGTGTTTAACATTACGGAGTCTAACATATTTATATTAAACAGTTGAATAGAGGCGTGTACATTAGGTCAACCTGGTCGTTAAGAAGAGAAATTTCCGGATTATTCTTAGCTTTAAAAATTTCCATGGCTACTAGTAAATCCATTTTACGTCCTTTATCTGTTAAGTGGATTACCGAAAGAATGTCATTTTCAAAAGGGTGATTCGTTTCCAGTAAGTGATTAGCAAAAGTTGAATTATTATTTTTCTGACAAAATGATTTTTTATGTTCGTTAAATCTAATTTGAAAATTACCAGATTGGCCGATGTATACGCTTTTACAATGGGAACAAGTGAGCTTATAAATTTCGGATTTATTCATAATATTAATTTCAGTTTTACAATTAAAAATGGTTGACCTTAATTTACTATAGGGCTTGAAACAAATATTTACGTTAAATCTTTCAAGAACTTTTTTAATTTTTGTGCTTACTATTCCGAAATAAGTGATTGTTTTGAATGCTTTTTTGTCTGGTTCTGTTTTAGCATATAAATATTTACTGAGACGCTTCATTTCCGATTTATGAATTAATTTATTAATTGTCTCTTTTTTGTATCCATTATTAATTGCAATGTTTTTAATTGTGCGGATTTCGTTGGTAAATGCTTGAGGACTTAAAGGAATGTTGAGGGCTCTATTAATCATTGAGGTAAAACTTGCTAATTTGTGTTTTTGAGGCTGTCGGGAAAGATTTGGAATGATGAAGTCGGTATATGTAGGTTTTCTATAAATGTTAAAATTTAATTGATGGATGGATGGAGTTTATGAAATTAAGAAATTTAATTAAACAATTAAACATTCCTTCATTATAATTCTTTATCTATTAAGAAATAAAGAAATGCTATCTTTCAATTTTTAAGTTCTTGTGGTGGCTTAAAAGATTATCGATTAACTTTAAGTGTCACTTCATTTATAATATTTGCAGCAAAAGCTAAAGTTGTCGAAGCAATAATTGCAAGGGCAAGTGTTCTACGTATTATAACTAGTAAGAATCTAGGAAATAGTATTACATTTTAATTTAAATAAAACTAAAAATAAAAAGAGTGCAAATAAAATATACCACGATTTATTGTATTTATAATTTTATAATTTATAACATACAAAAACATAGTTTAGAATATATTAACAATTTTTGACAAAGCTATGGTTTACACCTGTACAGGTCATTATCATGTGTTAAATGAAGAAAATAATTCACAGGTGAGATGGAATATTTTAACGAATCCCATTGGAGAAAAATTTGCAAGGGGTTATTAAAAGTTGATTAAGTGTCGAATTGCGATGCCAAACGGATTAATAATAATGCTATAATTAAGCCTCATTAATGGTGAAGAGATTAAATCGGTAAAACTCTGAAGACTCTTAAAGATTACGCTTCTAACGTTTAATTAAAAATTGTAAAACTTTATCAATATGTGTAAATTAATAAATATACTTTAGAATATTATTTAAAAGTAACCTTAGACGTCGAATTTTTCTATAATGTTTATTTTATCTCTTCTCAAAACTCCTACTTGTCTGCCCTACATACATGGTCTATATTAATCCAAATAATGCGCATTTTATGGGAAAAATATATTTATTGATCGTACAGGTACAAATGCTTAAAATTCAAAAATAAAACAAAAGTCTCCCCTAGCATCAATACCCTTGCGGAAACGTGTCTGCAATGCCTGGAAGGTACCCTTAAACTCCACGACGAGAATCTTTCGTAGTAACATTCTAACATACTTTTGAATTTCTACGGACTCCCAATTTCCCAATTCTTAGCTCTCCCTTCAGTCGGGGAAACAAAAATAAGTCGCACGGAGCTGAGTCGGAACTGTAAGCAGGCTGGTATTGCTTCGGTCCAGTAAATTGATAACGTTGAAGGCCGTGTTTCTGGGGGCATTGTCATGATGGATTCTGAGTTTTTGATGTCCCGACTCGTCGTTTCAATCTCTTGAACACCTCCAGGTGATTGTCAGTTTCTCCTCTCTTGAACACCTCCAGGTGATTGTCAGTTTCTCCTTGTATTACAAACTCAAAATGGACGATTCCTCGGACGTCAAAAAAGACAATGAGCATAGTTTTGATGCGAGACTAGCTCATTCGTGCTTTCTTTGGGCGGGGGTTAATTTTGTGTGCCACTTACTGCTTTTCCTTCTCGATTCTGGATCGTTCCCAAATATCCAGGATTCGTCTCCAATTACGACAATGTTAAGAAAGACCGGCTCATTTTAAACTAGCACAATAATTCTTAACAGTCCGAAATTCGAACATGTATCTGGTTTTCCATCAACACTTTCAACACAAGTTTTGCGCAGGCCTTGCGCATTTGCAGATCATCAGTCACTATCCCATGTACCGCAAATGTTGACATCTTTAGGATGTAAGGGATTTACTGGATGTTCAATTCAACTTCGCGCACACGATTCATGTTTACATCGGTTATGGCCGTTGTTTAGAGTCCAGAACGGGTTTCGTCGGCGATCTTCTCCTGCCCCTCCTTGAAAGTCTTGTACCATATAATCTAATATATACTATTTAGATGAACATTCGCCCTGGTTGATTTAAAAAGAATTTTTGGTAATTAAATTTTGAATTAGACTACGAGACAATTCATTTTAGCTATTGAAATAATCTAGATCTGTGGCTCTAGTTGATTCCGATAGAGGAATTATGGAGGCTCTATTCATTCTATAATACATACATACATAGTAACGGTCACACACCATCATATTCCCTAAAAATAGGAGGTCAATATGTAAAACAATGCCAAAATTTAAAAACTTGATTTACATAAAAAGAGATAAAATGAGTTTCACTTGTCATTTTTATTAAAAAAGTTAGACAGCAGGATAGAAAATTTATAGATAGGGGCTTTTATAGGTGATTTGAATATTGTCTACAGCATGATAATTTTAATGTGATATCTTGAATTTTGGAGACGTTCACTTCGTAGTACATTTTTAATGAATAACAGAAAAACGTTTAACTTTTTTATGCTACTAAGTACTTAGTTTGATAATGATTACTGTGTAATTCGAAACTAGTCACAAAGTTGTGTAAAAATAAAAAGTAGTTTAAAAAATTGGAATGACTTATTAATTTATAAAACTATACCTTGTTTTATATAGTAAAAAAATATTATTGTCAATAATAAAAGTTATGATGAATATTACATTAAATATTCATATTTAATTAACTTATTATTACTAACCCGTGGGGAAACATTTTTTAACCAGCTAGGTTTTAACTAAAAACACTTGAGATATTACCAAAACGGTGTCATTTATTATTAAAGCGTTGCATTAGATCACCGATGGGTGGAAAACCACCAACAAATGATGGAAACTGCCAACAGCAAAAATTGTAATAATAAAATTTAAATATTAATTTGAGTTAGAGAAACAGGTTTTCTAAAGATGAAATATTTACGAAAATGGCCGAAAAGATAGTGACGTATTATCTAAATTTTTCACAAGTAATACCATAAGTGATGGCAATTTACTCGAATAAATTTTGTTTTTGCATGAAAGTTTGTTGCTTAGCGATTTTAATGAGAGCAACTGTCACGAAAAAATCACGAGCCGCCAGGCGAGTGATTTTTTCTATCAGTTGCTCGAATAAAAATCGCGATTAAGCAACAAACTTGAATGCGCTGAAAACAAAATTTATTCCGATTTAATTGTCACCACGAATGGTATTTGGAAAGACTATTCCACGACTTGAAACGAATATCGGTGGATGGTTCAATGTTTATATTAAAATTTTTATGATATATCTCCTGCAGTATTTTGGTCGAAAAATTCGACATTGATTAAATAACACCTCCCTTATAATCATTTGCATTTACCTTCTTTATATTATACGCCCAGTCATCATAATCGCGGCAAGAGTTTCCATTGAAGTTTTGCTAACAACTGGTAGTTTTTATCGGCGCAGATTTCTTCAAATCGTTTCTAAACACACGATCTCGTTTAAGTTTGATTTTTTGGTGCAGAACTTGTCACCGTCGCATTTATTATGGATGATGAAGTGTTACCAAACATTTTGATTTTATAACCTACTTGCAACTGACATACGTAGAAACAACGTTTTTCGCTTTTTTATCAAGGCTAATTCAATTCATTTGTCGGGAAATAGCTAACTTCAGGTTATTCAGGTGAATAAACAGCAACTTGGTGTTTATTCACTTATAAATTGACGTGATTGGCTAATAAATATCACATGCCTCATTTTCATTGGCTACATGCAATAGGAGTGGAATAGTCATAAAAAAACTGTATATCTTCCGCCTTGGAAAAATATAAATCCACCTTCGACACACATCTTCTACAAGAGAAACATTCTTTTGAAGAGGATGATAATTTCATTATGCATATTTTGAAGAAGGATCCGAAAATGGACCTACTAAAATCCTTTAAAATTAACTGAGCACATGCTAAACTGGAAACGCCAATTTTATATATGAAATTATCACCTAAATCAGTTTGTAAATTACTCTTTGTTTGATAGTGATACATGTAGTTAACGAAGCTTAAGTTATTTTTAGTTAAAACTAAAGTTATAAATTGTCTAACCTCAATAATATACGATCTTTAAAGGTTCGTATGTAGGCAAACAAAACCAACTAGGACCAACCAGGTTAACCTCAAAATTGCAATAAGTAAGCTATACCACAGTCAACGTGTAGCATGTATAAGAATTAATAACACCATGTGCACCACACCGAGTCAGAAATTGAGGTGTTATTGTCTATTCCTTCCCTGGATTTACAGATTCAGAAGACGGCGTTAAGTACAGCGCTAAGACTAAGAGACAACGAGATGTGGTGTGTAGAGGCGGACTGGACTACAAAACTCTAAAGCTCCTGAAACTACTAAACACCTATTCACAGATGGAACAAAACACAAGAAAGCAACAGGCCGAACTGAATCTGGAACTAAACATAACCCTGGGGAAAAAGTTTACGATCATCCAGACGAAACTCATAGAGATACTTGTGAGTGCCCAAAAAATAACTGAACTGGTGTAAAACCAGTCTTGCTAACTTAACACATCTCAAGGTCTCATCAAGAAAAACAAATTAATGAGTTATGTCAATCTAGTTAATAATAATAATAATATTAATAATAATAATTTATTCATGGCAGAACATAATTTTTACATTCGTCAGCAATAATAGGGATATTAAAACATCGATATAACATACAGATATATAGAACAGTATTACTTAGACAGAACCAGGCATCAATTAGACAATATTAAATATAATATTAATAAGTGCGCATATGTACAAGAATAAAAAACTTATGATAAATAGATATGCATATACGGCATTTAAATTGAAACGCAATATAAATATTCATCAATATCATAAAAAGCGTGAAGCAGTAAAAATTTCTTAATAGTGTCCTTAAATTTATCAAATAGAAGATCTCTGATTTGTGGTTTCAGTTTTAAAAAATTTTTGCCCAAAGTGATTAGACCACATTTGTGATCTTGAGAGGCACAATTGTTCCAGATAGAGGTCTAATTTATATAATTTGTATTATAGTTATGATGGGTGTGAAGAAGAGAATCACTTTGATTATTTTTAATAAAGCAAAGACATTCCAAAATATACAGACATGGAAAAGTTAATATATTTACTGTCGTAAAATATTCCCTACAGTTATCTGTATAGCTACATTCAGCAACTATGCGCAAAGCACGTATTTGAAGAGCAAAAATGCGATGTCTGGAAGTAGAATGACCATTGAATTAAAACATCATATCGCATATGTGATTCTATGAGACTGAAGTAAGCGAAGCGAATTCAAAGATGCCCTTCTTGCCAAAGTCCTCAAGCAAAAAATATTTTTAGACAAGATTTTGGTAAGCTCATGGCCATTGTCCTTTCAAGTGAGAACCGAATCAAGATGAAGTCCCAAAAACTTTACAGATATCTCTGTTGAACTATTGACAGAAAAGTTCGTACTCTTGGTCTTATTTTCATTAAGAGGCAGTTTGTTTGTAGCGCACCAAGAGGCCACGATGTTCAGACGTTGAGTATTAATTTGCTGAACCTCATCCTCTGTAGTACCCACACTTACAACGGTGGTATCATCTGCGAATAATAATTCACATGAGTCATCAAGAGACTTTGGGAGATCATTAATAAATATTAGAAAAAGTACAGGTCCCAAAATGGACCCCTGTGGAACCCCTTGTAATATGGGTAGCATTGATGATTTTTTGCCATTCACTTCCACTGCTTGTGCTCTGTTGGATAGATAAGATGATATCAAATCGAGACTCTTTAAGTTAAATTTATATTTGGCTAGTTTTTAAGCAACAAATTATGCGAGACACAATCAAATGCCTTGTTTAAGTCCAAAAACGACCTAATGCAGTTAGACCTGTTCTCAAAGCATTCAACTATAATCTCGCATAAATCCTGAAGGGCATTTACAGTATTTTTTTCCGGCTCTAAATCCAAATTGCTTTACATAAAATAAGTTATTTTTTTCCAAATAAGTTACAATTTGTGTTGTCAAAATATACTCAATGATCTTTGAAATGTTGGGTAATATAGATATTGGTCTATATTTGCCAGCACCATTTCGATCGCCTTCCTCAAAAATAGGTAATACTTTTGCTAGTTTTAATACGTCTGGAAATACAGAGGTAGAAATTGAAATATTTATAAGTTTAGTTAATGGCTCTATCAAGACATCTTTTACATATTTTATTAGTTTGACGTTAAACCCATATATATCAAGGGCAGAACTATTTTTAAATTTATCAATAGCTGCTCTTACTATAATCTGTTAAATTGGTCAAAATTCAAACTGAATATTTGCATTTGTCTCAATTTGAACATGTAGGCCAACTGTTACTTGTGGCAGTGAACTGTATAGTTTTTCAGCTACATTTGTAAAAAAATAAATTGAATTCTTCACGTCACGTCGCACTCATATTTGGGGGAGTTGCTTAGACCACGTTCATTATTTATAACACACCATGCTGCTTTTGATTTATTTTTAGCATGCTTAATAATGTCTGTAATTTGACACTTTCTTTTGTTTTAATTGCCTTTAACTTTTAAACTAATCGCGTCCTATTTTTGACCTATCAGAGGGGTTTCTATCGTAGTGCTTCTGTAGAAGTCTCATAGTGTCTGTCATTTTCCTAAATTTCTTATCAAACCACATGGAAACAGACTTATTGTTACATGTGTAGGTTCGAACAGGAAACGACAAGTCTCTACATTGTTGAATTTCATTAATAAATTGTGACCATTTCTCGTGAGGATTTAGCATCTCTGATTGTATAAAACTAAAATTTATTCCGGCCGCTACATGATTAAAATTAAATTTTCCTAATTGGGTTAATGGCCGAAAACTAGAAGTATATGTTTTCACAAACTGAACTTGTTTCAAAGGGCAATTAATGCGTAATGTTAGCCCTAAGTAATCAGATAAAGCTGTATTGAAACTACCAACCATCTATGTTGGTGAAAATATTGTCAATACAAATTTGTTGACGTGTGTTAAATCTAACTAATATTCTAAAATTATAACTATACATACAATGACTTAAAGCCGTCGTATTTACATCAGAATTGTTGTTAAAATTGGTATTGAAATCTCTCCTTCTAAAACCACAAGATTTTGTTGATGCCTGATTCTGTCCAAAAATGACGATAATATGTTTAAAAATATATTAAATTTGCCTGAAGGGGACCGATATATACTAAAATTGTATATATTAAAACGCGGAATAAAAACACACGAACATTCACAATCCATTTCAATGCAAACAATATCCGTAAGATTATTATAATGTGTTGTCTCCAAATTCCTATCTACAAATATCATAGATCCGCAATGATTGCTTGTATTTATTTGTATATTAAAGTTGTAAATAACTAAGGTTTTCAAAATGTGTGTTTATTTTCACTACAATTGTTTCGCAAATTTATTGCTTCTTCAGGTGAATGAAAGTTTACAATAAAATTAGAAAAACTTAGAACTATATATATACATTAACACTATTGGCACTATGGAGGGGTAAATATTTTAAGTAGTGGGGAGTTTGACAGTTCAATTTGTTCGTTTAGCAGGAGGCCCGTTTTTTCGAATCTGTTGATTTCCAGGTTTTCGAGTAGATTTAATTTTCTCCCTTTCTTCTCTGTGTGGAGAATCTGGAAATCCTGGTTGAAGGTGTGGTTTTCGGAAAGTAGATGATTTGCATATGTTGAGGTGTTCTTTTTCTTTTCCCATGCACTTTTGCGTTCTGCAATCCTTTCGTCAAAGGCTCGTCCTGTTTGTCCAATATATTTTTTAGGGCAGTCATTGCATGTTAGCATGTACACTCCACAACTATTGAGTTTGTTCATTTTGTCTTTGTTATTTTTAATAATTTTGCCAAGGCTATTGTTTGTTTTGAATGCTATTTTAATATCTAGTTTTTTCATTTCATTACTTATTTTATTAGTTAAATGTCCATTAAAAGTTAAGGAAGTATAATTATTGTTATTTTTTGGACAATTGTTTGAGGGACTAATTAGGTTTTTTATAATCTGGTTTTCTTTATTTTTAACTAGTTTTTCAATAGTTGGTTTTTGGAATCCATTATTTTCAGCTATTGTATAAATAATGTTTAACTCTTTATTAAAATTAGTGCTGTCCATCGGTATTGAAAATAGTCTATGAATCATTGATCTGTATGCTGCTAATTTATGTTGTAAGGGGTGAAATGATTTATTGTTTATTGTACAGTCAGTGTGTGTCGGTTTATGGTAAATAGAAAAGCTGTGTTTATTCATCTCGTTTCGGATTGTTAGATCGAGAAAGTTTATTGATTTATCCACTTCTATTTCGACTGTAAATTTTATGTTACGAACAAATTGAACTGTCAAACTCCCCACTACTTAAAATATTTACCCCTCCATAGTGCCAATAGTGTTAATGTATATATATAGTTCTAAGTTTTTCTAATTTTATTGTAAACTTTCATTCACCTGAAGAAGCAATAAATTTGCGAAACAATTGTAGTGAAAATAAACACACATTTTGAAAATCTTAGTTATTTACAACTTTAATATACAAATGAATATGGATTTTCAACATCTCAACGCCTTATCTATCAACCAGATTGCTTGTATTTCCGGAAAAATGAACATTTGCTTTTAAATTGTTAATTCTACTTAGTCGGCACTCTTCTTTGGACAACCAATGTTCAGACACTGTCATCAGTTGAAATGGCTTGTCTAATAATGCTGTTTCAAGTTCGCTGAATTTATTACGTAAAGAACGGATGTTTAAAAGCATTAAGTTTAAAATATTTTTGTTGTCCCATGGTTTGTAATTATGGTGCTGTTACTCTTGCCTCACTTTTTATTGTATTTTTCTTTTAGAGTAATATTATTATCATTCATTTCTATGATAATCTTATATAAAAGTACAATTTGCTCTTTGAGTGCTGTATTTTCCAAAAAGAACAGGGCTTTACTAACCTCACTTTCTTCCTGTTGTCCACAACAAATTACTCGAGTACCATCTACAAACTCTATGCTTCTTACTTTATTACTGCAGCTACGATGGTAGCTGTTTGCGCACCTTATGCACACAAGGATTTTGCATACTGTATTGGTGCAGCACTTTAAATAAACACTTGTTTCTTCCGGACTACTATTCACGCCCGCCATCACAATATTTAGTTAGTTAAGAGAATTGCCATACCCTGGATCAAGGCATACTACAACACGAAAGAGAACGATAGAGCAAATGCTCCAGCAAAAGAAGAAGCATCTTTGAAAACATACAAGAACTCTGTGCTCTTATCCAAAATCAATGCACTTATTGATAACAATAAAAGCATACAAAAAACAATAGCAGTAAATATCTCTCAATCGATTTAGTAATCCCTAATATATTATCTTACTAATTCAATGTTATCCCTTTTCTTCATCATATCCATAGTCATTAAGATAATCCTCAGTCTTATCCTAACTGAATAAATACTTCATCAGTACCTTAAATTGCATCAATTGGATAGTTCCATTTATTTCTTAAGAATTTAAGAGTTAATTATAAAAATTTAAAATTTCAATTTCAATATTAGTATATATCTTATTGATTTCCATATAGTAGAAATTAAAATATTATCTGTGCAATACATAAAAAGTTCAACGGTAAATTAAGAGTATTATCAATTCTCTTTGTGTTTTATAAGTGTTAATATATAAAGTTATTTAATAAACATAACAATTATTAGTCTAGTAATAAGAGCAATCTTACTATATGGATTGTAGCAATAATAAAAACTCATGATATAATAGCGTTGAAAGGTAATCGACATCCTTGAACAACATAATCCCAACAAAGAGTAATGTTGAAAGCAGCAGATAGGGGAAGACATATGAGATGCATCCATTAAAACGTAACATCACGAATTTATGTATGGCTAGATAAAACCAGTATACATCCAGATATCGATATGTTACGAAGAAATATTTCCCAAACACACATTGCAACATACAAATCCTTTATATTAATATGTATATAATATATTAACATATTGGATTGACGAGGCGGATACATGATGAAACTCCATAACAAATTAAAATAAATCAACACAGTTGGGAGGGTTTCACATTTATTGTTGAATACTGCAACATGTTTCGCCACACAGTGGCTTCATCATTATTCATCTGCCTGATGAAGCCACTGTGTGGCGAAACATGTTGCAGTGTTCAACAATAAATGTGAAACCCTCCCAACTGTGTTGTTTTATTTCAATTTAATATATTAACGTAAAGTGTCTTATTAACCTTAAATATTTATTCCCTGCTTGGTCAATAAGGGCAGAATTTACATAGGCATATTATATTTCCAATGCTTTTATGCGGAAACGGTGCTTTCAACGATGTGTGCTGAAATTAGTCGGCAAATTTGTAAAAACAATCTGGGTCGGTGTCACAACCACTTATCCAAATTGAGTGTAATTTAGAGTTAGATGGCGGACGACATGGGATTTAATTTCACGAAGTAATTTTTATATTAAAATGCGTCGCTTAAAACGTGAGATTGCTAGACTGAAATGGATAGCGTGTTTGGAATTTATTACCTTTGCTGTTACAGGGGGGAGGGAGGGACATGAATATTTTAAAAGTAATGCATTCTCGTCGTGCATTAATAAGGTAATATTAGTGAAAATTAGTGAATAGTTTCCAGGAAGTGTTGGAATTTTAGAGGTTTAAACGCGGAAATCAAAAACAAATTTTAAGTAAATTCTTAAAATTTAGTATATTTATCTATTTATTTATTACATCTTTGCACTCCTTTCTAACAAAATATTACAAAATGTGAAAATATACTCAAAATTTTAATTGTTTCCTAATATTAACTTGTTTTTAGAGAGTAAGAGATCTAGAAGAACAAATTATGATTTTTATAACTAATTTTAATATTAGACTTAGACCGTGTTATTAATCTTCATAAACATAAGCAATTTTTTTGTTAAGAAGAATAGCGTATGTCCGGGTTTTTAACCACCAAAAAAATATAGATTTTCGTAATAGGAAACTTAATCTATTAGAGCACGCTGTCGGTATTTAATTTTTAATTAATTGCGAATATACAATGCAGATTTTTTATTGAATATAATATGTCAATAAATTTCAAACTGTTTTTTTTTTCTAACTCTGTCTTATTGAACTTTTATATCACGTCTTTCTTTGAGACGGAAATATATTTACTTTAAATATATAATAATTATATTATAGATACAATTAGATTTCACTGAACGTTGCAATGGCAACCATAACTGCCTTTAAGCTTCTAAGTTTATTTATAAATGCATTAAATGCGATGCAATTATTTTCATTTTCAGATACGTCGACGTTGAACGTAAAATGTAATTAAGTTAAAACGCATTATGTGGGACAAGTCATGGATTCACCAGTGTAACGTACATTGTATAACGTGATATGCTAATTAGTTGAATATTGATGAAAGTTTGTGAGTCGGTCGCTTTTAATTACACGATTACGGGATGGGTTTTATTATTATAATATGAATTTAATTAGTGCTAAAATTTCATTCAAATATTTATGAACCGTCTGGAATAAATTACATACCATAGTTAATAGTTAATTATTTATGTCCTCGTAAAAAAATGAAGAATTTTTGTATTAAATATTCGTCTAAATAAAAAATATATTAACATAATGAAATATGGCATTTAATCGTAAGCTTGCAGTCATGGAGAAAAATGCTTAGGCTAATAAATTAAACCCTTAAGTAGTATATACTATTGTCACTAATTAAGCATTTATTATGTTCCATTATTTTTATAGTTGCCTGATATATGTTTTGATAAAGTAAGTGAAGTAAAAATTAAATTATTACCAGTAAATACTAATTTCAGCAGTATTATTTAAGAACATAATTCCAACAAGAAATTAATGTAAAATGTACAGAATATAATAACCCTATAGTCCAAGATATAATTTTACATGAAGAATAAATTTCATTAAAAATTTGTTTGCTTAACTAACCCTATATTTCGAAACATATTGAGATATGAATCATCAAATCTGCTTCAAACTTTAAGATGTGCAAAAACAAAGGCTACACGTAATCTATTTCAGGCTAACTCAAAGTCACTATATTCAAATGCATATTCATAAAATATTCTCAATAATTAATTTTTGAGTATTTGTAAAGGCTTTCTGTTGAATTGATAATTATTCTTAGAGTATTATAAATACGTAAAACTTAAGTTTTGCACTTTATTCACTTTATTTCTATGAAGAAGTTAAAATTGGTACCGCCTAAGTTGAGATTGTAAATGGCTTAAGAGTGAAACACGTACTCGTCAAACAAAAGTAAAATTAAGATGCCAGCGTAACAAAGATGAAGTCAACTTCTAGCTTAAATAATTGTTTCAATTAGTGGTACATTTTGATAATTCCAAGTAAAACAAATAAATTTTTTTGGTATCACGTCCCTAATGACACTTATTATTATTATATTTTGGCCTATTCCAGCTTTGCATTTTTAATTATACTCGTATTAACTGTTCAATGTAATAGAGATAATAATTGCAAAACCTTATTTGTCTCCTTTTGAATTTCTAGTTTAAACTATCATGAAAGCACCAAGTTCTAGTAATAAAAACAATAAAAACGCATCAAAAGAAAAAACATGAAGCTTTAAGATTTCCCGCTCCCCATAAGAAAGTTCATACCACATTTTAGACCTCTAATATTTGTTTTTATTAGGTTTTGGAGTTACGGCCCACGAGAACTCTATAACTAATTCCAATTACTGCCGACATATAAAACATCGATTCTTCGTTCCAGTAAATTTAATTACTGAATTTAAAAAATGAAAATTATAAAGGGTCCGCCAGTAGGGACGCGCGAAGTTTGCCGGAAGGGTTCGGCCATGTTGTTCGAGGTAGAGCTGTCAAAGTTGCTGTCATTTGTTCAGTATATAACCCCAAATCACCATGGCAAGTTTGAGTGTCGAGCAGCACGTGCAAATTATTAAATTGTTTTACGAAAATGGGTCATCAGTTCGAGCAACGTTCCGCGCACTTCGCCCATTTTACGGTCGCGATGATCGGCCTGTAGAGTCGACTATCCGTCGATTGGTGGGCAAATTCGAGTCGACTGGTTCAGTAAACAACCAGCCAACACTGACACGTCGACGAAACGCCCGATCGAACGAAAATATCGCTGCTGTCCGTGAGAGTGTGCGCGAGAACCCGAGGCAGTCCATTTTTTGTCGTGCACAGGAACTTGGCCTTTCGGAGACATCAACTCGCAGAATTTTGCATCTGGATTTGGGTCTGCACCCGTACAAAATCCAATTGACCCAGGAGCTCAAGATAAACGATCACAGACAGCGTCGGGCGTTCGCTGACTGGGCTCTGGAGCAGTTGGAAGCAGACCCCCATTTTGGCCAAAAAATCATCTTCAGCGACGAGGCCACCAAGTAGCAATGCATCCCCAGAAAGTCACTGTTTGGTGTGGATTTTGGGCCGGCGGCATCATCGGTCCGTACTTTTTCGAGAACGAAGCTGGGGCGGCCATAACCGTCAATGGGGAGCGCTACAGGTCGATGATAACCAACTTCTTTTGGCCTAAACTGGATGATATGGACACGGACGACATGTGGTTCCAGCAGGACGGCGCTACGTGCCACATAGCCCATGCCACAATGGACATTCTGCACGAGCTATTTCCGGACATGGTCATCTCGCGCGGAGGCGATATCAACTGGCCACCGAGATCGTGCGATTTAACGCCTTTAGACTTTTTTCTCTGGGGCTATCTCAAGTCGCTGGTCTACTCCAACAAGCCTCTAAACACCGATGACCTCAAAGTCAACATACGCAACGCCATCGCTCAAATTGAGGCCGATATGTGCTCCAGAGTCATCGAAAATTGGACCTCCCGGATCCGGGCTACCAAACGGAGCCGCGGTGGTCATTTGAACGATGTTATCTTCCATACTTAATGGGGTCGAATACCCTTTCGAATGAAAAATAAATTTCGTTTCTACCTCACACACAACTTGTTTTATTCAATTTTAAAGTTCACGCGCCCTTATTGGCGGACCATATAGTTGATTCCAAATTTTACATATTTAGTAGGTATTTTCATACAATGGAAATATCAGTATAGTTTTGATATATTAATTTTATGACATTAACTTCTCTTGGCTTTTATTTTTCTTAATCGTGATTAATTACAATTTTCATATTATATTATATCTCAATAATCTAGCTCCTGTCGCGAAAAATTTAACCCAAGCTTAAAAAGCTATTGGATATTTTATGATGAGTAACTCCTATTAATAATAGCCACTACTTAAAGAGTCATTTACTTCGATTAAAAAAATATTTCGAATGTATAAAATGAGCTCTATCATCAGCTGCAATTTATTCAATTAATATCACATCACATATTATATGATATTGTGTAAGGATGCGATATGAACTGGATTATTCACGAATCTGTGTCTTCACCTACACTTTTAAACGCTTAGTTATGCTAAATATTTTTCGGTATGTCTGAAATGACAAAAAATGCAAATAACATATTTTTTAATGGTCTCTGATGTATTAAGATTCCAAGTATGTACGAATAAAATCATATTTTACTATTTATCATCATGTGAAAAAATCAAAAAAACTACTTAATCTTACCAGGTATCACTTATAAATTACTATAGTTATTACTTAAGCTTACATTTTTTATATCTCTTCTTCTTTTTGGTTATTACAAAAAAATTAAAGCCATATTCCAGTTGTCGCCTGATTTAATTAATGTTTGCTGCGAATCATTTTTGAAATCTAAATAAGCAGTGTTCTGTATTATCAATATCTCTTCAATTGCGAAAAAATACAAATTCCACAATCCACTTTTTTAATTTTGCAAAGAAAAAGCTAAAATTCCCCATGGCTTGAAAGAAATTATGATAAATAATAATCTTTTTCTCCCTTGATTTTCTTTCACCCATGGCCATAGATTTCTTTATCAATTAATACCTCCCTTTAGTTTACAAAATCCTAGATTTTGCTATTTATCAATAATTTTTCATAATGTTTTCTTATTAATTCTACACGATATGCCGCTAAAAGTTTTCGCCCATATATTAACAAATATGGTAGTGCACTTATGTCAAAACCTAATGTTTCTTAATTCTGCTGGTTTAAGGGCACTTCGTAATGTCATATTTCTACTATAATTTAGACATTCCACCGATACTAGTTCCGCATACCACAATTTCGATGTTCCCACACTCAAAAGTATGTGCCTAGACCCCTCACATGGTCCGTTAGGATTTGTCATTCGTATTGCAATTACTTTTACACATTGTGCTGCACTACTTCTTGCCTCTATTACATGAACAAAAATTTGAATTCACTTCAATTATAACATCTAAATATTTCATCTTCAATTTAATTACAATCCTAAAATGTTAATTGTTTTGGCCATTAATCTACCTGCCTTTTTAATAACCAAGCCATATTTATTTTACTAAATGATACTGCTAAACCCAGATTTCCTAAATTTGTAATAATCATTTCAGCTGCTAATTTTTTTTTTTAATTTCACTTCTTAAATTTCCCTCATCTCTATTATAATTAGTAAGTCATCAGCAAATGCAACTAGTTTCGCGCGCTCGCGTAAATTCATACTAAAAAATTAATCATAGCTTATGTTCCAAAGCAGTCGTCCTAATACAGATCTTTGTGATACAACACATCATAATTCAAACTCTTTTAATTTTCCTTTCTATCCTCACATACCAAGACTTTCTCTTCAAAATAGCTTTTATAGATACTTTAATAAATAATTTGAAATTCCTTTTCTAACCAGCTCTCTTAAAATCACTGGCCATGGAAGGAAATTAAATGCATTTTTAACATCAATTTCAATTCTTAAACTATGTTTTATCCCTCTCAGTGAACAAGAGTTAGCTTTATTACAGAAAATTATTGATAGCATCCAAAGTAGATTTCCCTGAAATAAATCCAAATTTTCGTTTAATCCCCCATTTAATTCTAAAATTTCTATAGTTTCAAATGCTATTAATTTCTTTAAAATTTTGCCCTCATTGTCGAAAACATAAAGTGTCTAAATTAGATATAAAGGTCGAAATGAATTTGTCTCATGGTCTGTTTTTTTTGCTTTGGATACTAGTACTAATTTTGCTCTTTTATATAGTTTTAGAAAATTTCCTTAATTCAATTATTATTATATAGTTCTGTAAATGTTTCAGCAATCACTGTAAATTTTAAAACTTCATTTCGTATTTGGTCCTAGAGCTTTTTTATTTTTAATGTTCCAAGCCGCAGTTAAGACTTCCTTCACTGCTAATAATTCTGTTAGAGAGAAAACATCTTTATTATAAGAAGTAAATATTTTTACAATTTTTGTGAAGTGAAGTATGCAGACTTAAGGGTTCTTCTAATTCGCGGCTACCGACCCGCGGTCTTTCAGCCTGTCTAAAAACGTCATGATTACTAATGACTTACGAATTTAACTGTCTTCTGTCATCAAAGGTTATGATCGCTAATGTCGTTATGAACTAATGAGATGATTTGATGAATGGTGATTTCTGGGTGCTTTGGCTTTGGAGTGCTTAAAGGGTTACGAGGATTACACAACTGGTTAACGATTTTTGGCAAACTTTTGGGATAGGTGTTTCAGACGTTCTTCAATTTAATATAATAATAATAACATAATTTTTATACAATAATAATTTTATTAGATTATTATTGAAGGAAGTCGAAAGTTCTTTCCATTTCAGTTGCTGATTTTTGATCATTTCCACACTTAATTTGATTTGTCCTCAATTTAATTCATTATTAGCTCTATTCTGTCCTACCACATTTAAACTTTTACATTTTATCTCATAATTTTAATAATACTTACATTGCGACTATCAACTCAAGATACTAATTCACACTTATGATACTTATATCAGGTCATAAATAAAATATTAAGGTACAGAATAAAATACGTTTTTTTAACAAAATTGTTCATTGTAATCAAATTAAATCATAATTTATTTATAATGAATAATCATAATAATTATAATAAAGAACGCAATATTTTAATCAGTACCTATTATGGATTACCTCGTCGTAACGGTCGCAACCATCACCATGATTAAAGTGTTATACTTTGCAGATTATTGTTGCTTTACATCGACAATTTTAAGGAATATCTTAACTAAAAATAAATAATCAGAAAATGGTTTTGGCTAATCTTTACTTGGAATATTTCATTTATTTTAAAAAAGTAAATTATAATACAATTATTTTTCTGTATGTAACCTCAAATAAAAATGGGGGATAGAACGCTAGCTACAATTTAAGAAACAAAAAAGAAGACTCTCACTTTTCAAAAGGTTTCTAAATAAAGCTTTTAGGAATCATTTTCTTCTTAATCTAGTTTTCCTTATTTTTGGAATTGTACTTTTTTAATTTTACCAAAGCACAGTTTAATTTATCATTTCATAAAATTGCTGATTCAAAATGTATCAAAATAATGCTTTCAAACATCCAATACATTCCCTTATTTCTTATTGAGAATTTGCATACTACCCCAAAATCTTTTATGGGTGTTTCGAACATAATACAAGTGAGATTCATCCTTTAATTGGCATATTTTAATGGTTTTGAAAGGTATTTTTTGATAAGTTTTGACCAAGTTGATTTGGTCTTCCTCAGAAAGAACTGTGATTGTAATTCCATTCGAGTCAACTCAAAAGAAAATTTATTTTAGAAAAATTTAAGTTAGCTTAAAAGATTGCTATAAGCTCTTGTAAACTATATGACAATAATGTTTTCGTGGGTATTATATGTTAATTATGGTTTTCGATTATACTCTACGTGGTTTATAAATTAGGTTCTTAGGTGATTATCTGGTCACAAATAAAATAGCGGAGAAAGGTTTCCAATTGTTTAAATCTCTGTTATCAGTTTACAAACCACATAGACTACAACTTAAAAACCATCATTAATAAAAACATATATTTATGACTATCGCATGGGAGGAGAAATTATTAACGTGATCTAAATAAAGATAACTAGAGAGAGAAAGAGATCAGGGCAAATTAATAAGTTGAAAATAGAGTAGAGAGTATGAAATAAAATAGATTATAAAAGGCAAATGATCAATTAGAATAGGAAAGAGTGAGAAATAGGTCGATTTAGCGAATAATAGAAGGTGTATCAACGTGGATTAGGTTATATGGGAGGTCATCAATGATCTGAAAAAGCACGGGATGGCTTTAGATGTTATCCTATGGCTTTAGATGTTATCTATTAGAGATTCTGAAAACAATTAAACGGCATAAAATTTCTCACTTGGGTATGGAAAGTGTAGGAAAGGAGGGAAGGATAATTATGCGATACTGACAGATTTATTTTTCAAGTAAGATGTATTGGCGTGACAATTAAGATTCGTAAATGGTATTTCGTGATTAGTAGAATGATTATTTCATCAGTATATAAAAGTGTTTTGTTGTGGTAACCGCTTGTGGTATATGTGAGTGCTGCTATAGATGAATGAAAGACCTACATTTTTCAACGATATGCTGGATTGTTTTGGGCGGATTAAGCATGTGAAATATTGCATCTATTGTGGCTTTTACAGGAGCAGATAAGTTGTCTTTTGTTTATGTTGAATTTTATCTACCAAATGGTAATTTATTCGATTCAGTAACTTGCAGACAAGTTATTTTGTAGGCTGGCGAAGCTAGGCGAATGAGTTGTGATGCATAATAGATCATTGGTGGCATTTAGACGGATTGTTGTTTTTGATCTTTGGTGTTGAATAGGGCGTGGAATAAATAAATATCGTCGAGCTAAGGATGTATCCTTGAGGAAGGCCGACTATAGGGTTAATTGGTAGAAATGTCCTTCATGATAGACCACGAAGGAAAAGGAATCCAGGGATGAATCGTAAAGCAAACCAGACGCTGTGGTACCGCGTATGCAGCTTCTTGAAAATAACAATCATCCCTATATCAATCATAAGCCTCTAATTATATAAATCATCCAACGATTTGATGTCCTCATCCACTTCAAAAAAACATGTTTTTATTTCTATAATGTATTTTTGTATATGGTGGCTACGAGAAATAAAGGATTGGTTGATTGACGTCAGAAACATTAAAATTTAGAAATTTGAATATCTACATCACATAATACATACAAATCACGGGTAATTGGGCAACTACAAAGAACGATAATTAACAATAACATTAAATTATTGTTGCCCTATCAAAAACTGCGCTGCGCAAAAAAGGTACCAAAAATTACATTGTAGTTTCATTTGACGTAAAAAACTTCTTCACATGAATAACAATTTAAAAACTCAAAGCAATAATGAAACAAAACAAAAACAAAAATACAAAGCATTAATAAAATAAAAGCTAATGATGGCTAACTATGAACACACCAAATAACTACTGAAAATTCTCAATAAGTGCTTAGATAAAAACGTTTTCACATTTAAAAAGAAATACTATCTACAAAAGGAGAAACTAGCAACAGGATCACTGCTATCACTATTGATAGCTGAAATATTCATGACACACTTTGAAGAACATATTTTCAACAGCATAATTACTAGTACAAAATACATATAATATTAGTGCAGATGCGTAGATGATGGGTTCTCTATATGAACAAAAATGCACACTAATTTCTCAACTAACTCAATCAAATAAATCAGAAGATTCAATTTGTCATTTAAAAGGCAACTAATCACACCCAAAAAAGTATATTTAATCATTATACAAATAACCACAGTATCAAATATACATAAAATCAACCAAAATCCCATAACCACCGATGTAATCATCCCAAGTGATTTCAACCCTACATAAAGACGACTTCGACAAGAAATACCGAACTATCATAGAAATTGAGTAGATAGATGGAGCCGGTATGGGACCAGTAAGTAATCCCAAGGTCATTCTGATAAGATAAGGCGATTCCTGTTGAAAGGACTTCCTGTAACAGAAGTTGGGGTTTCTGGTTGTAAGATAAGAATTTCCTGTTTGTAAGGGCGGGCCATGTTTGTAACGGATGTTGATAAGAAAAGAAAATTATATAAAAATTTGCAGAACTATATTATTCTCCACTTTAAATTGAATCTTCAACGCATAACCATCAATCATGGGTATTACGTCGTTATGTAAAAAACGCACATTTAAATTAATACGTATATTGATAACAAACTTTACAAAATGTACAATTAAATTCGAGCAAGAGCCGGCGGTGTTTGTTTGTTCATGTATCAAACTCAACTGCGTCTTCCCGAGCGATGGCCCCGGCACACCACTTAAAGGGGTGGCGCTTGTTAGCCCAAGGGTAGGTTGCCGTCCACAAACGAAGATTATTGGCTGCATAAAATCTTATCTGCACGGCGTTTGCAAAACATCCATTGCACGTCTTCGGTTGGCTTGCAGATGGTGAAATTACCCGCTAAGCCCTTTTATGGTCGTAGGTTTGGTCGTCCCGCACTTTTCGTGGAAACACACAATAGGTGAAATTCTTCCCCGACGTCTTAATTGCTCTCGACAGAGCCGGACATAAATTATGGTAATGAGGGTTGGAATGTGACATATTAGGTACAAGTCGCAACAATGGGCGTTTTGCAAATCTACATTCACCCTTAACTATAATCTGACAAAGCATGTCAAAAAATTCCTCACAGAAGGACAACGGTGTTAAGCTGAGGCGCCTCCCATGAAAAAGATCCATTGCGACACGTTCCAAGAGGAATTTGGGACACCTCAACTTTGTATGGGACTTCTGAGATCTTCAAAAAACATCTCATCACGATTGCCCAATCCGACGAATTTGACGTAAAGAGAAATGTTACTGCATTCTGGAGCCGCATTGCCAATTACTAATTATTGTAACTGAAGCTGCCAATACTCCCGATATACCAAAATTCTTAGAGGATTGTGATGGGAGGTTAATGAGTTTGGTGAGTCGTTGTCAGCATTCGACTCAAAAAGTTGACATCGAACTGTTTGAACAATATATCAAACCAGGAGACGAGGATCAGCTTTATCTAAAAAAATTTAACACCCGCTTCGTGGTGGTAACCCCTACTGACGAAAAAATAACGGCTACAAAGAGAAAACTGTCGATCAGATGCTGAAAAGAGAACAAAAGAAAATTGACAATAGAAGAGGACAAAACATATTGTACTCTTAATTAAATAAGAAACACCAGACAGAAAATAATAAATCAATTTAAACAAGAACAACCAGATGCGAAAAATACTGTACCACTAATGTCAACACAAGATAGGAATATTACAACTCTTTATAACTACCTAGCAGGATTATGAGTCTACATCTTAGAATTTCTGGAGATTAAAAGAGCAACAATAAAGGGGAAAAATGTAATCAACAACCAGTTGTAAATCACCGCAGGTACTAATCTCTTAGGAGCATTACCAGAAGTATAGTGTTAGTTTCTAAAGTATTTGTCTAACATATCTATTCTTCAGTTCCATTTTATACTATTTCGATAATGGCGAACAATCGTTGAAATAAATACCAGAAAATAATATAAAAACACAAAACAGAAAAGGTGCATAATTCATAATACCCATTCGTATAGGTGATGTAAGGAGTGACATTATTCATATGAGAAACAATATAGATTCTAAAGAAGAGCCTCAAAGAATAGCTTAGTACAGTGTATGTAAATTTATTTAAACTGAAAAGAAGTAGAAAAATGTTCGATTCGGGCTCTGGCTTCCCTTGATTTAATCCTCTACTCTTCGCCAACCCCTTAGTTTTAGGACTTTTTTTGGCGTCTTATTTGGCAGCGTCCTCCCAACGCTTTCTTGCCCTTCCACTTGGATTTAAGCTTTCCATATTGTACTTGTTTTCCTGCCTGTATTTCAATAATATAATTACACTGGAATCTAACACTTTAAACAAAATGTTATGTGATTTATTTATCATTATAATACAATTGTATATTTAATTCTAATGCCAAGCGATTGCTTAACATAGTGTAGTAGAATTATCGACCACGGTAAAAACTTCGAACTTAGATAGAGGACCTACCATTACTTAGGCCGATTCTGGATAAATTCAGAAACCACGCGAGTGATACGAGATCGCTCGATTATTTATCCGGGTGTTTCTAAATGAATATCGGGGTTTTAACGCTTAGTAATATTTATTACGTAAAACTTAAAATCATAATTAATAAATTCAATCATAAGCTTAAAATTGTTCAATGCAAGCCCTTTCCTCACATATCAAGTCGATAGGCAAGTTCTGTCAGTTATGATGTAATTGTTGCAACACCTACCTCGATTCTGTGTCTTAGGTCGGGTAGGTCAGCTGATAGTGGAGGTACAAACACACGATCCTGCAGGCAAAAAATTACATGGTCTGAGATCGGGTGAGCGTTGAGATCATGCGAATCTCCTATATTCATTTAGAAACACCCGGTATAAATACACAACTTTAACACATGCGTAATTTGTCTTTTAGTTAACAATACAATTTACTCATATTGAAATATTTTCGGAGTATAAAATAATCATATCAATCGTAGTTCAGTTATGAGAAATTTGCTTTTCGCTACAAAAAGCCTAAGTATCATTAATTAGAAGTAGTATATGATTATGAATTCATTTTTATCAACCAAATTATGTACATTAAAATATTAATGATTTCAAGGCTTGTTATTCTATTATTTGTAAGTCCCTTCGAGTATATCGAGTAAATACGGCGGAATAATCTAAATATTTTATACAATGAATAAATTTAACAATCGACCCGAACCAATAAAATTGAGTCAACTACGTTTCATCTCCAAGCCAATCAGCCTGAATTAAATTATTCCAAAGCTTACTTTCCTTCATTACGACTTAATAAATATGCGGGGAAGCATATTGATGGACTGAAAGTTAAATGGGAGGAGTAATCAATTTAAAACCACTTAAATCTAACAAAATGAAAGTTCTAATGGGTATTGAATAAAGAACGCGTATAAATAATAACGATTTTGACATTAAATTATATTAATTAGAGGTTAATTTAACTCTTGGTGTTGTTTAATTAACCTCTCATTAATATAAACAATGTGAGAATTTGTTTCATCGTATATTACATTATAATTCATTTTCTATGCTGGAATAATTATTAATAATGTTATTTATTACTAACGATTATAATAAAGGCTAGATGAATTATTGCAATGAAAACGAATGCGTTATATTTATTAATATCACAGTATTTAAACAGCATTGATTAATGTAACCAATAATAATTGATAATCCAAAAGTAGTCGGATGTAATGTATACGTAATAAATAACAGGAAAATATGTTTATTAGCTATACTGAACGATTACACCGCACCTGTAATAATCATTTATGTCAAATCCCACCGGGAAACGAATTACGGTCATTACATAACATCAATGAAATGTGTTGAATGAGTTTTGCGCCACGTTCTGGCAGGTCGTGAGGAAATTCATAAACACGCAGCACTAGTTCCCACAAACTTCATCAATCCACATTTCAAGAGAGCACAAGTTATTCATGTAGTTTCTTCCCGAACTGACGAAACCCGGAACGATATATAAATTCCGGTGTTTTGTGCCGAATATTCGGGCATTTATCACGGATATAAAGGTCGCTATCAATTCGTTTATGTGCGGATTTATATGTTGGGCATATAATCTCTTATGGCGTGTGATTAAAATGCGAATTAATTCCGTGCGATGTAGATATATTGGATGTGCTCATTAATTGAAAAATTAATAGAATTATGGTTTTATCTCCACTCTGCAGGAACGAACTAATCCGTATAATCTCCACGAGGTGTTTTTTTTGTGTTAGTTAATTGGATTCGTTTGTTTTGAATGTTCCTCCTACGAATTCGCCCAATTAGCAAATTTGTATTCTGCTGTGGTTGGCCTCTCAAGTTACGAACTCAAGTGTGGTAATGTGGGAACTTTATGTACTTTCTATGGGTAGCTAAAGATTACCCTCGTAATCTTATCGAAATTTAAATTAATTGGATGGGTTCATTCGACGATAAGAAACTTACATTAACAAATTACAATTCGCATCTTTGTAATGATTGATAGTAAAAAATAAAACATTCATCCATTTGTAGAGATAAAAGTGATTTTTGTTCAGTCAGGTTCTTTCAGTTAGAATTTTTTTCCTCAAATCTTCTTTTTAAATTGTCAATGAAGTAACTGAAAAAAGTCTTAAGATACAAATATTTTAATGTAAGTTATTTTGTCGAATTCAAAATAATAATTATTATTGTTTTTAAAAAATATTCTGTTTGAGTTGACGTTTATTTTTGTAACCACTCAGAATATGTTATTTATTCCGTAGGTCAAGAAATCGCATTAAGTTACGTGCCTGTTAAAAATACCAGGTTTCCACACTTTAAACAAGTGAGGATGAATGACTCGAAAGCGACCGATAATTAGAGCCGTCTCTTTCATAACCGTGACAAATTGAGCTTAATTATGTCTATTTATAACAAACACTTTTTTATGTAGATGTTGCATCCGTCCGCATTGCGAGAGTGTGAATCTAAACTGGAGAGAGGACGTAAACAAATTTACAAAATACCTGTTTTGTCATCGCTTCGAAATTTCCGTCCTAAATATTATTGACGAAACAACACAGATGTTATAAGAAAGAATTCGCATATTTATAATTTGAATAAAAACAAAAACATATTAAGTAGATTTAAGTTATTATAACAAGTTATGGTAATACAGTACAACTTAAAAAATAAAATAGGTACAGAATATAAAAACCATATAATTAAGCACCAGTATTAAGGTGTTGGGAAAGATCGCAGCTATCGCGTTGGTTGTATGTTCATTGTAGTACACTGCGGTTTTGTTGATATAACTGGTCTGTAATGTTCGGGGCCTTTCCTAATTCATTTATGACATCGGAGAGTTTTAGTGCCGTTGGTGATTACAAGTTATGGCACTTTCAACGATCCATCGACCAATCGGAGTTGTACCTCGCGCTGGACAGTCCATCCTTTCTTGATACTGAAGGATTTTAGCAGGTGTAAAATTCTGTCGTGCCTTTTAATTCGTTGATGGTGCGTCACGTGACATCCTTGAAGCATGCGCGAAAGCGACTTGATTTTCCCGCACCCAGAATGGCACCACTTGTTAACAATTTTGTTTCTCGCATGCCCCTTGGTTGGCAGTAGGTTGCCTCGTAGTTGGATGGCTTTACAGTAGGAACTTCCTGTCTAGTTCGTGGGAGGATTATTGATCCCTTTAAGGAGGCGCCTTGACGGATTCCATTTCCCGACCATGATTTTTCCAGTAACTAACTCGTTTCGTTGGCGTAAGCCCCGCTTGATGGAACTATAGATTAAAGTTCACACTTTCACTGCTACACACTTGATGGAAAAGTATAATAGACACGTTTGAATTAAAACACTTGTTATTTTTCATATTAATATATTCAGTTTCCTGACACGTGTTTCGGTTTATTATAACCATTATCAAAGGATGATACAGTAAATACTAATAGTATACTAATACAATTAGCTTTCGCTGTATCATCCTTTGATGATGAACCGAAACACGTGTTAGGCAACTAAATATATTAATATGGAAAATAACAAGTGTTTTAATTCAAACGGGACTATAGATTCTTTATATAGCCTATACCACAATAGATTCCTGAATTAATACTACCTGGTGGTCCGGTTACGTTCTGCAGTCTGCTGATGATAATTGCAGGAATTCTCTCTCTTAGGTGGAAGACTCCTGCCGTCCTTCATGCTCGCATGAACATAATTAGAGCTGCAGGTGGAAGGAAGGTGGTAGGTATATTAATTCAGCGCAGAATTGCTCTATCTGCTAAGCATTAAAGTATTCAGTGAAATATCAGAAATTGTTCGGGAATATTGAGTTTCTGTGCTGGTTTGAGACTAGAGGTTCTAATCAAGTTTAGCTGAGTATGCAGAAGGTTTAAGTTTGGTTTAGTGATTCCGATGTTAAACATGGGTTTAGAGATGGCGAGTAGCTGTTTTTTCTTGAGCACCTTTACTGCCCCTATACACTGACATTTTTTAGCATTGATGGTTAGCCCTTTCCTTTCAAAAGCATGTATGAGTCACTTCTGTTCGATTGGGACCCATTATGATTAGGTCATCGACGTAAGCTAGAGCGCTTATTTTAATAGATCCATTGAGAGTCAGCCCAAGCGCTGGTTCAATTTTGACGAGTAGTTCGTTCATGACCATATTAAATAGTATGGGGGGCAGAGGGTCTCCCTGCTTTAACCCCCCTGGTCATGGCTATTCATTTGGTATTAAATCAGCCGATTTCAATTTTGATCATAATGTTTTCATAATTTGCCATTATGTAATTACTTATACAGTTATAGACCCCAAACCTTTGCTAGATCAAGAGACACTATCATGAAGGGCGTGAATCTTTTTCGGTGTAACTTGATGATGTTGTTAAGGACCGAGATGTTAATCAAATAAATCCTTTTTGCGATTTGTGCAGCGAGAGTGTACTTAATCGTTTAGTCTTAATTTTGTTGGAGAGTCTTAATAATACTGATGATATGGTAATGGGACGCCAGTTTTCGACCACTGTCACTTTTAGATAGGTTAATTATTCTGTTTTGTTTTAGTTCGATAGGAACATGGCCTAGCAGAACCATCCCATTTATAAAATTTTACAGTTGGTATCTGATTTAAAAGTTGGGCGTTAATTCTGTCGGGTCCCCTTTCCTGGCTTTTCAGCCCTTTAAGAGATCTTGATTTTTTGGTAGAGGATTTCTAATAACAGTGTAATCAGGGTGACAGGAAAAGTGATATTTCACGTCTTCAATGGAAGGATAACTATCTTTGATCAAAAGGTTATGCCCATAAATGGTATTTTGTTGGCAAGAGAGGCTCTATTCTTCCCATAAAGAATTTCTTGCCTTCTTCTCCTGGATGTTTCGAGGTGGGCTCGCTGGTGGGTGTGAGTTGAAACTGCCCACGTTCCTCCGGGGTGGCTGAATTATCCGTTATGTTGGACTGAGTAGATCTTCTAGAGTTTTTTGTCCTGCGGTTTTGTCGCGATGATGTGGGAGAGATCTTTCCACTCATTTACCAAAGTTGGAGACAGCTCATGATATCTTTAGACACTGCCACCTTTTAGAGGAGGCTGTCAAGAAGACACCCTTCCTTGGAAGGAAGACAGACAATTTGCCACCCTGCTACGTCTTCAATAGACCCAATAGTGTATCGATAAAAAGAGGAACTCGCAACAAATGGACCTCTCATTAGCTATACCCTTAGAGAAGTATACAACTACTCTGCAAGAGATCGTTGGCATCATCCAAGGGGCGAAAGAAATCCTACACCCTACTATAGCAATACTAGCAGTGAGTGGTCACAAGATCACCTCAACACTAGTAAAAGAATGTCACAACGCCCTTAAGGCAACAGCAAGGCAGACGAGTTGGCGCGAGCTGGATCGGTTCTCAGTAATACCACGGACGGGCCCCCGATCGCGCCAACACCGAAATACCTCACTGACATCCTCAAACAGAATACTCTCAAGATGCTAAAACAACATTGAGACAACACCTCAGGCTTGCTCCCATTCCACAGTTCGTCACCCAGGACCTAGTGGCAGCGGTCGTGGACGTACCAACGGGAGATGGCAAGAGGCAAATTGTATTTGCCTCAGCCTACTTTCCAGGGGACGAAGACAACCCACCACCAGAGGCAGTAAAGAACCTCACGGACTGGTGCCGCAGGAATGGGAAACATCTTATCATGGGCTGCGACGCTAATGCGCACCACACAGTATGGGGCAGCTCAGATACCAACAACAGGGGTAAGTACCTTCTTGATTATGTATGCGCTAGCAATCTAGACATCTTAAACAGGGGGAATAAACCCACGTTTATAAACGCAATAAGGCAAGAGGTACTTGACTTGACCTTAGCCACAGCGTACGGCGCGCAATTGATAAAAAATTGGCGTGTACTCTCTGAGCCCTCCATGTCGGACCATCAAACGATCGCGTTCGATATGGAAGCTGGGAGTACGGAAATAACAGAGTGCAGAGTGCCACGAAAAACGGACTGGACATTATATAACGAATGTCTATTGTCCGAACTTCAAGGCCTCCAATACAACATCGCTACCATAGAGGAATTAGAACAAGCCTCACTACACCTAAGCAATACCATTGTAGCAGCCTATGAGAAAAGCTGCCGGGTAAAGAAGGTAAACTTCTCGAGAAACGTTCCTTGGTGGAACAAGGAATTGGATCGACTCAGGACTTCCGCCCGGAAATCCTTCAACAGAGCCAAGAAAACAGGCAACTGGTCAGCCTATAGACAGGCTCTGACTGAATTTAATAAGCAACTGAGGGAGTCTAAACGAAAGGCCTGGAAGGCCTACTGCGAGGGGATCGACAATCTGACCCCAGCAAATAGACTCCGGAAGGTCCTATCAAAGGACCATACCAATGCGGTCGGCATCTTAAAACGAACTGACGGCAGTCACACCAAAGATCAACAGGAAAGTTTAGAGCTACTCCTAGGTACTCACTTTCCGGGATCAAAAGTAGTGACTAAAAACACAATTGCGGCTAGTACCGGCTCAGTGGCTCACTGTTCCAACCGCGACAGCCGCTGCTTAGCGGGGAAAATATTCACGCTCAGCAAAATGACTTGGGCCATAAACAGCTTCAAGCCATATAAATCCCCAGGAATGGACGGTATCTTCTCCGCGCTACTACAACGCGGCTTGGATACAATTGCTCCAGGACTCAGGGAGATATATAAAGCAAGTTATGCACTAGGGTATATACCCCGGTTGTGGAGGGAGGCAAAAGTGGTATTTATACCTAAAGTAGGCAATAGGCCTCTAGATGAACCTAAATCATATCGACCCATCAGCCTAACCTCTTTTCTCCTAAAGGCTATGGAGAAAATAATCGACGAGCATATAAAGGGTGACTCACTTATAAGAAAACCCTTAAATGCCAAGCAATTCGCATTTCAAGCTGGCAAATCCACCGTCGATGCTCTACATCACCTCGTCAAAGAGGCAGAACGAGCAATCCTATACAAGGAAATAGCAATCGGAATATTTGTAGACATAGAGGGGGCCTTTGACAACACCTCATTTTCTGCAATAAAACGAGCGGCTATAAATAAAGGACTATATCCTTCCACGATAAGATGGGTGGAGGCAATGCTTCAAAGCCGATTAGTAACGGCTTCTCTAGCAGGATCCACAGTATCTATGACTGTAACAAAGGGGTGTCCTCAGGGGGGAGTTTTGTCCCCCACACTATGGTCAATAGTGGTGGATGGACTCCTGGATGAACTGCATGGAAAGGGCTTTATAACCCAAGGCTATGCAGATGACATCGCCGTATTAATCAGGGGCAAGCATGAAGGCATTCTTACAATCCTAATGCAAAAAGTACTGAATAGCATCAATAACTGGTGTGTTCGGGAAGGACTAAGTATCAACCCGAATAAAACGATCATAGTTCCATTCACGCGTAGAAGGAAGCTGCACATAAAGGCTCCCTCGCTGAATGGAATAGAGATAAATCTCTCCAACGAAGTAAAGTACCTGGGTATAATTCTGGATACCAAACTGACTTGGAATCAGCATGTCGACAAAATCATGGCAAAGGCAACGATGTCGCTTTGGGCCTGTCGGCGGCTTATGGGAAAAACCTGGGGATTAAAGCACAAAATCACGTATTGGCTTTATAGAACGGCAGTGATACCCATTGTCACCTATGCTGCCCTCGTGTGGTGGCCGAAGACCCAAAAACTAGACACGCAAAAGAAGCTGAGTAGGCTTCAACGTTTAGCATGTCTAAGCATCACAGGGGCCATGCAAACGACCCCAACAGCGGGAATGGAGGCAATCATTGGTCTCACACCGCTCCATCTAGTGGTACAAAAAGAGGGACTTGTGGAGCCCTCCGACTAAACCAGAGGAAGAAAACACTGCCGGGGGACTGGACAGGACACTTAGAAATACTGCAGCAAATCGACCCGGCCCTTCTGTCCAAACCGACGGACATTATGTCCAGGAAGCTCGAATTCGAATTACCGTTTAAGGTGTCGATCGAAGACCCCAAAACGGCTTTGATGAGAGTCAAGGAGTTTGGACGAGGGATATCAGCCTGGTACACGGATGGTGCCAAGAATACGAGAGGTACTGGAATAGGCATTTATGGGCCTAACCAAAACCACAGGAGCTTCATGGCTCTGGGCACGACGCCCACGATTTTGCAAGCAGAAACGATTGCAATTGATATGTGCGCCAGAGAATGCTTGGATAGGCACCTAAATGGCGCGCATATATACATCTGCTCAGACAGCCAAGCCGCATTAAAGGCCGTTCGAGCCTATAGTCACGGCTCACGGACTGTCTGGGAATGTCGAAGATCCCTCTCGCAACTGGCGAAGAACAACTTGTTGACCCTCATGTGGGTCCCAGGGCACGGGGATATTAAAGGCAACGAAGTGGCCGATGAACTCGCAAAAAGAGGTGCAAATGCCACTCCTATAGGACCAGAGCCGTTTTGTGGACTCCCCATGGCGCATAGAAGAGAGGTGGTGCAAAAATGGGAAGAGGACAGAAGATGTAAGTATTGGAACAACGTACCAGGTCTACGTCAATCAAAACGACTCCTGAAACTCGATCACAGCCACAAGGTGCTTGAACTCACAAGGAACGAGCTAAGAACTTTCACCGGACTCATGACAGGGCATTGTGCCCTGTGATACCATTTGCGGAAAATGGGAAAAGAGGAAAGTGGAAACTGCAGATTGTGTGATTCGGCAGATGAAACTACCGAGCACATACTATGCACTTGTGTCGCGATTGCTCACAAGCGTCTTTCACACTTCGGCAGGGACCTATTATCCCCCGAAGAAGTGAGCATTATCACCCCCAAGATAGTTACCAGGTTCATGGTGGACGTGGGACTGCTTGGGAAGTGATTGGTTAAGGGTAGAACAATAGATCTGTTAGGTCGTAGTTCACGAGAGGCTAACACACCTCACTAAGACCCTACTTAACCTATATAACCTATAACACCTCAGGCTGCAGACAGGCCAAGGAAGCAATACGCTCACCCAATCTGAAAACAGCTGAATATTATTTGCGACTATCCCGGAAGAATCTGCGTCTTATCACAGGTATCCTTACGGGTTTTAATTTGACTTTCAGCCTCTAAGGCTTCGCTATACAGCAAATTAATTCCATTTCTTTCCTTGGAGGAATATAAGGGAGTGGATGTGAAATGGGTGGAAGGGTGTAGATGGGTAGTGGAATGTATGAGAGAAGAGGGGCCAGGGTAAATATCCTAAGAAGGTTGGGATGGAAAAAGGAGACGAGAAGGGAAGAGGAGTGAAGGAAAGGAAAAAGAAATGTATTATAATGTATTATAAAGATAAAGAAAGTAATTGTTGGTATATTTCAATGCAAATAAAGGTTTTCGTTTTCCTTTCCACACCAATTACATGTCTCTTTTCCATCTTCCATTTCAGAAGGAAGTTTGACATTTATCGATACGTTGGTAGATCTTTAGCCCGGCTTGCGTCCTGAATAATCTTTTTTTTCTCATTCTATTTTCATAACCACGGCGCGACACAGTTTTTAGAAAAGTTTATCTAAAAAATGCCGATAAGAGTGTTTTCATGCATTTCAGCATGCCTTAAAAATATTGCTTTCTCCCAATACTCCTTCGGAGGAAAATTAATTCTGATTAATTAAATCTTAATTATTGGCCCCTGTCAACAACAGCCACAGACCAGTTTCGATGATCTTATTGCTTAAACGCTTAAGCAATAGATGACCCCTTTACGATAATATCTTAAATACATATTAATGAACATTTCGGTCGACGTCACTCTTCTCAGAACCATTTATTTTGCAATTACTCTGAACTTCTACTAGTCTGTGGCTTAATATTTCAGAAAAGGTGTTGTAACATCTCTTCAGGTTTACAAGATAACGGTATCACACCCTCACGTAGTAAACCGATCCATCCTGAAGAGAGTCAAACGCGCAATTCAGAGAATCTGGTACTTCCTAACCCAATTCGTCCCACTATTGATATCTTCAAGGCCTAGCACTGATAAATAGTTTTCAGACTTTTTGTTAAGTGTTGAAAATCTATAAAACCAGTTGAAAAGTCTGTAAATTATACGACTTACATAAAATATATAAACCAGACAGACAATGATTCATCGTCAGCTCATTCAATTTGTACACATAGAAATTATAATTTAAGCTAAGAAATCCCAATCTATCGCCAAACAAGCTAAATTCTTTGTGAAAATACTGCACATTTCCTCATCTCAACAAATCGAGAAAAATATTAAACATAAAAATAAAAACACAATACTAAGTTAGCAAAAAGTTAATCCGGCAGCTCTGAATAGCGGTGGTTGTTTTAAGAAGCATGATGTGAAGTTTTTAAGCCATGATATTCTTCTTCTTGGTCCTCTTTTACCATAGATTTTCTCTTGAAGAACAAACTGTTGAAGAAGGTATTTTGTCTTGTTCCTCATAATATGTCGGAAATTTCTTGCCTTGATGGTTTTCATTACTTCCAAGTCCTTCTTCATCCGTTCCATCACTGCATTGTTGGTTACCCTGTCTACCTAAAAGATCCTCAATATTCTCCACACTCTAAAGCCATTAGTCTTCTTTGTGTTTATTGCATCAGCTATTGTCTATGACTTTATTTTATAGATAAGTATCGAGAAAATATAGCATCGAAGAAGTCTAAGTTTAATAGCGATGCCGAGGCTACGATTTTTGAACAATTTAGCCATTTGATTAGAGGCTTCCCTTGCTTTCTCAATTTTGCACTTAATCTTCTGTGAAAGGTACCAATCCTTATTGATAATGGTTTCCAAGTAGGAAAATTTTCTATTAGTTCGCATCTTTCGTTAGCTTCTTTACTAGTTACATTGAATTTATAAATATGATTGAAATTACCTTTTTTTTAGTATCACAAGGTAGAGGCCACCACAAAGACCTACATTGAATTTAGTTTTACTAATGTTAATTTACTTTATTCTTTTTAATTTCAATTATATCTAAGGAGTTAATGAAAACTTGAATTTTCTGTTCATAATCTGTCCTATATCACTGCCGAGTTACCTTTATCCACTTTTGTTACTGTAAGTTTATTGTTTTTAATTTTTTTGCTGTGAAGATTTAATAGTTTTATTATCAACATTTGACACTAAAGGTGATTTTTTTTTATTTGGGAAATTTTGTTTTTTTTTGAAAAAAAGGTAGCATTTGAATGTTTAAGAGCCAGTTCAGATTCCACAATAAGAGTTCCTTTGAAAAATGGAACGTTAATGTGTGGGGAGTATTTCGGTCCAAAACTTAACATTACTTTTTCCACTTTGTTAAATGTGACGTTTCTGTTATTAATTATTCTTGGGTGGAAAGTTGTGGAATTTAATGGATTTCTTTCTCTAGCCTGTTGTTGTTGTAAATTATTTAATTTCTTCTTTGGTACTGTCAGTTTCTGGAAATGGAGGCGGCTTACTTTTTGACGGACGTAGTTTTGAAGGAGGTCGAATTCTACTGGGTGGAGATGATGGGCCAATTCGGTGTGAAGTATTTTGATGAATATCAACAGCATATCTCTTCTTTTGAACCACGATCTCGCCTCTTCTTTCAGCCATGTCTTTTCTGCAATTCTCGATGCTTTTGATGCCGCAAGTGTTTTAGATTTTATTGAGCACTGTGCGAAGTTTGGTGTGATGTTTGTTTTAGGCACTGTTGATTGAACCAAGCATTTAGCGAGGCGTGTTATTTCTTCATATGTAATTTTAAGTACTTTTTCGCCTGAACAGCTTCACTAGCTTTACCTTATTCTTGAATGTTGTCGGCGTTTACATAAAGTAATTACTTTATGTTTGATAATGGTACGTTTAGTTACAAAATAAATACAGTGTTATACAAACTAAGTTAAAGTGTTTTAATTACTTTGTAGAATATAATTAACTACAAAAAAACAATAACCAGTAATAATAATAAAACGACAAATATATCGACAGAAGAATTTAACTCTTTCTTTCTTTCATCTTTCTATAATTGCATAAAATATAATTAATTCATTACCCAAGTTTACCACTGATCTTATAATTTTAATGCGTAACAACCTTCCTAACTGTAAATTCAAATTTAAATATAACATTTTATAAGGTTTCTATATTATGATTACTTAATAATCTTTGTTTGTTTCAATTTTGTCCGCATCAATACCTATAAGGAAATGATTTAACTTTTCCTTATGTAATTATTATTAATACTGAGAGGGCACAAAAATACATTTCATTATTCAAAAATACATCTTATTTCTAAGACTAAAGAATATTTCGGGCGCGTCTAATAGAAGTTCTTTAAATACATTTGATTATTCCAAGCTAGAGGTAAATATATGAATTCAAATTTATCGGTATATTTTACTACTATTATGACAACTACAAATGGCTTTGAATTTTAATTTAAAACTATTATTTAACTTGATTTTGAATTGTCTGGTACCTTTACATCTTTATTTCAAAAATAATATGTGTATGTGTTTGTTGATTTTAATGAATGTGGTGCAGCCAGTAAAGCCAGCAGTCATTCTGGGAAAATCCGAAAATCCGCTAATAAAAATTCTCTTTATGAACACAACCCCTAACGAATACCACGTCATTTTTTCAATGCAAGTTTTAATTAAATTCGCTGATGGGCCAGCGAAAAATTTGGCCTTTGAAAAAATCCAACAGGAAACGTATACGGAAAATCAAAGCTAAAACATTAATATATTTTCATTCAGATCGTGGAAGTTTTATTAAAAAATATGTAATAAAAATTAAATATAATTTAAAATCGTTAATAATTAAATATGCTTTATATTAGCAGCTTATTTTATAATTATTTTCGATTAAATCAAGGCATTATAAGACCTCTGGTCGATAGCCTTTTGACGAACTAACTCACTAAAACATCATCCATTATTTATTATTTAAATGTAAATATGTATATAGTTTGTCAATAAAAATGTGTATTATTCAAGGCATTATGTATTGAAATATGAAGTTTAATTATGTATCCGCATCATCAATTCAATATCTCAAAGGCATTATGTATTAAAATCATTTAATCTATTTAGTATCAACAATATGACGTATTTTCCTAATGAATAATTTAAATATAGTTATATAAATTTTTCTGACCAATTAAAAATTGTATGTAAACGTTTCCGTTATTTATCGGTATACATTTTTAACAACTGTATAAGTAAGTTGAGTCGCGCACAATCCATTAATCTTCCGAATTCGTGAGAGTGAAGATATACAAACATTTGTATATAGTGTCGTAATTCAAGTGAAAACCCCGAGGATAAGAATTGTTCCCAAGATACCCACATTTCATATTCCGCACTAGAGAGGCGAAAATTGCAATATAATATTAAGGTTTCAGCATTGGAGTTATTTAAAACCAGCTGCTTTTATTTATCTTTGTATTAGAGAGAGATAAATATCTTTAGGGTAGTAGTTTTACAATAATACGACATAACAACTTTTATGCTGCTTCTCTTCTCCTTCATTGGCCATCGTCTTGCAGACTCTTTTGTTTTATGTGCTTAAAAATGTTTACGATTTATACACGATGTTTATAGTTATTTAGTTAGTTAGTTAGTTAATATACAATATTAACATTATAAGATGCATCTACATTAACTAAGCATCTTATACAAACAAACATTCGAAAATAATCGAAGATAATTTTTACAATAGATGGGTGTATACATTTAGCACAGAATTCTAATTAATAACAACTTCAATAAATTATTGTGACTTCTAAACTACAATTTCCTGCGATTACATTTCATATTAATTGAGCAGTTTCTTTGTCGTAATGCGTCGTTGTACAACAGTTCAGAGCAGAAAAGGAATTGCTAAGTTTGCCGGCTTGCATCTCATCCCCAATTAATAATACATTAAATCCCTAAAACTCCAAAAGGGTTGACATTCTTAAGCTTTACTCTAAGCGCTTTAAACAGGATTAGTGCAACGTGAATCTGAATAGTTTATCCCAGTTTAGCTCTAAAGAATAATTTTTTTAATTAAATTCAGAAAACTACTCATATGTCAAGTAAATGCTTTTTATGTATAAATATAAGTACAATTAAATTGTAATTTATTATATAATATTTTGATTATATAAGTGCACTCAGATACTTCTCTTGTTATTAGGTTATATGACTTGCTTCGTTGTTATATTTTCAATTATACTATATTTTTTACTTTTCTATATCTTTTACTGTGTTCCTTGTTCCTCTCATTCAATAATTTTAATTCAATCTTGCTTTGCTGAATTATATATTTTAACTTCATTTTGTTACCTGTGTGTAAATCTATTTATATATTTATTATGCTTCGTTATCTTCTTCTTTACTCACATTATATAATATTTTTTATACTATTAATTCATCTTTTTTAAATCGATGAAGCATATATGAAATTCCTTTTGCCCTATGAGAATATTGATTGTTATATAACTGATAATATGCATTGACCTCCTGTGATTCTATTTTTTTTCTAATTTACATATTATTTTCTTTTCCCTAGTTATTCACTTAAGTTATTTTCTATTCTTATCTTTATTATTCTGTAAATTTTGGGGGCATGTATTTCCCTTTCCTCGCTTACATTGTAATTAGTGGTAATGTTATTTTGTGTTTTTAGAAATTCTAAGGTGTCAATATTAATTGTCTACACCATCTTTAGCAACTAGCTGTCCAATATCAGATGAGATAAAAAATTGTTCCAAACTTCAAATCCAAACTTTTAAATTTTTATTTCTTCATGTCCCTGTATTAAGGCAACTTTGTTAACATTCAACCTTCTCCATGTATTCAATCCTTGTTCATGTTCGTCCATGAACAAAACATCTCAAGGACTGGATTTCTTTAACACAATGGAATGAAATTTTTAAAACCATTTTATGCCGATTAATCAAGGGATTTGAGAGCATTAACAAAAGCCTTCAGACACAAGGGTCAAATAATATTAGCATAGAGAACGTTGGCTTGTATCGTTTACGTAAAACGGCCCAAGGTCAGATTTTGCAAATCATTCCGAACTTAACGACCACCGTCCAATTTCTTAAGTTCCACACCAATTAGGAATATTTAATGAAGAAATTTCGGGAACTATCAAAACTGTCAATGCGAGTATCGGTTAAATAGTGGCAGTAGCTACAGTAGGAATGATTGGGACATTTCATTATCAACCATTATGCATTTAACTTTATCTTATTTGTACATTTAAGTATTACCTTTGCCCAGTAAACCAAACATCAAAGCGTTTATAGGCTTTCATTTTATTAAAGCAAGTGAAAAAAATACAAGAACTCACCTGCAAAACTCTAGCTGTTCATTAAGTTACAGTCAATCCACCGCATAATATGTTTTATGGGTTTGGAAACATATGAAGTGGTTAAGGGTTATAACAATTTATTCCACAGCATATTACTGTTTCTTTACCATAAGCAAAATAAGTACGGAATATTGGACCGAAACAAAATTGGAAGATCTAGTGTAATTATTTTGTCGATAATACAATAAAACTAACTTTAATTGTAAGCTGTATTTAATATAATGTAATCATTGTATTGAAAAATAATAAACACTCAACATTTATAGATTTGACGTACATAAGAGGGTAAGGAAGTTACGGCAGAGTTTAAAAAGAAAACTGTGGGAAACTTAAAAATGATGCAGGAGAGCTGACAGTATATAGAGAAGATATTAAAGAAATTTGGGAAAAGTATAATACATAGAACAGTGATTTTTCGACGAAAGAAGAGATGCACCCACATCCATCCAAGCCGAGTCTGGAGCTAGTATCACGATGGATAAAGTCAAAGCCGCCTTTAACACCCTGGTGGAAGGTAAGGCGCCAGGAGTAGATAGAATAAATTCAGACTTCTTCAGACTTCTTATCGATGATTCCGTAAAATTCTTAACATGCATATTTACTGGGAACATCTCAAAATAATAGCTCATCTCAGAATTTATAATGTTGCCAAAGAAACAGAAAGCCAAACATGTGACGACTATAGAACGATTCGCCCAAAGCTGTTTCGGAAAACATCATTCATCGGAAAATCCATAAGCTATTCAAAGAAAGAGTAAAAGACACACCGTTTGGAAGGATGTGGGTACAATTCTGTCTGCAGATATTGTTTCAGCGCTGCAAAGATATAAATTATGATATTGTTTCCTGTTTAATCGACTATCAGAAGGTTTGATAAAATACAGCATAATAGTATGATGGAGGTCTTAAACACACAGTGATGATAAAGACCTTGTGATTATCCAGAACCTATATTGGAAGCAGTCAGCTGCTATCAAGATGAATGCAGAGAAGGTGTTAGGCATTCTTTTGCAGCTTTATTTAGAAGAAATCTTCAGAGAAGCCCTTGATAATATTGACATTGAATTACTGCTGAATGGAGAACGATTAAACAACATTCGATGATACTCTGATATTAACCGATAGTATGGAACAGCTAACAAGAACTAATGAACAGAATAAAGTAAATTAACATTAGTAAAACTAAATTCAATGTAGGTCTTTGTGGTGGCCTCTACCTTGTGATACATTATTTATATGTGATACTAAATAAAGGTAATTTCAATCATATTTATAAATTTAATGTAACTAGTAAAGAAGCTAACGAAAGATGCAAACTAATAGAAAATTTTCCTACTTGGAAACCATTATCAATAAGGATTGGTACCTTTTACAGAAGATTAGGTGCAAAATTGAGAAATCAAGAGAAGCCTCTAATCAAATGGCTAAATTTTAATTTCACTTTATAGCCAACAATAAAACAGAGAGAGAATATAAGTATAGAAAAAACAATATAGAACATAAAAAATAAAATGAAAGTAATTAATTATTCAGCACAAAGTAAATACAAACCTATATGTATAATATATTACATTAATTACTTTTAAAAAAGCGATGGCAATAATTAAACTAGTTGCAACATAATTTTGCAATTAATTAAATAACACGCCTTTTAAGTTGCGCCCTCGCGGATTTTCACTAAGAGGGTTTCACAATTTTGTACGTAATGTAATTATTTCCTCGTTACGCAATTAATTTCAGAACGTATTAAGAAGTATTGCGAGATCGCATGTTAGATTGATTGTTCCGCTTAATTGAAATCTGTATATTTCCCGCAAATAAATTCACGCACATATGCATATGTATATCGAATCAGGTTACGAACCAATTTTAGAATCGATACGAATTTATTTCAATAATTATCAATGCGTCCAGCAATTACTAAATAATTGTAATATTAATTGTGGTGGTAAATTTTGTATGTGTTAATTATGCAAACTAGTAGCTGTTAACGTTGTAATAACTACACAATATTACTAAGCTGGTACAAAAAAAGAATTCAGTTTTATAAGTTTAATTGTGGAGGCGTTTACTGTGTGAAACATCTTGAATATAATGAAGAAAGGGAGATGGTTACATTGTTTTTCCACTTTATAATCACGTGTAATTTTAAATAAAGTGTTAAAACAAAGTAATCGTCCCCTTTTTTCATTTTTAGCATTAAGTAATTAGATAAAATGTTTACATTTAAATTTACCAATTTTTTAGGTGTGGTATATTTAGAAGCTAAAAATATAAAATGTTTTTTAGAGAAATAATTCATTTTAGGTACTTGTAATTTCTATACAAACTGTTTTTATAATATAATCATGTATATAATATATAAAAATAGTGATGTGGCCATCATAAATTTTTCCGTATATTTTTCGTTTACGTTTACGGCTATTCTTCAATTTTGAATTCTTTACAATTACTTGTCATATAAATCTCATCTAACTCATATAGTTTATTAGCAATAGTCAAAAAAATGTCATGTTGTGTCATGTTGTGAAAAACATTTTATAATAAAACTTGTTGAGTTTTTCATTTTCATTCTCTTTATTTTGGAAAGTTATGTATTATTTGTCAAAATTCCTTAAATTTCTAAATTTGATTAAATAAATCTATTAAATTATGTAATAATCTTATGTTTATTTACATTTTAAATTTTTAATTAAAATCCTCGCTTATGTTTTAATGATTGGAAGGTGATCTAGGGGCCACCCATCCACCCTACATATACATATTAACTTTAATTACTGATCGTCTCGCGATTTTAAATAACTTTAATTCAATAAAGAAAAATTGACAAAGTAAAATTTTATAGTATGTAAATTAATAAAAAATATATATATATGCTTTATCGATAGGCTTTAAATCAAGCTTAAATAAGTTTAGCTATTATAGAAGGTTATTAATATTTAAATTTAAATTTGGATTATGGTTTATTTTTTATTACACAAAAAGTTTTATTGTTTTGTAAGCAGCAAAATCATCAACAATTAGTATTTAAAATTATTATGTATATGTAGGGTGGGCGGGTGGCCTCTAACCCACCCTCCAATCAGTAAAACATAAGCGAGGGTTTTAATTAATAGCTGCAAAACGTAAATAAGCATAATACTATTGAAAAAATTAATAGATTTATTCAAATTTTTCAAATAATTTTTAATGATGTTTTAATGACTGGCGGGTGGGATAGAGGCCACCCACCCTGCATATACATATAAACTTGAATTCCTTATCGTCTCGCTGTATTCAATGAAATTAATTACAAAACTTTTTGAATAAAAATAGAATTAAAAATGATGATGTGGCCATTATAATACTTTCCCTATATTTTTCGCGAAAAATATTATTGTAAATTTTAGTAGATTTATTCTAACAAATTTCTTAAATAATTTTTGATGATATTTTACTGATTGAAGGGTGGGATAGTGGCGACCCAACCACCCTACATAAACATATAAACATTAATTCCTTATCGTCTCGCAGTTTCCGATAAAATTAATTACAAAATTTTTCGAATAACAAAAAACATAAATTACAAACACTGTTTTAATGTGCAAATAAATTAAATACAAACAGAATTATAAATAATTTTTGCAATGACATTAAATAGGGTTTTAATTTAAGTTTAAATGAATATGTAGTTCTTAAAATGAAAAAAATAAAGTCATACAGTAATATTATTTTAACATATGCAGGATTTTTCATGGAAATATTTGATTTAACACAATTTATTTAAAATAAATACTATGTTGATGATTATATAATTAGAGGGTGGGTTAGTGGCCACCCACCCACCCTACATATTTATGAAAACATAAAGTACAAACACTCTTTTAGTGCCAAAATAAAAAAAATACAAACAGAAGTATAATTAATTCAATGATATGAAAACAGCGTTTTAATTTAAATTTAAATACATATGTAGGGTGGGTGGGTGGCTACTATCCCACCCACCAATTCATGAAACACACTCAAAATTGTATTGGAGACATGTTTTAATAATATAATAATAACAGTGATCTTTATTCGGACAATTACATTTTTGCATTTATATATACATAACAAAGACAATTAATGTGGTGTTAGTCAGGGTGATTCGTACAAATGAGTTGATGAATTGTGAGGGGAGGATGTTGATACTTAGAAGGAATGTTTCGATTTCTGGGAATACAACTTGGTTAGTTTTAATTATACAACAAAAAACGATTATATTTTATTTATAAAGCAAAAATTCACTCAAATCTTATTTATTGTAAACTTAAAATTTCAAATAAAACAACAAGTTACAAACAAAATTTTCGATCACCCACACAAAACCATTACAACTAGAAAAATATAATTCACTCCTAATAAATAATAACTTAATTCCAACCCATTAAACAATTGAGTTATCTAGGGCAATAAATACTAGTGCAGCGACCTCAGCGTACTATTGACCTACCTCAATACACTATGCATTAACCTAGCGTACTCCTGACCTTTCCTAATAAACCGTTTGTTATGGTAGATCAAGAGTACGCTGATTTGTTCGATGATTTTATACGTAAAATCGCGTAGGCTACATTAATGCATAAAGATAATTTTTGAAAACTTTCTAAATGACTTTAATATATTTGTTTAAATACTAAACTAATTCCTAACTCTAAAAATTAATAAAAAAAAATCAGAAAGAAAAATGCTACAATTTTTTTAGAAACAAAATCTGAAAAAGAAATGCAAAAAAATCACAAAAAATCTAAAACCCTCGAAGAAAATTCATGAAACATGAATGGTAAATTTTAAAATCTTTAAAAAAATTGTTGGTTTATTCTAGAAATATCAAATCAATTAATAAAATTCTGACACAGTATATGGTATCTAATCCCCTTAATAAAAACAAAGAAAATTCCAAATATCTAGAAAAAAAATGATGATGTGGCCATCATAAAGTTTCCCTAATATTTTTGATGATGTTTTACTGATTGGAGGGTGGGATATAGGACACCCACCCACCCTAAGGTATGAAAATAGCAAGAAAATTACCACTGAGAAATTTTAGAATCCTTCCTGAAAATTATTACTACTCTGAAGAGAAATTTCAATGAGATAGAGCGAAAATATATATTGTTAAATAAATATTTTAAATCTGAGACAAAATACTTAAATTTTGGAAAAAAATTATTGGAACAGAATGTTAGAAAATTTTAGAATTCTTCGATATAGTTTTCGCCAAAGAAATTTATATAAAGTGTTGACTAGATAACTTTTCTTAAAAGCTCTAGAGCCATCAATGAAACATTTTACAGTTAGAAAATGAAAATTTTCGGAGGTAATTTTTTCTGTTTAAGTTTAGATGAAAATGACTTCAAAATTTGAAAAATACTAGAAATGAAGAACATTTTAGAAACTGAATACAAAAATGCTGAAAAAATAGCGAGAAAATTACCGCCGGAAAATTTTAGAATCCTTGGAAAAGGGTATTTCAACTAGGAAGAGAAATTTCTTCTAAATTACGATAAGAAGCATTGAAATATTTTAGAACTCTAAGAGAACATTTTCATAAAAATTATAAAACTTGAAATGAAAATTTTTGCAATCAGAAAAAAAAATTCTAAAAATCTGTACTAATATAATCATCTAATTTTTTGTATAATTTAGAAGAGAAATTACTGGATTTTTTTCCAATTTAAATCATGGCTAAACATTGCTTAAAAATTTTAAATCTCACAAATTTGAAATGTTTAATAGAATTTGCTGAAAAATTCTGGATTGGAAGAAAATTATAAAACTAGAAAAGAAAATGCTAAATAGCACAAGCACTATTTACTTAACTTAACATTTATTTTAATATGTTGTGTTTATAACTATTTGTATGTTTGTATTTAATGGCCATCCGTAAATAAATAAATAAGCTAAAAAAATAATTGTTGTAACTAGGAAATTCCTGGAATATTTCGATAAGAAAAGAAAAGAAAGAGAGGCATTGTTGAAATATTACAGAAATTTTGGATTTGAATCCGTGGAATTTCGCAAGAGAAATTCATGGAAAATTCCGATAATATTTTCTTTATTAAAAATACCACAACCTTTATTGAAAATTGTTGCATTAAATAAAGAAAAACATAGAACAGAAAATGCTGAAAAAGAATACTAGAACTAAAGTTTTTTAAACTTTCAGAGGTAACTTTTGCAATTTAAATCTTGGATAAAAATTACTTTGGAAACCTAGTAATTCCAGAAATCTAAAATTGGAATGCTGAAAAATTCTAGAATGGTAGGTAATTTTAAAAACTAGAAGATAAAATGTTTGAAAAACAATGAAAAACTTACCAATGGAAAATTTTAGGACACTCGAAGCAAATTATTGGAACTTAGAAAAGAAATGTCTCTAACTTTCAAAAAATTCATGGAAAATTCCGATAATATTTACTTTAGTTTAGTTTAGTTTAGTTTAGTTTATTTACTTTACAAGTCCTACAAAAAAAATATACAAAATAAGATGATAAGATACATTTACAATAACTTGAATTTAGATCGCAGGACTTGAAGGCGGAGTTCACAGGGCAGTGTTCTTCCACTCAAACCATTGTTTCCTGTTTTCGATGACGATCAGGAGGTCATTTTTACCATTGAGGCAATATTTTAGCCATTACTAGTGGCTATTTTTATCCAATTTTCTTGGAGTTATTTTATTATGTGTATGTCAATGTGACATTTTAATAAATTTTTTTTTAAATTAAAAATACCACAACCTTTATTAAAAATTGTTGCATTTAGATAAAGAAAAACATAGAACAGAAAATGCTGAAAGAGAATACTAGAACTAATTTTTTTTAAACTTTCAGAGGTAACTTTTGCAATATAAATCTTGGATAAAAATTACTTTGGGAACCTAGTAATTCCAGAAATCTAATATTGGAATGCTGAAAAATTCTAGAATGGAAGGTAATTTTAAAAACTAGAAGATAAAAACAATGAAAAACTTACCACTGGAAAATTTTAGGACCCTCGAAGCAAATTATTGGAACTTAGAAAAGAAATTTCTGTAACTTCCAAAAAGATCGAATCACAAGGAACATTGTTGTAAAATTTTAGAAATCTGAGAGATAACTTTTATAAAAATATTGAAACCTTCAATGAAAATTCATGCAATAAAAAAGAAAAAAATTTAAATCTGTAAAGAAAATCGCTCAAAATTTTATAAACGTTTTTATTCGTAAAATATAGAAGAGAAATAGCCGAACAAGAAGGAAAAAAATACAATTAGAAAATTTTAGAATCCGTGGAGAAATGTTTCGTAAGAAATACCTGTGAAACTTTCGATAAGATGAAGTACAAAGAAATATTGTAGAAAATTTTAGAAATCTGGGAGAAAAATTTTATAAAAAAAATCAAAAAAAGTTCATGCAATTAAGAAAACAACACTTTAGAAAACTGTATGAAATATAAATAACTTTCTACTAATGATTTCTGTAGAATTAATTAATCCATCTCTGGTATAAATTCAGACCTTCAGTCGGTTATATATAAGACTCATTGTTGTAGACTCAATGTTTTCGTATTTTTAAATTATTATTTAATTTTCTACAACGAACTAAAGATTTTAATACATTTTATTAAATACTATTTTCTGGCTGATTGTCACATTTTAGTACATGATATAATAGTGCAAAGTAATAAATGATTTATATTGTCCATTTTCAAAACAATGTAAGTAATTTATATATCGAAGCTTGAAACTACTTGACGAATCCCTACCTATTACTGATATAAACGATGGCCTCTTCATATATACCGAATTCCCGATTCCTCCGTAGGGTACAATTTAATACAATACATAAAGAGAGAACGTTTATCAGCTGTAAGCTAGAATGGTTCAATTTGTAACGAAAAAAAGGACCGAAAGCCATCGTCCTTTTCATGTGTGGGCATCCCTTATAAATCTGATCCCTGACACGTATTTACCACCGACACACTTTACATATATTCGCTTTTTCATGACAGTGCATGTTACCTTCCTTCATACAGAACTATTGTTTCAATTTACGATCGCCCGATATTTATGGCCTCTCGGGCATTGTTCGCTCTTGCGAAATTTTTAACGCCGCCCCATAAACATTGCTTTATTTGTACCGAAATTTGCATTATATATGACGCCGAATGTGACATTGTGGTACGTGAATTTAATTGAAGTTGTGATTTATTTGATATTATCAAGTACGCGTATATACTGTAGAATAACTACTATGGCATATGTTAGATGTATATTCAAAACACATTGGTGTTGTCATAAAGTGTTGCGCGTTCGGAATATGTAATGTTAACTAATCGTGTAGATAATACATGATATATGATACGTTATATGTATTAGGTCGCTTATTTCTTCTTGTATTCACTTATATTTCTAAATAGTTTATACCAGACTTTCAAATATTACATCAATGCGATTATCAATTATTTAAACCATAAGTTACTTTAATAATAAAAATGTATCAAAGTCTTTCACGTTGTAGAAAATTAACGAATAATTAGAAAACACGAAAAACATTTAATACATCTACAAAAATGAGTCTTATTAAGACTATATTGTTGTTGATTAAATAATAAACAAATATGAGTTTAATCAATTTTAATTTAGTTTATAAAATATTTCTACGAATGTCATTTTTAACTGTAACTTCAAGAGGATAAATATGAAATTATAATCACACCACGCTATTGTATTAGCAAGGGAAATAGTTTCAATAAGTGATGTGTTTTTTAGTTTTCATAAGACATTGTTTTATTTTTTAATCATTAGTTAATATTCTATAACCACCTGAAAAACCTATTTTATTATTAATTTTAGGTTCAGTAGACTTAAAACTCTATGAATACTAAATTAAATCATATCCTATTATATTCTACACGTTCAGAAACGTATGCAAATAGGTAAATGCCAGTGGGTCATGTTCCTCTATCACAATGTTGTCATTTACAATCCACTCCTATCAAATTAATCAGATCGATGGTTGGATACAGTATTCGATTAGTAACAATCTATACGATAAGGGGGGTATATAATAGAATGCAATGATATAAACATTATAAGGGCTAATGTAGTTATATCGGATCTTGTATAGATTTAACAATATGATTTTCTTTCCAGGTATATAAGCAAGAAATAGGGTTAATTTATATATTTCTATGAGTATTTTATTTCTTTTACTTTGCGAATCTATGTTTAGTGTTTATTGTTTAACTTTTAAAATTCTGAAACCCTGTTAAAATAAAATATTTAATATAATGAGACGTTTTACTATCTTATATGTAGTTCTTCAAATTAATTAATAACAGTGGCGAATTAAAATCAATCCCCACAAATCCCAGCTCCTAATTCCTAATCAAAATATATAAAATGATATTCCGTCCTCTACTCGACTATAGTAATGATAGTAATGTCCTTTTCTCCAACTCCTGCAATCCTAATATCCACAATATCCAAGTCAACGAGCGATCCTTCCCAAGAACTTTAACCAAAATCCGCCACCCCAGTAATCCTCTACACAATCCCTCTAACCAACTCCTATATGACTCTACCTCTGTTATACCCATCAAGGAACGCCTTCTATACTTAAGTGAAAAATTTTCCAAAAATCCCTTCAACCATCACATCCTTACCCTCTACTGCTTTCGCAGAAATCCTAACCTAATCCCAAAATTCAAAACCCCTCTATTTACTATTTTCGAATTCATCGCATCACAGCAGCCATCATCATCATCATCATCAGAGACAGACTAACGTGACCCATCGACAAGGACAAATCAGGGCTGAAAGACCGCCGGTCGATAGCCATTTAACAGACTAACACTCATATCATCATAAATGTATTATATTTGTCTTCATAATATCATAAATGTATTATATTTGTCTTATCTGTATTTTATTTTTGTCTTTTAAAAAATGTGTTATATATATATATATATAAATAACAGTATTTTTCTAAAAAATACTAAATATTAAAAAAAGCGTTCTAATAATTCATCATTGTATTAACATTCTTTTTCAAAGAACACAAGAATGAGTAAATATTTTATAATAATAACGTTCCAAAAACTGAAATATAAGAAGCCTTACAATACTTACTTTTCTTCTATTACTTTCAGCAATTCTGTCAATTTTTCTATCCTCCATGTATTTAGTCATTTATGAAATTATTTCATTATTTTTTAGTTTTTCATTTAATTCTTTTACTTCATCCTTTTTATCTGTCTTATAACATCTTGATCTCGTTTTGCGACTCTATTTTTCTCTTTGCTAAACTGTTCTCTTCTATTTCTATTTAGATCATATCTTCAAAATTGTCACCATCTTTTAAAGATACTGTCTTCTGTAATTATGTTTTTAATATTAATCATGTTGCAGTTATTTTTCTGCATCTGCATTTTTATTTTTTATATTTCCAACCTTTTGCTATGATTTTTGTTTAGCTTTTTTTAATATGTATGTTTCTATCATGTTGTTTTTCTTGTATTCTTTGCAGTCAGTTATTCTTTTATTTTCCATTTAACTGGTTTGTCTTCTGTTTTCTTCTTTATGTATCCTGTCCAACATTTAGTTTCCTATTTTTGTTTCTAGTATAATTTTTTTAAATTTCTTCCACTTCTCTCTATGTTATTTCTCATTGAATTTTCTTTGAAATGAAAGGTTTTTTTAGTTAGTTTTGTACTTCACTTACTTTACAACTTCTTATCTTTATTTTAACTTTGCTCCTTTGTCCTTGTCTTTTGTCATTTTTCCACGTTATTTCCATTCTTAGTAAGAGATGGTCACCCCCTCTTTCAGCTTGTTCGGTCATTTTTACCTTCTTAAGCTTGTTCCAATTTCTTTTGATTATTAGGTAGTGATCTTTTAATTATCACTTTTATTACCTGCTATCATTTTTGGCCATTTTGTAACCCCTTCCCCATAGATATAGAGTCTAAAGAGGAGCTATCCAAATTGGACCATTACCTATTCTTCGGACAGGGGAGGCTTTGACTGTGTATCAAGGAGAATAATAATTCAACGCAGGGGAGTGAACCAAGACAGAATACAGAGGCCACTACCCTAAAGATAGCGGAGACCCATGGCACTAGTGAGGCCGGGGAGAACGCAGAGCTAGAACGAGACTCTTCCAAAGAAGGTCAACTCTCCGCCAACAGGATCAGTCACCTCTTAAGGCCATCGGTTAAGGGGGAAGCGGTCCCGATGGAGAAGGACAAGACAATGGAGGAAGAGCCTGAAGATGTCCCTCCTCTTCAATAGCGGAAGAGGAATAAAAATTCTGCAGTTAAACATTCAACACGTAAAAGCCGCATCGGCAACGTTGTGTAAAAGGTTCAAGGCACAGATATAGCCCTCCTGCAAGAACCTTTGTTTCTCTGAGAGAAAGTAGCAGGCCTAGCGCCGCAACACTCTCAATAGCTCAAATGCCGAAAGGCCAAGGGCATGCATAATTCACAGTGTACACTAATACCGCAATTATGCACTGAAGATTCTGTTACAGGCATCATGTCTACCAGGACGGAGGAAGAAGAGAGGAGCTGGGTTATATTCTCCGCCTACTTCCCAGGAGATGAGAAAGTATGCCCTCCGCGCATACTAAGCGACATAGTTGCACACTGTGCGGATAAGGCATACCAACTCATAATAAAGTAAGACGCCAACGCGCACACACACTCTGGGACATCTCGGATACCAACAAACGAGGTGTGTCTTTACTGAACTTTATCTCAGCAGAAGGACTTATAGTGACCAATATTGGCAATAAGCCCACGCTCAACCCGAAAAACCGCAAAGAAGTACTACACCTAACCATCTCTACCGGGAAAGTGACTGATAGTATAGCGAATTGGCATGTGTCAGAAGAACAATTGTGCTCCGACCACAAATCTGCTTCGGTCTAGCTACATCTCTCACAGCGAGCAAGTACAGAAACCCAGGAGAGACGAAGTGGGTAGAATATAAAGAGTCCCTCAGAGAATCTTTCAAGGGAGGTACAGCATCGGCAAGAGAGGTGAATGGGCTAGAGCTGGTAGGGGTCCAAATCAATGGCGCCATCAGGACGACATATCTGGAAAACTGCCTGGAAAAAATAGCCAAGCAGAGAGGCTGCGGAACAGAACCTCGATGAGGTTTTTAAAAAACCGTAGGGAACCTACACAAAAACAATAGAAGAAAGTCTCAAGGAACTATTAAAAGTCCACTTTCCAGCCTCAACAATTCTGGCAGAAGATAACAAGCCAGGCAATCAAAGTCTTACCTAAAAAGCCTGACTGATAGGACTGAAGATTAGCCAAAGAGGTCACAAGACCCTTTAAAATTCCAACCGTACAAGTCCGCGAGACTAAAAGGGATTTATCCCATTCTGTTACAAATGGACATAGAGGAGCTGGTGCCGCACCTGTCAAAAATCTTCAAAGCCTGCCTAGCTTGGAGATATATACCAAAATCATGGCAAAGCGTAAAGGTAATCTATATGCCCATGGTACGTAGAACAGCTGATCTAACGCCAAAGTCATAAAGACCTATCTAACTAAAAACAATACTGGGAAAGGATCCCCTCAATAGGCTCATCACAAAATCAATGGAATTCGAAGATATAGCCATGGCCACATTTCTAGATATAGAAGGGGCGTTTAATAACGTCACAACAACCTCTCTCATGGAGGCGCAAGCAAGAAAAGGAGTCCAAGCTTTTGCAAATAGATCAAAGCCAGTCTAGAGAAAAGAACAATCATATCCACTTTGGGGGGCCATACCATTAAGGCTAAGGCAGGGGAAGGCCCACAATTTCCCAAGAGGGCCTCCTGTTTGCTTGGACGATTTGGAGCTGTTCACCGAGGAGGAGGTTCGGGCGGCGGCGAGTGCACTACCCCTCCGTAAGGCCACAGGGCCTGGGGGGATACCCAACGAAGCGTTAAGAAGCTACGTACTTAACTCGGCATCTCACGTCACGGAGTTCTTAAATCTATGCCTTCGAAGAGGAGTTTTCCCCGGGCCTATAAGAAGGCGCGACTGGTTCTCCTGCCAAAGGGGAATAAATCGCTGGGCACTCGCGGGGGCTACAGGCCTCTCTGCCTATTAGATGTAGAAACTGCTGGAAAGGCTTATTCGAGACCGACTCAACATATGGATCGACGAGAACGGGGGTTTCTCCCCGAATCAGTACGGGTTCCGCAGGGGCCGCTCGAGTACCGATGCTCTCCTAAAGGTGCGCCCGCTGGCAGACCAGGCTAACGAGGGAACACGGAGGATGAGAAGCAAATGCCTCGCGACCGCAATTGACGTCATGAACGCCTTCAATTAGATTCCTTGGCAGGCGATCATCGATTCTCTACGCTCTAGAGACGTCACGCAGCACCTGATGGCGATGTTGGCCAACTATTTGGACGACCGTGAGGTCCCCTTCAACAGCAAGGGCGAAACAATGGAGAGGTGAGCGGTCACGGGCGGTGTCCCCCAGGGTTCCGTGCTTGGGTCCATCCTGTGGAACTCGACGTTCGACGGAGTCCTGGCATTGCTATTACCACAAGGAGTTGACATCGTAGGCTTTGCGGATTATATCATGGTATTGATGAGGACCAGGGATATTCAGAAGGTCTGAAGGTCTTGGCTCTGGCCAAGGAAGCCACAAGCATTATTGGGAGGTGGATGGACTCCGGAGACTGGAGGTGGCAGCTCAGAAAACGGGAGCGGTCTGGTTGTCAATTCGCCGGGCTGGTCGGAAGCATGTGTGGATCGAGGTACTGGGGCACGAAGTGGAGGTATGCCACTCACTAAAGCACCCGGGGGTCCGTATTAAGGCTAACCCCCTCTGCAGCTCCCATGTAACGGAAGCATCTGAAGGAGCGGCACAAGCTACAAGGGCCATTACCAAGCTCCTGGCCAATGTAGGCGGTCCATCGGAAGGGAAGAAGCAGCTCCTCGCGGGAGTGGCTAGGGCACAACTCCTGTATGCCTCTCCGGCATGGGCAGTATGCGTCGGAGCACAACGAAATCGGGACCGTCTACGGAGGGTGCTCCGCCCTAGCACAATACGTGTGGCTTGGTGCTATAGGACGACTTCCACTGACGCAGCTGAAGTTCTGGCATCATCGACTCCACCTGACCTGGACATACTGGCCAGGCAGGAGATCAACGTAGCCGTGCGAAAAGGTGTCCCTAGGGGGTGGCGAGACAGGAGGCGCAGGCCCGACTTATGGAGAGGTGGCAGGCGAGGTGAACCTGGAGCCCAAACGGATCATGGACCAGGAGCCTTATTCCCCGCTTGGATGCATGGCTGAGCAGGAAACATGAAGAGCTTAGCTTTCACCTCTCTCAGCTCCTGACGGGACACGGTTGCTTCCAGTAGTATCTCAATCGGTTCAGGAAGATAGCTGACGGCAATTGCCTATGGTGTCCGGGAACCCGAGACGATGCACGGCATACTTTCTTCGTATGTCAAAGGTGAATCGATCAGCGCAATGCCCTGGAGCCCATCCACGCTCAGGCGGCTCAAAGACCGACAAAGGGTATACGGCATAAAACCAGAGACAAAGATTTCTGTGTCTCGCCCAGGACACCACGGTGTTTCAAGCAGAGGCGTTAGCTCTTCACTATTGCACAAGAGAAATAGCAAGATAAGACACCAAAAGTAGGTTAATTCCTATATCCTCCGACAGCCAGACGCTACTAAAAGCACTAAGCTCGACACAGGTCCAATCTAAGTTAGTGTGGGATTGTATATGGGCTCTTAATGATCTTGGCAGTTATAAAAAAGTAACAATAACATGCGACCCAGGACACGGAGGACATCCGGGGAATGACAAAGCAGACGAACTGGCAAACAAGGCTCGTCAAAAGCAGTAATTGGCCCGAAACCCTTCTGCGAAATCTCCAAAACCGAAGTCAAACGATCCATAAAAAACGGGTAAAGACATAGGCCCAAACCTGGTGGATGAACCCACTAGGACAGAGACAGGCGTAACGGTTCCTTAAGAAACAATCGCCAAAATTTACGACCAAACTTCTGAACCAAGCTAGGAAGCACGAAGACCTATACCCAAGCCCCTCTGGCAGGGCTAATAAGACTAATAAAAGAGGCAAAGCTAGAGATGGTCATCTGAGATAAGTAGGGATCCACAATAGATCTGAAAAGTTCGCGGTGGAAGAGGCGCTGGTGCCATTCATATAACATCTGTCTAACCCCTTCCCTGATTCCCCTCATCATTAAAAATATTGAGATTACCAGTTGGATCAAATACGGTGTTTTTTATAGTAAACTATTTTCCAAAGAATATTTTTTCTATTTTATACATGATACTCTAGACAAATTGGTTTCTCAGCATATTCACAGCGTTGCAAGAAAACTTATAATGATTTAATGCTTCATAAAAATAAATAATTCTTTTACGTTGTAGAAAATTAACTAATAATTAGAGAAAAACACAAATTTTCGTGTTTTTTCTAATTATTATTCAATGCTTTGTTTCTTAAACAATAAAAAATAATATATCACCGTAAAAAATGCAGATACGATTTGTAAATACATGTACAGAATTGAGGACAACATTGTTCACAACCTTCAGAAATTCAGGATCTTGTCAATAGTAAAAAAACTCAATCACGAATTGTGGGTTACATGAGAAGCGAAGATACTATATACTTTTTATTTTTTATTCGAGCAAACTATTACATAGAAGGTATTTAATAAGAGAGAATAAATTGTTGAGAAATTGATTTATTTTATATTTAAATATATATCCAAACAATGCACAAAACTAAAACAACCAAATAATTACAAATTATAAATCTACAATTGTAATAATAACAGTGTTCGAGTATTATGTAAATATATGTTTATTTATTGTACCCGTACAATATTTCATAACAAGTACGAAATTTAATTAACGTAAATATGCTTCTATTATATTTTACACCCACATATAATTAACGTTACTAATTATATCCGCGATGCAGCATCAATTGTTTACAACAATGCACAAATTTCCATCCATCCACCGTCGAATATACAGCGCTGACGAGATCAAAGGAAATCGGCCCTAATTGCTATTGATCGATATAAGTAATTACATAAAATTAACGCATAATAACCTAGTTTTTAACTACCTTTTAATATTGCACCAGTGTTTCCAGAAAAATAATAAAAAATGCGACCTTTAAATTAATCCCATTACTCAGAAACCCTACAAGTTTTAATTATTTTAATACCATAAAACATACAGCCATTAATCAAGCGTATTTTCAACGGGTAAAATTGTACGGTAATTAATTCGCAATTGCCATTCAATAACAAGACACCGCAACAGTGCATAAAATTAATTACAGCCTCATACGTTAATCCGAAGTTGTTGATAGCACTCCGATAATTACACAGCCGCGCATTTAGAAATGTTCATTTGCACTCGGATTACGGGGACATAAAGTAATTAATTCCAGATTCACCTTTGGCGTAACACATACATTGTTTGCGAACGTGTTCGCGATGATTACTTTGAGTTACTGCCCGAAAGGGGGTTTGGCAGCCGGTTCCGTTCATTACTAACTTGTGGATGAAAATTGAAAAGGTTAGAGCGTGAATTATGGCCGATATCTGCACCGACGTAATGGCTACACATTTATCATAAATAACCTTTAATGGGTATTGACAGTTGGACGTGTGAGATGATGTATTTACTTGGTTATTAATGTGATAGTAATAGATCTCATGTAAATTTCTACATTTGCCTTAAGGATCTACAGATGTTTAACAAAATTATTTATGTTTCTTGCAATCGTTGCATTAATTCAGTATAAAAAATAATTTCTCGAATTAAGAGATTAATTCATTCTTAAATTATTGAACAACACTACATTTTATAAAATCCCTCAACTCTTAAAGCAAATAAACAGATATTCAAAAATAAAGTAAAAAAGATTATTTTAGTAGAACTTAATGAGATACTCGTTAGTGTCCACGAAAATTACCAAAATAGGGATTTAAATTAAAAACATCAGCTTCATGAATGTACTAATACAACCCAGAATTTTATCAACACTAATTAACGCACTTCCCCAAATAATATGTCTATCCTACCCTGGATGAAGTCACAGTAAACACGAGTTTATGGCCTAACCAAAATTAAAGCATCCATAGACATTTGGAAGAAATATATCCAAATTATATTTGCTAATAAAACTATATAACAAACCTCTAAAGAAAGATTAAAAAATATCTTTATTTGAGCTCAAAATATGTGAATGTGTGTAGGATAAACCTTAAAAACTTGACACAGGCTTCTTCTGCAAGAAGTCTTTTAAGATTCAACAACAAGGAATATCTTACCACAGACGTCATAGCCAATACCTTACAACCTGGAGACCTGCTCCCCAACAAAATCTTTGATTAATTTTGTTAAAAGTGTAAGGTAACAGACGAGCATACATATAGTTTCATTGATGATCCTGTATCATTATAAAAATAACACTAAAAGAAATGAAGTATGTTACGCAGGATATATAGGATGCCAAAAAAGATAGTTTATATTTCTTTAGCTTGCTACGTGATCGCAAACAACCCGAGAGGCAGGAGATAATGTTAATCGGTAGTCTGCCTTTTAAGAATTAAGACGCTATAGAACGTTTCTCGAAATTATACCACGCGTTGTTTCACAAAAAATGTGGTTAGGCGACTGCAGCAAAGGTTTTTGCCTTTTGAATGAGGTTTTAAGCATGCCTATCATTCAAAAATGGGAGAAGATTGAAGAGGCCGGTACCAAGATGAGCAAGAATGGCAGAGAACGTTAACCAATCTGGTCATGACGATCTAAATCTTTCAATTAGAAACACACACGTGCTTTAAATGTACCTAGATCGTTATTCACGAAGACCTAAAGCCAAACCCCTATTAAATGCAATTGGTACAAGAACTAAAGCCCATGATTCCGAAATTTTCATGGGCAATTTGATCTCCAGAAGAGGTGACATAAATTGGCCTCCACACAGTCCTGATTTAACCCTTACAGACTTTTCCTGTGGGGTAATTTCAAATCAAAAGTTTACACCAATAGACCAACTTCTCTGACGCATTTGATAGAAAAATTTTTGTGTTCGAATAATTGAAGACTCATTTTCAATAGATGGCATACTTTTTTCAATTGATTCACTAAATATAAACTTTCTTTTGGAATGTCCTGTATGATTAATTATGTATTATTATAAGTAATAACCTCACATAATGAAATATCTGTCATAAGCATAAAAAATAGGTATTCATTGGGGAAGTTGTCAGAAAAATAATTTTTACTCTAGAAAATACGTTTTTCTATAATTATATACAAGTTGAATCATGATATTTAAAGTCAATTTTGCTAGGAATAATTTAGTCTGATGAATTAGTTATAATTACATTATCTAATGTTAATAGCACGAAGATTTACGAAATATTTACCTTTTTTTAAATTTGATATAAATGGTCCGCACATTATGATAAGTCAGCTATTTGAATAATACAAGTTTTAATAGTATTGAAAGTAATTTATAGCAATGTATTGGCCTACTTTTCTGGCGAGTGACTGTGCAAGATGATTCAAAAGACCTATTATATAATTATGTAGACAATGTGATAGGTTACAGGCTGATTTTAAACATAACAGCAAATTTCTAAAAATTAACGCGTCCAATAATCAAGATAGATTTTCTCATCACTTCAAACAAAGAAGAAAACCTTAAATTTAAAATTGATTAGAGGTTTTCGTGGTACAGAGCTTTTACGCAATTATACATAACAGACCACATTTTTAAATATTGATAAAATAGTATCTAAAAATCTCAAGAGAAAGTTTTTCTAATAAGAAAAAAAACCTCTAATGCCTGGTTCTATCAAAAAAGCCTAAGTAATCCCGATGAAAGATCGCCTTATATACCTTGCTACAAGATTTGGAACCAACCCTAATATCCAAGACATCTTGAAATATTTCTGTTGACCTCTTTATACTTTACATATTCTTAAACTTTAACGTTTCTCACCTACAATATTGCAGTACATATTATCTTTCCTTGATTTACCTTCATTTTATGTTATTATGGTCACTATCATAATAACATAACGAATACTAACCACTCCACTAATAAATCCACTAGGAAAACTGTGGGTCGATAGCCAAAAAATTTAAAAATTACAGTTTGTATTATATTCATATTGCAAATATAAATAAATAGAGATATCTCTCAAACTTTAGATATTTTTTAACAAACACTTTTTAAAATTAAAATTTGTTAAGAGTACTTGTAAACATCATTGGGCTTTCACTTATTTCTAAACCATCCAAATCTCAAGAAAACACATTTCCAGAAGCTAGGAAGAAACGTTTAATAAGTTTAAATCAAATGTTGGGACTTTCGATCAATAACTAATAAGAAACAAGGCATTTCAGTTACATTAATGAGTAATCTTTATATATTCTATATTTAACGTTAGTTACATTCTAAAATTAAAAATATAACTTTATTAAAAAATATAATTTGTAGGTACATATATTAACTGTATTGACTACAGAAAAAATATTCTACTTATGCTGCACTCTCTTCTACTTTTTCACAGCATATTTTCCATTGCTTAAAAGCGATGAGGGCAAGTAGTACTGTCCTTGTCGAGTATCTTGATTGTTGCCGGATAACGACAAACAAATTTATTTATTCACCTCAAATCGTCCATTAAGAGTCAAAAAGATAATATTGGGCGGTTGAATGGGATACTATGCGAGCAACAAAATCCTTCAGTGGTAATAATATCCACCCTCGAATAGAAAATGGACATGGTAATGAAATGACACTCGAAGAGATTACTGTCCTAAGGATTCTAATAATAATCTTCGGTCGTTTGGGCTAATTTCATGGCTTCTCGCATCAGCCTCTTTACCCCTGAACTCCACAAATTGTATTTCGTTTCCAGCGGTATATTTCCGGTTATTACTGAAATTTTTGAAAATGTTCAAGACGTACAAATGCCGGGCATGATGTAATTTATACTGAGCGCCTAACACCAGAAATATATATCTAAGCATAGCAAATAAAGTGTGAATGATACAATAATGTTATTTATATTGATGTCCTCTTCATAGGAAACATCTCCTTCATCGCTAAGATCAACACCTCGCTAAAATTCTCATTCTTTCTTCAGCAGGAGAATCAAATCCCACAACATAGAAATTTAGCACTATTGACCATTTATTGCCCTATCTTATATATTATGATATACTAACACGCTTATAAATACAACCTTTGGGAATACCTTCTCGAAAACGGGTAAACCATTCGTACACACACTTCAAGGAAACTGCTAGATCTTCATAAACACGTGTCACTATCTCATGAGTTTCATTCGGTGCCTTGCTGAGCTTTTTTTCTCAGTTAAGAACCAATGTACTAAAAAAGCACTTTGTAAAAAAGTCTTCATGTCGCACAAATGACGATCAACTTAACAACGCTGGAGTGGAAACTTCATTTACCGAACTTTATTGTCAGGGGTCTTATATAAATATTGATTTATATTTTATTGTTTATTGTTTGCTTTGTTTCTCTTCTAAAATACATACTACTATAAACATTATTACTGTAATTTAAATTGAAGAGACCCGGACGGAGTTCATTTCTTCGAAATGTTCTTCCACTCTGACCCATTCAGCCTATTCTCGAGAAGAATCCATCGCTCAATAGCCAGTTTAGTAGTACTTAGTTAAGTCCTAAAAAAATACATTGCTTAACCTGATCAAACGGACTTCTGAGAGCATTTTATACTGAACACTATTATAGTGGTTAAAAACCTAGTAAGTGTTTTATTCAGTGTTCATTATAAATTACCACGTAGTAACGGTCGCAACCATCATTATGATTGCATTTTATACTCTTTATCATAATATATTAGTAGACAAATTCAGCCCCTTCGGTACTAATGGAATATTTTTGAACCGTGAATTATCATATCTCGGCCAAAGTACAAACTTTTGTATATTGTCTTTCGTTTCTCATGTTTGTAAATGAATTTGTTTCTGCTTAGTACTAGCCTATGCAGATGATGCAAAAATAATAAAATAATTCCTCAAATGGATACATATACATTTCATTAACATAAGAAAATTAATTTTTGATTAAACATTTGAGTACGTTAAGAGTATTAATTAATATTAGTTAAAAATATATCCTTTCTTCACAGTTTCTATTTTACACTTTATGTACATTTCAAACACGACATGTTCATTTTCAATAGTTAATTGATATAAAAAAATAAACACAAAAGACAAAAAAGTTGGACGACTTAATTATTATGTCTAACTAAATAAAAATAATAAACCCACCCCAATTTTTTCGATTATTTTTATTTAGTTAAACATAATAATTACGTCGTCCAACTTTTTTTGACTTTATTAAATGTATCAAATGTAATGTTCATAAAATATAAACCTGAGAAATTTTTTTTACCCAGCTATCCATCATTTACTCATATGAGGCAAAATAAAACCTTAAAAGTAATATATTTTAGATGTTTTTATTTCGAAGAGAAAAATATGTCATATACGTTATCTTTCCCTCCAAGCCTTTTCCCTCCTTCAAATTCCGAATTTCCGCTTTAATTATGCCTACCACCATAGATGATACCCTTCAAGACTCCTTTTGCATCTTATTTGGACAAGCTGAGGGGCTTCGTGAATGTGTCGATGAATTTTCCTTACTTTTCCAGCATTTTAATAATATTATAATTGTGAGTCCTTAAAACACATCGATTTGCACTCGAATTTAAATTTTAGGCCCATCATTGCTATAATTTCTGAATATCATCTAGTCAGCTGATGACTTATGTTCTGAGCAAAATCTTGTATTCATGTATTTGATGAATTATAAACTGCCTGGGTTAGATTATAGCAACTAATTAGTTTAATTACAAAACAAAGGTGGAATCTACAATTTAATTAGCTATTCAATCATAAATACGATGACTGACCTTTACGCAACTGTCTTAACTTTATACTTATCATGTATCATGTCTCAAGAGATTTAATGATAATGTTGGAAAATTCTTAAACAGGCAATGGACTAAAACTTTTGTTGATGAATTAAAGCGGCAATTTATTCTTAATTCTAGTGAAAATAATAACTCTATCTCTGAAGCTATATATTTATAAAGTGAAGCTCTTGGCCATGATAGTATTTTTATATTAATGGTTAAAAGCTTTGACCACGAGAATAGGTCAGCCCCAAAATTGAACTATTTATTTGGGCAATGTTTCATCTAATTTGAAACTAACCGCTGTGGTCAGCATCTCAAATTTTTCCGCTTTTTTGCTGCTCAAAAAGTTTGCGTGCTATGCAAACTACAAAAAAAAGTACTCCTAGTGCGTTTATCGGTAGCCACAGCAAATCATTCAAATCATTCGTACCTAATGAAGCTTACAGGCTCTTCATTAGCTATTGAGGATGATATAAGGCACCATGCGTTTATCATTAAGTTGTTTGTGCTAGAGTACTCAGAATATTTGGTAAGATTTTCTTTCTGATGTTTTTGACTAAAAAAAATAATGTTTTCAGACGAAACACTCAAATATAGGTCGAAAAATATAATTATTAGTTCAAAGGAGTCTGATTTTACCTATCTAAATGGATGCCCATGATGGATTTGACTTACTTAATCATTTGTTTTTGTGTAAACAACCCTTATTCACTAAATTAGTTAAAGCAAATTACATCAACGTCTACTCAGGGTACGACCCCAATACGCACAACAAGGTTTACGACAATGCTTGCCCTCGTACAGCCAATATTGTCCAACAGTTTCTCGTAAAAAAGAGGGTGGTGCAAATTGAACATCCACCATATTCGCCAAATCTCAACCCTCCAGATTTCTTCCTGTTCCCACGACTCGTGACGAGGCTTTTAAACTCCATCCTAAAAGAAGCCTTCTTGAAAATTTTCCAGGATATGTATAGCAGATTTCAGCGGTGCATAGTTGTGAAAGATGACTATTTCGAAGATTACTTTCGTTAATATTTCTTCTACGTTAATTCATCGAACATTACTGTCGGAGGTTGTATATATGATAGCCTAGTAAGTCAAATTCTTTGATATTTAATTGACAGCATACACTTAAAAAAAACATACCAACAGTAAAAAAAAATTAAATTAAGTAACTTTGTAGATCTTAAACTTATTCATAGAAATTAGAAATAAACGCAGTTTTGAAATTTGTAGAAATACTACGAATGTCAGTTCAACAATTTCCTTCAACTCATACATTTAGTAACTTCTAATGGTAATAAGAAACTTAAATAATTGAAATAGTTAAGACTCAATAATTGCAAGAAGTAGAAAGTTTTGAGAGTTTTCTTTAGAGAGCCATAACTCATATTAAGTCGAAAGATACAGCAAGGATGATATTATACTTCAAAGAAGTTCTTTGGTAGTTTCATAATTAGTCAGCCATTTGTAACTTACAGCTTTCTAAAATGGAGATAAAAGAAAAAAACGCCTTGGAAAAAGAAGAAGAAGAAGAATAACAAAGCGTTTGATCAAATGATTCTGTTCTGGTAATATGGATGCTAAAGATGAGGTACACTGTGGTATGCCGAACGTCGAAAATGGAAATCATCAACTTGGGTCGGCATGTAAGCACTTATTTTATTAGCTAGAAACTGAAGAATCAATGGCATAAGGTTGATCTCAAGTAAAAGCTCGATGTTTGGATGCCACAAATGGATGCCGCACGAATTGGCGCAAAAGAAATTTTTGGATCAAGCTAATGGTTGCAATTCGCGAATTGTGACTATAATGTCACATACAAGAACAATAGCCATAAAAGTCCGTGATAGATACGCGATAAGTCAACCCAAACGGTCGCCAAGAAAGTTTTGCTGTGTGTTTTGTCTAAACACTCAATTCGGACCTCTACTTTCAACAACTGACCAGACTTAAGCAGACGATCGACCAAAGGCTGCCAGAATTGACTAATAGGAAGGGTCTTGTATTACCCAGGTTGCACACATTATTAACGATACGCGAAAAGCTTCTAAAGCTTATATTACTTTCTGCCGAATAGTCCAGGCATAACATTAAGCGGTTATAACATTTTAAAGCATTTAAAAACTTTTCTTAATGGTACAAAAGTAGCCTAAAGAGAATCTTGTAAAAATAAGTTAATTAAGATATTTTTACCAATAGGAAGTAGAACATCTTTAACTGCGGAATTATTAATTTGCCTCTAAAATGAACAAAATAGCGTATATTTGATCTAAATAGAAGAATCCCAACTATTCGTATTAATTTCACCGTCTTAATAAAGCGAGCTCTGAACTTCTTACTCAATATGATAGTTTATTCAAATGTGTAAAAATTGCTGGTTTAAATATATTCATTTATGGCGGGGCCAATCGGGACGAAAAGTTAAATTAAACGTGTGTAGTACTATGTAATCTCACAAACTAAATATTCACATTAATTATCAAATTTGCATAGAACATGATGTTAAAGAATAAAGTATATATTGAATTTAATACTTCCCTTTATGAGCAATATTATTAATAGAAATACACTTGTTGTGTTACATATTTTTATTTAAACACAGCAATTTCAATGCTTTTCTAAAGATGGGTTAATCTGAACAAACCTATTCAATGTTTGTTCCACCAAGAGTGCAGATTTGAAGTATTAATTTCAGTAAATTTATTAAGTACTATCGAATACGGACGAAATAGCATATTTATATATACCAGCATAATTTTCAAGCTGTTCGTTATAAGGAGGATTACTGTCCTTTTAATCCCTGCAAATACACCCACCAGAATTTCATGCTAAGAGGTATTATAATTAAACCACTGCTTTGAAAACGGTCGTCTTCTCATTGTTATATAAACGGTAATTGCTAGGCCTCCTTAAACAAAACATTAAATTTATCTGCATATATGTTTAGAGCAGTCGTATTTGTCGCAAATATTTCAGTTTGTTTGTTAGTTCATTATTACACAAAAAGTAATTTGTAGGTTTTATTAGACAAACAAAAATTATCCGGACGGATATTTATTGTGACCCATTTCTATCAGAAATATATTATAAGTTATATTAAAGTAGAGGTAACATTTTATAATTCAAATTATTTTATGTCGGAAATCAAAATTAAAAAATGTAATTGCAGAGAAATATATTTTTTAAGATTACGTACAAATTACTACAAAATTATGTGAGGTAAGATTTATATTTTACTAAGAGATTAAGATCATTACAAAACAGACAAATCTATAGGCTTTTGGCTAATTAACGAATCCAGTTATTCATTAATTTCAAAATAATTTATGTAAACATCCGCATAATTTAATTCGTACAAATTAAAACCCTTTTGAATAATTAATTCGCCCTGGTAGTTATTTCCACAATAATTTATATTTAGAAACTAAATGAAAAAAGCATTACTTACTACATTATAACCATTAGCGTTTTTGGTTTTACAATTTAATGTATTGTAATAAATGATGAGCTGACCGCACAGTAATTGCATAAAAATCTCTATGCATTATTAATTTAAAAACCTACCGTAGCATTAATGGAAAATATAGTTTCACAAAATAGGAATTAATACTGACAAATAACATTTAAAAATATTCCAGACGACAAAGCCATGCAAACCGCAGCTCAGTCAGAAGCGCAAATTTAATTATCCGTGTCATAAACTCGCGGTGGCGGTAATATCCTGTGAAATCGTAATGGATGGGTAGAGAATGCGTTTGGGGTAATTCACCATGGATATCTCCGGCATCAAATTATCGTTAGTCCGTCCAGTTCTTGTTACCGATATGTTTTATGTGTCAGTGTCTGCGGGATATTTTATTACGTCGAATGATTGATGACCATCGTAATGTGCAATTGACAAAATGCTATTTGATTATTAATTTATTTTATTATACTTTAGCCTTCTTCATAACAAAATACACATTAATATGTTATTTAATAGTTCTTAACACAAGATATTAATTATTTTGACCCTAATATATTTTATAGGTCTAGGAAATTACGCTATATTATCGACCGTAAACCTTATATTAGAGGCTAATCTTGGGATTTGATTAATATACTCCAGATATTAATTATAAGGGATGGGTTGTGATAATACATATCGGATTATTGGAACGGGATTAGTTAGTTATAGAGTTGTTAAAATGTAGTTAAAGATTAATTGTGTAGCGGAATTATTTAATAAAATCGAATATTACATATTTAATTTTTCTGGTAATAATCTGAAGTAGTGTATGTTTTAATATAGGGTGTTTAATTAATTTCTGTAATACTGGTTTAAGCCGATCCGGGTTTTGCAGATATCAAGCGTGTTCAGCATTTGTGGGTTTATTAAGTTTAGCCCTTGAATCGGTCTACTTACACGTGGATTACAAACGACTGAGTAGATTTGTAACTTTATGTGTAATTATAAATGAGTACAAGCTACACATTTTAAATACACTAATGCGTTATTTTAGCACTTTGGTACATTAAAAATATAATATTAGCAATATTGGTGAAATATTTATTCCCCTGTGACCACATAGTCACTAGTTACAAAAAAGCTCAAGTAAACGAAATAAAAATCTAGTAATGAATGTTCCTATTGTTAAATTTTAGTTATAATTTTTAAATATTTAAACATATGTAACACATGAACTCACAGGGTTTAAAAATAGCGACCCGGAGGGTATGTAAACCGACCCTTTATCCGGAAGTAGAACTCCGACGCTTAGCTAACACACCCTCCCATAATTATGCTAATTTAATTATATAACGAAATTTAATTCACGATAAAATATTAATTTCTCAACAAGTCTCTCCAGTAGTATTTCATTCTTAATATAAATTAATAGGGGCGCTATTCTGAGGCCAGTGGCTTTTCTCATGATAACCTCGACACTTAATTTTCATTTTTAGGCATGATAATATTATGATATTTATCCTATATAAAAACCTTAATTAACGGAAAATATATACCAAAACCTGTTGTAGTGATACTGCAGATTTATTTATTGGTGATTTGTAATATTACTTCTCGGTTGTTTTTTTAAAGTGTAAAATAATGCACAAACAAAATATTTATTTATTTTAAAAGAAATAATTGTTGCGATAATTCATTGCAAATAAATATAAATAAATCTAACGCAAATTATAAACAGAATAAAATGAAAACAATTATTTTACTCGAAGATATTGACTTTAAGAAAGTACATATTTTAACATACATATTAGAGAAGGTAATGTAGGGTAAGAAAATAAATTGTTAGGTTCACGAGTTGATAATCAATAGTTATTAAATATCTATATAGACGCAATAAAGCTTACTGTGCAATTTTAAATCAATATGCACGCTATCTGCAATATTTGCAAATATGATTGGGGAAAATACATGGTACAATTTTTACAATTAAATATAAAACAAATAATATATTTGGGTGGCATTTCTTTAATAACACTTGTTACTACAGTTTCAACAGCTACAGCTTGTCATTTTCAAGCAGTTAATTAACTGTTTGGTAATAATAATAATAATGAAGTTGTTGAAAATATATTAAAAAATATTGTTAAGAGGCGATACCAAAAAAGTTAATGTTTTATTTTGAATTATTAAAATGTATAATGTAGTTAAAGCCTTTACAATTACTTAAGGGAAGTTCGGGTATTATTGGTCATGGAGTATTGTTGGACAGTGTGATGTTTCTTCTCCTTTAATGCTTGATAGTTACAACCAATTGTAATCGACTTATGAAGTTTGCATTGTGTTACTTGTACGTCACCATTTTGTAAAAATGTGCGTTCTGGGAATTCAGGGACACTTTTGGGACATTAAACATTTAGTTCTAGACATTTGATGATAAAATTTGTGTCTTTGTTGCATATTATGATTTCAACACAGCATTAGATTTTTCACAATTTCTAATCGTTTTTTGGTCCGATAAATTTTTCTTAGTTAATTGATTTTCACAATATTATGGAATGACAGACATCTTCCGAGTTTTCAAAAAGCTTTCACAGAAATCAGAAATCAACTTCGTCGTTTCGCAATTAAGTGGCGAACATGCGTCTGGCGATGGTGAAGAAAATACCGATCACTGTAGATGTGGCAATATCAACAAAATCATATGAATAAGTCACGACATCAAAGCTATCTACAAGCGCTGTATCTTCTACAAGCGGGACACCTTCAGCAGCCTCTGTCATTTCGGCGAAGAGATCCGTTAGGTATTGTGAAATCAGTGATCCATTGTAATTTGGCACGGCAGCCAAGAAATAAAACGGTGGCTGTAAGCCCATGAAATCGGCCGCCAGAAATTGGCAACATACCATCAGCAAGGAAGCAAAAAGGTCATGACAAGACCCCGCAGAAGAAAATACAGCCTCTGGCCGCAAATCACGTAGAGAAAGACATTGATTTCTGCATTTGAAAAAACTATGTCGAAGAAGAAGAACCGCCAAAACACAGCCAATTACATCGTTTGTAATCGAAATATTCACTTGAATTGGCCCAGAGCAAACCCTAATACTTTCACCTGTGGTTACTACGATTCAGAATAATTTTCATAGCCATATTTCACTTGCATCTTATTAATTATGATATATTACTTTTCTTTTGACTTTCCTTATTCTTAGACCTAATATTACCTAACAGTATACAATATTGTAGTTTAATGTTTCACAAATGTAATATACTTACATATACTGCTATGTATTTTTTTTATCTAAAAGGCCATACATTATTTTAAAATAAATTTAATAAACACTTGAGTAATGTCCAAACAACCTTAATAACAAATTACTACCTCATAAGAAAGAGGTCTGCAATATAATATTTTTAAATCTATAAATAATTTGAATCTATTAAATAGACAAAGGGAAAACGTTTTCATTAAAGATAGTATTTACAATATATTATTATAACAATATTTATTCTTCTTGGCAATAGAGCCTGGGATTTTCAGCATTTAATTATTAGGTAAAATTATTTAAAGTATAGATGAATTCCTTTACAAACATTTCTAATTTTAAAACCAAATGTTATATCAACTTTTCTAGTATTTTGATGAATACTTGAGGCATTTAGTTTGGTTTCAACTTTCACAAGGTCATTTAAAGGTCACGAATAAAAAAACGATCATAATAACAATTAGTGTTTATCTATATTACATTATTATTTGATTTATGTGTATGATGTAATTGATGTATAGTTGTTATTGCAATTCGGCACAAAAAGTTCTTGATGTTAGTAAATTAAAATTAAAATTATTCCATAATTAGAAACTAGTCAGAGAGAAAACAATAAATTTTTTGTGAGACAACCAAGTACATGCTATCCAAGGCTATTGTCCATCATAAGCCTTGATGTAGGTAGTAGAATAATTGAGCATTCTGATGTAGTGTAAGTACTCCATCTCAAGTGGTTCTTCCAATTATCAACCTGTGTAGGAAGTAGGAAAGGTGAACTAGAATCCCTAGTAGACTTTTACACAGATTCGAATCTTAATTATAATAATCCATTTACAATGGTAGACTTAATGGAGGCATTTAAGACTAGTAAAGGCTCTTCTTTTGGCCCTCTATAAAATGATTCAAAATCTTTGATCACTGTGCCTCTTCTCAAAATGGGAAAGGATACGAATATATCCTCACCCAGTTTCTTTGACTTTTTGCTTGAGTAATTTTTTTGAGAAAGTGGTCAATAGTTGGAAAGGATTCTAGTGTCGTGAAAATTAATCGTACCCTACTAGTCTGTATTTATGAAACGTCATCTTACTACTGACTACCTGATCCGTTTTAAGAATGCTATTCAGAGCATTTTCGGAGAGAAAACACCTACTCGTGCTGTTTTTCAATATGGAAAAAGCATATGACGTTATGGCATTCTCATAAACTTGTATCAGTGAGGACTGAGAAGTCACCTGTCTTTATTCATCCAGAATTTTCTGTCGCACTATAGTTTCGTGTATGTACATGTAGGAGACTCTCTCTACTCTTGCGTACAGGAAAACGGTATACCACAGGGGCTCTATAATTAGTGTAACCCTTTTCTCTATTGTGGTAAATGATATTGTAAGCTTACGGGCGTACATAAGTGCCTTTATGTCGACGACCTCTAAATCTATATGACCAGTGACCCAATCCCGGACATTTGTAAGAAAAATTTAGATGAGCATTGGTAACATTGTTCGAGACGTTGGCTCGCGTGGCTTTCGTTTTTCAGTGACAAAGATGGCAAGCGTCCATTTGGTTATTCAATGTGTCGACAATTATCAATAACTAGGACTAATATTCGACAAGAGTTTCCTCTCTTCTCTATCAAAAAACCAACTAATCAAAATAACAGGCGTAAATGCTGTTACTTTAGATAATTATGATAAAACGAGTAGTAAAATATAATTAGAAGATTAATTAAACACTTTGTTTTGTTAACCTTCTAATTAACACAAAAATGTTTCACTACGGGTTAAGTGAGAATTTAATTCATCTTATAGTAAAATATAATTACATTTTGAGAGTATTGAATATTACCGAACTGGTTTTAATTCCTGATTTACATACTATGCATATCCGAAAAAGGCACCGATTACTTGATGCTGGCTCAAGGTTACAGCGCATGCCAGACACGAGCACTGAAATTTTTATGACCCATCCGCGATTATTCTTCAACACAACTACAACCGTCGATATTAGCATCGGCGACTCAAATACAGATCATACCAATTAATTGTCTTTACTATAATGCTAAAGTACAGACGTCATTGGTTCGCTTTGCGATATGAAGCGTAGTAACCTGAAACACATAAACTTTAAATGTTTTAGCAATGCATATCAAAAATATGCCTTGTGACACAAGACTGGTGTGTATCCGAATGTGAGTCAATTGTTCCATTTATACGAAATCCGGCTGTTTCTTGTATGTAAAGTACCACAATGCACTATAGCTGCCACACACATAGGTCTAGACTTGCTGTAACACAATAAAGAGCAAACCTCTACAACAATAAATACCCGAACTCTTGCTGCATATATACGGATGGATCTAAAACTGACACTGGAGTGGTATCGGCTATTGTGGACCAGTCACTCACTCGTAGATGATAGATCACCTTTTCTCCATATATACTGCCAAACTATACATAATATGATAAGCGCTCAACTACCGTGTCTAGTAGTAGTACATTCCTCGTCATATCTAAAGCACTCTCTTCTCCAAAAAAGTATATCCGATAGCCAAAGTTATGATCCGCTCGCACAGAAAATCCTATCTGTTCTATGTTTCTGCATATTTTTGGTAAAATGCTATCTTTATCTGGGTGCGATCATACTTTTTTTATGGAAGGCTACGAGATTGCAGACAGAGCTACCTGCCATGCAGCTCTTGCGGATCACTTGATCATAGATTATGGCGGCTGGGCGATGTGGAGGTCGGTGTCAGGGCATTGGTCAACAAAAATTGGTAAAGATAATGGTAGAGTCTAGAGAGTAAGTTAAAGCTTGAAAACTCCCTCTGACAAGATGGAAGTCACCGGTTAAACCTATCTACGAATGGGTTACATGAACCTGGCCCACTCTTATCTTTTAACTTAATGAAGCACCTACATGCAATACGTATCACAGTCATTTAATGATGAGGCATATATTAGAGGAATCTACTGTCTACATAAGTCAACGTGTACGGCTGAAGCTTCAAGGAAATGTAGCGTATAATTTAAATAATTCCGTTTTATCGGTAGAATCTTTCGTTGCTTTTCTGTAAGCAAACTTCTACGCAGGATTTAGTAGTGCTGTAAAGATCAGTCGATACATATTAATTTATTATTAGTGTTAATTCATTCTGAAAACGTCCGTCTCGCTTTATTAGCCCTTTATACAAACTAGGTCGAGTGATTTTATTATGTTTGTCTATCTTGTTTCTTTATTGTCAGGCCAATTACAAGCGACAATGGTTTAACTTGTACAAATTGTATCTGGTTTTTATTTTGTTATATTTGTCTATTCATTCAGTGAACGTTCATCACACTTAGTTGTTTTTTTTCACTAACTAGGACGGCAATGGATTTATTTGTGCAAGTAGTCTTTTATTGTAATTTGATCATGTAATCAATTAAATTTAGTGTATTTAAGTCTCATCTAGTTAGCCTTTTAAATCAGCTAGATCGAGTGAATTTAAAATATTTCTTAGTCTCGTCCTTATGTTGTCAGGCTCTTTACACCTGACCACAGTTTTATTTCCACTCATTGTCTGTAGTTGTTTTTTTATTACATTTGTTAACTTATATTGTGAATGTCTCTCTCATAATTGGCTTTTTTTACCAACTTGGTCAAGTAATTTTGATATTTATGTTGTTTTTTTTTTATGTTGTTGGTCCTTTTACCCTCTAGTTGGCCATTTACACTATCTGCGATGAGTAATTATTTATGAAGTCTGTTATTGAGCAATTTAACAACCAGTATATTTTGTTGTATTTGGTTTTAAGTAATTTTTTACTTATACCTTGGAAAAATTTCACTGATAATTCTTCCTATTTGTTTATGAATAATAATAATAATAATTTTTATTGGTGCTTCTGATCCATAAATCTTACACAAGTCAATTTACAATTACTAGGTGGTAAACTTATAATCTAAATAATCCGTCCAGCTATAGAAAGCTTCTCTTAAAAGGATAGTTTTAATGGCATGTTTTATAATTTCTCTTATATCCTCAGGTAATTTATTATAAAATTTAATGCCAAAACATCGACATCGACTTAAGCGTAATGGGGTAGGACACAGGTTGCTTTTATTCCTCGTACAGTGATTATGTCTAGTCTGATAATGCTCATATTTGTTTATATTATTACGGACATAAGTAATACACTCCAAAATATATACACGGGGAATTGTTAATATCTTTTGTTTAATAAATGCCTGTTCACAGTCTTGTCTAAACGACAATCCTGATATTATTCTGACAGCTCTTCTCTGAAGGAAGAACACTCGATGACGTATAGCAGAATGTCCCCAAACTATAATTCCATAGGTCAATATTGAATGACAATATGAGAAATAAGTTAACCTTAAAATATCCATGCTTACATTATTCTGCAAATTACGCAATAAGTAAATAGCCTTATTAATTTTCTTGGCTAATTCCACACCTTGCACATCCCATAATAGAGTATTATCAAGGTGTAAACCAAGAAATTTTGTCGATCGAACTTCGTTCAACGGATTTGGTTGATGTGTAAGCGTTCAACGTTATTTGGATTGTTTTGCTAGCATTAAGACTTAGTTTATTGCAACAAAACCATGCCTTCGCCTAGGCTAATGCTTTCTCTTGTAAAAAATGAATTACTTCTTTGTGTGTATTCACGAGAGTGGTATCATCAACATACGTTAATATACTTATACGTATAAGATGAAAATATGATTAATTTGTACAAATATAAAAATAGCGTTGCGTTAATATTCGATGCATCAGAATAACATTAACCCTACAAATCCCACAATGTTCTATACACTCCCTACAATTATATAATCTATATTCTCCCGATATATTCAAGCCCTATTATACATACTTATCTACTCTTTTTGTAGATGATACTGCCCTAGCCTGCACATGCTTAAATCCTGCCCCCTGTGCTTAACGCGCTAAAAGCCTCTATCATTCAATAGAAAACTGGTTTTCTAAATGGCGTATAGAATTAAACCATAATAAATGCAAACTTTTTCTTTCTTTATTAAAATTAATTCATTACCTCCTAAAATTAAAATCCACCAAACTGAAACCGAATCTCGTTGCAGCAATTGTAATGGTAAGCATCCGGCCAGCTATTGTGGTTATTCCTTGGTTTCTAAGAGAAGCTGAGAGGGCTTAGTCTTCTCAGAGGATCTCCAGGGCTTCCAATTCCCAAAGGTGCGAGGCGTTTCCTATGCCCAGTTTGCAGGTCCTGCTACTGACTTTTCAGCACTTCCGGGTACAATGTCCCCTCCTTGTAACCCCGAGGTGCACAAAGAGCTGATTCAGAAGCTCTTGGCAACGGTTCATATTGATGCCAAAAAAGGTACCACTAACAGGCCAGTTCTTATTACAACCATTAACTCCAACCACAAATGGTTATACAAAATAATGACGAATCAAATGACTTAGACTTTTTTTGCATTGCTTTTTGGAATTTGATTGGGCTTCGAGAATGTATTGATGAGCTTGAACTTTTCGTTCAGAAGAATACTATTCATGTCATGCTGGTGAACGAAACTTATTTTGGCTTACGCCTTCGGATTAGAGTTCTAGGTTATATTACATAAATACAGGTCAATAACAACTACCAAAATCATAGTGGTATCGCCATTTTTATTAAGTGACTAGACAACTTACAGCTTCGGCTCGACAATCTGTCCAGTCTCCACGCAATTCTTAATACAGAACATAGTAATTTAAAACTCGTCTCGGCATACCAATCGCCATCTCATATGCTTTTACATGATGATTTAAATTTCTTTCAGTCAAATTCGAATCTCCGGCCTGATATCATTCAAATAGCCGTTTTCACTAATGTCAATTGGGATCATGACATCTGGTTCTCAATGAGCTCAACTCCGACCATTATCCTGTATTTTACGATAATTGACCTTGAGCTGTCTGTAGGCTCTCCTTGGTCATGCTCACAGCCCATAAAGAGTCCACAGTCTGCAGGATCTCCTCACAGGTTGATCCTTTCCACATTCCTCCTGAAATCGAGGCTCTCATCCGGGACATAAAGCTGGCTCGCAAAATAATCGAAATCCATCAAGCAAATCGCAGCTCGCTCGACATAGGCAAGTTAACAGCTCAATTCGTTTGTCATTGCCCACTCAGATTTTTCCAAAAATTTTTGAATTTTTATTTGTTACGATTAGAACCAAAACTTACACTTTTGCTTTTAACTCAAAAACGGCCACTGTTATAAAAATATTCAAACAGTGATAAAAGTTTCTATTAAAATGTGGAACAATAAATGTAGATTTATGAGCAAACAAAAAAGTTCCAAGCAAACAAATTTTAGGAACACTCTGTATAGTATGGTTCCGTCTGTCCGATTGCAATGACAAATAGCCTAAGAAATTTACTTGATGTTAGTGACGGCTGTACCAACTTGCAGCACCCTATCACGAGCGGTATTGAAAATATTTAGAAAAATGTGTTAAAATTTCTTAACTTTGATGGCTTGTATCTTGGTCATTTGAAGCCTTTTATAATATTTTTTTTACGAATCATCATTATTTTCACTCTAGTGTATAGTGTAGTATATGTGATTAATTTTATTCCCCGAGTCACAGAAACACCTTGTATAAGTAATTTATCCTTTAAGACAAAAACTAGTGAATAATATGTGAACAAAATTTTTGTTCAATTTTATGTACCTTAGTTAGAATCTTGGCACTTAAAATAAAAATAAAAGACGAACAAACTGAATGTTTATAAATATTAGACCTCTTGATGAGGAGCGTCTATACGCCGTTGAAATAACTGAAATACTTGCTAAAATATGTTCATATATACATCAACGTAAATATTAAACATACCAATGATACTCATCGTATGCATCTCCAATTAAAAATCTTAAAGTAATTTGTCATATATCTCGCTTTCCAATTTATTGCTTTTTAAGCATTCGTTAGTTAACCACTTTATATTATTTTAAATGTATTTTCAATAAAAAGAGAAATATATTAGGTGTTGGAATTAATTCGTAGCGGTTTTTTAGAGAAAATTAACAATTTATTTGAAGAAAAAAAAATTCATTATTGAAAATACTGCCCATCGCTTGCCACTACTTTTTCCCATCTGTCGGGTAGTAGACGGATACCGCGTCGAAAGAACGTTTCGCCCTTGGAGACAATCCATGAATCAATCCAATTTTTACAATTTTCATGGGAAGTGAAATTTTGCCCTGACAAACCATGAGCCATCGATCGGAACAGGTGGTATTCCGAAGGGGAAATATCCGGAAAATATGGCGGGTGGGTTAGGACTTCCCATTTCAGAGTTTCTATATAATTTTTTACTGGTTTTGCGACGTGTGGTCGAGCATTGTCGTGCAGTAAAATGACTTTATCATGCCTTTTGCTCGAATCCGGCCATTTATGATAAATTTGTTTCTGAAGGTAAACACAGAATACTATAATACCCGCACCATCTCTCGTAAAACGCAACGAATTAATTCCAATACCTGATATTTTCATACTATTATTTGTATACATATTTCACATATATAACATATGCATATGAAATCAAAAATATAATGCTATGCTTATTACCTAATAAGAAATATACCAGCATTATTGATTTACTTAGCATAAATAATTGAAAACAAGAGCTTAATTTTAAGCAAGTAATTATAAATCAGCAATTCTGATATTCGAAGAAATTGCGAATAATAAATTACGTAACATCAGCCAAGCACACAGCCACCACTTCTGTGGCGCTAAAATCCTTGTGCAAATAACGTATAAATGATCCTCCAGAATCAAGCTTAGTTACGAACACATACAAATACAGACGCTTACACGACCCAGAAATCCCGCGAGGGATTGCCAATTTAGTTGTCGCATTAATATAATCACTGACGCAATCAAATAAATTATAATCCAAGCATATAGGAGTTTGTTATGAGGCTAATTATAAAGTGATCAAAATCTTTGCTCATTTAGTTAGTTTTTTTTATTTAAATCAGTTTAGATCAATAAATAAGAAAAGTCATGTGTGCTATTATAATCTATGTAAAAATTAATTATAATCATAATAAGGTGGGTTAGTAAAATATATTTACTTGTTATTATATACGATAATAACCAAGTAGCTATATTTTATTTAACTTACCTGATTCAAATTGTATTACAATGAAGGGGCTCAAACATCCATCAAAATATGATGATATCTAATAAAAATATTTAATAGCTTGTCTGTATTACAGGATTTAATCTTCGTTGGCTATAATTTCGACAAGACATTTGTCATGTTCAAAACATAAGTGAAAAAGTACAAAACATAGCTATCTATACGCAATATTAATAAACAGTCGAGAATTATGATATTTAAATAACCACAATCCATTTGCATGAACAATATATTTAAGGAGTGAAATAAGCTTATTCAACGTTTTTCACAACATTAAACTCCTTAAAACTCAATTAGTGTCAGACCACTTAGTTATATCTACAAAGTTTGTTTGTGCAATCATAATCCCTTTAAATTTAAAAAAATACGTATGGTAGTTTCAATGTTTTATATTATTACGTAATGATAAATTTATTACCTAAAGATAGCGTTAAAACCAAACAAATCAATGTATATTGTTAATAAACATAACAAAAATGTAATAATAAATAATTTCACGAAGGACGAAATTACTATTAAAATATGCAGATTTAAGAAACTTAATAATTTTAATGGGCAGGAGAAAACAAAACTGTCTATGATTTTCTTTTATTGACGTCTATTTATTTATTTCTTCAAATATGTTATTAATCCTTTCCCAAATTCATTTAATAAATATAATTCCGTAAATCTGAATCTTTAATTTAAAGCATTAAATACATAAAGCTGTAGTTGTAGTTCAGATTAATTTATATTTTGGTATGCTTATTGAAAAATTTAAAACTTATCTGAATTTTAAAATAATAATTCCTTATTCTTTATTGTCTTTGCTTCTCCTGCTTACAAAAATATTATATGATATACATACATTTCCTTTAAGTCCTTTAAGCAATTCATATTAATTTAAAACTACGAAAATATGTCGTAAATTTACAAAACTAAATCTCATTAAAACAACAAAACTAATAACATCCGGTTGTTTTAATAATTGATTTTTATGTGGTGTTAATAATATTCATAAGACGTCGTAGTTTTAATTCTTGTTCTGCAAAGTATTCCATTTTATGGTAAATTTATAATATGATACACTGTCTGCGAAGAGAACAGATTTTAAAGCCTTTACATACGGCAAAGGTTTAATCAAATATTTATTAATAACTGCGCTCAAGGAAAGGCATACATTATATATTACGTTGTTAATAATTCAAGAGAATACTCAGGAATGTAATATTAGTTGCTATTTGTCTCTCTCGGCGAAGAAAATTATTGAAAGGAAACGAGGAGTAAACATAGTGTATTAGTATTTATAATTAAAAGTCTACAATATATTTGATCACACTAGAATTTTGGTTAATATATATAGAGACAAATTATTAAAGTCATGCCTTTTATCTCGTAGAAATGTAGAATTTAATAACCTTATAACGAAATAAAGCAAATGATGTTATGTATTTTTGTTTTAATTAGTCATATGTATTCGTATTTATTATTTCTCTATTTTTATTAAATAGTTCTAATAAGGTTCGGTAACATTTCATACTTATTATTATAATTAATTGTTTATGTTAAATAATTGAATACAGACTAATAACTGACATGTGTGCTGGTTAAATGACATTGGATTTAAAGTAGTAATGCTTAAGAAACAATAAATCACGTAATAAAATGAAAGGAGCTAGTCATCTCTAACAGTTGCAATAGTTTTCTACTGAAGAATAAATAAACAAAACAGTAAAATTTTTATAATATATTTAATTCAAAAAGATAATAAGGTCAAATGAAATAGTAATATACGAACATTACTTCAAAAATTCAGAAATACCAGAAGAAAGAGGCGCTGAATATATGTATAAACAATTTAATAACAAAGCCCCCTTAAGTCTTTAAAATGAATTGAATTTTAAAACATACAAATCTAGTGTATTTAAAATGTTCATAAATAATAATTAGAAAAAACACGAAAATATTTCGTAAAATCTACAACAAATGAGTCTTATTAAGACTACAAAAACAAACCACTTTTGAAACAACTACTTCTCTAGCTAATACTTCGACAGACATTGAATAATACAAAAGTAATTTGCGTGTTACAAAATAGCAAGGCTATCAAAGCAACACTAGTTTGAACGTATTTCCTTCTGTAAAATGAACTAAAAATGATTGAATGTACGTTAAATAATTTATGACTGACTATATTATGACAAATTTGAAACAAGAAATTAATTTAGGTTGGTGTAATTAAAAATAAATTAGCAAAAGCAATTAAATAATTCAATACTCAATTTATAACCATCTGCAGACACGTGTTTCGCAGATGGTTATAAATTGAGTATTGAATTATTTAATTGCTTTTGCTAATTTATTTTTAATTACACCAACCTAAATTAATTTCTTGTTTCAAATTTGTCATAATATAGTCAGTCATAAATTATTTAACGTACATTCAATCATTTTTAGTTCATTTTACAGAAGGAAATACGTTCAAACTAGTGTTGCTTTGATAGCCTTGCTATTTTGTAACACGCAAATTACTTTTGTATTATTCAATGTCTGTCGAAGTATTAGCTAGAGAAGTAGTTGTTTCAAAAGTGGTTTGTTTTTGTAGTCTTAATAAGACTCATTTGTTGTAGATTTTACGAAATATTTTCGTGTTTTTTCTAATTATTAGTTAATTTTCTACAACGTAAAGGACTTATATATTTTATTATGTTCATAAATATTGAGTCAAGCAATTTAAATAAATATAGATGTTTATTCCGTAAATTTTATATGTGTTCTAAATAAAAGTAGTGTTAAATATTTCTATTAGAAATTAATAAATTTAGTATGTTAATCTTTATTTTATCTAAAGATTGTTGATTGTAGGTAATTGGTTAGAGTTTATTTTCTCAGGAATATTTGGTATATACAGTACTGAATAGTTACTGCTCTAAATTATTTTTGATTAAATACATCATTTGCAGATTTAACCCATCTCAATTTAGCGTTTACAGTATTTGTTTCTTTTTAAAATTTAATTTTAACGCATATACCAGAAAAAAATGTAACTTATTGCTACTAGATCCTAAATTTAGGTATAAATAAATTAATGTATGATAAAAAACAAGGTTCTAATATTAAAATTTACAAGTCGTGACATTTAATTGTAAGTTAAGAGATTTTGTATAAAAACATTCTTAAAATAGAAACCTACAAGATTGCAACTTTGGTGTTTGCGAAAATAACCCACAGGTTTCGAATCGTTTCCACTACAATTATTTACATTATATTGCTAAAATATTTAGCCACATAATTTAATTTTATAGAGTTGGCAAGCGCAATTAAAATTTCTAGTATTCATTATTACATTCATAAAAGTCTATTGTTATATAAATCGCATGTATTCTGAGAATTATTAAAGATATTAACTAATTATTATTAATTAATTTGCACAATTTAAATATCAAAAAAAAACTCCAAAACCAAGAAAAAATTATAAAATAAGACTCTTCAAATATGCACATGTACATAATAAATATAAAATTATACAATTAAAAATTTACTAGATACTTGTTACGCTACTTTCTTGATGGAACCATATTTTCATATTGGGTAAACTAAAACACTTGTTTGATCTATAATTTTATTCTCAGTTGCCTAACACATGCTTCCGTTATAATCATTATCAAAGTTAAAAAGGTTAAAACACGTGTCAGGCATCTGAGAATAAAATTATGGAACAAAAGATGTGTTTTAGTTTACCAAATAGAGTAAAACATGTTACCGAATTAAAGTAAATTTATTCTATTAATTTCTTTGAGATGGACCTTAATAGAATAAAAATTACTTTAATTCAGTTACATTTTGAATAATAGGTGCTATATATTACAAAAAAGTAAACGTTTAAGATTAGTTTTAAAAATACACAGTAAATTTATATATCTTTTTGTATTAACCTTTAACTGGTATGCTGAAGTCTTTCAAGACCCCAAGTATCAAAAAGCTTGTTTAATTTTTCTTAGGTTCCCTGTACATCTCAAAAGCCATAGTGAAAGTAATAAACTAGGAGAGGTTAGAAGAGCGCACTGCTTGCATCGTCAGTTTATAAGATATTAATATGAGTAACGTAGATACTTTTGAGAGTCACAAAGAAAGAAATGAGAAAACTAATTACTATGTATTAATTAAGGATAAATCAACAGAACCGACTATATTTTATTACGGCAAAAATCGTTACAAGTGAACTAAATACCCACCAAAAGAGATGTTCGAATTTCTGTATGGAATATTATCACACACTTGCCAGGCATATTAGGACTAGTTTCTAATAAAAATCCTTGAAGATTGTGGTTTACGGATGACATATTGGAATTCATTCATTTTGGCATACATAAACATTACTGAACAGTCTTTTAGGTATGAAAGCAAATTATCACAATAGAGACTAAATGAACTGAAAGCCTTTGTTGAACTCATTTATTTAGCGGCCGTTTTTAAATCTGAATGAGGAGATGTAACTTTCATGTTTTTAACAGATGGACCGGAAGACCAATGTTTAGATCAATGATGTCAGTGAAACTTTTGTATTTCTTTTGAGTACATTTAGGTTTGATAACGCTGTTACGCGAAACGAAAGAATTGCTGTAAATTGCCCGTGGTCTCTGAAATTTTAAATAAATTTATAAAAAATTGTCAGGATAATTATTCTTGTTCAGAGTACACAGTACAGCCAGAAACTAAAGTTGAAGAAAACGAATTTTTGGAAATACTAAGAGAAGAAATAAAATCGGCCCTAGAGAATAGCAAAAACAGAAGAACAGTAGATCAAGCTCAAATCCCAGTTGAAACTTTTAAATGTATCAATAACGATACCTTAGATATAGTGTTAGATTTATTAAACGTAATATACAAAACAGGATATATACCCAGACAATTATTACTCTCCACCCTTTACGCTATCCCAAAATCCACAAACGCTAAAGATTGCAGCAAATACAGAACCATATCTTTAATAAATCAATACATCAATAAAAAAAATAGAAGAATGAATAGATTACAGTCAATTTCAGTTCAGAAACGGACTAGACGCCAGAGTGGCGTTGTTTGCACTTACCGTGTTAGCAGAAAGATGCATAAATATGAACGTGGATGTACATATTTCTTGACTTAGTTTTTCATGTAACTCGTGGTGAAATATTTTGTAATATAATAATAACGCAATTTACAAACAAAGCGTAAATTGTGTGATTTTTATGTGGATGTACATGTTTGTTACGTCGACTTCAAAAAGTTTAGACAAAGTGAGACACGAGAAACTAGTGGAAATTCTGCAACTAAAGAAGATAGACAATAAAGACTTGAGAATAATAATAAACCTATACCATATTGGAATCAGCGAACACAAATAATAGTGGACATGAACTCAGTCTAGACAATAATAAGTAATTTTTTTACAGTCTTGAAGAGATCTTGTCATCCAATTTTTCTTTGTATATATATTTTACCTGAGTAGGAATCTATGTTTTAATGTGAATGTATTATCTCGTATTTATATTTTGTACATTTATATTTTAATCAGAACCAAATATGATGACAAGTAGTGTCAATTAAATATCCATTTTTAGAGCAAAAAAGCCTTTTTTGGCAAATAATCTGATAAATCATCAGCAAGAAAGTCTTCATAGATTCATATATTTTGTGAATTCAAGCCTTTCCAATACGATCAAAATTTGTGTAGATTATTATTATGTATAATATTAGAATCTTTTGTAGCATGTTGGATAAATAATTAATACCTGAAAAAATGAATTAATTAATTAATGTATACAGTTAATAAATAAAGCATTAATATGAGAGGGGATAATAATAAACGGAAAAACCATAAACAACATTAAGATTGGCTGATGACATCGTCATTATGGCAGATTTCGCTAAAGAACTTAAAGGACTTCAAACGCTACTAAATAGAACAAGTGCGTTTTGCGAAAGATATGTATTAAGAATTAATACAAAAAAGAATAAATATATAGTAGTAACAAAGAAACTAAATATACAAGCAAATATATACTTACGGTGTATACAACTGGAAATAGTGCAAAAATATAGATACCTAGGTTAATGGATCAGAATATAGATAGCACGAAGTGTATTTATAAAACTAAAAACAATCCTCTCTAGCAGAAATCTTAAGGTATTATATGCTTGCAGTGTTACTAACTAGAGAGCTAGACACTGAAATAAGATTACATAGACAAATTACAGTCGTTTGAAATGTGGTGTTACAGAAGGATGCTTCGCATATCCTGAACATAGAACATACAAGAAATGGGCAAAAAATTCGAAGTAATTAATAGCATACAGAGAAGAAAGCTACAATACCTAGTACATATAATTAAAGGACAGAGATATGAGATATGAGATATTCAGATTGATCATTCAGGGTAAAATAAAGGAAAAATGAACATTGGTAGAAAGAAAATTTCGTGGTTGCGGAATTTAAGGGATTGGTTAAAATGCAGTTCCATAGAACTTTTTCGCGCAGCTTTAAAAAAGGTGAAAATAGCAATAATGATTTCAGTGCTCCAGTAGAAGATGGCACCAGAAGAAAATGAAGGGTACATTACAGAAGAAAAAATATTTATCTGTGATTCTAAAACTTATTACTTATTCTATCATTTACACTGAAAAAATACTGCGAGACAAGTAAGTAATGCTAAAAAATTGAGCATATGTACCCATACGTGTTGATTTTATTGTCACGGATTGAAAATAGTAACAGAAATATATAGGAGGATAACAGGTTTAGTTCTATACAACTTATTAATGAACAAAAGTACGAACCTTTTACCATACCATTATGTTTTGCTCTCGAGACAACGAAAAAGGAGAACCTCAGTTATTGGTCTTACAGAGAACCGTACATTAGTGTCGTATTATCAAAGAAAAATTGGGCTGCCACTTTGATATCTTCAATGCACTGTACTAATGGCATCGATACAAGTCTCACTTACCTGTAATAACTGACTTCTACAACTGTACATAAGGTAGAGTAGACAATGAAGACCAAACAATTTGCTAGTTATACGTGTAACTGAAGAACATGGAGGTGGCCACTTACCATTTTTATGCAATTCTCAATTATAGTTAACGATCATGTACTGTTTATAGCAAGTAACCCTGATTCAAAAATTAAACAAAGAGAACACAGTATATCTATAAGAAAATCCAATATATAATCATCTAATCAACAGACTGTACAGCAACAAACTTCCAAGAAAACTAAGAAATTGTGATAAATTTTATAAAAACAAAGATGTATGTACTGCCATCAAAATATTGTTTTAAGATCGTATGAAAACAGTACTACGAGTATACGAACAAAATTATAGGCCTTTCATTATAAGGACAGCCAATTAAGGTATACTAAAATTATATCTGTCAGTTCTAACATACTGCATTACAATCTTATATTTTTTGTTTCGGTGAATGCAGCAATGACTAAATTTTTGAAGAACAAGTTAACAGCCCTTACAATATTTTTTTTTGAACTTGGATCACATCGGAATTATATATTATGAAAAAATATTTTGTATATTTATGTATTTTATATTAGTATTTTGCAAAGTTTGATTTTGAAAATAAGATTTAAAAAAATTCTTTACTAACATTTGTTATAAATAGTTGAACTAATAAAAACGTTCAGGCAAAGATTATTGTGCCTTTAATTTCTTTTATTTGAATAACATAACATTTGGGGTCTGTAAGAACTCAGTGATCTATTTATGCTTCAAAATGCTTGCGCGCCAGTTTAGGGGTAAATTTGTATTCTTAGAATAAGATTTTATTGAAATAGTGAGTCAATGATTGATATAATAGCTTGAAGATGAATCCCATATTTAGCTTTGTGGCTTATATAAGGGGAATTAATAATTACAGCATTTTTCACAATATCCTTAATCTTACCCAAGGTTAATTCTCAGAATTCATGAAAATAACAACAATTTAAATCTCAGAAAAACTCTAAAATCAAGAAAAGAAATTTGAATTTAAATTTAACTCAACAACATGAAGAAACCTATAACTAAATAATTACTAGAATAAGTCCAGTAAAAAGAAACAATTACAGTTATTTAGTAATAATTTGATAGCGTGACACAAGAAAAGAGAATTACTATAAGATGAAAATATAATCTAAACAGTAATTAGTTTAGCACAACAGACCAAACTTTACAACAAACTAATGAAGAAGTATAGATCCAGATATATCTTTCAATTTCCAATATTTATGGCATCACGTAGTGAACATTAAAACTCGTTCCAACAAACTAGAAGCGAAATCAGACATCCAAGCAGCCCAACTCGATTGGATAAGAAAATTAGAAACACTACTATTATATATAACTCAAAGAATATAGAGTTCACTTTGAAGTTGTACTCCACGTCCGCATATTCAAAAGTTTCTTCTTCTGCCATATTATTTATGAATATAACTGGTTTAGATGGCACATTTGACCCATTGCACCTCAATGTTCCTTTTGTGTTCTACAAAATGCGGACATTAATTTGAAACCTTGTATGTTGATAAATTTTATTTTTTTCATTTTTCCAATGCCCAGGTAAACAAATGACTTTAGAATTCATTTCAGTTTCAGTGTTTAGTGGTTTAATTGGTTTACTTTTGGCTGCAAGGATTACATGTTATGATGTATAATTTTAACACAACACTTGCTTATATGTTGTGTTGGGATTTCAACTCTTACTGAAAATTTTAATTCAAATTATTAATCGTTAGGATATATTTTGAAAGCTGCTCCCATTGTTGTCCAGCCAGAATTTTCTTTCCGTCACTTTTAATTTAGACAAGATCGAAGAATGAGAGTTCCCTGTACCCATTTTTTTTTTAGAATTGTTCTTCGGTTTCGTTTCTAAATAAATAATTTCATTGCATTTGGTTCGCGTAACAGCTTCTTCCACCGCCAACTTTACTGCTTCTCTTCTGCCTTGAATGGAAAATGGCTCCATATACACTACAGTGCACCTTTAAATGCGTCAAAACCCGTTTGCACTTTTTGTATGCACACTTTAAACCATTTTCTTCACTTACTAAATAATCCAACGAACCGCCTGAGTCAGCCATTATTATAAATGTTATCAATTATGGAAAACAAGTTGGAAAACGAGTAGCAGAAAAACTTTTTGGTCCACCACCAATAGAGAAAATTATTCGCGAATAAAGAAAACCAGAAGAAAAAAGTACAAGTAAAAAATTGGGTAATAAATAATCGAAGCGTGGGAATATATCTTTCAGAAGTTTGTAGCTGGATGAAAAATTCTTGAGAAGCTGTAAAATATGAAACGATTTAAAAATGTTGAATAAGTAATGCCATAGATGGTACTGAAGTTGGCGCAAATTTTGAAAGGGCTGACAATAATAATTCAATAATAAAATGTATTAAAATCCTTTAGTTCGTTGTAGAAAATTAAATGATAAATTTAAAAATACGAAAACATTTATTGAATCTACAACAATGAGTCTTACTAAGAGGAGTAGTGAAAATTTTCATTAAGGTTGCGACTAGCTTTTCTGGTAGATTTATGTCCTTTAAATACGAAAGACAGATTTTTTAGACAATAACAAATATGGTTACTAAGAACTTATTTACATTATTACAAAGGTATAGAATAGAAAATGGCATTGAATATTCAATTTTTAGACTTTTATTTTCTGTAATTTGAAAATATTAGGGCTTATATACGTTAACCACTTTTATTAGTAAATTTATACGATCTAAAATGCTTTGGTACATGCACATGGAGTTCTTATAAATTAGCTGATAAAAAGTTTTACAAGAAAACATGCGCAATAATTATTTTCGGTGAAATTTTATATATTTATCGTTAATAATTTATCATGATAAATTATTCAAAAAAATCCAAGTATAATTATTTATAGGGCAGATACAATCATAATTAAAAGATAAAGCCATCCCCAAGCTTATTAAAATGTATAACACAAAGTGAACCTTAATTAAAGTTCCTTAGATAAATATTTTCAAGCGAATATCCCAGGAAATATATCTGTATATTTTATCCGAATGAAATATAAATTAAGCTATTACCAATTTAAATAACCCGAGTGTTATACGATATTCATTCATTAAATATAATAATGAATTATTTAGGAACAATTTCCATGGATAGTTCACGACTCGATCAAAACAGAGAATTCTGTGTAGTAAGTTACAACCCAAGGTGAATTCCAATAACAATCAATTCATAGAAGAAAGAAATTTTCTTACGTATGAATAAATGATCCAGCATTAGGTCAACGGAATATCGGCAATCGATACGCTTTACATTTAGAATATAACGTTTCAATGAATGTGGTAATATTACGAATGGCCAACACGTGTCATTGAATAAAGTTATACGCAATAATGTTTGTTGTAGGTTAATGCATTTATTTTTATTGTTTGGATTCAATAGCGGAATTGGTTATGCAGAAAAAATCCATTAGTAGTGTGTATTTTAAAAATAAATATTAATGGACATGATGAGAAAAGATAACAACTGGAAGTGTATATATAATTCACGAATTCATTTATTTAATTTTATGCCACTCAATATAATTGACACTAGGGGAGTTTGCTTTATGGTAGATTATAATATAAAAAAATGAGACACTTTATTGATATTAAATTGAAAAAAAAAATAGTTTTTTTTAAATATTTCTTACAACCCAATAAAAACGCTTTAAATCAATCATTTAAATTATATTTAAGCTAATTCGAAGGTTAATTAAACACTTGGTTTTGTTTCACTAAAAATATTGAAACAAAAGCAAGTGTTTAATTAACCTTAAAATTAACATAAAAATGTTTCAACACAAGTAAATTGAGAATTTAATTCATCGTGTTCTATTCAAGTTATGAAAAATTTTAGACCTGCTTTGCAGTTCCTATAAATATACATATACTGTCTATTTGTTTCAAATAAGTCTGTTTGTTTATTGTAATAATTTAATTTGCAATAAATTCAATAATATATTGTTTAATGTGACATTTAAATCATATTTATGTTATAGACAAAATATTATTTAAAACATGTATCTTTAAAATTGTTTTGCTGTTCCTATAAATCAACAATAAAATTATATTATAATAAAATATATTTAAATCCTTTAGTTCATTGTGGAAAATTAAGTAATAATTTAAAATCACGAAAACATTTCGTGAATCTACAACAATTGTTGTAGATTCATAACTTAGTTTTGCGTTATAGTTTTTCCTTCATTTTTATATATAAAGATTTCTATTATATTTAAAAAAATAATTAAATATATTTCTTAATAAACACAATATTAATTAGATATTTAATTTATTATTTATTTATGTTTGAAGAAGTTTATAATTTAAGTAAATTAATTTTAAAAAATCTTACCTTTAATTTTATTTTTCAGAAACTAGCTTTCAAAACAAAACACCAACTCACTGAAAAACGACGCTGCACAAACAACGGTACTTTCAAAAAGGCGCGCACGTTTAATACACGTGATACTGCAAGGCGTCGCGACGCCCTGTGTTTCGACGCCGCGTTGCAAACAGACTGACGCTGAAAGCGTTCGCCGCATGTTTGATACGACGACGTCGATTCGGCGCAAGTCTAAACAAAAGGGTGATTGCCTAAAAAAAAATGCAATCTCGCCGTTCGCGTCTAGTTTCCTCTTGTACAAGAAGTCCTCATTCCGGCATTGGCTTGTTTATTTGGGTCTTTGCTCTTGAGGAGTTAGGGGCCGTCGTATGTAGTACCTCGCGATATTGCCGCCGGTCTCTGGAGTGAACTGCGGATTTTTTTACAGGGTTTGCATTGCAGACCCTTTGAGAAATCATAAAAGTGGACCTAGGTTCGCTCGTTTTATTTATGTTGCGAAATCTGCCTAGAATTTTATATAAAGTCAAATCAAGTTTATTGCGTCATATTGAGATATTGCTTGAAATATTGTAAATTGCTTTCCTGCAACTAGATATAAAATTTTTTGTTTGTCATAATAGATACAGTAAACAACGAATTGAGTAAAAATATATTCAACACCATAAATAATTATGTGTTTAGTGTGTATTGCTAATAAATATGCTTTATCATTATAAGGTTACCTTTTTGCATTAGTTATTTTATTCCGAAGCCGAAAAAAGAATTTCAAGATATAATTCGAGTCACTTAATTTATTCTATTCCCATTTGTAACAAGGTAGCCTCCTTGGGGTCTTTTAAAAACTTGGAAATTGGAATTAAACTCAATACTATATTTCACAAACACCAGTTCTTTTTTAATAAAGTAATATCTTAAAACCAATTTTTGTATTCGGTAGAAATATAGCACTGCATATTTACTGCCTTGATAGCAGTCTAGCGATTCACCATTTTCTGAATATATGTTCTTTTCAATACGATTGATGCTGAAAGCTATTTCTATGTGATGTATCTTGGAATCAGATATTGTACCTAGTTGATTTCACATCTTTTTTCTTTTCATATAATTGGTTTCTTAATTTGGTAAATCAAAATATTACTCATCAGCAATATCTAGACGGTGATAGTATGTTATTTCCTTTCTACAAATGAATAAGTGAGCTTTAAATGATATGAACATAAATTTTTTCATTATTTTTAATAATTGAAAAACTTCAATAAACATTTCAAAACTTTATTTGTTTTTCTGTTTAGGTATTTAATCTCATACTGGTGGTTATGACACCATAAACAGAATATTAACGAACCATAATAATGACACAATTATTTTTTTTCAAAAATATATCGGTGAGTTGTTATAACACTTGTGCTACCTTTTTTTGAAAGCCGAAAGATTCATAAAAGGGTATTGTTTTTTTTAGCATTTGACACCGTTTGGCATGAAGGACTAATTCTAAAGCTCCACCACATGACCACCCCTAATAATTAAATCCTTTCTCCAGAATCGACCCCACTTAGTCTCCTTCTTCTTCGCGAATTCTTCTCCATTTACCCTCCACTGCGGTATCCCCCAAGGCTTCGTGCTATCACCCTACCTACTCTCCCTTTACTACGATGTCCCTCTTCCTATATTTTCCATCATTCAGACTTATGCCAATGACACTGCTCTATGGTTCACCCCCGCTTAGCTCTCTCAAATCTTCAAAAAGACGTAAACTCCTTCACTTTATGGGTCCACTTCTGGCATCTATCTATCAACCCCTCCAAATCTCAATATATCATCTTCTCCCAACCTCATCTAAATCTAAAACTTCTCCCTGTCCCTCACAGTCAATAAACACCCCTATCTAAAAACCTTAATAAACAAACAAAACAATTAGTATTGAATAAATAAATGATAGATTTCCTTGTAGGTCACAAAACAAATTCAGTAAGTGCAATAACAATTAACTAAAGTAAATCTATAAATTATAAATCATCAGATATTGGGACTAAAATAATGATGAATCTTGTAAATTATTAATTTTGTTAAGTTTTGATATTTTGGATAGACAATATAAGTAGAAACTTATTATTATTAATTCCGTTTTAATTAATTTATTTTCAATTAAAACAGCCCTATGTTATATATTCGGTGATATCCAAGCTTGGTTGCTAGTCCTCCATCTGCGCCTATCCAGGTCTGTGCTATATGTATACAATCCCTTCAGGATAGGGAGATGTGGGTGGTACCGAGGAAATTAAATACTATTCCCACAATGGCTGGCTGAGTACAACACCATGAAAGGCAACGAGAAACTATATTGATGACAGTTTCTCCCTAGGAAATCACCATCTAGAGAAACCAAATGATGGACCCTAGTTCCGGACATTGTTTTGGTGGTTAAGGGGTGCGAAGAATCGCCTAGCTCAAAGTGGTGAAATCTTAATTGTCAATGGGTACACGGAATGTAAGAAGTCTCTACCAAGCTAGCAAACTTCCAGGAAATACAAAGACTTGGCATAAATATATGTTTTCAGCAAAGTACGTTGGCTAGGATCAGGAATTTGCCAACAGTGGCTACCGATTTCAACAAAGAGTTAACAACTTCATATTTCTATCAGATGGAATTTTGGAGCACTGTTTAGTTTTAATGTCCTATTGCAAATGCTGCGATCAAAATAAAGACGTATATGCAGTATTTCTGGATTACGAGAAAGAATTTGACCAAATAAACCACAAGGAATTATAGTGGCTACCGATTACAACAAAGAGTTAACAACTTCATATTTCTATCAGATAGAATTTTGCTCATAGAGATAAAAGGGCAACTCCTAGATCTAAACACAATTCAAATATATGCCCCAGCGGCAGATAAAAAATATAACTAAGATATCGAAAATTTTTACGACAATAATAGAAAAGTGCCGAAGTCATTGAAAAACAACCAGATTATGATTAATGACCTTAATGCCAAAATAGGTCACGGCAGAAGATGTGATCTAGTTGGATATTTTGGCTTAGGCGAATCCAACCAAAGAGGCGATCGTTTCTACGAATTCTACCAAATACCAAAATAATCATTACCAACACCTGGTTTAAACTACCCATCCGTAGATTATTTACATGGATAGCTCCCCATAATGACCAGTATAATAAACACACCATCAAGAACCAAATAGTCTGTTTAGTAATGAACAAGCGCTTTCGCAATGTTACAAATAGTATGGAAACCTACTTAGTTGCTCTTATTGGCTCAGGCCATAATACATTAATAAGTAAAATAAAACGAAACCTCTAAATTATACTGTCGTGTTAACATAACTAAACTTCAAGATAGTAACATCAAACAGTATTAGAAGAAAAAAACCAATAAAAAAACACGTCTAGCAAACAACAATAAAAACCACGTAGAATCTATATGGAATAATATCAAAAGTAGTATTAGTGAAACGTGTACACGATATCTTAAAACCTCCTGGATGGCACGAAAGGATACAAGAAAATGGATGACGAAACACATTTTATACTTAATGGATCAACGTAGGAGAGAGGAAAAAAATATTCCCATAAACAAAAAATTGCAAAAAATTATAGGAAATAAATAAAAGAAACAAAACAAACAAAGAAAAAAGAAAAAAATGCCAGGAAATCGAGGAGCTGAACGAATTGCACAATGACTTCAATATTCAAATGCCTGTCCGTGACACTAATAGGTTGAAATAATAAACTGATTCTGAAAAAGCTGGAATCCGGAAAACATATATCACAGAGATCTTTGCAGATATTAGAACAGAGGGTCTGAGATATTAAAATCTGAAGTTATACACGCATTTTCAGTTTTCAAAATCAGAAAAAGCGAGCTGTCCGGACGGACTACCGATGGAGTTACTAAAACGAATAAATTAAAGAAATATGTATCTGATAGTAAAGTTAATTGATAAGATATACGAAACAGATATAATTCATTATAACTATCATCAAGGAACTTTCATAACTATACCATAAGCAACTCCCAAAAAGCGAATACAGGGTAATTAGTTTAATATCTGAATAGTTGAGGCTGTGAGTTGTTGAAAGTTCATCATTTCTTCGCTTGAAGAATACACAGTGTGTCGAAACAATTGTCGCGAACGGCAAAATAAATATTTGAAAGTGTTATCGTATTTCATTTACAAAAATTTACCAAAGTGATTAGAATTAGTTTAATATCCCATATGCTAAATACTTTCATAGACATCTAGACCGAAACGCCCTACAAAACCCCGAATCTAGACCAATCACAATTTAGCTTCCACAACTCATTTGTAACACGTAGAGCACTGTTTAGTTTTAATGTCCTATTACAAATGCCGCGATCAAAATAAAGAAGTATATGCAGTATTTCTAGATTACAAAAATAATTTGACCAAATAAACCACAAGACACTAAACTGAATGGGAAAGACATTAGTATAATAAAAACTTTTACTGGGGACAAACGCTAATATTCGCTTAGGTAATGTTCTCTAAAATACACTTGAAGGAATACCTCAAATCGTAGTATCTGAACATAGCAACTATAAGATATGTAGATGATACGATCCTTCTGGCCAACAGTCTAGAAGACGTTCTACTGTTCAACATAATCGACACAACTAAAGAAAAGTACGGTTTAAAGATAAATACCATAAAAATAAATTCATGGTATATATTGTCAATCTTTACCGTAACTCCATAGAATTTGAAAGCGTGGCCAATATTAAATACTTTCTACGAAAAACGTAGAATCGAAATTAATAGTCGCATAGAACTAGCACATACGTCTTTACATAAAATGATATCATCTTTCTGTGATGATAATTTCAATCTAAAGTTTTGACAAAAATTATATAAGTGCAATATTTGGCTTTTATGCGATATAGAGATGCTGAAAATAAGTAGCAATAACCGCATTGAAGCATTCGAGATTTGGCTGCAAACAAGAAGCTACGTATGCATGGGTAAACCATGTTACAAACAACAAGTACTTCGAAGAACCAAACTGAAAGGCATGTGCTACTGGCAATCAAATGCTGTAAAACACCCTACCTATTACATGAACCAATGAGCTACTCCAACGAATAATTGTGGGTGAGATTGAAGAACGCAGAGAACCTGGCATGAAGCAGCAATCATGATTGGATACATATAGCACAAAATAGAGATTCACTTTTTACCGCCAACACCAGGATCCGGACAAGGCACATTAAAGAAGATGGCAAACCGACCAACAGCTATTAAATTTGTATAAAATATATGTGCAAGTCGAACTAGATCAGTTCATTAACAGGTATATTGGTTCCGTAGTGTAGCGGTTATCACGTCTGCTTTACACGCAGAAGGTCCCCGGTTCGATCCCGGGCGGAACCATCTTTTATCGAAAGAACTGAATCCAAAAATATACAATATCTGTTGAAAATATAAGACTAAATTATTAAGATATGTAAAACCATCCTCTTTTCATTCCTTTCAAAATATATATTTTTTATCATTTTAGATACTACTTTAATTTAATTTTGATATAATTTTTCTCTTTATTTTCTTTCTGGTTTGTAATATTTGTATACCCACTCATTTTAACTAGTAGTATATCTATTATCTTGATTTCATGTATTCATCATAACAATTGTCCATTGCTTTTACAATCCTGTTATTTATTTATCCGCTCTTTTTTCTTGGTTTCTCTACATATTTCATTTTCAATGACATATCTCTATGTTTTTTTGCGTAATATAGCTTTATTTTATTGAAGTATAAATTTCAAAAGGACTGTCTTGCCATATTATATATGTGTTTTGAATTGTTTAATTCTGTATTTTAATATATAAATGCATTCCGTTGTAAAGTCGTTTTAACATTCTTTTTATCTTCTCTAATTGTATATTTAAATACTTTTAAGCATGGCTACATGCATACATCTTGCAATACAATACTTTTTTTAAACTTTTTGTATCATCATGTATTTGAAAAATTGTTTTTACAGTTTCGACCATAAACTGGTCAGTATCAAACTTATAATTAACATTTTAACTATAGTTACAATTGTTAGAATATACAGTGGTAAAACAAAATTCTTAGAAAGTTTTCTCCAATGCTTATTTAAAAATATACCGCAACGTTCAAGCAATACATTTTTTCTAGTAGAACTAATTGTAAAACCTCCTGCTTGGCTCGTTTTCCCTTAATTTTAAATATTTTACATATTTCTTCATTCTCATCATTAAGTATTGTTTACTAACAGAGGATTTCTGTCTGGCAGTATTCTTTCTTTAATTTTCTTGGCTCCAATTATTATTCAATACTATTTTAAATTTTATGTATCTTAATTAGTTTTCTTGCTGTCGTAACGTTGCCAAATCTTCTCTTACGCTTCTCTTCTAGATTTTTTTGCAAACGTTCTTTGTATTTCGGTTAATACAAGTAAATGTTAAACAGCATTATAATATTTTTACGTTTTCTTTCTACCTATCTTTTATTCGTTCCTCTGCCAATGTGGTGTTGTCCACATTACCTATCTTGCGAAGACGGTACTTTACTAGGTAAGTGCTGTAAGGAGACACGTGACTAGTCTTATTTCAAATTCTCTATATCGATTAAAGTCTTACCTTGCAAGAACTATTTTGCTTGGTGAGAGGTTAATCAATATTTTGGATTGCCTTTGATCTGGTGTATTTGTCCAGCGCCTTGGTTTGAACTTTTATCTCACTTTTAGACCACGCCCTTCGTATGTAATTTTGATGACCCACATGTAAGCTTTGGACCGAACATGGTAGTCGCAGCTCCTTCCTTGCAAGTATAATGACTAGCCTGGTACCCACATTTGAGTGAACTTTGTGTTTCGGGGCTTTTTGCCTTTACGGTTACCCTTCTATCTGTTCCCAACAATCGAGTAAAGCCTTTTGTGGTCCTTGTCGTCGTTAATGACGGATGTTTAAGGTTTTGGTTCATGTACGCCCCACGAGTAGCTAAGATAAGAAAAATACAAGTCTATTATAGCAAAGTTCCCCTTAACCATGCATTCATCGGCCTTAGGTGGTTCAACCTTGGATTGAGGTATTTTTTTATGATGGTTTCTTTTCCATATTGATCTTGGCGATGAATCCAAGATTCTCAGGAATTGTCACCCGCGAGACATGATCACTTAGAGCAACAAGTCCGATATGTCAGGGCAGATTGTTATTGAACTCAAACAGAACTGACATCGTTAGCCCTAGTGCAGGTCCTAAGCCACAATTCTACAGCCAGGGAGGGGTAGAGTAGGAACAGAATTGTGGCCGAATAAACTCGGGGGCGGAATAAGGCCAAGTTAGGCCGACGAGTTTGTCTAAGGAAGGACGACAGATCATAGACGCAACAAATAGTGACTCCTTTGAAGCTCCTATTGCAAATTATAATAGGTCTCAGAATATTGTAGTAGAAGGCTCTCTTCTCGCCCAAGGATAATCTTAAAGTAGTTAACATTCTATCAGATTCATCCTAGTGGTTCATCGGTAGTGCGATACTCAGCCCTCACACCAAGATAAGGTGCATTCCTTTGTACCATTGCTGTAACTACTTAATAAAATAAATGTATGCATTCTTTTTTTTTTTATCTTTCTTTTTAATAACTTCATAATTTATGTCATCTCTATATTTTACATGGAGCAAACCCCTAATAATTATAGAAGTTCTGACAAACTTTTCAATCGAAGGATCAACTTGTTTCAAATTTAAAGCTATCTATTGACAAAATATACTACTGTCTGCTTTTTAATCCGCTAATTCTAGTCAGAACTAATGAAACCTATTTAAAGCGGTCCCTTCCCACTTTTCGTCTGTTTGTGACATATAAACATATAAGCGACTGCATAAACTGATTTTTTGAATAGAACCGCTATTTATGACTAAAAACAGTATAACCATTAAAACTTGACTCCCCAGAATTCTCCTTTGGGGACTCATTAATTCCATTCCGACGCGAGGTTAAATACCTCGGTCTAATCTTCGACCAACACCTAAGATGGTCAAAAACAATCTCACATATCCTTCAAAAGGCAAAAGCGACCCTGTCAAAGCTATGGCCTTTGATAAACAAAAAATCCAAGTTAGCCCATAAGTCCAGGGTTAAATTCTACAAAATCGTCATCAGGCCACAGCTGACCTACGCTGCACCCGTATGGGGCTACTGCAGGCCCACTCAGATCGCGAGACTACAACGTCATCAGAACGTTGCTTTACGAAGAGTTCTCAATGCTCCGCCTTACATGCGGAACACTCAAATCCACAGAGAAACATCCACGCCGAGTGTGATGGAGTTTATCCGAGAGACTGCAGTAGCCTTCTATGATAAGCTTGACAATGATCCCCCCTCTGGGATCACTTTTCCAAAATACGATTTCGGTGTAAAACATCGAAGGCCCCGAAATGTACTAATTGGTTCTCAATTAGACCAAAATTCTCAATGAGCCACCGTGAACCGCTCGGTGACGCTGCTCCCCTTCGAGGAGAGCGTTATGCAGGACGATCGGTAATATAGACTTAATTCATCTAGCGATTTCCTCGCGTATGTCCCTGACTGGGAAAATAATCCAATGGCATTGAACCAGTCCCTCCCAGATAGATCCTCGGAGGAGAGGTTTTAGTCGGTAGGAGTCCGACACTGCCCTACTAAAAGGGCGTCTCATGATGGATTTCCTCTCCTTGCATCAAAAAAAAATCTAATACAAAAAGACACATATTGATTATACAGCACACAAAAGGGACTTGAAAAATCTTCCAGCGTGAATAACCGTGAGAGCATCTACTCTTCAACTTAATGGGCAAAGCCATTCAACGAAGTTTTATCACTCCCCTAACTCTCACTTTTTCGAGGATAATATCATTTGATTGAGCCGTTCTTGTTTCTTGTGACTAAAGTAAAGGCACTACATGATAAAAAAATATATACAATACTTGAACGCTAAATCTATCTGAGATTTTATCATTAATTGTTGAAGACGTTACTGTGTGATACATCTTGAATACCAAGAAATAATAATACTTTTCTAGTATCACGAATTCGTGATATTAACAAAGTGTTATTAATTCTCAACCTACTTCGTGTCTGAGATTTGTTATTAGTGATACGCTTAATCAGTTTTCTCTATTAAAAGCATAGTACCTATATTTGTGTAGAACCTGTATTAGAGTGTTCTCCGTGAGCAAATAAAGAGAAAATAATTATCAAATTATGTAAATAAATAAGTAGAACACTTAAAAAAAATACTGACACAATATAAGGCATCTGAATGTTTTTAATGTTGTACTACAATATTAAAAGCATTCAGAAACCTTATACTGTGTCAATATTTCTTTAGATGTTACTATAGAGTTTCGACAAGTAAAAACCTCATCAATCCAATATCTAAATAAGTGAAAGTAGAACTAGACCAGCTGACATACAAATGTATTGGTTCCGTAGTGTAGCGGTTATCACGTCTGCTTTACACGCAGAAGGTCCCCGGTTCGATCCCGGGCGGAACCACTTTTTACCATTATTGTAGGTATTACTACAGTGCTGGATACCAAGAACTACACGGTTTACCAATATTGCCTAGAGGTACCTACTCCAAATTATAAACGATAAAATTATATCAGTACCTCTTATATTTAACCAGAATTTTCATTTTGATGAACTTTTATGCATATAAAATGCAGTAGCAATTAGAAAATCACGAAAATATTCCATAATTCTAAAACAATCAGTCTTATTAAGACTACTTGTTTTGTAGTCTTAATAATTAGTCAATTTTCTATAACGCAAAGGACTTTAATTCATTTTTAATATAAAATACAACCGACAACAAAAAGCGAATATAGAAATTCTTTGTGATAAAGTAATATTACTCTAATTTTCGTTAAGTATAACATATTCTTAGTTAAGAGAATAATATAATATAATATAACTTATAAACTTTATTTTATAATATTAGGTGTTAACCTAATTGAATACAGCAGAACTAGACCAGGATCTTCATGAGCATGAGTCTTTCAAAGTAGATATATAGAGCTTACAAAAGGCAACCAAAAAAGGTTTTAAATAAATTTTCTTTCAAGTAGTATTTTTTTTAGTTTTTATTAGATGTATCAATAAAAAAATATTTTATGCTTTAAGTGGTGGTTTTTATACTTCCTGTCAAAAACCAATGACCATAATAACTGAAAACGTGTATTATATTATGGTAGTTATCAATAATAAATTTGATTCAAATCGATTAAAGCGTTCAGTTGTTATAAACAAAAGAAATAAAAAATTTTGAAACTTTGAAGACAGATTCCTGCTTAACCGTAAATTTTTGGATATAGATAAGTTGTGTTAAATCATCATATTTTGACCCCAGGAATTTATGGTCCGGCCATTTCTCTGCATTAACAGGACACCCTGTATATTTCTTATCAAAAAATATTGGCGAATGTTCTCCGAAAGCAAACAAAGAGAAAGTAATTGTCAAACTATATAAACAAATAAGTGAAAGTACAGTTGGATCAGCTCAGGTACAAAAGTACTGGTTCCGTAGTGTAGCGGTTATCAAGTCTGCTTTACACGCAGAAGGTCCCCGGTTCGATCCCGGGCGGAACCATCTTTTGGAATTTGCTTAAAAGTACTCAGTAGATGTGACAATGCAACAGAGAAACAAACAAAAAGTAAGTAAATTATGCATTAAACTCCCTATTAGGATGCTTGTACCTCCGTTAATTGGACTAATGTCATGGTACAACTATATTCTTTTCTATTATATAAATAAATTGGATCCAACATATACAAGGTGTCCCATTAATGTGGGGAAATGACTGGATCATAGATATATCCGAAAATTTATGGTTAAGCCGGAATTTGTCTTCAATGTTTCAAAAATTTTTATATCTTTTGTTTATAACAATTGAACGCTTTATTCGATTTGACACATTGAGAAAAAGTTGAAGAATGCCTAACCTTGAGAAAGCTTTTTAAAGAGGCAAAATTTTTAAGGGCTATAAACCAGAGATGCATGGCTGAATTTTCTCTATTTAATAGAGTGCTCGTGGTTTCTGGTCCTTTATTTGAAAATATACTGTTAAGATTAATTTATATGAGCTCAATGAGAGTGAATATATTAATATTCTACTTTCGTTCGCTGTCAATGGCTATGAGTTCATTGATGGAATCATAGATAGTAGATTGTATTTATTTATCAATTGTACTTACAAAATAAAGTTCAAAATACATATATAGCAATACTTTCTTATTGTACATGGAAAGGCTCGAGTTCATAAAAATATGATCTTCCACTTAGATTTAGACTGTCACCAGCAAAACCTTCAGTTTTAATAGCAGCTGTATGATTTAGATACGATGATTTTTTGTAAGGTTTGCTTAACAATATAAATACCATGACAATCAGTGTAAGGTGACACCAATACACGTTTCCATTGCCCATGCATGTGTATGATTTGGGTATTTCTATTTTTTATCAGTTTTACTATATACATTCATTATACTATTTTCCTTCTTTTTCTTTTAGCTGCTGTTATTTATAGATATGGGTAGTATATTTCTATTAATATCTTTGTAATAATATTTAATTTATACTCTGTATTTTTATAATTTTTGTATTTTATTACTATACTTAAAGGGGGGTTCCTTTTATAAAAAATATTTAACTAATATACAGGGTCTCCCGTTAATGCGGGGAAGTTGCTGGACCATAGATTCCTGGGGTCAAAATATGATGATTTAACACAACTTATCTATATCCAAAAATTTACGGTTTAAGCAAACCTTATAAAAATCATCGTATCTATATCATACAGCTGCTAATAAAACTGAAGGTTTTGCTGGTGACAGTCTAAATCTAAGTGGAAGATCATATTTTTATGAACTCGAGCCTTTCCATGTACAATAAGAAAGTATTGCTATATATGTATTTTGAACTTTATTTTGTAAGTACAATTGATAAATAAATACAATCTACTATCTATGATTCCACCAATGAAGTCATAGCCATTGACAGCGAACGAAAGTAGAATATTAATATATTCACTCTCATTGAGCTCCTATAAATTAATCTTATCAGTATATTTTCAAATAAAGGACCAGAAATTTATCCTCTTTAAAAAGCTTTCTAAAGGTTAGGCATTCTTCAACTTTTTCTCAATGTGTTTGGTAAGTTACTTCAACGTTTATCGGTACTCGCCAAAAGCTATAAAATCATTACTAATTTTTGGGTTAGCTTCCGAAACGAACTGTTTGCTCTCTTCTTTTTCTATCAAAAGTGACACTGTCTTAGTTTATGTATATATCCCAAAGGTAATTTACACTGATAAGGCTAGTGTACCCAGAATACCTTAAAACAACAGTTCATTCTATAGCGAGTGTAAGCTTTTGCTAGCGGTTCCTCAAGATGTTGACCTAAGTAGGAAGCATAGAATACGATTTGATTTGAGAAATTAATGTTCATTAAGTTATTCATTTCTAAATTAGACATTTGACCTGAGTTTAGGTTTTGGCCAGAATTTAAACTGCAGACAATATATCCGATCGCCACCCCCCCACTGGCTGTCATTGTTTTTGATATGAAACTGTTTTTGTCTTTGATTCATCTATATCATATAATTGCTGATTACACTGAGCTGGTTTCTGTCTCTTTAAAAGCTAGCCGCTGTTGTCAGCGTTCTTAAGGTTGGACATTCTCCAACTTATTCTTACTTACTTAACTTACTCGGTAATTTATGGAGGCTACTTAAAAAAATCCTGCATAAGCAGTATTTTTAGCTAAGACACTAAAACATTAGTTGTCTTACAGGTTAAAATGAAAGTCATTCTATTTTCCTTTTAGCTATTGAGGATAACATGTAACATCACTAATTTTTTTACCAAAAGAGACACCGCTGCGGTTCACAGAGTTATTATCTTTAAAAAACACGATGGTATTATTTTAAAAAGACATTCTCTACACGTCATTAAATACTTTTAAGGAGTGAGTTGACAATTGGCATTAGTGATTAATAATAAATAAATTTATTTTAGTTTAAGCTGTGTTCTTTCACAAAAGAGATGCCCAGTTTTCAGAGTGATTGCAATAATCAACTTCATTGAATTTAATATGTAATTGTGGAGATTATCACTTCGTGATACATTTTGATAATTCAAAATAAATAAAAAAATGTACATGGTTGGTATCATATATTTATTTACACTTGTAACTATAGTTACAACTTCAGCTTGTCATTATCAATAAAAATTTAACAAAATTCTTTAATTTGTAGAAAATGAACTAATAATTAGAAAACACATAAAAATATTTCGTAAATTTACAACAAATGAGTCTTATTAAGACAAATCACTTTTGAAACAACTACTTTTCTGGCAAAAACATCGACAGACATTGAATGATACAAAAGTAATTTGCGTGTTACAAATAGCAAGGCTATCAATTACATCAACCTAAATTCATATCTTGTTCCAAATTTATCCTACCATAGTTACTCACAAACTATTTAACGTACATTCAACCATTTTTAGTTTATTTCATAGAAATAAATACGTTCAAATTACTGTTGCTTTGATAGCCTTGCTGTTTGTAACACGCAAATTACTTTTGTATTATTCAACGCAATCCATTATTTTTAACATTAATAAATTTGCAGAAATACCAGTCAAAATGTGTCTTAATAATCTGGATAACAACATCGTATCCACGTGTTAAAGTTATTGGTATCACAATTGACCATATTCTAAAATGGAAACGACACATACATAATTTATGTCTAGGCCGAGCAATGTGTGTTATATTCTACGAGTCCTGGTTACAAACATTATCATACCAATTTGGAATTAGTATTAAGGTTTGGAATTATTTATTGGAGAGGATCGTAGGAAATAAATAGAGTCTTTCTAATGCAAAAACGAGCTCTACGGTTAATACTAAAAATAAATTATATCGAATCCTACAGAACAATATTTTCATCTGCAGGAGTACACACTGTTACAGGCATATATATTGATGAGTGCTTACTCTTTATTGCCAATAACAAAAGTAACTTTAATTGTTATAAAATATAAGTACGAAACTCGTAACAAATGTAATATTGCGTTATCCATTATTACATAGAACGCATAGCCAAAAAGAATTGGGTTATGCATGCTTACAATTTTATAATTACTTACCAAAATCCATCAAAGCAGAACAAAACTTTAAAGTTTATAAACATAGTGAACTTCTTAGGGATATTAAACCTTATACAATAGAAGATTTTAGTTTCTTTAACAACTAGAATATAAGTTGATATGTTATTTGGACGCTACTTTGTACACTATAAAAACTGTTATGTTTTCTATTTTTATGACATAAAGAGAAATTATTATTATTACATCAAAAAATCAGTTACTTCAGTTGACAATAAGTTGAATATTTATCGTAAAGATCGTGATCAAGTTCTATTAAATAAAAAATCTGGAGGCGGCTATTAGCTGTCCTTTCTTCCCTGCTTTCTTCGGAAATCTCTATTGATACAATCAATTTATCTCGCCTATGTATAGATTTGTTGGTTGTAAAAGTGATTGTTGATAAAATCGATTTTTATATTATTAATGTCTATTTTAGTCCGCCAATACGCTTGGATCAGTTAATGCAATTTTCTATTGTACTTGATAGTTTGACTTATTTATTGAATAGTAATATAATTATTGTGGGTGACTTTAATATGAACGAGTATTTTATTGATCCCACTGCAAATAACTGTCGCAGATGCTTACTGAATTGTGTGGAGTTTTTTGGTCTGGAACAACTAAATGATATAAAGAATCATTACGGTAGGATTCTAAATTTGATCTTTTCTAATACAATATGTTCTATCAATGATGTACAAGATCTTATCATTAATGAAGATAAATATTATCCTGCACTCGAGATAGAGGTTCGTGTCCCCATACCTAAGAAAACAAATAATAGGTTTTCTAATAGTCCTAATTGCATTGCTTTCAACTTCAAGAAAGCTGACTTCAGGAAATTGTATGATTCAATCGCTGACATTGCTTGGACTGATGAACTCTCTTGTTGTTGTGTAAGCACTGCTTGTAAATTATTTTACGACAAACTATACACTACATTTGAAAATTGTGTTCCTTACACTCGTCGATCCAATATTAAATATCCTATATAGTTTTCAAATGAGCTAAAATCTATATTAAAGGAGAAGAAAAAATATTTCAAATTAATGAAGAAGCACCCTCTTTCTGTATATTTTAGGATAAAATTTACAGTCGCGCCGCAAAGCTAAATCTCAATATCGCACTGATTATTCACAGTTTATGTCTGAATCTGAAAGAAACCTATGTTCTGATCCCAAGAAATTCTGGAATTTCATTTATGTCTAATGATAGTTCAATCCCACCAACAGTGTTTCTGGATGATATTGAATTATCATCACCATTAGATATAGTCGAGGCCTTTGCTTCCCAGTTTGCATCATCATATCAAGCACCTTCTGATCATAATCATCAATTTGAGCACAGCAATAATACCAATTATTTGAACATAGGGTCATTCGAGGATTCAGATATAGCAAATGCTCTTAACAACTTGGGATCTAAATTAAGTTCTGGACCGGATGGCGTACCAGCAGTAGTACTGAAGGACTGTAGATTTGTTCTATCAATACCACTTATTTAATCTCTGTTTGAAACAAAACGTATTTCCGGACATCTGGAAGTTAACACGCATTATTCCAGTATTTAAATCAGGTGATAAAAAGCTGATATCTAATTATCGGTCTGTAACAATATTATCCAACGTAGCGAAATGTTTTGAAATTTCATTATGTACCTCTATCAATGCCTTCATTAATTCAAATTTATCGTCTCAACAGCATGGATTTAGACCAAATCGATCTACAGTTACTAATTTATTTATTCAGACTCAATTTCTATCTAACTATTTAGATCGCCAAGCTCAAATTGATGTTATCTATACAGATATATCGAAGACATTCGATAGACACACACAATCTGTTATTGTCTAAATTATATTCAGTTGGATTCTCCTCATCACTTTGTGAATTAATTAGAAGTTACCTTGACAAAAGATCGTTATATGTAGAATATAAAGGATTTAAGTCTGATTCTTTCATTGCTACCTCCGGTGTACCACAAGGCTCTAATCTAGGTCCCGCGCTTTTTAAGTGTTTCATTAATGACCTGATTTCGAGATTAAATGTTGAAGTTCTTATTTTTGCCGATGATCTAAAAATTATGAAGCCAATCTATTCTACTGCTGATTGCGTTCGTTTACAAGAAAACATTGACTCAGTATTTAATTGGTGTACTGCTAATAAACTTTCGTTAAATGTTGGCAAATATAAAGTTATGTCATTTACAAGAAAGAACGTGGTTTATGAGCATGACTACAAAATAAATGATAAATCATTGGCCAAGATAATTTAATTTAAAGATTTGGGTATTGTCTATGATTCGAAATTAACTTTTAATAATCACGTCGAAAATATAATGTATGCTTCTAATCGATTCTTAGGATTTATATTTTGAAATTGTAGATATTTTCAAGGCATTGAAGCAATATTGGTGTTATATTTCTCATATGTTCGGTCTCGACTTGAATATGCGTGTTATATTTGGAATCCCTTTTACAATAAATACTCAAATTTAATTGAATCTGTTCAAAAACGTTTTGTTAAATATTTATACTTAAAAAAATACGGGTGCTATCCCATCGATTCTATATCATATCAGACCCTCCTAAATATATTTAATTTACAAACTCTGGAAAGTCGTCGGAAAGCACATCAAGTAACATTTCTATTTAAGGTGTTAAATAACTTAATTGATTGCTCTGATATTGTTGCGCAAATACATTTTTAAGTTCCTAATCATCTTAGGAGAGAAAGTTTATTTCATTTACCTATTCCCACAACAAACTTATTAATTAAATCTCCGGTATTTTCTATGTGTTCCTGTTATAACAAATTAGTTGAATTGGATTCTTCGATCGATATATTTAATTTTAAATGCGCTAAAATATGTTTTAATGTAGTATCTAAAATGTTGACATAGTTTACTAAGTTTATTTTATAAGTGCTATTTTTATTTTAAGTTTGATTTTGTGCATACTTTGTGAATGTAACAATCTGTTATTGGAATATTTATTCCGTTGATTGTAAATATATAATAAATGATATATAATAAATATGGATTACCCAAATAAAAATGGCAAATTATCTGTTATCTTTAGATTATCTAATCTAATTAATATAAATATTTAATAGCCTAATAAAATATACATTAGATTAAATTAAAGCTACTTATTAAAAGATCCGATATTTGAACATATATAAGATAAAGTAATAAAGTTAATAACGAACAAGTAGGTAATTAAAAAAATCAAAAGAGAACTACGAAGCTAGTTATAAAAGTTCTGAAAGATGCGGGTCAACTTTTAGAGTAGCTATAACTATTTTACTTCCTTCTTTGTTCTGTTCCCTTTATCTTCATTTATATAGAATATAAAACTTCGTTTAAACGGATTGAATTGAATTTTTTTACATTATTAAGATAAGATATTCTGTATTGGTAATATAGTTATAATATAGATAGAATATATATTTTTATTATTTAAATTAATTCAATTCCCTGTAGCAATTTCATAGAAAATATTATTTCTCAATATTATATTTCATAAGAAGATTGCTGAACGTGAGGCAAATAAAACTTGTAGTCGATCCTTCAGTAGCATACCTAGGGAATACAAAATTTTATTTTAATAAATTATGTTTTAACTATATTTGCAACGATAATATAGTTATAATAATATAAAAGTTTGATCTATTACGTAATGCATTTTTTAATTACGAGTATATAAAAAATAATAATATTTAAGTGTGTATGCGTTTACTTCATGTGAGATCTTTAATATTTTTATAATATATTTCTTGTTTAATATTTATTAATATAATTAAGTAATTAATATAAAAAAACTAACTAAAAATTAATCGTTGTGATATTAACATAGAAAAAGTTCTTTTAGCCTTAATAATGACAATGTTTTATATTTGATATTTATTGACAATAGAATAAATAATTCATATTTTTTAACGTGACGTTAATTCTCGATGAAATCACGCATATCAAATATATTTTGATTGATTGACATGTTGTGATACCCTGAATGGAACTGCGCCGGGTTTCTCCCTTATCATTCCATCTAATGATTCGTTTTGACGTTTATTAAGCCTTGGAGACAACGCTCTGAATATATTTTTTTATTGGCATAAATCAACAATTGGAATAATTCCGGCGAAATTAGTCATCCAAACTGTATTCACAGGTAGATGATTGATGGACCAAACAGATTTGAATATATGGATTTTGTGTATACCTGAGTTATTATTAAACGACAATAGTTCGTTAATTAAATTATTATTCGAACAATAGTGTAGGACATGGGAATTTAATTAAATTGTATTCTAGTGTGATATTGCATGCTATATTTATTTCTATTTATTTTAATAGTAAATTAATTATTTCATTTAAATAAATTAAAGGGGGCTGAAAAACCATCGGTCGGTAGCCAATGGAAAAACAAGATGAGAAAAAGCATAGTATTTGTACTATTATGAGATGTAACACTATTTTTCAATAAAGATATTTATCTCTCTCAATTAAACCAATTGCTGTTCGTGGGATTACACAATAATTTATCATAATTTTGTATAATTGGCAAGATCATGGACGTTTTATAAAGTTTAAGAATATAAAATTAAGTACGCTTAACAATAAGATAGGGATTTTGCAGGTTGTAGCTAATAAGGCGACAGCGTAATCCAAAACGGAAGCAGACCTCGTGAATTAGCACAATTCTAGGCAGTGGCCACCATACAGCAACACAATTCATTTATCATTCTGGCCGGGGGAGGAGAATCAAACAGATACATGGCGAGGACCTCGAAACGTTGGTGCATCACCAGTGCTGACCACTCACAGAACTTTCAATATATGTTTATCCTACAGAAAAAAGCCATCAGCTCAATTAGTGGAGTCAGTCAGCAGGACAGCTGCAGAGAGCACTATAAAAAATTGAACATACAGACAGTATCATCATTATTCATGTTCATCGAAAAGAAGACCAATTTCCGTCAAATCAACATTTTCATAATTACTCACCACAAGGAATCCCTCAGTATTCCACTCAATCACACAGCAGGGCTTTAGATATTGGGAGCCGATACTCTAGAATCAATTATCATCTACGTGGAAGGTCCTACACATAAACATACCAAAGAGGAACTTACGGAATGTTCTGATACAAAATTCCATATATTGCCTTTTAGAATAATAGAATTTATTTTAACACGTCTTGTAAACAAAATGTACTTGAGCTTTATTTTGTAAAAGTTACATTTATATTTTACTTTATGTATTAATGGACGATATTTTGTTGACTATGCATTAACAAATAAATATCAAATAAATTTCAAGCTCGAAGCTTTGTATTTCAAGCATTCGTTCGTTCGGATTCGTAGTTGCCTGCAGTAGGATCATCATAGTAACTCTTCAGAACATCGGTACGCTTGTCAGCTGGGGTTACTAGAAGGAACTCTTCATCGTCATCGCTTAGGCTATATTTGTAGAGACAACCTTGCGATGGCAGATATCCTCTGGCTGTCCATTGAGTAACTTCCTTGAAGCGGTCTTCCTCGAATGCACCGATTATCTTCCGAAGCTCGAGGTAGGTTCTTTGCGATTATCTGCTTTCATGGGGTATTTTTATAGGTACATCGATTGTGATCAGCGCAATATCTTAGGCGTTCCTAGGAAGGCGGGAGAGTGCATCGGCGACGACGTTGGCTTTACCGGGAAGGTATTGGATCTGTAGGTTATAAAGCTGCAACTGTAGTGCTTAACATGCTTAGCTAAGATGGTAATTTCAGCGCCATTAGCCATCTTAGTGGTTGGTGGTCCGCAATGACGATTATCGGGATCTATAGAGGAGCTACAGTATTTTCGAACGGTCCACATAATGGTGTGAGTTTCTCGTTCTGTTGCGCCAGAGAGTACTGGTGCATTCGATACATTTTTGCTCTACAGATCCACCCTGATTCAGCAGGGTGCCTATAGCGAAGACACGTGTCTGTCATTAGTATGAAAGGCTGTGTGTGGTGACTGCAGTGAGTTTAGTTTTTAATTCGTCGAAAGCAGAAAGTTTTTTTCCAGGATTGCACTGTAAGATTGATTGCAACTGGGATTTATTCCCTGGTATGCTAATTGGTTGTATTGTATCTACTTTCGTGGGATCGGTGCTAATAATGCATTCGACGGTGAGAATGTGTCCTAAGTATTTGATTTGTTGGCATGCGTAGTGGCATTTGTGCCGGTTAAGTCGTAGTTCACTTGTTCGCAGCTTCTCCAAGGCAAGCGTCAATTAAGGAGGTAAGAATAATATCAACTAAGTAATTTCCGGCTTTCACTTCATATTTTTTTTTAAACCGCCGATATTTTGTGCTATGTGTGGGTACCGAAAACAGAAAACATGATTGCTCAGAAGAAACAGAAAAAGGCCGTCGAGTCTATCAACAGTAAGCTGGCCCTTGTTATGAAATCAGGCAGACAAAGGCCAAATTCATAATCATTGCCAACAACACGCCACCACTCAGGAAATGTGAAATTGAATATTACGCATGTTGGCTAAAGCGAGAGTCCATCACTAGACAGGCAACAACATTGCATTGGGCACAGCTTTTGGTAAATACTTCAGGATATTCGTCATATCGATCATGGATCCAAGAGATTCGGACATCATCCGCTCGATGCTCAAAGTGACAGACGTGACAAACATGTGCATTTATTATTAATATCATCCAAGTAAGCAAAATTTGTTACTTAAACTTTACTACGAATGAGGCCGATCAGTAGCTGGAAGGTAGTTGAGGCGTTTCGTAGTCCAAATGAAATCCGTGGGGTCACTGCCTTTGACGAGTATTTAGTAATAGCCGGATTTTAAATCCACCGTGGTCATGTACTTTTTTAGCGGCATGTAGTGTCTATGCGGGGCATTCGATATACTTTGGTGATGGCGTTAAATATCCGGTAGTCAACGCATATCCGCAGCGTCGTGTCCCGTTTGGCACCAACACCACGGACACTGAGCAAGCACTCTTGCATTCCTTAAAGGTACTGTTTGCTGGAAGTACGGCTATCTTCTAGGTTCGGGCCCCATGTTGGGCGCCAATTGTATCGGGGTTTTGAAAGCCGAAAATGCGGAGAGACGTTTTATCCACTTTGTTCGTTACGTAGAAATATAGTTTATAGGCAAAATTTTCACAATGATACAGTTGTTGCGTGAAATAGAAATAGATAGATATCTAGGTCCAATTCAGAAGCGCTAGCAGGAGTTATTTAATGAAACTGACTCCCGAGGTTGCTGATGATTTGGGGGGTTTGGAGCAGGTATTCCCAAAATTGATCAGGTGGTACTGTGGTGGTGTAGAGAAGAGAGAGGGTATTAGCGAAGCGTTCTATTACTATGCGGTAATATCAAATATTTTTAAACCTTATTTTTTGTTAGATTTAAGTAATTGTTTGTTTGTAAACTAATTTGTTTGCTATGTATTTTATGTATTTTTAGAAGACTAAATTATAAATAAATAAATAATGTTTTATTTAATTATAAAAAGCAATTTTTTTGAATAGAAATGCTTTCATATCAAATTGATTTTTTAAATAATTACTTAATATTTATTAATATATTCAAATTAGTTGGAATATTTAGACCTTGATTAACTTAGTACTTGCCGCATCTACAAAATAATTGTTGATTTTATATAAAAGTTTAAATACTCGGGTAATTTAAAATAATACCATTACGATGCCATCTATTGTCTAAGCATTGCAAAATAGATTGAAAATGGTCAGTGGCTGTTGGTAACAGACAAACAATAATTCAAATTTTTCACTACAGTATTTGCTAATTTATCTTTAATTTTAATCTATGTTTAGTACCCACCACATACTTCGTATGATGGTTTATGAAGAAAATAAAATCTTTATTTAGTTTTACTACTTATGATATTGTTTTCTCTGTTCCTCAAAATATTTACATTTATTTCTTGGATGCATTTTTTGGGTCAAAATATCTTATGTTTTGAAATATATCAGCAGCTTATATTAATGATTTTCTTTCATAAAGCAATACATCATAAGCATTGCTTATATAAAATAAAATATAATATAAATTCGGAAGCTTAGTACAAATGAAGTTGATAAAATAATTTAAAATAATTGTATAATTTTATAATTTTGGTTGTAATATTTTTACTTGACATCAATGTTTAGAGTCTCGTAATGTACCTAGAAATCTAATCAATGTTGAAGTTTTCTATCAGTATTTTTGCTTATAGTTGTTCACAGACTACTTTCTTAAACGCGATATAAAAACAAAAATTTATTACAAGAAATGTTACAAAATTCATAGTCCAGCTTGAATTTATTTAGCAAAAACTAACTAATAGTGTTATTCAATGTTAATATATGTCATACGATGATCTACATTCTCACTTAATCCGTGGTGAAATATTTTTACATTAATTAGAGGTTAATTAATAGATATTAATATAAAAATATTTCACCACGGGTTAAGTTAGAATTTAATTCATCGTATGACAAATATTAACATTGAATGACGCTATTGGTCAGTTTTATTAAATAAATTAAGACTAAACTATGGATTTTGTAACATTTTTTGTCTAAATTTTTGATTTTGTTTAAAATTATTAAACGTTTTCTACTCAAAAACTAATAGCTTGTTCTCTACCTCATTTTTTATTATCAAGGACTTTTAGATTTATATTATGCTAGTGTTTAATCGAGTACCGAGAATGAAAATGGTGGAGGTGCCGGGTTGTATCTATAATTCATTCTCTATCCAAGTGATAATTTTTTCTTAAGTAATTTTATTAAATTTTATAGTTGCTTATCTTCAGTTCGCTTGTAATTAGCGTGCACTAAAATAAAATACCACACTATCATTTCAAATAAAAATAATGCTATAAATTTAGAAAAAAGTCTACAGCAAAAGGTACAATTTATATATCAATAATAATAATAATGATAAATGAAAGCATTAACCTTTTATAGTATTGATTAAAAGACACACTTTTGTTGAAGTAGAGAATAATTTAACGTCTTTTCTGATAAAGAAAACTTGTAACATTAAAGATTTCTTCTATTTTTTGGTATTTTTCATTCATAATGAAATAATATATTATATTGAACTTGTTTGCTTAAATAAAACTGACATGTCCAATTGGCTAACGGACAATAAACAGAAAAATTATTTATAACTAAGATTAAAAATAATATTAAATAAAAGCATAACATATACATTAAATGTTATTTTTATATTAGAGGTAATAATTACACCAGTGCGACTATAATAATATTCTGGAAAATTTTAATCATTGTGATATAGTGGAAGAAAACGCAATTAAATGTTTTAATTAAAACATTCTACATTTATTCGCATTAATAGTATATCTTTCTTAAAATAAATTAAAGTAGCAGTTTGTACTGTCTCCAATTCTAAGCTCATGTTAGAAGTAGAATACAACCCTAGTCACGTTTCTGTACAGTTTGTTTTAAATCAAGTAAATCGCTTAATCTCAAGCTTAGTAATCAAGATATATTTACGTTAATTAATTGGACAGTGCAGACGTAAGCAATAGTAGTAATTATGTCGCAAATATCATGATTACGCATTTTATTAGGATGCTTCGTATTATACAGTAGCGGTATAAAAAACAGAAAGAAATTTCCTTTTATAAATGATACGATCATTCTGAAATGGGTAACTCATATTAAGCTTTATTACTTTATGTAAATATTTTAATGGTTTTCTTTCTTTTTAATTTCCTTGCATTAAATTGGAATTTCACAGTTCAATGTTTATAATAACACCTATATTTACACGCATAATAATATAATATTTAATCATTAGTTTAGAAATGTAATAATAACTATAGTTTTATTATTATTATTACATTCTTAAAAATGATAATATGCAATATAAGCTTTAAAAATTCCGATACTATTTTTATTAAATACCTTCTATGCGAATTTTAGACTCTAATATTTAATATTTGATTGTAGAGGCTTTCACTTTGTGATACATATTTTATAACTTTAAATAAAATAAAATAAAATAATTTTTTTTTATATCACACACATTATTTTTAGTGACTGTAGTTTCGACACAATTTAGCTGGTAATATTTAGATTTAGAGTCCAATGCGACGTTTTCAATTTTGTTGGAATGTATTTGACGAAAATTTTATGTAAAAATCAGGATCAGCATAACAAAAGGGATATGCGAAGATTTTCATTTTCTCCGAATGGATATATAAATTTTGGGTTTTGAATATCTGAATTCAATAACAATAAATAACGTCCAAATCATTTTAAGGCTATTCACCACTCAATAATATTAAGATTTATACTTTTACCGATGTAATATAATCCTCTAAATGTCGAAATATGATATAGATCATATAGGCGCTGTAACATTTTTGCACCTTCCCCTAAATACTCGCAGAATCACATGTCGTTGAAATCGAACCGCAATTAATCAATTCCTGTCGGTTAGAGTTACGGTGTGTTCGCATGCTTGCTGAAGCACGCGTTTTCATGGTATTTCCTGGATTTTCCAGTAAAACTAAAAGAGCAGGTGAATCGACTTATCATACGAACGAGAGTGTGTCCATTTTTTAACTATCAATCACTAATGTAACCTTTCGTCATGCGCATTTTCGTAAATTCCTTCACTCATTAACTTGGCACGCATTGCGTGATCGGATGCCGATTGTACGTCTACTGGGTATCTTAAAATGAGTTATATAACTGATAAGGCCTTAGGTAAAAATCGTTAATATATCTTTATTGGTGACGATAGGAGCGTTGTTTCTTTAAGATTTAAAATATATATGAAAATAGATTTGAGCATTAATAAAATTTAAAATATATTCTGACAATAAATGTAAATAGGGTTTAGTTATTATTTTACTTATCGTGAAAATGAATATGATATGAACTATAATCACCTATAATCAACCTTACATACAGTAACATTATTTATACTACAAATCAAACTATAGGAGAAAGGCAACAAATCAAGGGTTAAATACAAAAAACTTATACTAAATGGAAAGGATTGCATCTGGAATCACAAAGAAAATGGACTGATAGAGAATGGACAAAGTAGTAAATGTAATAAAAAAGAGAAGAGGCTGGTACCCAATCAACAAACACACCTTGCAAAAAAAACTATTAATGAAACAGAACGAATACGAAAACGACGAAATCCAAGCAAATTAACTAGGACAAAAAAGGCAATAAACAAGATAAGGTAAATGACGATAAATCAGAAGAGAGCAACTATAGAACGTGGAAAATAGGAACATGGGAATGTCAAAGAAATATATGGAAAATAAAAGAAACTCGAAGGAGAATTTGTAAAGAGGGGTTTGGAAATCCAAATAATAACGGAGACAAAGAAAAAAGGCAATGGAATGATTAAATTAGACAACGGGCACATAATGATCTTCAGTGGGGTAGAAGAAGAAAAAAGAGCAGGAGCAGGTCGGATGCATAATTCACAAATCCTTGGAGCACCAAACATAAAATTGCGAAGCAAATAATGAACAAATTTTTTCAACACAAAAACATACACAAATATACAAGAGAAGTGAGTAGTAGAAATGAAAAGTCCATTATAGACTATGTAACTATAGAAGCAAGAAACAGAACAAAACGTACAAACTATGAAACAGAAAAACAGCAGAAAAACATAGAGGCATTCGAAAACAATATAGAAAGAATTGAGAATGAACTAGAAACCAAAATAAACACAAGAATAAAAGTATCAAAAATATACCACTTATAAAGATATGGATTTATAAATCAATTACAAATATCAAAAAGCACTAAAACAAAGATATTCAATTCAATATATATTCCGGTGGTTACCTATGGTTGTGAATCGTGGACGCTAACCAAGAGACAGAAAAGCAGAATACAAGTAGCTGAAATGAAATATCTAAGAAGAGCCAGAGGAGTGACCAAAAGAGATAGATTGAAGAACACAGAAATAAGAAACTACCTAGGATTACAGTCTGTACTAGACTTCATAGAAGAAAGGCAGTTGCCCTGGTTGGGAACATCTACAGAGAATGGAAGAAGATAAGTGAAAAGAGTATGGGGAGTAAAAACACAAGGAAAGAAGAAAAGAGGTAGGCCCACAAGAGCGACAAGAGTAATAGAGAAGAGAGGAATAACACAAGTGGAAGCAAAAAAGATATCGGTAAATAGAGTAAAGTCGAAAATATTTGTTATATATATCATACGATAAAGATTTATCAAATCACAGCAGAATGGCCTGGGTATCAAGTTTATTGACTTTACTTTACAAATATACCATCACCAGGTTTAAAAGAATTCGGGAATTTAGCATTCATGAGTAGTTAGTACTTTAGCAAACGTCAGGCCCTAGTTCTAACGACTTTATTACAACATATAGGACCTATTCGTAAGACTAGATTAGATAAAGTCAACATTAATGGTTCGAACAACTTATCACAATATCTAAAAACATAGGTGATTTAATAAATAGACCTTGGACAGTGTGAAGATTAAAGAAAATCTGCTGCGAAAAACCGTTGACAAAAAAAAACTGCCTGAATATATCTACAAATGGAGAATATATTGACAGTTTGAATTGTGCTGCAAAATATAATATATGTTTGTACCAGAAATTGTATGAATTCAAAAAAATTAAATATCAATGATCTGTAGCAACTGGACTGGGGCTTTCATAAAATGTATATGTGAGTGGTATAAAAAAGTAAAAGTGTTTTCTTTATTCTTAATATTGAAATGTACCACCAAGTGAACGCCGTTAAGATCCAAGAATTATTCTTATGATTCAAAAGTTAGGGTTTTTGTAGTATGTGTTTATATTTATATTTTTAAAAAAATAAAGAAAATAGTCGGTATTTTACTTTTATCATGAATTCCCTTACAAAGAAATGCATTTTGTCGTATCCTACCATCAATGAACCACAAGGATGACCCAAATAGGGTCTTAAACACTTTGAAATCATCCTGGAGCAAAGAGATGTCTCACTGCTAAGATATTTTGGCAATCATTTAAAATCTGCAGTAGGGGTTCCGATTCAATAAAATCACTATTTGCTCCGTCTATGATCGTGCGCCCTTGGACAAACTCTTCGGCCTTATTCGGCCCCAGAGTATAAGGTTTCGATGTTACTGTTCCTACCCTACACCTGCCCGGCTGCACGATAATACAACTTAGGCCCTGCACAAGGGCTAAAGATGTCAGGTCTGTTTAGGTTCAATAACCATCTGGCCTGACATATCGGACATGTAGCTGTTAGTGGTCATATTTCGCGGTTACAAGTCTAGAGGATATTGGTTTGACCGCCCGGATTAATGTGGAAAGGAAACTACAAAAAACGAATACCTCAATCCAAGGTGGAGTAGCATAAGGCCTATGGATGCGTGGCTAAGGGGATTCTTAGTCTGCGAATCCCACTTTCATTAGCCTCAATATGGCAAACAGGGCTCTGGTGTAATGGATATTTTTCTGTCCCTAGTTACTCTTGGTACGTACATAAACCCAAACCTTAAAAGTATGTCATCAACAACGACAAGGGACACAAATAACCCATTCGATTGATGGGGATGGATAGAAGAGAAAACTTAAAGGCAAAATGCCACGAAAGACAAAGTTTAGGGGCTAGTTGCAGTTGGGTATTAACCACACTAATGGTGGGCATACATTGTATTCAATTGAATCTCCATCACTCTAAAGAGACATAAAGTGCTCAATAAGGTACAGGTAAGGAGCATAACCCAAAATAATTGTAGTCTGATGTAGTATAAAACAGACTGCATTACTCTAGGGGCACTTCTTATGCTTAGGAAAGACATTAATTATTAAGGGCGCGGAAACATAACTTTCTTTTTTAAAATAGGCGCCATTGTTTTATTTTTTTTAAGATGAATCCCATTTTCTGTCGTGTGGATCCGTCAACAATAAAATAAATAATATTATAATAATATAAAACATGAGCTTACACATATCTTTGAGAATTGTCTCAAAGGCCTTTGTATTTACCTAAACTCACAGTGTGGTGTGCATTTTCCTCAGCAGAAATGATTGGTCTTTGTTTCTACGAGGAAAATGAAGTCGCAGTGACAGTGAGGGGTATGTAAACTTGTTACAGCAATTTTTTCTTCCATGGCGAGATGAGTTGGACTTAAATGACATTTAGTTCCAACAAGACGGTACAACGGCTGACACTTCAAGAGCATCAGTGGCTATTTCGAAGAAACACCTCTCAGAGCGCATAATTTCTATTAGAGGCGATTTGGAGCGGCTGGCCCGGTCTTTCTTTCTAATTTTCTCTATAAGGTTTTTTGAAATCCCATATTTATGTGAACCACTCAAAAACCCTTGATGACCAACATTCAAAAAGAAATTTCCAACATATCCCCTGCTATACTGACAAGTCTTGGCATGAAGAAAGGGGGACGTCATCTACCTGATTTGATCTTCAAAGCTATGTAAAATAAAACTGTATGTATGTGCCTACATTATAAAAAACAACTAAAAAATTTCTGATTCATACAATAGGTTTTATTAAGCTTTAATAGAAATGCCCACAAAAAAGGCACGAGGAAAGTTATCACGGCCTTTGCCTACTTTCCAGGAGATCAAAGAAAATGACCATCATGGGAAAAAAATATACCTTCACATCAAGTATAATTCAAAATTGGCATATCGTCGAAGAACCCTCTTTATCTGATCATCAATAGATTAATTTCGAAATAGAGGCCACGAAAGAAAACACAATGAAGGGTAGAAATCAAATCAAGCAAAAATCAAGACTGGAGCCTCTACAGAGAGTGCTTAAGTGTGGAAACGAATGATCTTTATCTCAACATCCAGACCACAGAATAAATAGAAACAAGGGCGGCTCTGCTCATAAAGAGCATCATAAAGGCGTATGAATCCAGATGCCCGCTAAAGACGAGATCTCCCTCTAGAGACGTGTCCTGGTGGAAAAATGATTTAGGTAAATATTTAACAGTGCAAAGAAAACAAGTAACTGGAATACCTTTAGCCAGACATTAATAAGGTGAAAAACGAAAAGGAGCGTTTAATAAAACAACCCTCAATGCCGTGGGAAAAGGGGTCATCAAGAAGGGTATTGGCATACCCACAATAAGATGGATTAAGGAAACCGTAAGATCACTGTATGCATAGTGAGTAAATCAGAAACGGAAACCATAGAAAAGGGTGCCTCCAAGGCGGGGTTCTTTAATCCCAAGAGGTCGTCAATACCACAGAAAAAGAGAGAAGCCTTCAATATTAATCCTGACAAAACTGTCGTGGTACCTTTCACGAATCGTAGGAAGCTGAATATTAAATCTCTTATAGTGAAATAACAAGAAATTTCTCTGTAGAATCAGGTCGAATGTCTAGTTTTAATACTGGGTGGGAAACTTTATTGGAACGCGCACCAAGGAAAAACAATCTGCAAAGCTACAGCGACACTATTGATATGTTGCATGCTCTTTGGCAAATAAAGAGAACTAAAAACCAAAATGATATACTAGCTCTTTATTACGTTAGTCTTTAAGACATATGGCTCACTAGTATGGTGGGTCAAGACTAAAGAAGCAACAGCCCAAAAGACGCTTCAAACCCTTAGGAGAATGGCCGGTCTTGGTATCACGGGCTACTACTCCCTCTGTTGCAATGAATGAATGAATGGAAGCTTTACTAAATCTACCTCCCATGCAAGAACAAATCGGAAAAAAAGGTCTAGTGAGTGCAATGAGACTGGATTGGCATTGTACAAGAAATAGATTACAGGACTCAAAAATTCTGAACCTGATTAAACCAGAGATCCTACAAACACCATGGGATGTAATTCTAACCAAATTTAATTTCGTATAGTGCTTTGAAGTAATTATTAACAGTCGCTAAGGCTACCTGAATCGAAGCAAACTAAAACATAACTCTGTAATCTAGAATTCTGGTATACTGATTCATCCAAATGGAAGCGGGTTACAGCATAGGTATATATGGGCATAAATACAGTATCTGTTCATCTTGGAAAATACAGATTCAAATACAAAACTAATTGAAACTGTAAACAAGCTTCGAATCAAAGGCAACAAGCTTATTCTAAATGGAAGCGGGCTCCAGCATAGGTATATATAGTCCTAAATACAGTATCAGTTTATTTCGGAACATTCAGCTTCAAATACAAAATTAATTGAAACTGTAAAGAAGCTTTGAATCAAAGGCAACAAGCTTATTCTAATGTAGATACCAGGCCACGCAAGTATAATAGACAACGAGTATGCCGATGTCCTTATCAGGGAAGGAGTTATGACTATCGTGATTAAACTAAAGCTTAAATATGGGTTATCGAAAGCACATAGGAAGGGCGTGGTTCAAGAGTGGGAAAATTTTGCAAAAAAGGAGATTGGATACATATACCAGGTCAAAGGCAATCAAAAATGTTTATAGACTTTTCGCCAAGCAGTGCTAAACAGCTCTTGCGCCTCGCTAAAAGCGAGATAAAACTAGTGATATGTCTCCTTACAGGATATTGCCTAATAAAATACCACCTTCACATTGATAAATTGGATATACCACTTATAGACTATATGAATTGACACCTCCAGACTAGCCCTAACTGGAAAAATGTCTAAAACACCATTACGAATTATGGCATGGCCTTCTAGGAAGTTAATTGATTTTATCAAGGAAATTGAATTTCTGAGATCATACCAGCAGTATCGTACTAGTACAAAAGATCTAACCAGATTGCAGTGCTGTAGGACCAAACTACGCTGTCTACTAATCTAATCTAATCTAATAATACAAATTTACAGAAAAGAAATAATTATATTTTTAATCAATTTCATCTTAGAAACATAGATAAAGTAAGTATTATGCCAAGAAATTAATTCCTACGATCCTTTTTTCCAAAATTAGTAACTACTTTTGAGGTAAAGAAATAACAAAGGAATCTCTAGACTTAGAAACTGAATTACTCAAGGGATTTTGTGTTGGAAATACTGTTTCAATTGAGATATATTATTTGGTAACCTACTTTTAACATTGTTTATTCTAATATTTCATTAAAATAATTACCTTTAGGAGCCTTTCGTGCAAATTCATGTCGAGGATTCAATTGAAGTCGTACATAGAACCAACTTGAAAAAAGAAATATTTTTGGTATTATTCATGAACTCCAAGATTTTTTAAGAAATCAGACCATTTGATAGTAATATGCATAAACCTAGCTATACCTGTAGATGACGTACGCAAGAGTTTTACGCTAAATATATCTATTGAAGGATGCTAAAATAAGTGTTATTAAAAGTTTAATGGTTTTGCTACAAATAAGGGTATAAACATGGAAAGATAATTATGTATTGCTTTAGATATTGTGATCTTAGATACTTCTACAGAAGGAAACAGCTTCATAAAGAATACTACTCAATACAGTCATAGATAACAATTTACCTCCAAACTTTTTAGCTTTCAAGTAGATATAGAACCATTTAGATCAAACTTGCAGCATGACATTGAAGGGTGCTAAAAAGGGTTTTATTAAAAGTTTATTCAGCTACGACTCAGGGTCTAGAAATGGCTAGGTAATCATGATTGGTTTTTGATATTGTGATCTTGGATACTTCTACAGAAGGTAATAGCTTAACAAAAAATACTAGTCAACGAAGTCATGCTCTTTTAGCTTTCGAGTAGATGTAACCATTTAGACAAAACTTGGAGCATGATATGTATTACAAATAGAGGGTATATGTTGCCTTTAACTAAATCACTAAGACCTCCTAAAACCAAAACAGCTTCGAGTAAAAATATAAATTTGGTAGAAAAATATGCTACTAAATGCAACTTTTGTTTGAATACCATACGGGAATTATAAATATATATCTCCAGTTACATATTTACAAATCAATATTTAAAAGATGTTTAAAACCATTTATAGCATAATTATAGCTAATATAAGCTTACGATTTAATTACCTTGAATATTCATATTCATCAAAAGGTTTATATAATATCATTAGATTTATCCTTATTTATTATTATATAATAAATTATGAATATAATAGGAATTTTTGTTAGACATTACCTATTATTATTATTACTATTGAATTTATAATACAATATACGCGTAAATTATGCATATTTCAATACTAGTATGACATAAGCCTATAATAAAATTATATGAATCCTTAATTAATAATAAAAATGTAGTTTAAATGATTACAATTTAAAACTGTCTTATAAAAAGGCTATTCGATATGAAACTGCCTTCGTTAAAGATAATAGACGTACAATAAATGTAGCGGAACGTAATGATCGTTAAATAAATGATAATTGCGGAAAACTTATACTTTTATGTCCATCCACAGCAAATTACACTGTTATAATGGTGCAGCAAAATTGAATTTCATGATCGATTATTATTTCATGCTATTTATTAAATTGGATTTTTCTAAATGGCATCAATAAATTGGCGATTATAGATGACCGTGTGGCAAATTTATATCAAGGTAATTCATTTTGTTTAAATTAAACTTCAATCCCAATTTTTTTATTAGATACATATGTATAATAAAATATATTAAAACCCTTTAGTTCGTTGTAGAACATTAACTAATAATTTAAAAATACGCAAACATTGCGTAAATCTACGTTGTAGAGTATGTATAATTTAAATCAGAAATGTTTTTAAAATATTATTTTTAATAATACGATTTAGTTATAAAATATATTAGAGTAGAAAATTATCGAATTGTTTAAAAATCGAAAACATTTCGTAAATCAAATATTTGACGTTTGACAATATTTTATATTTTAATATAGTTTGTATACTGTAATATACAACAATTTGCATATTGTATCATAATAATTGTAGTTTTAAGTACACACACACAAATAGGAATACATTTGTACAATTATTTACTATAAAATATTTATTTACTATTTATTAAAGAAACGAGAATTTCAACAAAAAGAACAGGGGAGAGTGAAAGTAGTACAGCATCATCATAAGAAAGATATATGGATATTGATATGGCAAAACGAGATCCGAAAAAACGTGTATGTGCTACAGTGGATGTCTAAAAGCTCTGTGTAAATAAAATCAGAATTTATGTAATGCTTTTATATCTAGAGAGAAAGATTTTTTTATTCCGACACAAAAAATAATTATGATTTATTTACTGTAACAATTATGGACGTTAGTCTCTCAGAATTATTGGCTTAAAGTGTTCTAACCGATTTAATTAATTTGTGTATAAAAGAAAAAAATATGAATCACAGGGGTGGATTTGTAAATTAAAGACTTGTTTTGTTCCATGTTTAATGTATCAGTTTTCTGAAATATATTTCGACAATTACTTGTCATTTTAAAGGTGTACAGCTTCTAATTATTATAAATTAATTATGTAACAAAAAAAGTCGTTAATTTACGAATCCACCCCTGTGATATATATGTATATCAAGAATGTAGTTGCGGAAGTGTAAATTTTATAATCTTTAATTTTGATTATGATCATTATATCAAATTGTTATTTAAAACTGATCTTGATAATAAAAGAATAGGTAAAATTTATATGATATTAATCCTATGAAGATTAAAGGGACGGGTTAAATAATTATCACTCACACATTTTATAGTGCTACTAATTTATTTTATGAAAACATTACATATAAATAATATTTTAATAAAAAAAGTCTGAATAAAGAACTATCAATCAGCATTTTAAATTTATTTGCGAACTAAATAACGAACATTTTTAAATATTGACAAACTATAGAAGCGAGGCAGCATTGACGTTAAAAGCAAAGTTCGGCCTATATTATACTCACGTCTAAAATCAATTTAAGTTGGGGTTGTTATTTATTGTGTACAGAGAAAATATCATAAATAACAATGTTATATTACAATAGAGTGCACTTCGCTTAACTTCCTCAAATACTCGTGGTATAATTTATTTAATGACTTCTAAAATTATACATTAATTTACCAGCGCAGTATTGATGAAAATGAAAATGAAATAAATATTGAGAAAAAAGGAGCGTTGTTGAACCTCTATCTTACATTATATTTTATGTAAAAATTACCAACCAACAGTTAAAACAACTACTCTTCGTACTAAAGCAATGCCAGACATTAGATTATCTTTTGACATAGCTACAATGAGGAGATGTGTTACAGCGAAATACGTGTGGGCAGATAGTCATTACATAATATGTTTCGTGACATGGTTAAAAAACGATAACAGGACACAAACATTGCATTGCGCTAAATGTAATTTCAGCCATGTAATCACAATTAGCAGTTTTATAGTATAATACAAATTACTGTCAATTACCTTTTCAGGCGAATTGAACGTTTCGTTTTCTAATAATAATTCCTGGTATTCTTAAATTACCTTTTTTGCATGTATGTAATATAATAATAATTCAGTATTCAAGATAAGATTTCTTTTAGATTAGATTTAATAACTTTGCCATCTTAAAATGTATATACATGTAATTTATTACACAGATATAAAATATGGCGGATGTATACATCACAATAAGGACTTTCGTTTTGTTTTATTTCCTAAGCTAGCAGCTCGAGTTTTATAATAATTAGATTTTGTTTTTGCCATATAGTTTCCTACGTCGGTTTTTAACTTAATATTAATTTTATATCTGAACTTCTGAACTAAATGGGATATGTATGACACTTTGGTTGCTTGTGTTTTGGTACATTCAATCACATTAAAGTAGTAGCAAAAATAACTTATTAAAATCAGCTTTACGTAAGTCGTATGCTTGATTATTAAAACTGGGATTACAATTAATAATAGTTTCCGATGAAGTAATATTTACTGCTAGTTATGAATAGTGATGTTAATAAGATTTACAAAAAATTTCGTTGGATTTTGTGAACGGATTTTTTTAGATAAAAATAATTGTCTTTAAGTTATTATTTAATGAAGTGAGGTGTGTATCATTATGGTCAAAATATTTGATGGCTTAATCGATACTACGAGTATTTGACTATGCAAAATATATTTAAGTTTCCTAAAATTATGGATTACTACAAATCATCGTAATGAATAGAAGGGTTGAAGTAATCGCAATTGACCTCTTTGGACTACTTCCAAAAGGCCCAAATAAAGAGACATAGATCCTCATGATAGAAGACACCGCCTATAGATAGATTGAGCTCTCCCTGCTCATTGAAGCTACAGCAAATGTGTTTTAACGCTGATTAATGAAGTATTCCTGCGATATAAACTTCGATAAAGGCACTCAATTTATCAGTGCAGTGATATAGCAAGTCATCCACTGGTTTCAAATAGATCACCGATTTACACCAGTATATCATCCAGCCGCCAATCCAGTAAAAAGAAAAACAGGGACATGCAACTAGCAATAACTGCACCACCCCAGAGGGAGGAACCTTCCCTCGCGAGAGTGACAAAACCAGCTCATTACTGACCACGAATAACAAAAGACTTTGCAGACTACGTCAAACACTGCCAAGAGTTTACAAAGCAGAAAATTACAAGATTACCTTCTATTCATTACGGAAAATTTGTAGTAATGCATGGGCTACAAATTTTCCGTAATGAATAGAAGGTTCGAAATAGTCGCAAAGGACCTCTTTGGACTACTCCATAAGGCCTAAATAAAGAGACATAGATCCTCATGATAGAAGACACCGCCTACAGATGGATTGAGTTCTCCCTGCTAATTGAAGCTGTAGCAACAGCATACGTTTCAACGCTGATTAATGAAGTGTTCTTGCGATAAAAGTACTCAATTCATGAGTACAGCAAGTCATTTACTGGTTTCAAATCGACAACCGATTTACACCAGTATATCATCCAGCCGCCCCTCAGTAGGAAGAAAAACAGGGACCATTGCTACATCACTCCAGAGGGAGGACCTTCCCTCGCAAGAGATACAAAACCAGCTTCACCACCCAATACTAACAGAGCATCTTCACATTTTAACTACTTTTTTCGCGTCCTTGAGCAGTCAGGATATTTGCAAAGTTATTGAAGCCCGGCTAGCTCAGTCTTTATGCGACGAGATTATTGCCGTTAAAGTCGTTTCAAGCAGTTGATACGCTACGCTCGCCAGTCGTATCCAAGTGACACTCGGCTGTTAGAACCAAAATGATGTCGTACCAACTTTGGTAAATTTATATCCATATTTAGGAAACACTCAAGTTTCAGCGTATACAACATAGTTCCAGCAAGATGGAGCAACGCCACATTACTTACTGAATTAATGTTTGCCAGTACCTCAACTTAACATTTCCGAACCGCTGGGGAGAAAGATGAGGATCGATAGAATGGCCAGCACCTGATCTTCATTATACTTCCTTTTATGACGATATGTGAAGAGTATTGTATACAAAACTATACCCCGCAATTTAGGTGACTTGAAAGAACGTTTTACGCTTGTGATTCGGTTAGTCAACCCTGATTAAATACAGTTAGAAAAACTGTTATTTAAGATTAGGATGTTTCCAAGACTTTTGCGGTGAAAATAATGGACATCTAATGCAATTATTTGTATAAATTTTGTTGTTTTTTATAATATGAAAAATAATCAGATGATTTTATTGTTCTAATGTTAATTTTTGCAATAAAATTGAAAACAATAGCATTTTAAATAGAGAATGAAGAAACCTTCAAACAATACAATCCTATTCTTCCTTTTAAACAATTGGGGATTGTAACTGTCACCAGAAAGGGGTTGAAGGTAGGGATCACATTTTGACGTTGAAGAATGTCAATTTATAATTTAAATTTGACGTGTTTTATTTAAATATGTAAATAATGAATTTATTCAATTTGGCTCTTCCACGCTGTATGCAAACGATGCTATATCATGATTTTGGAATTTCGTGGATATAAGATATCAAAGGAATAAAATTAAATACCAACTGTTCATTTCCGTTTTACTGCACAAACTTAAGATCGGCTCCAGAAGACGATTTGGAGAACATAGGTCTTTTAGTCTTATATTGCTGTCTCTGTTGATTACGGAATACTGTTCGTCAAAGTATGAGTTTTATTAATAAAGTTACCATTAATATTTTGAAGTGTTTGATTTGTCGGATGATAATTCTATAGAATGTAAGATAATATTATGAGAATAATGTTGTTTACCTCTAATTTTTACAAGCTCTGGAACAGTTAATATACAAAGTTCAAGTTGCTTAGATTAAGTTACTATAAAGGCATCGATTATCTTTCCACCAAACAAATCAATAAAATGTTTTATTGTATGTGTTTCGCGTAAACTTTGATAATTTCCCCGCTTGTCGTTGATTGCAACCTTACAGACAACAACACCTTTTTTTTAGAGAGAGATAAATTTATTTACAAATTTACAAAAATTTACGTAATGTATAATAAATTTACAAACATATAAATGAATTGCACTTTTCTTCCCTTCGTCCTCACCTCGAGGTTAGTAGGCATTTATTCCCGTCTCGGGCTATCGATATTAAGGGATGTTGTGGTTTTCCTAATGTTGTCTTGTGTTATTCTATTTAAGTTTGTTGTTTAGAATAATATTTTTAACTTTTAGTTTAAAAGGAGTATACTTGAGTGATTTTATATATTCGGGTAGGTTGTTATATTGCAAGATTGTATCTGTAGTTAGAGCTTGTGAATATTTTGTTGTTATAAATCTTTCTGTTCTTATGTACGCTTTTCTTCTTGTTTTATATTCATGTACTTATTTGTTAATTTAGAGGGTAATATATGTCTTGATTAAGTTATTTTCTATTTTATATATGAGTAGAAGGTTGTTTGACGGTGTGGAGGCAAAATTGACTACTACAGGTTGTTGGTATACTGGGCTTTATTATTTGGTTTGTTGAAATGGAGTAACGTATGATATTGTTGTTTGCTCATTGTTTCAGTTCGAAGCCACATAAGTGCACTTGTCATCGAGGCTATAACAGATCTAATTTCTGTAAGCCAATTGGATTTCGATCGATCTAAAATATAGAATGGTATCAGATTGATGAGGATGATACTTGGTTTGATTCTATTATGCAATTATTAAATAAGAAACGACTGCTTTGAGTTTTGCTTTATTTTGTAGATGCACTGCTATAATTTTTTCACCATACTGCGGCTTCATCAGACTATAAGCAGTCGTATTATTATTTAATAATTGTACAGAATGGTGTTCAATTAACAGATCCTTTTTAAAGCCACAAGAATTGGAACTTAACATAGGTAACGTCCACTACAGATACAGTCTGCTTAAATGGGAGATTATACTCAATCAGGTGACATTATTCAACACTCATTTCAGTTGGATTGTGTATGGAGAGTTACCACCAATCTCGAAATATCAACAAGAAAACACTGTAGTAGGATTGGTAGGCGTAGGCATTTATTAAGCAATTTCTAGATTCTGGGAACTAGGAAATTAGAACAGACATTCGCTTGCGTCCGTTGATAAGGATATGAAACAACCTCAAGAGATATTAGCGGGTGGTTCCAGGTGGCACTACTTTTCACACATTAGAGCACATGTATGAATCAAAAGATGACATACATGACTGCTACTATTTACCACATCATTGCGTTTTTAAACAGAGTAGTCTCGCAACAAAGTTAAGAGTTGTTTTCAACGGATTTCTTACTTCGACGGGTGTTTTATAAACAATATCCTTCTCAAAGGATTACGAGAGATAACAAGAATTATATGAGTGATTCGAACATTCTTTCAAAACCCAAAGTGTTTTCTGTTCAAATTCCAGACACCAATTGGGACCTATGCAAGAGCGGAGATCTAATCTACAAATGCGAAAAGTTTATCAAAATTAGTTCTGAATAAAAACACACACCCTTGTCAAAAAGAAACGTATTTGTTACAACTTCCTTGGCAGAAATCACCCGGTCTCCAAATGCAGATCGATAAACAAATTTATTTGAGTTGTAAAAATTAAAGGATCAACTTAGTGTTTAAAAATTAAATTTATATTAAATTATACTTAGCTCTCTTATTTCTATTTGCAAATAAAACAATGTCACTTCCTTTGCAATAACTTTTATTTTTATGGCTATAGTTTTAATTGCATTATGTAGAATTCACTTTCAGTCCATTAAATTTCATAATTGTGTCATTTTATTAATTAAGTAAATGTTTTTATTTGTATATATATGATATAAATTATTGCAAATACCTTGTTTAATACCACAAACTTTTTTTTGTTCATTGGCGACTATATTTTCGACAGCTTTGGCCTGTTATTTAACAACTTTTTGAAGTATACCACTTATTTATTACACCTAAATTCCAATAACTCTAAAGAAATAAACTTAATAGGATCACCTATTTTAGCTCTTAAAGGCCTAAAATTTCCAAAATCATTAAAAATTCTTAAATAAGTAAACGCGTAGATTAATTGCTTATCAACGATGATTTAACAAAAAAGAAAAAAAATATAGCCAGACATTTAAGAAGGGTAGCAAAATAAGAAAGAGAGAAAGGTAAACTTGTCAAGATTGAATATAATAAAATATAGATAAATATAAAAGAAGGTATGGATACTGGCGTATGCGGATAATATGGTGCTTATGGCGAGAAACTGGGGAGTGATAAAAGTGGAAATGAAGATAATGGAAAGCTATATGGACAAAAGAGGACTGCAAGGAAAACAAAGAGTTTGCGATTTAGGAATTGTGGAATGGAAGGAAGCGTGGACGAATTGGAATAGAAGGGGAGGTAATTGAGAGAGATAGGGAAAATTAAATAATTAGGCTTCATATTTAAATACACAGGTGGATACGGTAAGCACGTTAAATGGGTAGAGGAGAAAGCCAGAAAATCATGAGGCATGGTGAGGAAGAAGTGAAGAAAATGGTTTTCAGGCAACTTCCAATTGGCGTGAAAGTTGTGGGATGCGTGTGTGAAGCTTATTTTGCTATATGGTGTAGAAACGTGGAGAATAAGGAAAGATACATGCATTGAGAGAACAGTTGTGCCTGAAGTAGATTCTGGGAGGGTTGTAAATTCAACTCCTGGGTACATTTTTCTTAAGGAAACAAATAGAATGAGTATGCGTAGGGAGGCAAAGAAGAGAGCTGTGAAGAATTAGATGAAGTTGGATTGATTGGATAATGAGAGTTTGGTGAAAAATGTATAGAGAACGTACATAAGAATAAAGTTGAGTGTGGAGGATGGAACGCAGAAAGATGAATGGAAGGGCAGGAGTGTTCGAGAAGATTGCGCCTGAATAGTTGAAGAATGTGGTAAATAAGAAATGGAAGGAGGAGAATCAAGGATGAATCGGGAGGAGCTTATGCAATCGAAGGTATGAAAGGTGCCAGGTGTATGAGAGGGTTACAGGGTTCTTGACTAATAGTGTCTTCTTAAATGAAGACTAGATTACCCTGGCGTGAACTAGATACGGTTCAGGAAAGATAAGAAAGAAAGTTTGGATGGGGGGAAGGTATTGTAGTACTGTGCACGAATGGGATAGATACTTGAAGACATTTGGGTGAATAGTGTGAAGAGGTGTATGGTGTATAACGAGTGAACGAGTGGTTGGGGGGGGGCATAGGAGGGTATCAGAATGAATGAGAGAGGATGGAGCTGGTGTAAAGTTTTTGGCCAAACTGTGGAAGATGGAGGTAAAAAAGTAGAATAGAGTTTTTTTATAAAGAATTTTATATATAGAAAAGAAGGTTATTTTATATGTTGAAGTTGTTGGGCCAATACATTTTTTTCAGTTTATTAAACAAAAATGAATGAATTTTTAACAATTTTAGATTGATATTGAATTTAACGGCAATCTAACCAACAATTTCACAAAGCAAATAAAAGTAAAAGTTAAAAATTCGATTTATATCTTCTTAAATAATAACAAACCTTATCTTTATCCGCTAAACTATATAGTTTACTAAAAATATATTAAACTAATTCGTTGATTGTGATGTTGTATTCTTTAAAACTTCTTCGGCGTACAATATTACTTCTCATTTTGATGCTTACTACATTAAGAACTAACAAAATTTCAAGATCCACAATCTATAATAAATTCTATTGATTCGTTAAAACGTGAATTTAACTATAATTTAGTGTCATTCGACGAGTTGAACATGTTTATCGGAACTTCTCCAATTAATTGTATTCAACTATTTCACCATTCATTTGAACTAAATAATATCAAACAGAAATTTTAGAAATATTAGAAATTGTCTTAAATTTGACAATAAATTTTATAAACAAAGACAAAACCTACCGATTAGGTTCATCACTGAGTTCATTACTAGAAACAATTTTAATCAATAATATAATTGAAACAACTTTAAGAAAATTAACACAAATTTTAGATTTATATATGTATTTTAATAATTAAATTTATATTACAGATTATTTAAAGCGAAGTTACTTTGCTAATCGCTTTAACCAAATCAATCCACCGCATTGTTGCCAGGCATGGACTAGAGAGGATCAGGAATGTCGTAGAAGAGGACCGAAGAACACAGAACAAATGTGATTCAAGACCGCCATCTTTCACTTGTGACAACTAGAGACCGATTCTTTAGTACCAGATAAATCATTGACAAATAATTAGCTAATGAAGGTCATTCTGAAACCGTTCGAATGATTTCCTATCAGCCATATCTTGTAGTTCAACATCGATATCGACGTTTGGTGTAGGTTATGACTGCGCTGGGCCATAGGTGGCATTTAATGGTATTTATAGATGAATCTATTCGGAGATACATGCAGACCTACGAAGACGTGGGGAACATGGCAAGATAGGGATTATTGGGTGCTGTAACTTGATGAGGTAATATCCATTTCATTCAATTTCTTCAGCACTTGGAAGACCCACTTTTCTACCAAGTCATCATTAGGCAAAAATTTCTATGGACCGTTTTGCGGAGGATAATGTCAATATCTTGCCATGGCCACAAAGATCTCCTGTTGTTTCGCCCATTGGGTGTGTATAAAGAACACAGAAGTTCCTCAAAGTTTTTTTGTATGAATTAGAGGTTATTTGAGATACAAACCTTTAAAAGATTAGCCAAATGTTCGAGGAGAATAGTTGCGACGAAAAGTAGGCGAGTGTGTAACTAATAGGGGCGGACTAACCCATTATAATAAACAGGTATATTTATTTTTGTTATTTTCTTTTAAATTCTAATTTTAATGTACAATACTAGTCAAAAAAATGGTATTGCAATTTCTATATCACTGCGCGATTATTGGATTTGCATTCCTCATAGAAAATTACTTTTTACAATTCAATAAACAAATTTCATACATTCTTTGAACTGTGTAAAACGTTACTGGTTCTACAAATGATGAAATACGTTATATAAATTAATGATACTACTTAAATTGTAATTTTAATTAACTGCTTTTACAAATTATTATTTAATTCGGTCTCAGTTTATTGTACGTTCTCAGGCGAACTGTTTAAAAAATATAAAAATGGCTCCATATTATTTGATATGCTTTGACATTTTATATATTATTTTTACCAAAAATATATTCATTTGTAAAACAAAAATTGTATTGTGACGTAAAAATAAATAGTTAATTAACAATAAACTATGAATTAGTTTTTATCGTCGGAATTATATACAATGTTTTTATGTGATAAATGATTAACATACATTAAAACAAAGGAAAACATATTTTTCTATACCACTATAATTGTTTTCAAGCAATATTAATAATTTTATTTTTCCTCGAAATAATAAAAATAAGTATTTATTCAAATTGTTATAAATGAGGAAACTTTATTATCACAATCGCATTGACCTTATAATGTTTATATACATATTTTCAATCAATGTGTATCAGTAATATGTTACATTAATGTACCCAGTAATTATCATAAAAATAATCATTCTTATTTTTTATTCCACACATATACAACAAAATTTCAGGTAATAGATTCATATTTGTCATTTTAAATATATTACATATTTTTTTATATAATCAATACAAATATACCAACAATAAATAATAATCAATTTAATCAATTAAATATTTTCTTGCTATGTGGATTACAGATTGACCTTCACCCTCAATAATGTTTTAAGCTAACTATCTACTAAAACCGTCTGGACACATACAACCTACGATATTAACCATCATGTGTGCAGTCAGTTAAAACAATGAACTTCCAGTTGTGTTTTGTAAGTGGCTTTGGTGTATCAACTGAGGATCCCCATGGAATCGTTATTGGAGATTCGTTCGAATAAACGAACCTTTTCCAGAAACGTGTAACTGTAGTTCGTTCGGATAACGATGTGACAATCTCGGGTTTGTACCCAATGTGCCGGGGGTGTCATGTCCTTAAGGACCACGACGGTCAACGGAATCAATTGGGGATGAGAGTGAAAGGACGCATAAAACGTCTGGTGCTCATTTATACATCAATAAATAACTCACTTTATAATTAATTAATTAAAATAATGTTAATAGTACTGATATGTGTTCATGCGTGTGATACAAACACGCATTCTTATTATTTAGAAAATATACCAACGGTGCATTACATGTAAAACAAAACACAAATATACAACCCCTGAATATCAGTTGCCCGGATTCATTAATAAAACATATCCAACGCTACAATATATCTAATTTCAACCGAAATTGATCAATACATTGGAATTGGTACACAATACCCTCTCTCTATAAATAACAAACCTGGAAAATGTCATGGCGTAACAATACCAAATAACTTAATGAACCACCGAAAGAACAAACCGTGCGAGATAATAATACATCTTCACTAATAGTCAAATTGAGTATAACGTCGTTAAAAAATGGTTCGCTCTGTAAATACAATATTTATATTGCGTGAAATTATCGATTAGTGTAACTAGCCACATCATTTATTTATGGTGGATCGATGAGAGGTGGCTTATAAAATATACGTATATCCGGTATAATGTCGAAATTACAGCCGTCCCCAGTCACACATTACACGTAGAAATGGTGCATAGTATGAGCATGTTAGTGTCACTTCGTACGTCTATTTCTTGTGGGAAGTTATAAATATTTGAAGTTCGTAAGAAAACTTTGTTAATGTAAAGTACTAACACACATGCAAAATTGTGAAAAGTACGTCCCTGCGGGTCGAATTTCATTTATAAATGTCGCTCTGTGTCATGCTATAACTATAACTTTGCGGTATTTACGAAATTGCATTTTTATAAAACTAATTACTCAATGTCTATTCATTCTATTGCAATTATAAGAAATACTAAAATAATAAGACGTCTTCAGAATATTAAATGTAAATAAAATGTTTTGTATATTGAATTAATCATTATAATTGTGTCTTAAACATTTTTTGCAATGTTCGCGATATGAAATGTAACATTTTATATAAAAGTTCAAAACATTTATCACTTAAATAAATCAACATCAACTTCTTTCGTTTTTATATTGGGTTGCTTGTATATTAATAGCAGTTTGCTTAAACTAGAAGTTTTTATTAATTTTGTTATTACTGGTGATATGGAAATGTATTTTATAATGGAATCTTAACAAAATAAATTAAATTGAAAAGTATTCAGTTATCAGGCGACTTGAACTTTATATTGGAAAAGTATTTTTGGTGAAACGTAACATTTAATCCACATATCAATTAGATTAATTTTTATAAAGATATTATTTACAATATATATGAAATTCGAGATCTCAGAACACTCACCATATTAAAATAATACAAACATTAATTATCCTTCCCTGTCAGCATGAGCCAAAGACATGTTTCGATCTATTTTGTATCTCATCAGCGTAGCACAATTAGAGAAAGAAAAACGGATATAACCATGAAGTATTTAACTCTGCAGGTAAACCACCAGGGAAGATATTACATTGTCGGTGGTTATCTAGCGCAACGCTTACACAATAGATGGCATCTTTATGTTAATACCTTGCCTGGCGGATCACCGCGAGAATTAAATACTCTATCTGTTTCTCGGTCTCTAATTGCGCTAGGCTGATAAGATCCAAAATATATGGAAAATTTATTATTGCATTAATTTCAAAACGGCTAAATTTAGTGGTGTTCCAATAATAGGGATCTAGAGCTATGTTTAGGCAATAGATGGCACGTTTATGGTAATATTTTAATCGATGGTTAATCCGAGAATTAAATACTCTATTATAAAACTCAATTTCCTTTCTTCAACTACGTATGATGATGAGATCCAAAATAGATTGAAACCGGTTCGTGGCTGTTGTTGACAGGGAACAATAATTAATGTTTAAAAAATAAGTTTTAAATCAATCCAATATGCCGCTAAAAATTTTAAAATCTCAACAATTAAAAAGGTATACTCTTGTTTCTAATAACCTTTGGAAATTTTCTTTTCAGGATTTTTTATAAACTTCTCCATGAGAATCCTTAGATTTTCTAGAAAATTTTATTTTTTTTCCTTGAAATTTTCGAGTTGTTTAAACCTCTGGATAATAGTTTTAGAAGTTTCTAGAATTTGCCATACACATCCTTTATCACCTATACTAAAACCCCTTCGAAGTTGTTAGTTGTATAGAAATTCTAGGGTTAGAAAAACCCTTCTATGATTCTATAATTTATATAAATTTCTTTAAGATTCTGCAAATTAAAAAAAAAACAAATCTTTTTAGAAAGTTCTCTGTGAGAATCTAGGATCTTTTATAAACCTCTTCTAAAGAAATATTTTTCAGTAAACAGTAAAATTTTCTAAAAATTTTCATTTCTGTCTTCATTCTTATGAAATTCTTAAGGTTAAATAAATAAAGTATCCTAAAGTTGTTTATTCCTGTATTTTAAGATGTTTTAAAATTCAAAAATGTTACTGCTACTAGCTTTAGGGAATTTATTTCTAGAGGTTTCTGTAATTTGCGAAATACTCCCATTATCATCTTTACTAAATTGATTTGAAGTTTTTAGTATTTTTTATAAACTTCTATTGCATTTTTATATATTTCTATAGAAATTCCTCCTTCGGAATTCTACGATTAGAACATATCTTCTATGATTCTAAAATTTCTAGAAACTTTTTCAAGATTCTGAATTTAAAGAAACAACCCATAATCTCCGTGAGAATCTTTTATAAACCTCTTCCAAAGAAATATTGTATCATTTGCTAAAAGTATTCTGTTATGTCCAATAAAGTCAAATATGTCCAAACCTTCCTTGGATAAAATTTTCTAGGAATTCTTATTCCTGTCGCCATTCTTATGAAATTCTTAAGGTTAAAAAATAAATTATCCTAAAGTCGTTTTCCAATCCTCTAGGTTTTAGAAATTTTCGTTCCTTTTTTCATCCTTATTAAATTCATAGGGATAAAAAATTATTTTACTAAAGTCGTTTAATTCTGTAGTATTTTTAAGAAGTTCTAGTATTACAAAATTATACAATTACTAACTTTTAGGAAATTTATTGTCAGAAATTTTCACTTCTTTAGAAAAATTTTCATTTTTTTAGAATTTGTCTTTTTACTGTTCCTTTCTGTTTCCTCAAGATTTCAGAGTTTTCCTAAAGTTGTTTAATCCTCTAGTAAATTGTTCTAGAGGTTTCTATAATTTTCCAAATTTTTCCTTTGTCATTTACTAAATCCTATTAGAAGTTGTTAATATTTTCTATAAACTTCTATTGAATTTTTATATAATTTTATAGAAATCCCTTCTTGGGAATTCTACGATTAAAACATCTCTTCTATGATTCTTGAATCTCTTTTAACTTCTTCAAGATTCTGCAAATTTGAAAAAAAAACAGACAATCTTTAAGGAAAGATCTTCGTGAGAATCTGGGATCTTTTATAAACCTCTTCTAAAGAAATATTCTATCATTTGATAAAGGTCGCCTGTTATGGTCCATAAATTTTCATCCCTGTCTTCATTCGTATTAAATTCTTTAGGTTAAGAAAATAAATTATCCTAAAGTCGCTTTCTAATCCTTTAGTTTTAGAAATTTTCATTCTTCTCATTTTTATTAAATTCTTAATGATAAATAATGAATTATCTTAAAATCGTTTAATGCTGTAAAATTTATAAGAGGTTCTTAAATTTTTCAAACCATTCTTTATCTGAACAGAATTTTCCTCAATTATAGAATTTTCCAAAGTTTTTCCTCTGCTATTTTTGTATAAACTTCTCTCCTAGAAATTGAGACACATTAACTTTGTTTTACCACTATATTTTTAAAAATTACAGTGACTATAGTTTCAACTGTAAACTAGATTTTATCAAACTAAAAGTCTTTTAGTTATCAAGCTGAACTATAATTTTTAAAAAATTAGTGGTAAAATAAGTTATTGTGTCTCAATTACAAATCATTTAAGATGTACCACGAAGTTAACGCCTCAACCCTCAAATATTCTCTCTTAGAGTGTTTAGATATTTCTATAAAATTTTTCTCAAAGATTCTATATAAAGTTTATAAACACTATCTCTCAAGGATTGTAGTAATTTTTAGAAAATTCTCCTTGCTGATTCTAGGATTTTCTATAAACCTATCCTTTCGCCAAGAAACAAGCGGAAAACTATTAAATAAACCTATCTTTATATATAAATAAACGTATGCTTATTATATCCTCTTTTATTTTCTAGGAGTAGTCCAAACCTGTATTTTCTTTTATAGAATTTTATAGTTTATAATTGATTGCTTTTAAGGTTATACATATTTCTAGAAACTTATTCTTTATAATTTTTGAAGGAATGAGTCGCAGATAAGGTTATAGTAGGGCTGGTGGAGACGTGGGTGATAAAAGGGGATTGGGAAGAAGTGAGAGAAACGCTACTGCGGGGATTTAGGTGGGGGATGAAGGAGGCTATAAGGACGGCGGATAAGAAAGAGCGAAGGGAGGGAGTAAAAGGAGGCAGTCAACTAGGCATGGTGGAGTTTATGGAGGGAGAGAGAGATATGAGCGGGCTGGGCAGCAAATAACAGTTGGGACGGTTTATGTGAATAAGAACTAAAGGGAGTTGCAGGAGTAGGTAATAGAAGCTGGGTGTGAGATTCTGAACGGATACATTGAAGGACATTAAGAAGGGAAGAAAACGTATGTAGGGACGAGAGGAGGAGAAAGAGGATGGTTTCATAAGGAATACAGACGGACAAAGAAAGGGATGAGGAAGACGAGTAGGAAGTATCTTGATGGTAGAGGAGATGAATTGCAGTGCCGGAAGGCAAGAAAGAAATAGCAAGATATGTGAGGAGAAAAAAGCGGTAGTGGCGGAGAGAGATGAAGGAGAAGTGTGTGAGCGAAGCGGATTTGTGAAGGGTGTAGGGAAGTGGGGAGTAAGAAAGCAATAGGTATTTGAAAAATGGTTGGAGAAGTGCACCGGAGGGAACGAGTAGCCATATGAAGTAGGAGTAAGTGGAGGAAGGATTCAGACAGAGGACTTCACAGAGGAGGAAGTCAAGAGAGCTGAAGAAGGGTAATTTTGCAGGATCGGAGAGTCTGAAGGCGTAAATATGGAAGGAGATTGAAGAAGAGGGAAAAAGAACGTTTGGGAAGATATTAAACCAAATATGAAGAGGAGAGGAGGACCTACCATGGTTTTAGAAGGTGGGGACTATATGCCCTGTTCATATGGAGAAAAACAGAGGAGAAGTAGAAAACTCTAGGGGGTAACGATGACGAACGCGGCTTACATAATAGGGATGACGCACAGTGGTTCAGAATGCGAAAAACGCGATCGAAATTGTTTACTCTTTACTATTAACAGATTTTACATTAAAAGTTGAGTAAGTTTATGTTTTTGGGTATGCTGAATCTGAAATTATGCATTAAAAACCCGTATTTGTCAAAACTATCCAAAAATACAACCTTTAAATGCGAAAAATTGATATCACTTAATACAAGTACAAAGAATATTTTTTATACAAATTATAAAGTTTAGTTTGCAAATTCTAAGTATTTGTTTGTCAAAAGCACCCCTCAATACATTGACTTTTACATGTTTAGTAGTATGTACTGGGTTAATAAAAAAAACAACCTTCAAAACATCCTCAAATTATATTGTAGAAATGTTTTTCCAAAATACAAAATTATGTCTTTTTGCTTGTAGAATAGCGTATTAACTTGGATATAATTTGCAACCATGTTTTAAAGCTGTTGCTCTAATAAGCATATATTGCTGCTTCGTAATACCACCCGAGATAATAAATGACAGAGCCTCTTTAGGTGTCATGGCATTTTGTTCTTGTTCGGGACTCCTCCATTTTTTCATTATTCGTTTGCCTCTACTTGGTGTAGTTGAAGTACTTACAATTATCGAATCGGCAGTATTAATATCTCCACTTTCTCGTACTTTGATTGCACAAGTTTTTTCATGGAAGTACTTTTTCTGAACTCGTAGGTTTTACGCCTGTTTACAACAGCAGAACTTTGAGCAAAACTCTTATAAGGACGACCTCGACCTTTGAATAGGCAAATATTGGCAGCTTTTTTTTTTGAATTTACAAAGCCAAATAGTTAGTTTAAGCATAAATGAAGTAATTTCCGTGTAGGGTTGTGTAGAACTAAACGTAATCCTTCACTTAAGGCAAATTTTTATAATCCGATTACCGGTTACAAGCAATAAACTTTCTAGTCCTAGGTAAACTTTATCCAATAATAAGTAATGTTACTTAATAATACACTTAGCAATCTATACCAATATTATAATGACATTAATAAAAAACCGCATTTGCTTGTGGTACAGTCTTTTTAATTACACCCTAATTTTACTGAACTTTGAAAGCAAATATAGAAAAACTTATGTAAATAAGATGCATATTATTAATATTATCAAATAGAACAACTAATCAAGATGAAATTAGTGCAATTTTAACTTTGTACGAAGAAGTTGAAATTTTGATTTTCGATCACGTTTTTCGCGTTCTGAACCACTGTGTGACGGTAGTAAAAATCAGGTTGGAGAAGGAAGTGAGAAGAAAGTGAAGCACCAGAAATGCAGGGAGGGTTCAGGAAGAGGAAAGAAACTAAGCCCCAGAACTTTATTTTCGCCAGGATGGCGGTCTTTCTGAAGGAATATGATTCGGCACCGAGGAGAAGGTTGGTGGATGGGAATGAGACATTACTGTCCCCTGAATCCTCTGCTGCTTAATCTGTATATAAGTGAAGTAGATGATGATATGGTTCTGATGGCAAGGGACTGGGATGAGACGAAAGAGATAACAGAGATTATTGTACATGGACAAAAGGAAGTTTCGGGTGAATGTAGGAAAGTCGATGTGGTTCAGGAATAAAGGAAGGTAAGGAAGAGTGAAAGATTTAAAATAGCAGAAGGAAGTGATTAAGAGAGTGCGAGAGTTCAAATATCTGGGATTTATTTTATGGCATACGGGGGGATATGAGGAGCACATGACCACATGAGATGAGTACTAGAAAACATGACACGTGAAGTCGATTTTGATATATGTGGGAGAAAGAGATATGAGTGTGTGGAACGTGAGCAGGGTGATTTTTGAGGCAAGCGTTAAGGGTGGAGAGATCCACACCTGGATATATATTATTCGAAGAATTGAATAGGGATAACTTAGGGAGTGAGGCAGTGAAGCGGGTGGAATGTGTGGGTTGGAAGAGTTGGGAGTAGTGAAAAAGGTATAGGAGAGGTGCAGAAGTATAGGGGAGAGTAGATGCAGAACGGAGAGAAACAGGATGTACTAAAGTGTAGGATTGGAGGATTGGCAGAGTAAGTGTTGAATGAATAGCTTGAGAAAAAGGTAAATATGGCGGATTGAGTGTATGAAAAGGTCAAACAAGTGGAGAAACAGGAAAAGCAGAGGTGTAAAGAGAGAAGCGAGTACAATAAGGGATATAAGAGATGGCAGGTCTATGGAAGAAGGTCGAGGTATTTAGAGGAGAGCGGAATTGGACGACAGGAGAAGTTGACAATAGCGAGGGGAAGGTGTGGGTCGAAAAACGAAGGAAGAAAGAGGTGGAGTGCGAATTATGTAAGAATGGTTACGTGAAGATATTTGGCAAAAGAGTGGGAGTGGTGGAGCGAGGAATGGATGAGTGAGGATCTGGCCAGTGTAAATATACTGAGAAGACTGGGGTGCGAGAAAGGAAAGAGGAGAGTGGAGTAGTGGAAGATGATGCGGGTTCTCAGAAGAGATTTTTCCTTTTTTATACGGTGCATTTCGATGTGTTGTGGGATTTGTGTATGTTATGCCAATAAAGGTCTTTTTCATAATATATCCATAAAATATTGGTTATCTATTAACTCATTACTGAAGCCAAATTTAGAATATCGATAGTATACAGTATTGAAAAGTGTCAGATTCTGTGTAGTAATTATCTTTAGCTGGCTAAAAAACTTAATACCGATTTTGCTTTCTGATATAAAGAATTCTGGAAATAAGAGCAAATTTATTAATATATGATGCTCCAAAGAATGTTAGGTTTTTTAATTATTTTGCAGCACTATCGCGATTAATCGAAAAGGCCTCTTGAATGAACACCTTATTGAGAGTTGAGGCATCCAAAGTGGTAACCTATCTAAAAGACCAGAATTATTTTATTTTCTATACAAAAAATATTCTAATTTCTAATCTAATGCTTATTCTGGGATTTTGTTTCAGTTTCAGCTCGTTTAGTTCTTTACCAAGCTCTTAAAATATGCCTGGATGATGGATGATGGATGGTCTATCTTTGATTATGTTTGAAAATATTAGAAGCACAAGCCGTAGAATTAAATTCAATACTTTCAAAGAAGTCAAAAGTAAAATAATACCCAGGAAAATTAAAAATGCTATAGATTTATCATTATCAATCTTATAATAGCAGTCAAAATATATAAAACCAAAAAATATATAACACTTGTATATTCATCGACAATAACGGCGTTCTCAACGATTATAAGAAATTCTTAATTTGCCTATGACTTTGAGATATAGAAGAATAGATCTTGTCGTGGGAAATCTTTTAGCCTATATTACGTACTATCTCAGGAAGAGTAGGATCGGCAGAGATGAGATTGAGTTCTCTACTTTTATCTTGCACTTATGCCAGTTGGTTGACTTAATCTCTTTCGCTGGTTTATTAGCAATATACAGAAAAACTTTTTAAATCGATTAGAATTATTTTATTAATAATTAAAATTCGAAAATGAGGAGAGTAATAGTGTTCATGTTTTAAATATTATTTTTCATTACACAATTAACCTTTGAACAAATTAAGAGTATTCTGCCCATAAACAAACATTAAATAAAAGGTTATTTTGTTGCATCACTAATTAATTGTGACTATTTATAACACTCGAAGAGTAATCGTCACAAAAAAGAATAAGCAGAAAAATCTGACATGGATTTTATTATTTATAAAACATTTTAGGTATATAGAATAGAAAATATAACTTAAAACTAAAAAATATGAATTAATAACTTAATAAAGAGAAAGTCTACCCTAGAAAAAATAAATACATTTAGATGCAGGTATAGATGATAAACGGAAATTATTGTATATTTTTCCAAATAAGGCATATAAAAAAACTGTGAGGAAGATTTTATAAGTAATAAACCAACTGGAACGTTTTTAATAATTCTGCAAATAATTATCTTAAATGAAATACAGATAACCCATTATTTAGTTAATAGAAGGAGTACAAAAATATAGAAAGCATAAAAGAAAATTAAAGAAGATAGATATATTATAATTGTTATGCACAAGAAACAAAAGACATATGAAGGAACACAACAAAGACAAAAGCAGACAAAAGATGGACGATAAATATTGAAGAATAATAAAAGATAAAAAAGAAAAGTAGAAACAGAAAATGATAGTTTTAATAAAGAGAATCGTTCCGACCGTTAAGACATGGTAATCCATACTTACACTGAATTGAAAAATTCCGGAAATAACTTATTATTTGTGGTTAAAACATAGTGACTTTTTCAATAGTGTTTAGTTCTATGTCAGCGTTTTACCGTAAACTATTTTTCATTGAAATGTTATTGCATTAAATTCAAGACAAGTACTTGCTTCTGAATAGATTCGAATGCTCAAAGAACGCACCGAAGTGGAAGCACTAAAATAGGTGTATTCTCATACGAAAATGTATGGTAATGACAACTATTCGTGATAGTCGTAAACGACAAACGTGTGTTGGATGTGTACCAGTATAATATAGGGATTCTTATTCTTAGTCTATAATACACAATGGGTAGATCAATATTATGTTGGAGATTTCAAGCCTTTCAACATTGATTAATAATTGAACACACAGAATCTACTAAAGTAAGGTTTTGTAATCACAATATAGAGGAATAATAATTTGCACAATAATTATATAAAATTATTATTATTAATAATTTAATGTTTTGCATTAATTACTTTTAATATAAATATGATGGTTAAATAAAGGTTAAAGTTATATTTTTCTATGAATATCTTCAAATATTTAACATTAAATTAATGACTCAAAATGTTCAAATGTAGAATGTAAAATTATTTTATTATCAAAATAAAATATATTATTTTTGTCCATAGAAATTATATAAATTAATTTAAATAAAATGTTATACATAATAACAAAATAATTTTTCTATGTGATCGATTTTAAACATAAATTTAAAATTTGTTTCGTTTATAAGATGATATTATAAGCTATATCTACATGAATAATTCACATATATAAACATATAAAATAATATTCCATAATATAATAAACAGAAAAAACACGTAAACATTTCGTAAATCTACAATCTATATTATTCCATAATCTATTCAACCTAAAAACAATTCATTGTAAATGTATATGGATTGTGTTTTTTATCGTTGCTGATAAATCGTAGCCTATATTTTTATAACCCAAATAAGGGAATGAAAATCAATACAATCGAATAATAATTAGCGTAATAAAATTTATAGTTTTTATTTTTTTATTGGCAATTTAATATAAAAAAAGCCATTAAGTAATCACACTAAGGTAGTAATTATAATATTAAAAAATATTATATTAATGGATTCTGGTAATGGTTATTAAAATGAAACTTCTTTATAATTTATACTTCGATACGTTACTGGTGATGGATAATCTATAGAATCAATTAAAATTAATATATTCTACCGAAGACCCTTCGACACTTAGTAATAAAGAGAGGTCATTAAAATATGTATGGCAAGTTAATTAATAGCCGCAAATAGAAAATATTATTACTGGTAATATTAAATGAAAGCAAAATAACGTCAAATAATGACACGTCATTAATTACTATATCCTTTATACTAGCGGTAAGTTCTTATAAGGTGATATTAATTAAACTTTACAAAATTTAAATAGTTTATAACTACGATGAGTGTAGGATATATTAATTAACATATATTTTAAATTACTAATTTATATTATTAGTAACTGCAAAGGTATAAGAATGTTGTAAAATGTTAGGTATTGTTATAGGCAACATTATATACAAACAAAATAAAAAGATATATAAAACTAATACTGAAACAATTGTAAACATAATATTTCCTAAAAACTTATTTTCTTTTCAAATTATATATGTATATTTACCGAAAACATATTTTATTTTAATTTATAAAGAAATAATTGTTTTATTTTTTTTTCAGCAAAGAGTACTATTTCTTGTAATGATGTAATTGATATTTATAAACACATGATTTCTAATAATTTTAATTATTCGTTATAACTTGCATATAAACAAGTACACATATTTTTTATTTATTGGTGGATGCGCCGGGCTATCCATATATTATAAGCAACTTTTATATTGTCAAATTAAATCTGACAATTTAATACATATTGTTTTATGAATATTAATTCAACCATTCTATTTTATTTTTGTTTTTAAAATTAATTAAATATACAATTTATTTATTCGATCGTGTAATTAAGGATTATACAACCAGTTATACACGTAAATGATACTCAGGTGGCCTTTAAAATTATGGAAGAAGACCAAGAAATAAGCGATAAATAATTTTTCCTTTACCTGACTTTGTTATACTTCATGTTTTTTCTAAAATTATCATGCCAAAAACGGTTTAATATTTATTGGAAGTCTTTTACAAAAGCGATTGCAATTTATCAGTTGTAACGTATATTAAACATTTCTTAATCACACAAAGGACGTCAAAATTTAAATTTTAATTTAAACTATAATTTAATAAACTAGCTGGGCAATCAATTTAAAATTAATTAAATTAATCGCGATCGCAAATATATTTGCTTATTAATCATCTATACAATTGTATATATTATTTTATCTTTGGCTTATGTAATAAATATTTCTAAATATTTTTGCTATTAATACAGAATACATAGAATAAATTTAAAAGAATATGGTTAGAATCAATATTTGAAGTGATTGAATAAAGTTGTAACCTGTAACAGTGTAATTTGTTAGTTGGGTTGCCTATGTCAAATGTATAAAGTTGGAATAGCGCTTTCTATTACAATATCTGTGACAAGAAACTAAATACATTAGTTTGATATTTTCATAACTCAGTTCTAAGTTTTTAAGTGCAGCTAATTATTAAAAAAAAGATCCTGAAAATAACGGTGATTCTCGAGATATAGGGGTATTAAATAGTTATTCATATATTTGTATTTCTTATATGTTCATATATCTATCATGCTGACATTACCAGCCAGGAAATTCTCTCCGAAAAAGGGAAAAAATACACTAAATCAAAGTAAATATTGAAGATTCCAGTTGTCGAAGAGGATACTAGCTCCCTCAACATCATGGTAAAAAAAGGGTTTTAGTGGAAGACCATATTTAAATGTGAACTCTGCCTGTGCTCCTTTTGCCCAAAATTTAATGTATGTTTTTATTTTAATTAATATGTTTATTATGTATTGTTCAAAATAGGAGACCAAAGATAAAAAAATAAATAAATATGTTTATGCAATATTTGTTAAAAATTTACCTAAAAAGTAGACTTTACCCAATCTATTATTAGGTATAGCTTGTTTACTAAATAAAAAGAGAGTTTCAGAAAAGGTACCATTTTCAAAGACACATGTCAAAAACAGCCATTGTATTTGATTTTCGTGTAGTTGATCGAGACTATTTACAGGAGTATTATAGACTGTCATAAAATAATTCTACTAGTAATCTACGTGAATATGTTTTATCCGAATTATCACAAACGGCAACAGAAAAAAACGAGTTGACGCAATTATTCGATTATATTGGTCCTTCAGCTCATTTTTTTTCTGTTGATGTTAAAGACAATTCTAGTATGACACATATATCGTGGCCTCGATTATAGACCAAGGAAAATATGCGATATTACTCCAGAATTTAGACTTTAGAATAATATCGCCCAAAAGATACGATAATTCTATAGAAATTTTTGGTAAACAGCATATGTTATTCCAGTCAGCGTAAGCCTACATTAGCCATTTAAATCTTTAATGGAAAACTGTTTATTATTAATTGTTATTAATTTAATTTTGTTACACCATCAAACATATTACAAACATCAGCCTTCTTATATCTCAATCACTGATTCCATTATATTCCAAATTCACAAAATTAAAAAACAATACTGACAGAGTTCTTAAAGAAAAATTTAACAAACTTGATTGAAACTTGCTAACAGATTAATGTCATGCAAGGTAAGGCTTACTGAACACAAATAGAATGACTGTAGTAGATAAACTTTTGAATCCTTCCTAAATGTAAAATTTCTAGAATCCTCTAATGCATCCATTCCCGACTACTAATTTGGCTTTATCCCCCAAAAATCTTCCCTACCTTTTCTTACCATCTCCACTTCCAATCTCTAAACAATACACCTGTTACATATCCGCTGTGGTTTTTCTTGACATAAAAAAGACGTTTGATTCGATGTGGCATCGAAGTCTGCTTTATAAATATTTCCTCCTAAATATCCCTAAACACCTTCTTATTTCAATCCTCGAATTATTTATTAATCGATCCTGCCAAATAAAACTCCGACAATCATTTTCCAAATGATTTCCCTACAGCAAGGTGTACGTCAATACTTTATAATCTTTACTCTCACGATATATTTCATCCCGATCCAACACACTTTGTTTCCACCATATACCATCTTCTATTTGCGGATGACCATACTTATCGTACAACCACCTACTATCTCTCAACAGATCACATTAAACTCCTTACAAAACTGGTTCCGAAAATGGCGAATTCAAATGAACCCTACATAATCCAAACTCTTAATTTCCTTCCACAAAATTAGGCAATCTTCTCCAAAAATTAAACTCTACGAGACCGAAATCCCACTCTCTCAAATCTGCAAATATCTGGGAAACCTATTCGATCATAAACTATCCTTAAAACCATTTGCCCTATCCATTAAGGCCACTAAAAAAATATATCAATAATTAAACGCAAAAGTTTAAAATAAATATATAAGATACACATACAGAATCGTTTTAAATTAACTACAATACTTACAGACGACACAATAAATTTAATAATAATAATAATAATAATAAGTTTATTAACGGGAAACCCCTCTATAATACATAATTTACATGTGTAATTAGCTAACTAAAACTAAAATATAAACTAAAACATAATTGATGAAGTAACAGTATTAAGATAACCACTTAGTGGAAGACAACAAACAAAAAGATAATAAATATGGAATTAAAGTAGTATTATTATAAATAGATTATTTTATATGAATCTTTAATTGACATTTAAAGTGGGAATAAGATGAATTAAATAATTGAAACCAATTAAATCCGTTGTAAAAATTTGCAGATCTTAATATACGTACTATACTGTGATGATATGCAAAATTGGAAGTATGAGTAAGGATTCTAAAAATAGGTGTATTTCTTGTTCGGCGATTATTAATATTCACGTGAAAATCTATGTGCCCTAGTATCTCAGAACAAGAAACTCGACCATTAATTATGGCGTGCAAAAAACATAAATCCTGAATCTTTCTTCGCGCTTCTAAGGAAAGGATGTTTAATCGAGACATGATGTGGCAGTAAGATCCATATACATGCTGCAGTCCTAACTTGAACTCAATGCATCTTAAAAACTTTCTTTGGACGCTCTCGATAAGGGTAACATCTCTCAGTAGAAACGGATTCCAGACAACAGTTGCATATTCTAAGTGTGACCTAAGAAGCGAACAATATAATATCTTTAAGCATTGAGTGTTGAGAATCTTACATGTTCGCCATATGAATCCCCATAAACTTCTGGCTTTATTGCACTTTGATATTATATGGGACCGAAACGTTAATTTGCTGTCAAATATGACACCTAGATCCTTTATCTCAGACTCCTTTCGTAATACAACATCATTATGGCTATAACTAAACCCAATATCGTTTCGACCCCTGTAAAATGTTACCGCGACACACTTATCAGTGTTTAAATGAAGATTATTTCTAAGGCACCAAATTGACAGTCTATCTAGGTCTTCTTGAATCATGGCGCAATCCGCAATATTATTTATTATTCTAAAAAATTTCAAATCGTCTGCATATAATAAATACTTACAATTCTCAAATATGTTACAAATATCATTAATAAATACTAGAAATAAAACAGGACCGCAGTGTGAGCCTTGAGGGACCCCCGAGGTAACATTAAAGCTATTTGATGAAATTCCATTAATTTTTACAGATTGTGTTCGGCCCTTAAGGAAAGATTCTAACCAGCATACAATATTTGTGTTGAATCCGAGACTTTTAAGTTTGAGCAGCAATAAATCAACATTCACTCTGTCGAATGCCTTGGAGAAATCCGTGTATACGACATCGACTTGTTTGTTATTTGCCAAGGCATCAGACAGAAATTGTTTGTAAACAAGTAAATTAGTCAAAGTTGACTTTCCAGGCATAAAACCATGTTGATCGCACGAAATTATTTGCCGAGCCATCCACGTTAATTGCTCGGCTACAATCATGTCAAATAATTTTGGTATAACGGATTGAATTGCTACTCCGCGATAATTTTCGACCATGTCTCGCCTACCCGATTTAAATATTGGCGCAATAAAACTGTGTTTCCACAAAGACGGAAATTTACGGGAGCTGATCGAAGTTTGAAAAAGTCTATGTATTGGTGTCACTAGTGAAAAAATACCATGCTTTAATATGCAGCTAGGAATTCCATCAGGGCCAGAAGTGTAGCTGTTATCCAGAGCCATTACATGATTGAATACCTCTTCACGGCTTATGTAGAGTTGATTATCTGGAACTTGACTGTCAACCAATGGCGCCTCATACGGTCCTTCCAGAAGCTCATCAGAATAACATGACTTAAAGTGTTGTGCAAACGACTCAATTATATCTTCGGCTGTTGAAACAGCACCACCTTGGAAGGTCATATCAGAGGGAACACCATTTTCATTCTTCAAATCCTTTATGTACTTCCAGAAGAAATTGGCATCATCTTCAATGCCCATTTCTACGCGACGGATGTAGTTTCCATATAAAGACTTAGCTAAATGTTTACATTGACCACGTAATTGACTAAAGATCTAAATTAAATTTAGATTAACTATCTTAATAATTATACCAATAATTAAATAATTTATTGGTAATTAATAGAAAAGTAATTTTTTATTCCTGTAACCACCATTTATAAATTATTATATTCGTAACTTGAGTGAAATTTGTAACACTTTCTCAAATAAAAATGCCTGAATTTATTAAAACATTCATTAGAAGGTTAATTTTGTTTCACTATTTTTACATTTCTCCGACTAAATAGCGAAACAAAAACTAAGTGTTTAATTAACGTTCTAATTAATATAAAAACGTTTCACCGCGGATTAAGTGAGAATTTAATTTATGGTATAGAACATTTATTATTTCTCATTAATTATATCCGATCAATTATTTTGTCTGCCTTTTCCAACCCTAATTTTGGATTTATCTGTTATCTGATAATATTTTCTTTAATATAGTTCTATGGTGGTTTACATACCCCTTATTATTAAATATAAATTGAATAAAGGTAGTTTTCAAGCAAGTTAAATGATAAAAAAATTCAAAATATTTCAAAATATTTTATTATTAAGTTAAATGATATTAAGCTTGGGTAAATTTTAGTTTTTAAACGATTAAGAAACGGACATTTCTATTCTAATGTAACAGGTTCTGCAATTTCAATTATATTTGTTCAAACCACTTTCTGCTTAAAACTCTCAGTTCTAATGTATTACTATTAAGAGTCATTAGAAGCATTCAATTGATTATTGAAATAACAGTGCCTACAATTATATTTACACTCTTGCCTAGCCTATTAATATCAGACATCTTTTTAACATTTAATATCAAATCTTCTTAAAATGAATAGCAATAACTTTTCTACTTAAAGTGCGTTATTGGGTTCCAGTACTGCACAATATGGGTTTTAAGGCACAAAAAGTAAATTCTAAGTAAAAACTTAGCAAAACTCTTGTAACTAATACGTGATACTTAACATGATATTCATGACACTGGTAAAAATGTTTCACCTTTTATAATGCACCTTTCTAACCAATAGATTTTAGTATAGTCTTATAGTATTTCTTTGTAGTTAACTTAAAAAGTTTAAAGTAATATACAATTAGAAATCATGTTCTTGTATACTACACAAGAAAACTGTGTCAATGTAGAAATTTCCAACACAAATAAAGCTGATATTTCGATATTTCTAATTTTAATTAATTGCAACTAACGATAGAAACAAAATAAAAACAACAAAGCGAAAATGTTTAGATCTAAATAAATAAAACAATTAACTTTGTTGATATCACTTTTATATTTACACTTTTAACAATATTTTCAACAACTTCAGCTTGTCTTTATAATATAATAATAAATAATATTTAAATTTCACTTGACAAAAAATTGTAGTATTAGAATACTTCGATAGAATCGAGTAAATCCATTTTAAGCCCCTTTTCGGCAAAATGGATTACCTCGAATACATCCTTTTCAAAAGAATGATTATTTTCTCGGATGTGGTTCGCGAATGTGGATTTATTATTTCCGTTTCTGTATGTACTAATATATTTTTTTAGACATCTTTTATATTTTAACTTGTAAATTCCTGATCTTGGCATTATTTCAACGGGTGTTTTGTTATTATAGATAATGTTATATATTTTATTTGACGATTTTAAAGAAACGTTAATATTGTATTTTTCTATAACTGATTTAAGTTAATGTGTAATATTGCCGAAAAATGTTAAGGTTCTAAAATTTGATGTTGGTTTATTACTGACAACATACAAGTATTTATGTAATAAATTTAACTCATTTTTTTTAATTAGTTTATGGAGTAACCATTATTAGTTGCAAGTGAAGAAAAGGAAGAGAACTTATAATGTATTTAAAGTTAATGCTTGTGGTGCTACACTCTTGATGGAAACAGATATTACTATTAGGTGGAGAGTAACACTTGTTTTGTTCCATATTGTTTTTATTTTCAGTTGCCTGACACGTGTTTCGGTCTTCGCAGACCATTATAAAAGCTAAAACTAATTACAAATGAAAAATGTATAACCATATATAGTGAAGCAGGTAATTAAAATGCTGTCGGTCTGGATTAGCTCCTGTTGGTTGTTAAGGACGTTAATCCCGTGTCAGGCAAATGAAAATAAAAACAATATGGAACAAAACAAGTGTTATTCTTCACCTAATAGTATAATTTATTTTTTTAAATAAATTAAAATAAATGAGTTTACATTTGCTGGTAAAACAAGAAACTCAAAACTTGATCAAAAGGTACACCTAAATTGTATGATTTCTTAACAATGGTAACAGGTAGAAGGTTTTATTGTTATTATATTACTCAAATATTTATAAGATAACTACCAAAATATGCCTATAAAGATTGTAGGCTAGAGGCCGACGCCCAATCTTCATTACGTTTACATTGATTGGTAACCGATGTACCCTAGCAAGAAGTTTTTATCCCTATTAAAGAAAACTATATAAGTATTTTGGCTTATTCAAACATTTAGAAGTTGATCACGAATACACGCTTATAAAGTTTGTCTTGATGTTTACATTTTTGGATTAACTATGGACACACAATTTTAAGAAAAAACAAGAAAGTTTTATTTCTTGAATCATTTTTACACTTATCTCTTGGTGAAACATTATGATAATGGGTATAGAATTAATCAACACTTTGTTTCACTGATTGTATATAATTAGTTAGACTAGTTTTGCTTGTCACAGCATTATCTAGAGTGATTATAAAAAAAAACCGGTAGGTTTTTATATTCAGGTAATAAGTACTTTAAGTATAGTATACTTATAGTTATAATTTTATTCACAGAAGGTTTATTATTTAATAAAAATTTACCTAGATTCTACTGCGTATTACAAATGAAACCCAAATCCCTTCTTTTAGCATTTTTGATAATTTTATTTGGCGTAACATAATTAATTTTGGTCCATTTTCTCTCACTATTTTCTTGAATATAAAAATTTGCATTAATTGTTTCTTCTGTTTCTTCTTTAAGAGGTTATCGATAAGTTCATCAGTGTAACCATTATTACGGGCAATTGCTTTAATTGTATTTAATTCATTAATAAATTCTTGAATGTAATATTTCATAAGCGGTGTATATGTACATTAAAAGTAAAATTTAAATTAATTTGGATGATTAGAAGAATTTGGAATTATAGTCTCAGTAAAAGTTTCTTTTCCGTAGATTTTAAATTCTAATTTACTGCTGTTAGTTTTTTTGATGGTCAAATCTAGAAAATTTAGGCTATTATTAATTTCTATTTCTGATGTGAATTGAATTTTACTATTGATGATTTGTGTCGATCCATGTGCAAAAATATCGCCTACATATCTACGCCAGAATAAAATACTGCGGAATTATTAAGTACTGAATTTTTAAAATTGGTCATAAATATTTCTGCCATAAGCGATGATAGGGGTTACTCCCTAGGTAAATCACCGGGTTGTGTATAAAATGTGTTATTAAATGTGAAATCATTTTGTTTAAACATACTGTAATATTAGTAATTCTTATTTTTCATCAATCGTGTTATTTGAATGATTTATTATATTTGTCATAATTTGTTTTAATTCTAACACTGTGATTGAGGTGAATAGGCTTTTTATGTCGATAGGTATTAAATTTGCATTGGTTAGGATTTTTAATGGTTTTAGCTGTTGGACAAGTTGAAAAGAATTTTTTTACGGCAAATGACACTAAAAAAAACTCTTTAAAGTTTATAAATATCGTAATACGTTTATTTGTACATTTATAATGTTTTTAGGCTGATGTGTAGTTGTAGGACCCAACGAGTTTAGTTGGAATTCCTTCTCTGTGTAATTTAGGTAAACCATACAGAATTGGGGCTTTTGAATTCATTATAATAAAATGTTTAAGATTTTTCTTTTCTATAAAATTCGGGCATAATTTAAGTTTATTTTTATTTATAATTGCAATTTATTAGTAGGATCGTTATTTAGTTTCTTAGAATTATCTCATACGAGTAGAAGTTTGGATTTTTGTGTAATTAAAATACTTATCATGTTACCTTTATCTGCTTTGGATAAGATATTAACGGAATTATACAGAAATAATAAATATAGTTAGATATAGCGACAACAAAATAAACGTATCCTAGAACTAGAATAATTACAAATAAATATAAATTATTTACACTAGATTAATTGTACGTAACCCCCTTTTGAAATTAATTAAATTAAAAGTAAATAAATCAAAATTCTGGTTCAGTTGTAGCTGGTTAGCCAACCGCGCCATTCTTGATACAGCATTAAAATAGCTATAGTATGAAAAGGTAACCGAAATAATACATGATTTCTTGCACGACTTTCCTCAGGTTGATGCCAAAATTTAAACAGAATTAACATAAATCTTGAAATATGTACGTAAAAAATTCTGTTGTACTTTTTCTATTAGTGATTTCAGATAATATTACGATGGACACCAAACGGACGATGCATATTCCAGTAATGAACAAACCAAAGAATAATACAGATATTTTAATGTGGAGATAGAAAATTGAGATCTAATCCTAACATTTTCAGAGTTAGATTAACAATATAACGTATGTGGACAGTAAATAACAGTTTGCTACTGAATATTACACTCAGATAATTTATTTCTGTAAAAAGTTCAAGCTTGTTGTTGTCAATATAATAATGAGATAAGTGCATGTTTTTACTACGAGAAAATGTGAAGGTTTCGCACTTTTTAATATGCAGAGTTAAATAATTTTCACCATCTAAAGATGTTGTTTAAATTTGATTGAAGGTTAACTGCATCCTCTTTTGATGGAATTGTGCTGCAAACTTTTAAATCGTCTGTATAAAGCAGAAAATTGCAATCGATTACAAATTGAATATCATTAATAAATAAATTGAATAACAATGGCCCCATATGTGAACCCTGAGGTACACCGGACAAGACTATAATAGCGAAGATAAAATCAATCCTGACAACCTGTTCTCTGTCTGAAAGAAAGCTTATTAACTAGCCTACAACACAATCATTAAAACCTATTAACTTTAATTTATGTGAGAGAACTTTATGAGAGACTCTGTCGAACGCCTTAGAGAAGTCGGTATAAACTACATCGACTTGTTGTCCATTCTCTAGGGCGTCCGACAGATAGGAGTGGTACATCAATAAATTGGATAGTGTTGACTTCTTACATTGAGCCATGTCGAGATTCTGTAATAATCTTAGATGTCATCCAATACAGCTGTTTAGTGACCATTTGGTCAAACATTTTTGGAATGACCGATTGAATGCAAATACCGCGGTAATTACTTTCATTACGCGTGTCACCCGCTTTAAAAATTGGCGTAAGGAAACTATTTTTCCATCTCTTGGGAAATGTCTCTTCAGTAATTAATCTTTGAAATAAAATGGAAAGTGGTGGTGTTATCGTACAAATTCTTTTAACATTACTGAAGGGATTCCGCCAGGACCACAGGAAAACAAAGTTTTCAAATTCATTATTGTTTCAAAAACAGAAGTTTTATTAATTGACAATTTAAAAGAATAAACTACGTTTAATTATGGATTGTTTTCACTAAGAAAGGAAACGCTACTATTGTTTACATAGACACTACCATATCCACAAATAATTGAACGTTGTCATCTAAGTTGTCACTTGATTTATCAAGATAATACATTAATGAGGGGTTATCCGAAGTTTTCCTGTTTTCGTTAACAAATGACCAGAATGAGTTACAATTCTTATTAATCAAACATTCTGTTTTATAGATGTAGTTATTATAAAGATTATTACTAAGTATTTTACATTGTTTACGTAAGAAAACTAAATAGTCCGAGTACCTATTTGATTTTTTTTTAATACAATGCACTCTCTTCTTGTCCATTGTTATGCAAATTAAGTCTTTTACATTTGGTGCCCTTGATAAAATATTATTCCAGTCGATGGCCGCAATAAAATTGTTTAATTCTAAATAATTACCGTTTGCAAAGTCATAATACACGACTTACAAGATCACCGTATAAAACCAGGCCCAGATCGTCGCTCTTTACCAGTCATCTGCCATCAGCAGCGGCGGTCAGCCTGGTCGGTTTCGCCGATTCAAACATCCTGCCCTACTTGTATATATTGTATATTTTCTGTTTCTTTTGTAATATATTCTCTTCTTCTCCGGCCCCATGTTTTAATTTACAAATCTTTGGCGTGGAAGCTCAAGCAAGTAGCACAGACAAGAAACTGTTTAATCGAAGCCTGCGGCTGTTAATCGATGGTGAGCCTCGCCAGGGACCCTTGTACTGTCTCCAGTGCGTGTTGATTCCAGAGAGTACCGCCGGTGCTACTTCCTTGCCAGTCCATCACCAGGACGTCTTTCGCGTCCACCGTTAACAACTAGATGGTACATTTGTGGGATTACTACAGTCTAGGGATATGCAATAACCAATGTGATGTACACTATTATTAGAAATAGTGTCATTGGCTAAATTAACTTTACAATTTTCCCTGGATCCAAAGACTAAGTCTAAGTACACGCCACGTTCATTGGGTAAACTGTTTAGTTGACTTAAATGAAGATAACTAAACGTATCAATAAGGGGTTTACTTTCGTCACTAGGTCGATTATGTACGCAAACATCTAGTTAATTGTTGATCTATGTATCTACAGGCAGATTAAAATCGCCACAAATTAAAAATGCACTGTTGTCCACACTTGTAACAATTTCTTCCATTGCAGAACAATGGGCCTCGTATTTTTCAAGGGATGAGTTTGGTGAGCCAAGTACATAATATTTATCAGAATACTTAAATTTAACAAAGACTTGTTTGATAGAATTTATAGATGTCTGGATTTTAACTGCGTTCAGACATTTTTTAGTGAGTATCATGACACCGCCTCTTATATTTAGTTTTTATCCCGCCAGTATTATGGAAATAAATATTTATATTTTTAGTATTTAGTTTTTTGAGACTACGTTTGATTTTACAACTTTATGTGAACCATTCATATAACGTATTATTATGAATTGTTCACCGGAGTTTATACGTCTACTTAATTCTTCCCTTACGTTACGTAATTGTTCCAATTGAAGAGGCGTTTGGTCAGCAGCGAAATAAACTCCCTGTTTGCTTATATTTGCTTTTTGTTTTAGAATATCAATTACGATTTTAGAATTTTCGAAAATAACTTTAACTGGCCTTGGTTTGTTTGAACTCTTTCCAATTCTAAACAACTTTATAGGAGCAGACGTGATTTTAATTCCTTTAATAAGATCTACTACTACTCTGATATGCCAATATCATCCTTTAGTTGCTCAGTTGTTTGTTTTTTATTCAATTCCGGTAAATTAAATATAAAATTATTACTTCGACGACGGCGGTCCTCAAATTCAGTATAACATTTGTTTGTTTGTGATTTTATTTCGGATGACTTTTATGACTTTAATTTTAGAATTTCTTTTTTTATGTATTTTACTTTCTAAACTAGTTTTATGATTTATAATTAATTTAGCAACTCTTAATTTCTTATATTCAGATTTTAATTTATTCCAAATTATTTCTGCGTCTGAAGTGTTTCTATTACTTTGGGATGTCGGGTTATAGTTTAGACCATTTTCTAACAGTATAGTTTTGAACTTGTCAAATTGTATATTGGTAGGATTTACAGCTCTAGGATAAAATTTGATACCACTGTACATACCGGGTGAGGTTGAGTTTTATTGTTATTAAAATATATTTTGGGTTACTAAAAAATTTATAAGTTGACCACGAATACACACTTTTGAAGTTTATGGGTAATAGCCAAATAGCTACATTTACTGTTATAGTTATAGACTTAAGAATAATATTATTTTTATTGACAAAGAGTAGAATTTAAAATTTATTATTATTTATTACTAAACAATGACTATCACAAAGTTAGCATAAATTATTTATACCAGACCTACTATCAATCAAGGACTGTCTTTGAACAATAAATTACACACAAGTATATCAATGTTTTTAAGAAATTTTAGTGTTATTAATTAAACAAATTATTTTTTTAAACCTAAAAAAGTGGATATTGCTGCAATAACTTTAATACAATTATTAAACAATGATTGTAATTAATTCAAATGATAATGGATACTAAATATGTACATTATTTATCGTTTATGTTTTTATTATTTTATTTATATCATTTTAATAAAACTGTTGCATTTAAATTTTAAAAATATAATAACGAAAGGGTCATTTAGTGAACAATATTATTGTAAATAAATAATAACTTATAAAATAAATCCGATTTAATAAATAAATAAATCTATTTAAATTAAAAATCAAGCTTTCGACCCACATACAATGAAACTAAAAGCACATCAATACCTTCAGCACATCATAAAACTTTCATACGACACTAAAGCGGATTTAATAAAAATCCACATCAATCAGTAAAGTGCTTCCATTACGAATACAAACAATACACATCCTACAATCGACAACAATGGGCATGAATTCGAGCATTCATATTTCATGATGTGGCCGTACAACTTATTCGTTTGTTGTGACTGGTAATACGTAAAAATCCTCGTAACGAAAAAAGACAAAATACCACATTCATAAATATTGATCGGAACCGAAGTGAAAAGACGACAATTTTATCGATTAAACTATAAATGATTATCCGATGAATTATTGAGCGTCGTAAACGGCGACGCGGAGGAGTTAAAGGGCGCATAAAACAATAATTTGGTGGCATTAATTTGAAAGTGGAAGAGTGCAATTATATTGTCAGAAAATAGTGCACTTCGCTTAATTTTTAAACTAATTGCTAAGAACTAGAGTGTATTGGCTTTTACATGTAGTACCCGGAGCCATCAAGGATCACGCAAAGGTATCGCTATCATTTAATATTGATTGTCATGTGAAATATAATTATCGATCGGCGGTAAAAAAGAAATGTAATAACATCATTTCGTCGTTATGAAGGTAATCAGAAGAAAATTGTTACGACTATATTTATACAGCTAATATTACGAATTTAAATAGTACAGTTTTGATGGCACATCATTTATTAGTATGAAATTGATGGATATAATTGACAGCCATATTAATATGCAAATAAATCAATGGTGGATTAATTTTATATATCTTAATAATTAAAATCGTGTACATATCACGTATCATCATCACCAACCTAAGACATTTAATCACGTCCAAATTGATTTTAAGACCTTATCGCGTGAAATTCAAGTGGATTTTAAGTGGATAGGATATAGGGGCGTTATACACTCTATATAATCCCCGTATCTCTTTCCACCCCTTGCAGAATACACGTGAGTGGCTGAAGGATCACGTGAAGAGTTTGCTTATCAAGTTGGAATATTGTCCCGACAGACAACGCTACCGGGACACTAGAGAACTCCTTTACAACCAGTCACACAATGGAGTCGCCCAATTTAGAATTCACCGCCAAATCACATGCACAGCTTAATTCTATTTGGCCGCCGCTAAAAGCATAATTTGAATTCGAGTGGCGAATGCGGCGTACGTTAATTAGCATCAGTAAAAATAAACTTTTGGAAGTTCAATTGATTTCTGGGTGGTTTATTACATAAAATGCGGGGAATTTATGTCACATTTTCTGTTTTCTTTTTCCAAATATATTAAAATTGGTTATTTAGCAGGTTTATTATAATCAATAAAATACAAATTATTCATCGTATTGCTCAAAGCGAATAAAGCTTGAAAAGTTTGAAAGCTTGTAGAAAGACATAATAAATAAAAAATTGTATAAATCCACATACACACACATACACAAATAAATTTACTAACAAAACAAATATTATACAGGGTCTATTGTAAAAGTAATGAGCATGCTTTTATTAAGACGGGACTATCCATCACAGTGGAGTAGATTGGGTAGGGAAAAGTGGTGAAGGGTCTGCCCTTCCAATGCAGCTCGCTTGAAGAGCGATACGCAATTAAGTTTAGTGTACAAACGAAACATTCCAAATGCTTCAAAAGTATGTCAAGGTCACAGTCCTGGAGATGGTACAACACGTTTAACGTGAGCCGGTAGAAGATCACCGTTCTGAACGCCCAACAACTGCCAGAAGCGACAAAAACGTTTTGCGTTTCGGCCTTCGATTGAGCATCCAGAAAATCGCTGACACCCTGAAAATTTCTACATTCGCGCTAATCAGAGAGTAAGTGAGGATCTAGAAATCCGCAAAGAACGAGTTTCGTGCAGTCAAGAATTGTTGAGTTTGATTCAAAATAAGACTTAGGAGATTCTGTCTTATTTTGAATTAAGCCCAATAATTCTATTGAAACTGAAAATAAACCCTGGATGTTCGTGTACGATCCAGAATCGAAAACGAAGAGCAGAAGCAAAGGCGAAATTCACAATAATAAATTATGTTCTTCCACTGAAATCCTTCTTGCACCATGATGTTGAAAAAGCAGCAATCCTCATCTACATCCGAAAAATGTTATGCTTTAATATCGTTCTTAGGTACAACTTTTTGGCAGTTAAAGCTGCCTTACTAGAAATTTCTTTGAACATATCTACCGAAACGGATAATGTCCCATGTATTCTAATTAAACAAGTGGCTTCTATTATTTTGAAACCACTATATTTCAGTGCATAAGAAAGGTTCCAAAATACTATAATATAGAAGTAAATGCTCCTAAACTTCAAAAATCTTATCTTTCTGACAGAAAACAGAGGACTTATGTAACATACCTGGAAAATAAAACTGTATTCAAAATAATTTCTATTGATGTGACTCCAAAAAGAGATATACCGCAGAGCTAAGTACTTGAAGGGTTCTTATGACCTTCAAGAACATCTTGAGTCGGTAAATATATTTGTATTTCATCTTGCCGATGACATATTATTGATTAGTACTACAACATGTTTTGTGTACACTCCTATTAGTGCACCTGCTAATATATCAAAATGGTGTGTAAATATACCCTTAATATAAACTTCAAAAAGAAGAGAATTCTATCATTAATATCCAGTCTAAGAATTGCCAAAATCAAAAGTCCATTCCGAAAAACGAAAAGCAATAATTTCTAGACAACTGGATTTGCAGATTTGCATGATATACAAATATATAATCTTGTTATAACACTTAATAAAATAGGATATTGTATTAGAAACCTCTCTCAAAAAGTCAATATTGGGCATCTAAAATTTTATGTTGTAGTTTATAAAACATAAAGAAACTTTTGTTAAAAATAATAATGTTTAAATTAAACATGATACCATAGGATTATGTCATAAAATAACCTCACGCGAATTGATTCTATAGTATCATTTATGAATTAAATGCAATTGATAGGCTCAGTACTGGTTTTGACTTTAAGCCGTATTTTAAATTTAGCGACGAAGAAGTTTATTTCGGGATAGAGTAGGAAAATTAAGGTGAGCTTCTGAACTTCTAAGCAACCTATGAGGTGGAGCTTGCGTATTTAAGGAATCCTAAATGTTTTACCCCAGCGGGGGTGTGCTGGGAAGGACTTAGGTGATGGATCTAACTAACCAGCATGCAACATAGTGCAGAGGGGGTTCTTAGCCATAGTGAAGGCGACCCTTTTAGGGAAGGATAAACGAAAAAACACAAAATTTCTTTATTATGGACATCAACAGAAATAAAAAGTTTACGAAGAAAGAGCTCGGGACCTCAGTTCCAATCGGAGACGAAAAACCACAAAACTACTTTATTATATACAGCACCAGAAATAAAAAGTTTACGGAGCAGGGTCTCAGGACTTCAGTTCCAATCGGAGACAGCCATCCATGTGTGAGCTCCCACAAACCGTTAATCACCGACTGCCCAAAAATAACAACCCAAGTGGGCTGGCCCTCGGGTGGCCCACCAGAAACCACTACCGCAAGTACACCATACCAGTCCCCTCTACCCAAAAATAACAACCCAGGTGGCCTCGCCTTCGGGTGGACTACCACAAACAACAACCGGAAGTGCATCGAACCAGTCCCGTCTTCTCAGGGGCGGCTAACAGGCTGCTCCTGTTAAGGACACTGGGGTGGAGCCACACGTGAGAGTAAGGACATTTCTCTGCGAGATGCAAAAGCAAAAGAAGAAGAAGAGGTTGGCAGAACCACCTCCACTCAGGAAGAGGCCACCAGGAGCTCCAAGGCTATTCTCAAACCTCGAACAAGCGCTCTTTCGATAAGCAAATGGGCCTTGCCAAGGAAAACCAAGCAGACTATCCAGACTATATTAGCATAAAGCCTAAAATCTACACGTAGGCTATCAAACGACATCTATAGATGGCAATCGTTGGCAGAAGCAACCTCTTGGGTAAACTAACGAAAAAACAGGAGAAGCCAATTCACAACTCTCTCATGAGGAGGATCCTTTGACCAGCACGGTCACGCCACTTTTCTTAAGATGGTCAGGGGAGATTCCGCGTATTACCTGCGCGGAAAACGATTTCTTAAAATAGTTCGAGGAAACGATCAACGAAATGGGACCTCTCTCGGAGGGAGGCGAACTGGCAGTGCTGTAGGTTGACAACCGGCCCAGGGTAGTGAAGGCTTCAACCTGGTTGCCCAATGCACAGGATAAGTATATAGCCTTGACCTGTCTAGGCGTCCAGAACAGAAAGGTTTACGCAGCCAAGCGGTGTGTGTTCCACCACGAAACGAAGAAGGACGGCACCATAATTGTTTTGGGATACTACAAGGCAAATGCCCCATGGTATAGCCTAGGGAAAGTGACCCTTCACTTGAAGCAGCCAGAAGAGAAAAATATCACCCCGAAGACTATTGAGTACCCTCCCATAGAGACCACAGCAGTCACCCGGAGTGGCTCCCAAGATAGTAAGCTAGACTTAATAATATGATCTAACGTCAATGACCACAAACCTCAGAGGAGAATATCTTCTGCAGTCTCTCAACAACAACCCTAAAGATAGTGAATAGAGGCCGTGGACCTACATTCGCAACCTCCACTAGACAAGAGGTTATACACATTACAAACGCAAATGCAAATACAGCAAAGCAGATAACGAACCAGCGCGTCCTCCAGGTCATAACTTTCTCGGATCACAGATGGATCTGCTTTAATATATGAGTTACAACTATGTAACGAATCCTGACTAGAAACCCAAGAAAAACGGATAGGGAACTGTTTAACAGCTGCCTATCCAAACACCTGAAAGAAGATATCTACAGGCAGAACTCTGCACATAGGGAGGCGGTCAAAATGCTGTCTATCAAATTACCTCCGCCAGGGAGGTTGGCACATCTGCCAAACCTTCCTGATAGTGCACCGAGCTTAACGGAAAAAGGTAAAATTCTCTGAAGCTGAAAGATGTTTCAAAATCACCATCAGAAGGAATCAAAGAGCCTCATGGCTCAACTTTAATAAGAGGGGCATAAATTTCGTATCGGAAACAGCCCGCACTAAGAAATACTATCTCTGAGAATCTCTAGGCCTGCTGCTGGAGTCACATTGATTCCAAAACAAACCATCAAAATGACCCAGAATACTTCCCTACAACGAAAGACTGGAACGTAAGTATGGATGGCAAAATAGAATGGGAAATAAAATCATTCTCCCTTCAAAAAAATCCATTCTAATTTTCACCGGCAAATCAAGCATAGCTGCGATATAAAGACTATAGAGACAAAGGTGGTGAGTATTATAATCGTGGAGTGCAGGCAATCTCTAAAAAAACTTGACGCAACCAACAGGATTACAATATTCCGGATTAAGGGCCGACTGAGCTGACAAGCTGGTCAGAAGGGTTGAAGAGAGAGTAGGCGCTAAGCCACTGGCGCCGTTTACGATCTCCCAAATACTGAAATGAAACTCCCTTGAGGAACACAAAAAGGAATGACTACAAAGTGGCAAGTGTTCACACACTATCACCGAAGCTGAGCAGCAAATATATTGAACTACCAAGAAACAGTTAGCAGTTGCTAATCGGTACTTTTACTGAGGACGGCAAACCAAACAAGAACTTACACAATATAGGGATGGCAAACGAAAGATTAGTCAAAGCTGCGCAACACTTCACAAGATGATTAGATTGGTTTAACGGCTCAAAAGGTACTGAGTCTATTTGGTAGCTCTTCAGAAACCACCATCATGACCAGAAAAAATTTCAAATACTATTAGTAACTTTATTATAAGCTGTAGTCTAAGAAGTTTAGATAAAAAAGTGTAACTCACTGGCTAAATCTTGGTGGCATGTCGTCTATAAGAACATCCTAAGATTAATAGTAAAATACTTTGGTGTATAATTGTCCTTCCTTAAAGAGTCATTTTGTGTACCACCTTTTCTTATAAATCTTCTTAATTCATATAATTTAATGACATCGTTACAACAAGATTGATTTCAAATTGATTAAGAACTGTTTGGGTTACTGTAGTCTAGTAAACAAAAACTATGTAATCTACACACAACACGTTATTATCCTGAAGGCAATATTTTGAAATATATACCCTATTAACAATAGGATATTTGTGGAGTCAAAGGCTTTTGAGAAATTAGGAATAGATTTTAAGTTCTAGAGAAGTGTCAAGCATATTGCCCAACTTACCATTTCTCCTACTGTTATTTAATTATTTAGTTCTTATTTGTGATTAAGCACCGTATTTTCGTACTATAAAGAACGCAAAATTATTAAGCCTTGCCTCGTCTGAATCAGTAAGTTCTTTCTTCCAACTAGTATTAATATTGAAATTTGGACGAGGAACAATATAGAAAGAGGACGGACGAAAGATTTAAAAAACAGGAAAACCAGAAGAACGAATGGACCGTGAAAGAAAGATGGAACACATTTAAAGTCATAATAAAAAGCACAGCAAAAGAAATTAAATGAAATGAAATAAAAAACTATGAATAAGGAAGGTGGAACGAAGACGTGAAAATAGAAATACATAAGAAAACAGTAGGATGGAAAAAATACATCCAAGCAGGAAAAGAAGATATAAAGAAGAGTACAATAGACAAAGCGGACTACTAAAATATAAAGTAAGAAATTGAAAGATAGAAATATGTAAAGAGCTTGAAGAGGAATTGCAGAAAATCTGTGTAATTAATAACAGAGTATTCTGGAGCAAAATAAGAAATATATGGGGAGGAAGGAGAGAAGAAATTATAGCAATTAGAGATAATATAGGTCAAATCCAAACGAAACCGGAACAAATAGCCAAAGTATGGAAAGAGTATTACCAGCAAAAATTCAGCACAGGAACAATGGATAATAATAATAAAACATACCCAGAAAAGGAATACATACATAATAAAACACAAAAATAGAGAAGTATTGGTAGTAAACATTAAAACTGGTAAGGATGGCAGAAAGATTACTTGAACTCGAAAATTGTAAAAGTGCATAAGAGAAGAATGTATAAACTGGTTATGAATAATTTTGAGAGAGATATGAGAAAGGTAGGAGGTCTTAAAAAGATTGGCAAAATGATTTAATTGTGCCAATATACAGAAAAGGAGAGAAAGTAAACTGTAAAAATTACAGAGCGACATAGTATGATGATAATAATCAATGTGCTTCAAAATATACACTAAAATAATTGAGATAAAACTACGACTAGTTCAAGAAAAGGAACTAGGAAAAGATCAATCAGCTTACAGACGTCAGAAGACAAATCAATGATAATATATAATTAGGAATATAATAGAAAGAAGCATTGACAGTGATGAGAAACTTTATTATTAGCATTTACTGACTTAAAGGCTGTACCTGCTCAATTGAAAGAGAAATAATATGAAAATGCTCGAAGAAGAAGAAGTAATAAAAATAGTAGGAAGTGTCTATAAGACAGCAAATGGAAGAGTACAAATAGCAGGGGAAAAATTAAAATAGAACAAAGGTATCAAACAAGGAGACAGTCTTCACCCGCTGCTATTCATAATACTTAAGAATGAAGTAATTAGGAACACAAGACCAACCACAAATAGTAATAAAATACCACAGAATACATACAGCAAAAATTGAATCACTAAAGTATAAGGACGATATACAAATATTGTTAGCAGATTGACAGAGTAAAATGCAAACTAGAAATCAACACAGAAAAAAGTAAAATTATGCATATAAAGAATAGAAGGCAATCACATCATTATAAAATTCTAGGAAAAAGAAAGTATTTCAACATATGAATATCTGAGAACCATTATAACAAATAATGGAAAAAATTATCTAGACGTGGCAAATAGTGCAAAAAATCAACAAACTATTCTACGCACTACCTTCAGTATTAGGAAAGAAATAAATTAGTCAACAAATGAAAGTAAGAATATATAATACAAGAGCAGTACCCACAATACAGTACCCAAGTAAAAACTGAATAATTCAGAAGAATCATGACAGCAAAATAAATGCCACCTCTATTGCATTTATTTTGCTGTCATGATTCTTCTCAACTATTCAGTTTTTACTTGGGTACTGGGACACTTACAAAAGATAGCAAGAAGTACGAAATAGGATAGACTTACCAATAATGGAGGAATCAGACAATCAATTAAGCAGGAACCGATAAGAAAAATAATAAACATGAAATTAAACTAGTATGGGCATATGACGAGAATGTAAACGATGAGGTTAATAAAAATAATATTCGGAGCAAAGAGTAAATATAAAGAAAGGAAAATGAGCAAACTAAAATTGGGTACAGCAAATAGTAGAGACAGAGAAGCAAGAGGAAAAACGATGGAGAAGATAAAAATAATGACTAGATAAGAAAAGAATTAAAAAAAATTAGTAAATAAAAACACATAGAATTCAAATCCAACTCCTGAAATGACAAATGGAAGGGAAAAAAAGAAGAAGAAGTAAGGAAAGTTAGCAATCACTTCTAAAGCTTTCTGGATGTAAATTATAACAGCCCTATTGATCAATATATTATTTCATTTATGTTGTCTCTTGCCGACGTTATTGTTAAGGTTATAAGTACATATACAATATAAATTTTTATGACATTCTACATTGGCATTAGTTTGCTTTATATCCGCTTCGCAACGCAATAACTGTACGCGACAGATTTATACGGTCCGATTAGATGTCATAATAAGAAATGTATTATGTGCCGTGGAATCGCACAATTGGATTATTATTATAATTGTGGAACCAAGCGCAGACAATTTACTGAGCAGAGGGCGAGGATTAAAGCTGCTGGAGGCCATAGAGATCAAGGCGGCAATTAACAAGGGCGAACATCTGATAAATAATCAACGAGACGCTTCCTACCTTAATATTTTACATAGGACACATTCTGGATTAATACAGTTTTGTTTGGCTTCATATTTATTTATTCAGTTTCATTAAAATTGTACATGTCTGATTTTAAGGGACGCTTCCAAATTACTACTTAATAATAAGTTAACGCTAACGTAGCATCGTTATCCCTGTTGATCACAAATCCCTATGGTAGTCTGTGCCTGTGGTTTGCATATATATATTATGGATTTTAATTTATTTATACGACTTGTATAAAGTACAATTTTTAAAGAATAGCTGAAAATAATTATATTATATGTGCTTACTGAGAATTATAAGTGGTTGAAGGCAATTAAGTGTCTGGTTATGTAAATTACTATTAATCGCCAATGCCACTTATTAGCCTACTCCATGCAAAAGCGTTCTTTAAATGCGTATAATATGTTAAGTTCAAAGCTACAGGAGAATAGAAGGACTGTCACGGACTAATCTTTAAGACGGAAATGATTCAATGGATTTTCCTAAAGATTTCTGCTCCTGCAAGTAGCTACTGAGTAAGTAAGATATTGTGTAAGCTAAATGGGAGATATTTTGAGAAAAAGTCCAACCATAAGTGTCTACCTTTTAAAGAGGCTTAGAGGTTTGCGAGTTTTGAGCAGATTAATATCCTCAATAAGCTTACTGAGAATTAATATATAAATAGTCTACTTTCGATCATTGTTCCAAAATTAAAATCTAGCGGCAGTTTTCAGTTCAAAGGTGAAATCATAATTTTTACTTAGATTTTATTTGTCGCAATTATAAGCCATCGAAAATTTAGTCTTATTATTGGCTGTGTGATGTAGACTTGATCATTATTAGCAAGGTTTGCTTTAGAATACAAGGACCATAAAAATTAGTTTATAATAAAACGAAAAGAAGTTGTAGTTCCCTATATTTATGTGCTCTGGGTTTATTTTTTCTTTGGCTTTTAGTATTTGTATTTTTATGAGTGTGTCTGCTTTACTATATATGTTTTTCATATTTCTAGTGCTGTTAGCTGCACGTGTCTGTAGTACATTTGCATTAATATCTTCGTACTAATCTTTAAGTTACTTTGTCATTCTTTAAGTTGTTAGATTATATGAGTATTGGCGGTTTTCTTAATAAAAAGATTTTACTCTGTCATTATACTTTATTTTATTAGAATTTTGAATAGCCCGTCATTTAAGTTTGTTTTAATCTCTCCGAATTCCTTTAACTCAGGTGTATAATCGTTAAGGTATTCAGTTATTCCAATCACCTCTTCTAGATCTAATTCCCGTCTAGATACATTTTAAAATTTTCTGCTTTTCCTTTTTGTTTTGTAGTTTTTTTAATTAAATCCGCCAATATTTTGCTGCACCGATGCTTCAAATATAAAACTCGTGAGGGTGAAAGTAGTCGCAATCTCGTTAGGATATAGACCTGCTGTAGAACATACACACGAAGAACAGAAGAGCAATTCGCAAGCCACACACAAAGTTCAATACGGTCGATCGGTGCTTCCACGTAAGAGGAAATTGTATTTGGAATTGATACACATCATATTTAGAGAAGTCTTTTATTTTGCAAAACTTGAGGAAGAGATATACTAGACTTGTATGGAAACCTGGCCATAGATTGTTGTGGTTTAGTTTGATGGTTGATTGAAAATTTTTTGTTTTCGTGGAAGTGGCAAATTCTTACTGACTAAAACTTCACTTACCAGCTTTACAAATTATTTTTTATAACTTTAATAAATCTCGTAGTGATTCTTTAATTGACTTTGGAATGACAGAGTAAATTTACTATTAGTGATTTTTAAATCGTGATAGAAGTTAAAATTTTATTGTATCTTCCAAAAATTTTGAAAAAAGTGAATTGTTCGGTGTGGCCGATAATAGGTCCTTGATGAAGGGCTTAATTCCGTCTACCCTTTGCAATAAGGAAAGGAATTCAGGGTTCGCGAGTATTTCGAGAGTGCTCATAAAATTAGCATTATTCCCGCTAGATGGTGCACATGGGAGCAGTGGAGGTATTACTGCATCTACCCTTTTGCGATCGATTTATTTTTGGGAATATTTGGCATCCTTTGCAGTTGCCTGTGTGGTGGCAATTGCAGTTACAGCACTTGGGATCACCGTCGGTTTCTAGATTGGGTTTACAATCCGACGTTAGATGGCCTCCTGTACATTTTACGCAGCGAAGGGCCAGATTGCATCGTTCAGCACCGTGGCCAAAGCCTTGGCAACAATTACATTGAAAATGACTTGGGTGACGGTGTGGTAGCTCAACCGCCATGCCGTTTAGGAGGTATAGCTTGGTTAGATTGAGAATTTCTTTCACCTTTTTTGTTATTTTTTAGGTTGATAACAACCACATTATATTTGTGGGTCTTCTTGTCCATAAGGCGTACAAAAATGAATGGGAAGCCTTTTTCGATTAAGTCAACGATAATCTCTTGATTGATTGATGTCCCTAACGACCAACATTTATTCTTTTTTCTCAATGAGGCAATGGGCACATCATATAGTTACCTTATAATCTTTTGTTGACTGCAGCTGGATTTGTATGTTATTGCCTAGTGTTTTAGGCTTTAGAATAATAACCTTTTTGTTGACTAGTTCTTTTGACAAGGTTTTCAGGATTTTTAATTGTAAGTCTGTGAATGAAATATTCCATTTTATCGACATTGTCGATATTTATAATTTTTCTGGGCTTGACCCTAGTTGTCTTATATAAGGTCGGGTCGGGCCGAGGCGAGTTTTTTTGTGTTTTTTTTGCCACTTTGCTTGGCTGACTTTTTTTTAGATTTATTATTATTTTCAGCTTTAGGCAGTAGATTTGTTTTCTGTCTGGGTTCTGTCATGATCGGAAGAGGTTGAGAGAGGGTGGTTGTTAACAGAAAGGGGGATGGAACGTGGTGGGGGAAGTTTACGGTAGTAGTGCGGGTGGTGGAAGATAATATATTGAGATTTAGAGGGATTAACGATGAGATGCCAGGTATGGGCTCAGTCCGTGAAGCTGTTAACGTCCCGCTGCAGTTTTGTGACGGCTGCATGGGGAGATTTGTGGGATGTCCAAAGGGCAGTATCGTCGGCGTAGGTTTGGATAGTGGAAAACGTGGGGGAAGGGACGTCGTAGGTGAAGATTGTGTACAGAAAGGGAGAGAGGACAGAACCTTGCGGAACACCGCAGGAGATAGTGAAGGGGGTTGATGAAGCAGAGCAGTAGAAGACTGAGTGAAAACGGTTTTGTAGAAAGGATTTGATAATTCGGATGAGGTGGAGGGGGGTGTTGAGTCGGTGGAGTTTGAGGATGAGGCCTTCGTGCCACACAGTATCGAAGGCTTTTTGGATGTCGAAAAGAACAGTAGCAGTGTAGTGCCCACAGTTAGCTGAGTTTGTGGCGGAGGAGGTGAGGGCATAGATGGCGTCGTGGACAGAGCGTCCATGTCGAAAACCATTTTGGTGGACAGGGATGTGTGTTTCCAGGGAGTCAAGTAGTTCAGAGAGGATAAGTCGCTCAAGGAGTTTACTCATGGTATTGAGTAGGGAGATTGGGCGATAGGAAGATGGGTCGGAGATGACGTTGGATTTCTTGAGGAGCATTATGACTTTGGCGGATTTCCAAGGGCATGGGAAGTAGCGAGCGGCGATGCAGGAGCGGAAAATAAGACAGAGGTAGGAAATAATGTTGGGTGGAAGCTGTTTAAGGATGCAGTAGGGGATGCCGTCAGGGCCAGGGGAGGAATTTTTTGAGAGTTTAAGTAAGTTAGAGATGCGTTCTGGGGTTATGTCAGTGTCGAGGGGTAATAGGTTGAATGTGTCAAGGGGAAGGACGTTAGGGTGTTTAAAGAGTGAATTGGTCTCCAGGTCAATGTGGGGTTTGCCAGAAAGATAGGTAGAATGTGCCTTGAGGAGGTGGGAAGCGAAACAGTTGGCAATGTCGGAAGGGTCAGTCATGGGGGTGCCGGAGAGGGATATTAGGGGAGGATGGCGAATAGATGTGGGGCGGGAAGAGAGGTTGCGGAAGGTTTTCCAAAAAAGAGCAGAGGATTTAGGGTCAAGTTTGTTAATGGTATCGAGCCATTTCTGTTTTTTGAAGTTTTGTATACGGGTTTTGATGAGGGAGTTAAGACGAGAAAAGAGGGAGGTGGTCAGAGTTTATAGGGGTGCCTATTGAACATGGGGAAAAGTGGCACACAATGTCGTCAGTGACGAGAATGTGGTCAGGGATGGAGTGGCCATGGGAGTTAATGAAGGTGGGGAGGTTGTTTGGAAGGCGAGTAAAAGGGGAGATAAGGACAAGGTTCTCCAGTTCGCGGCCAAAGGGGTTGGTTTCGGTGTCTCCAAAAGAGGAGGACCTGGCATTAAAGTCGCCTAGGATAATTGTGCGGGGTTGGGAAGAGAGAAAATTAAGAAGTTTGGCAGGGAAGGCGGAGTGAGTACGAATGTATATAGAATGAACTGAAATGTCAGGGAGTTTGGGGAAAGAAATAAGGGCAGAGGTTAGACAGGTGCCTGGGTCGTCAGTGGGGAAATTGAGTGGTCGATAAGGGATTGATTTATGCATGATGATCGCACAGCCGCTGTGAGGTCCACGGTCCGAACGTATGATGTTAAAGTCGGGGATAGAAAAGCGAGTGGAGGTGGAGAGAAAAGTTTCCTGGAGGCAGAGGATGGGACGATTTAGATCGAAAAGAAGAGAGATTATTTGGGGTGATTTGTGCCTAGCCCCATGAATATTGAGGGAGGCGAAATTTAAGTGCTCGTGGGGGTTGAATTTTCATCGAGGAGCGTGGGGTTGAGGGGGAGGGTGTAAAGGAGGATAGAGGAGGAGTTAACAAAGATGACTTTGACACCAAGGATTTCTGCAGCGGCGGCAGAAACAGCTTCCTGGATTTCTAATGATTGAGTGGGCCGGAGTTTTGATAGAGTAGCTGCGATGAGGTGAATGATTTTTTCTTCTGTAGTTTTCTCCGAAGTATTTTGGGACGTCACGGATGACGCACGAGAAAGATTGCTGTCTGCGGGAGGAAGGGAGAGAGGTGGGCGGTTTTTTGGGAACATGGTCACGCCTATTAGGGGCGACGGAGGCATGTCCTCCGATTTGGAGCTGGTGGGTGCATTATTTATGCATCCGTCCGTCTTGTTGTTTACAAAAGATCTGTCCTTGAATTTTCATTCGCCCTCCTCCGTCCCCTCTCAGCTCAAATCGCTTTTCTCCATTAAACGCCGTCTCCTCAGGAAATACTACTGTAATCTCTTACCAGGCACCCATAACAAAACAGTGCAGACAGAGTCACAAAACTGAGAAGTAAGTTTGCAACCCGGTCTTCCTTCTCCAATCCTACAAACAAACCACTTCTTGGCATCATACCCTACCCCCACACTTGCCCTCGAATAATCTCTACATCGCAATTTCCACCGTCGAGGATATTATGAAAACGATATCACCCCCACCAATAACTTGTGCTCCGAAGCACGGAAACTACATCAGACTTTAAACTACGGTGTCATGGCAAATCGGAATGTTGTTTACATCAGGAATGTTTAATGACTTTGGTGGGCTCGGTGGGCCGGTACTGGACAAATAATAGGGCTTTATGGGGCATCCTGCTTCTGACTCTGTGTTAGATTTTTTGATTTGTTTTTGATTTCACTAGTGCGAAATAATTTTTAGATTTATTTGTGAGCTCTGACTCTGCGTCAGACGAGTTTTAGGTTTTAGCGCTCCTTTTTTGTTTCTTAGATTTCACTACTGTGAAATTATCATCAGATTCTGGCTGAGGGGACTGTGGTAATTGATGACGACCTGCATTTCTTTTAAGGTTTTTCAGAGTTGTTTGTTCTCCTCGAGGTTATCAACCATATTGACGATCTCTTTTAGTTTAGGAGAATCGTCTTCTATGTCGATGCCACTCATTTATTGATTGTGGATTTAGTCAAAGAGATAAAAGTTAGCGCCACTTTTAAGCTGATTCAAGCGACAAGAAAGTGACTAATCGGATTTGGGAAGCACGAGGGTAGAGCAAATTTAGGATGAGGTGGTGGTTAGGTAGTCCAGAGGGTTGGGGCCCTTTTAACTGCCCACCATTAAGCGGAACCTACACTATCACCCCCCTGAAAGGTGGGTGAGACTTGGGTGCTTGCTGAAAACGACCTGCTTTCCCTGTTTAGAGGGAAACCAGTAGTGATCAGGGTTTGCAGTAATGGCGAGGGTGCTAACGTCTCCAAATCTGAACAGGTTTACCTGGACATACCGAGATAAGGCCGATAAGGTTTAAAATACGTACCAGCTGCTATAGCGTTCACCAGAAGAAGTAACTGGAAATATGTATAAATATATAAAAGATTAGGTAATTAATTGATGGCTCCTTTTCTCTAGGCAGACTTTTACTCAAGTTGCGAGCCGATAGGTAGAATAAAAAACTTATATCTGTTTATTTGACATAAGGTGATGGCAATAACTATTCGTAAAGCCGTAGAAATCACATCGAAGAAGCGAATGATAATACATTTAGACGAACTGTTAAAATAAAAAATGGGCGATCTCCAATATAAAACAAAATGTCAACTGGTAAAAAACCACCAAAGCGAACTCCACTGGCCACAGAGTCATGGTCAGCATCGGGAGAGAGTGGAAGATCACGTGGGCGTCAACTTGAGCCTGTCCATGTGAACTCGAAATTTTTGTATTTTTGTATACATTTGTAAGTCTCGAAATAGTTATATTCACTCATAATGATGGTTGCGACAGTTGCTATGTGGTAATTTAATTAATTAACAGCCAGCTCGGACAGTACTAAGATGAGTGACCCCAAGAGAAGGTAGCAAGATTGTTGAGATCAGCAGTTTTCTAATTCCACTCGTAATAGCTGATGATCTTTACTGACTGGATGGATGTCTCTGACTATGACTGGTGTACTGGCATTGAAGAACGTAAGGTTTTCTAGTTATATAAAGTAATCGAGTAATGACGTTCTTTTTAAAGCGCTAAAATTTCGAAGCCTTCTAGAAAATGGTAGCTCTTGTAAGATAATATCTCGATTTGATATAACAATATAGTATAATTTTTATGCACTTGAAGAAAATAGTGATGAACAGTATGACTGTAACAGGATAGTGTCGAATACAAAAAATGTCTCGCTGTATTTCAAAATTGGTTAAAAGGTGGTAGTACTTGTCAAATTTACAATTAGTGTTATTTTATACATTCATGGGATTATAAAAAAATAGGGAACTACTAAGGAACAGTTAATAACTACTATATTTGTTTTATTTAAACCTTAAATTAAAGAGATTTTTGTCTGATAGACACAGATAATTGATTTATATAATCGTGTCAAGTGTAGATAAGTAATTGTTAATTATTTTGACCTAAATTATGCTTTGTTTCGTTTGTATTTATTAACTTATAGCATTTTTATTAATTTAAATTAATTTTACTTCTTTTCTTAATATAATAAACATAGTTTATTCCTTATTTCACTTATTTATTTAAGTATTAGATATACACTTCGATAAAAATATTCACATTGTTTTTTATATACAGTTGTTTCTAATGCGTTAGCTAAACGTTATATTTATTTCTTGATAATGTTAATGGTTTTAAGTCTGTTAACTTCCATCAATAACATTTCTAAGGAACTTCTAGTGACGTTTAATCAAATTTATTTACGTTATGTAGAAAACAAGATAATGATTGCGATAGAATTAGTAATATTTGCAGTTCGTTGAAAAGAGGATACACAAGTGTTATAACGGGCAAAATTTAATCATTTAGTTATTAGTATTTTTATATAAGAGGGCAATGCCATATTTATTGCAGTACTCTTAAGCTAATGCCAGCCAAAACGTGGTTCCGCCCGGGATCGAACCGGGGACCTTCTGCGTGTAAAGCAGACGTGATAACCGCTACACTACGGAACCAATATATTAGTACCCGAGCTGATCTAGCTCAACTTTCTCTTTTTTATTTAGTTAATTGGACAATTGTTTTCTCTTTATATATATAAATTAATAAATAAATAATAATATAAATATATTTATTTTCCGTATTCCTGCAATATTAAGTAAAATATATTTCATTATTGGGTTGGGATTAAGTTGATCACATCTAAGTAGTTGATTTTCAAATTTTTATTAACGGAAAATACTGCTATTACATCAAAACATCTTTATAATAAGCTATTTTGAAAATACTTAATACTTTAACATAGTTGTAGCAGGTACACTGGGTTATTAATTTGGATCACTTTTGCAAACTTTATATATCTATTTTGAAAGACTTATAGTTCATGAAGTTCTTTGTTTAGATCAGAAGTGTATAGTTAAAATAGAATCTAATATTATTAACAAAAATTATTTTTAAAAGTCATATACACTACTTCCTTAACAATTATTATGTTTTATCTAATAAAAGATATAACAAATTTTCTATAAGGTAAATTATGTTTCACCAAGTGATGGATGAAGAAAAAGTTTAAATTTACTATATTACTTCAAATACGTACATTCGCTATTGATTGTGTATTAGATTTCATAAGTTGAAATTGTTGTATCTGTTTGAAATTAATTCTAAGTAATATTGGTATTTGACATTCTAGGATTATAATAAAACACACGTACAGTAATGTTAAAAAGTGGTTCCGCCCGGGATCGAACCGGGGACCTTCTGCGTGTAAAGCAGACGTGATAACCGCTACACTACGGAACCAGTTATTTGAACTGGTTTCGGAAATTTGTCGCGAATAAAATTTTGACCTACATTACAAATACTTTCTTTTTCGATGCTTATGCCCTGGTAAGGTATATGATACATAAAACAATTATTATTACAATTAACATTATATTCAAAATGTACCACAGAGTAAATGCCTCCACAATTAAACAATTATTACTGTCAATATATATTTGTGAGTTATGTGAAGTTTACTATTTAAAATAGTGAAGTAAAAAAAATAACTGTGTTTATATAAATTATTATTTTTGTTAATTGATAAAAATGTTTTACGAGATATATTTTTTTTAAATAAACAGTTTATTCAAAAGAAAGTCATAAATATAATACAAAATATACAATATTATATATAATATATGGACCGTTCTATCCCTCGAGATCTTGGATTGATTCCTACCCGGGTTATTGGTATTGAACAATCTTAATTGGAAATATTTTGAGCTGTCATATTATTAACACCTAATTTAAGATTGTTGTTAAAAATAAGTAAGATAAAACAATTGAATATCCGATAAATAAAATTATTTTTGCTTCATATTTATCTTACTTTCAAATGAAATGCAATCAATTTCGATCTATTAAACTATTGCAAAAAATAAAGCATTCATCTTAAATTGTACTTCAAATGTCTACCAGGTCGTAGATATTCCTAAACACCCATAAAAAAGAGAATTTTTGAAAGTAGAACAAGAGTTATTTGCAACAAACTACCAAATCAGGCTTAAGTAACTGGTTCCGTAGTGTAGCGGTTATCACGTCTGCTTTACACGCAGAAGGTCCCCGGTTCGATCCCGGGCGGAACCAACTATTTTACCTTACCAAATCATTATTCCAAGCGAAAAAGAATGCACCAGAATATATTTCTGTAATTTCTAGCCAAATTAATAGGAAATTATTCTATAGGGGTATCAGTACAGCGGTTACAAACTTTCAGAAGTACATGTATAAAAGATGGCAACAATGCACAATGCATGGTTGGAAATGTTGAAAAATTACTTTAATGTAAATATTTGCTTTATTTATTTATTTATAGTATTTCTTTGCCGTATTTTGTAGGTGTCCTTTCATTAATTGGATCTTGTGTTGTCCCTACAGTTACAGATTCGGTATATTTCAACAATTATATAATATTAATAGTATTAACCATAGTAGGTTCACTCTTATGGAGTTGTTTATAACAGAAGTTTAGTTCCCTAAGATATTACTATGAAGAGGAATATTAATATGGGCCATTCAATTGGCAAGGGGTGCAAAGTAGGAAGATTCAACGTAGTTAAATAAAAAATAAAACTAGGAACCTGGAACGTACAGACACCTTTTGTAGCTGATAAACTTGAAAACATTAAACGCAACAAGTTTAAAAGTAAACATTATGGGCATCAACGCAGTGAAATCGCCGGGGTGTCGACTTAGCAGGCATAAAAAAGGTACACTATACTACTCGGGTAGTAAGAAAGATGATAGGCACCGCATAAATGACGTTACTCTATTTGTAACAAAATAATACAATATGTATACAATTTTATACCGGTTAGAATGATACTCCTTCAAATAAGTAGCAACCCCTGTAACATAAATTTTGTTCAAATTTATGCGCCAATAGCGGATAAAATACGATAAAAAGATTTAAATGTTCTGCCTGGAATTAGGCGATTACAGTAATAATGGACGAATTGATCGCCAAGTTGGGGAACGCAGAGATCTAGTAATAGAATATTAACTGGGACTGAGCAATAAAAAAGGAGATAAATAATTTCAATTCTTGCTACTAATATCTGGTACAAAGTACCAAATGCCAAATATATTTTTAGATCACACCAGCGACATACCAGAGAATCCCATCCGGATACAAATTGATTTCATATTAATAAAAAATCCCTTTAAAAATTCATCATGTTCCTTTTGTAGCTACTGTACATGTACAATGAAAAACCATTAAGGACAACCTCAGGAATAATTGAGCTACTGCAAGATCCAAATATTAAGGAGAAGTTGTCTGTGTAATTAAACAAGCGCATATGGGAGATCCAATAACTAGATTAACAACCAGAGCAAAATAATAAAGTACTGAACATACTAGAAGTAAAGCTAAGATAAGGAAAAGAGCTGAATGACAGATAACATCCTGGACCTCATGGAACAAAAAATGCTGTAAAAACGTTCAGGGCATGTATTAGGAATTAAAGAGAAAAACTAGGGCACGCATATGTACTGCAAAGGACCACTGGATGAGAGAAAATTAAGTGGGAATAAAATACCTACATTCTAAGCACGATATGTTTAACATACACAACAAACTAAAATAGGTTATCAGATTATATAGGAAGAAAGTACACAACATAATAACTTATGACTCAGATGTACTAATAACAGACAAGTATGTTTCCATAAAAACTTGAGAGAACTACATCACCAATATCTTTCAAGATGATATAAGAGTGGAAGCTACCAATATCAAAACTAGGAAGAATGGCCGAAAATACTGAAACCCGAAGTAATATATGCTATAGAAAACAGCTAAAATAGGAAATGCTCCGGACTGGACGATGTAATGATAGAAGTATTAAACCTTATGAGAACAACATTCAAATAGTTGATTGATGAGGCTTGATTGATTGTTGAGGCATTTAAGTGTTGAAAATCCATATTCATTATTTAGGTAACAAAACTGTTTGATTTTCAAATTGGTTAGTGTTTACAATAAAACCAATTTGAAAATCAAACAGTTTTGTTACCTAAATAATGATTGATGAGGCTGATAAATGTTGAAAGTCCATCTTCACTATGAATAAAACTATATAGTTACTTTCAAAAATATATTGTAAGGCGCTACAATTGTATCGCCACACTGTGGCTTCTTCAGGCGAAGAATTGGTGTTAAAAAATTGTTGGGTCAGTTATATATACAATGTTTATGGGGGGTGGCTATTTGAAAAAAATGTAAATTTAAAAGGGGCGAATTTGTTAAATCTGTTTGATTATTGAGGAGATGTCCAGTATGTATATATACCTGACCTAACAATTTTTTAACACCATTTCTTCGCCTGAAGAAGCCACAGTGTGGCGAAACAATTGTAGCGTCTTACAATATATTTTTGAAAGTAACTATATAGTTTTATTCATAGTGAACATTCAAATACTTGTAAAACTTTTCAACACAAAACAATTCTAGAAGATTCGTCAAAGTCAGTATTTATACCGCTCCCTAAAAACAGCAGGCGAAATATATAGTGCCTTCTGAGCCAATTCTTTTAACTATTCTTAGAATTAGGCACTGAATTAAACATTTACTATGCTTTTTTCTACAATTATATATTGTAGTTTATATTCAATAAAAAATTATATTGTATATATATTCTTTTTTTATGAATGCTCATTTACCTCGTGGGGAATAATAGGTAATTAATTAAAAACACCTTTGTTTGTTTCACTAAATTTTATATTCACTCGACTAGTTTCGCTTTTTGCAGCATTTTCAAGAGTAAATGTTAGAAAAAAAATTAGAATAAGTGATTCGAGTATTGGAGAAGACCAAATCTCTTCGTTGTCGTTAACAATCTGTTTTTCCGCTTTTATTGTCCTATTAATTTCAAGGCCTTCTCTCAGATTTAAATTAAATCCCTTATTACCTGAGTATAAAATCTTAAATCTAAAACTCTTGAAAATACTGCAAAAAGCGAAACTAGTCGAGTGAATATAAAATTTAGTGAAACAAACCAAGTATTTTTAATTAATTACCTATTATATATATTCTTGTAGATTGCACATAATAGAATCCAGAACAAATGCGTAGAAACATTGAAAGCAACTCAATTCGGTTTCAGAATTGTGATCAAAATCCTTAACGCTCTATTTTCTTTGAAGATTCTGCTGCAGGATGCTTGTTTTATTGACATTCGATAGAGATACTACAGGAAACAAGTATAGACATAAAAAACATTTATTTATTTATTTATTTATTTCACTTTACAATGCCCTGTAGGTATTAGATATAACAAAAACTTCAAAATATATACAAAAAAATATAACAAAAATTTAGCTCACAGGACTTGCAGGCGGAGTTCACTGTGTGTTCTTCCACTCAGACCTTTTTTTTTCTGCTTCATGTGTTTGAATTTTGTGTCGACACAGCATGTTCGAATTATTAAATACTTATATTGGCAGCAATAGCCTGGATGAAGGTAGGAAGCAGCAAAACTGGTAAAGTAAATATCCAGCGAGAAGTGAGACATATTAACCATTAATATTTATTCGAAGACAATTTTAAAAAAAGCCACAATTAATAAGCAATGAGGCATGAATGGCTAATTAACAAATATTATTAAAAATATCAATAACACCGCAATCATAGCAGATAGCATACATTAACTTCAACAACTACTGGATTGTAGCTGTGAGGAGGGTCAAGAATTAGGCTTGAACAAAACATAAGCAAAACAAAGTTCATGATAGTCCAAACGCAGAATTACAGCTAAAGTAACATCACATACGACATGTTAATTGTTTCAGTTATTTAGGCACCTACATTACAAACCAACTAGATAGGGACAAAGAAATTAAATGATGTAGAGAACTGGCATGAAGTTAATTCACTAAGATGAAATCTTCTGTAACGACTCTCTAAAGCTAAACCTTAGACAGAGAGTAATAAAATGTTGCACCTCGTCAATTTTATTACATAACACAGATATTTGGACACTTGAAATATTGACATTGAACCGAAGCTTGAAATATGGATTCATCGGCGAATGTTACTCATATAAAAGGTTGATCATGTAAGCTAATGTCGATCGGGAGCTCATAACCAACATTAAATGTAGAAAATTCTCATATATTGAACATATATTACGGGGCAGCCGTTATCACATTCTACAACTAATTACGAAAGGAAACATTAAAGGAAGTTGAGGCATAGGAAACAAGCATCCTAGTTAAAGAATATTAGAGTGTGGACATGAATTAATAGTGCAGATAATTATGCCGACTTGCGGAAGATAGAAATTGATTCGCGGAAGTGATTTCCAACGTTAGGGGGCACGAAAAAAGAAGCGCAAATCCCACCTTCGAATCTAATTTAGTTGGAGAAACAATCGGTGGTGAGCTAAAAGCAGTCACCAGCCAGTACATACGTGGGCGTTCTGAAATATTTCCCGAATCGACAAGAAAAAAACGGTATTGATGTAGATTTTTGTTTTTATTTTTCGATGTAGTCTCTACGAAGATCAATACACTTTTTCAGACGGTGCTCCAGTCTCTTCAAGCCATCGGAAAAGTAGGATGTTTCGAGGTCTGCAAAATAACCATCTGTAGCGGCGATGACCTCCTCATTTGAGGCAAATCTCTTTCCTGGCAGCGATTTTTCTCAGGTTTGGGAATAGGAAAAGTTGCTGAGGGCTAGGTTCGGTGAATATGGAGGATGAAAGAATAATTCATAGCGCAACTCATTTAATTTAGTTACGTCGATGCCGGATGAATGAGCCGGTGTATTATCGTGGCGAAACAGCATTTTTTTGCTGCAAACGAGGCCGTTTCTCTTTCAATACTACATCGAATTGGATCAATAAAATGCTGTAGTATTGCCCCGTGGTCGTTCTTCCCTTCTACAGAGAGTCGATGAGGATCACACCTTGGGAATCTCAAAAAGTGTTCTCCATGACGTTTTCGGTCGATGTTTCCTTCAGAGCTATTTCGCCCAAAAAAGTCCTCTGCTTCGATTGTTTCTTGGTCAGAGGTGGATCCTGGCCAGACACTTTCGAAATGGTCACCCGATTTTGTTTTTGCTCCAGTGTAAGCATACACGGTACCCATCGTGCCGACAGCTTTTTCATTCTGAAAATTTCCTGTAGGATAGATATGGCCAACGCTTTCTTCTGACATGCCTGTTGTCTCTGCTGTCTCTTTCACTTTCTTCTGACATGCCTGTTGTCTCTGCTATCTCTTTCAACTTCAGTTGACACGACATCATGAATCATTGTCGACCATTTTATCGTTGGTAGCAGTTTTTGGGCGTCTACTACGTGGTTCGCACTTGTGCTTGTGCGGCCATATTTGAATTTACTCACCCATAAGCTGATGGTCAAAAATGATGTAGTAGATCCACCATGAACCTCTTACAAAATATTTCGAATTTCCGTGGCCGTTTTCCCAGCCCTCCAGAAGTGTTTTATCACTGCATGAAATTCGATTTTTTACATTTTTGCGAAACCGCCTGACTTGCTGTACAAAACACACTCTTAAAAAACTATTGACAGTAAACGTCTGAAAATTTGACAGTTTCTATAAAAAGGGTTTCCCTTGTTGACCAAAGAATCTACTTCAACCATAGTGCAAACATTTCAGGTCGCTCTCGTACATGACAATAACCTTTTTATGTGTGTGTCTATTTTCTATGGTATTAACGAGAGTCTGTCCTCGACAATCCTTACAATACGGAAGCGCCCAAGCGCTCTAAATGTACCTAGATCATCATTATACTGCATAAAGACCTAAATATGTATTCCCATAAAATTTAATTGGTAAAAGAATTAAAGTCTCAGGATGCAGGTCAAAGTCCCTGGCAAAATGATCTTCAAGAGAGGTGAAATTGGCCTCCACGCCGCACTGACGTTTTCGTGTGGAGTTATCTCAAATCATAAGTCTACGCCGATAGACTAACTTCTTATTTATTATTATATAAGAACCATTCTACTTCTAAATAGAATAAAATGGTACAACAAATTACTCACAAATTATTCTTTTAGGTGTTTAAATTATAATACCTATTATCACACGTTAGATTGTGAATAAAGAATTAATCAGTACCTGCAATGTGCTGATGAAATCTCTATAAACTTATTTTATTCCATGTTTTATGGGTTGTCGTATTTTATTTTCAATAAAAAGAAGCTCATATATTAACGAAAAATACATAAAGATTGCCATCATACACCATATGAATAATCTAGAGTGTTATGTTGATCGGATAACAACCCGATATAGTTTTCATCCAGATGTTAGCATTTCCCCGACTGTAGAGGAATGTGATAAAGTTTTCAAATGTCTGTCCTGTTTCCTGAATAACGTAAGCATCCCGAGAATTTCTAATCTACCGGGATGTCCAAGCTGTGCATAATCCCTTAATCTAATTAAAGGCGATTTCATTTAGGACAAATTATAATGTCCCTTTGATATTTATGCAACATTAATGAGCACACTATCATGCCCCATTAATCATTTTCACGTTGCGTTGCCAAATATTTAAAATCTACATTAAAATTCATCACTGTGAAATTTTTAATGCGTTTTAGAGATAAGCCGTGGAAATATATTATCAAGGTAAACTGCTATTGATTACCCTGGTTCGCCGCTGTCGGACTTTCAGTCTGATTAAAATCAATTTTAAATTTTGCATCCAAACTTGTGGCCGTGCTGGGGCTGGTTATTGCTTCGCTTTTTGATGGATGATATTACTTGGTCTTTCAAATCGTTATTATTCCTAATACAAGCATATTATACATTATACAAGAAAATAAAAAATATCATCATTTAAGATACGAAGTTTAATATTATAAGAGTGTGATGTTAATAAATGTCAAATAGATTATTTCAGCAGTTATAAAACTTTGAAGTATTATTTCATCAACTGTTAATATTTTATTCCTATTATTATTAATTTTCGTAGTAGTACTGTAGTATAGTATTATAATAATTCATATACTGGTAATTATTATTTTTGCTAAATACATAATATAAATATTTATTAAATTAAATTAAAATCAAATATTTTGATACTATGATTTAATTTAACTTAGTAAAATAGATTAAATTTAATTGTGAAGCTTTCAGCTAAATAAGGAATTAAAAAGGATTAAATATTATTTTTACTTTTTGTTTTAGTATTGTTTTACTATTATTAGTTATAACATAGAATAAAGGAATCTGATAAAATTTAAAAGAATTTAAGGACGCAATAAAGTTCACAGGGCGGTTTCTATAAATAATAAACCGCTTTAAAATATTTGCTTTCTCTGAAAACTCGTTTAGTGAATAATTTAATGATAACCAATATATACATATTACACGTAAATTAGTATATGTTGAGGTTTTTTGAATATTTATAGGACTGGAAGAGATTAAATAAAATAATTCAAATATTTACGTCTGTGTTTAAAACATATTCATTAAACTAATAATATAATCGATTATTTTTTATAAATTATACAATTTTTGTAACACAAATGTCTTAGTTCCATGAGCAAATATAGTTACTTATATCAATAAAGATTTTATGATTTTTATTATAGTCTATAATAGTATTAATATGGAAATGTAAATAAATAAAATTTAAAAAAATCTACAACCTCTGACAATAAAGTTCGGTGAATAGTCCTGTAACATAAACCTAGATGAAATATTAAAGAATGCATTAAAATTTTAAACCGTTTCATGAAACGTCTACGCAGAGTTTTTTTGTTTACGACAATGCTCGCTCTCACACAGTCAATATCGTCAAACAGTTCCTCTCAAAAAAGAGGGTAGTGTAAATAGAACATACACAATACTCGCCAGATCTCAATCCTTAAAACTCATCACTCAAACTCGCTTTCAAAGGATGAAGATATTTGATGATATTTCTGACATCCAAGAAACCGTGACGAGGCTTCTCCAACCCAAAAGAAGCCTTTTTTGATGCAAGGTGAGGAAATCATTATTTTAGTAGGGCAGTGTCGGACTCTTACCGACTAAAACCTCTCCTTCCAGTCAGTGCTGTTTGAATTTAAGTTGTCAGCCTTAATGGTAGGCATGATGCCATTGAATACAAGATTCAAGTCAACCAAAATACCAGTGCAGATTCAACCATTTTACTATGCACAAATGGCTGCAAAAACGCCGGGTTTGACAAATCACGTAGACTCTCTTCACATTCCATTATGGAATGCGAATGGGCTTCGAGAACATATTGACGAGCTTGAACTATGTGGTGTACCAATCGCCATCACATCCACTCAAAAAGAAGCCTTCTTGAAAAGTTTCTAGATAGCAAATAGCAGTATAGCAGATCTAGCGGTGCATAGTTGTGGGAGGTGACTATTTCAAAGGCCAGTAAGGTAACATTCGTTAATATTACATCTACGTTAATGTTCGATGAATAGTTCTGTATATTCATCGAACCTTATTGTCAGAGGTTGTATAAAATATACTAAGGTTTTCTTAGTTGAAGCCAGGTTAATTCAAAAAATTTTCACCGCGGGTTAATTGAATAGTTTTTAGTCTTCCCTTGTTTTCTTTTTTTTTATATTTACTAGAAATATAAATACTGTCTGTTATTAATATCTTTTATTGGGATGAATAATAATGTTTTCATACCAAAAAAATCGAATTCAATTAATTACAAAAATTAAATTAAATAGCCTGTTATTTAAAAACAAATTCTTTTAAAAGCAATTTAAAAATTGGATCAAAAAGTCTAAAGAAAATATAACATATATTCTGGAATTATATTCATGATTGAATTAAGGCTTACAAATATTCAGAGAACATGAGAATATGTTATAAAAAGGATTGAGGCGTAGGTACGGCAAAACGATTTATAAATATCGGGGCCTGTTCTTGATCATGGCTAGGGTACATGCCCTATATCCTTCGAAGGATAGTTTACGATCAAGTAGGAGTTTTTTAGGTATGGATTGTGATTTTAGTTTGGTGGATTTAAAAATTTGGTAAAAAAAACAGTTTAATGATATTTTAACTTCCGGTCCATCCGCCACCACTGCTTTGGAGAAGAAGGTAGCAAAATCGAAGGCAAAAACGTCGTCCCTTTCGAAAGCCAAAGAGGTGACCAAGAACTGTCCTACGAAAAAACTTAAAGTCCTTACTCCTATGGAATCAGCAAGGATTAAAATCCAGACCAAGCCTGGATTCGCCAACACACTGAAAGAAACCATACCCAAAATCTATGCAGATGATGTATTGAACATATTCTACAAAAATTTGGCCCCACTATGGATAAGACAAATCCGTTACACCATGATGAACTTCTGTACCAGTATGTAGAACCCAAGAAACGATCTGAATATTAGAAGGGTGCACTCATTCGCTGCTGGTTACATTGATGGTGTATTGTATCCCATCCTGCAGATTCTGTAATATACAAACTCAACCAAAAGAATTAAGCTACTGCATTAGAAGCCGCTAAGGAACTTAGATTTTCTGGACTGTGGAAGGGTCTTACTCTCAAGATTATTACGATTGGTACACTTACTACCCTGCATTGGTTCAGTTATGACCCCTTTAAAGTTGCAACTGGAATGCCTCATCCACTACCACTAGAAATTCCAGAATCTTTGAAGAAGTAATTGTGCGTTTAATAAAGGTTTCAATAATAAACTGGATCAAATATAATTGAATCAATAAATTATTTATCATCATCACCAAGAATTTAGTATTCAAGAAGAGTTGTTTTTTTCGTTTTACATTAATTTTAATTGTTAGTAGAGTCTGCTGCATTACCCACAGAGTCAGATTTCCAAAGTTACGAATGAATGTGGTATTTAGACTGCAAATAGATACTATGATGATCCAATTATATTTATAAATGATGTTGAAAGTAATATTTATTTAAAATAAATGTTATACCTACGCTGATGAGACAATACAACATTAATAAAATTACTTATATTTGTAATCAATTTTATAATAAAGCTATAATGAAGAGATCGAAAGTTCGAAACACGTGTCTGCAGATGGTTACAAACTTGAGTGTTGAATTATTTAATTACATTTGCTAATTTATTTATTTACATCAACCGAAATCCATTTCTTCTTCCAAATTTATTACACTATAGTCACTCACAAACTATTAAACGTACATTAAATCATTTTTAGTTCATTTTACAGAAATAAATACGTTGCTTTGATAGCCTTGCTATTTTATAACACGCAAATTACTTTTGTATCATTTAATGTCTGTCGAGGCATTTGCCAAAGAAGTAGTTGTTTCAACAAGTGATTTGTTTTTTGTAGTCTTAATAAGACTTATTTGTTATAGATTTTACGAAATATTTTCGTGTTTTCCTAATTATTAATACAACATTAGTTCAAAAAGCTGATTCCAATATTATAACCGCGGTTATTGAGGTTAGTGCATGGTTTGAAGCAAATGATCTAACAATAAACCATAATAAAACTGAATACCTTTCTTTTGATATACAGTACAATGATCGTCGCAAAAATATTCAATTCCTTGGTCTAAACATGCAAACAATTCTCAGTTGGTATGCACAAGTTAATCGTATGACCTCATAAAACTATAGAAAATTATCAATACCTGTTAATAAAAATATTTTATTGAACTCGTCTGTTACTCGCCTCGTTCGCTTCGCTCACTCGGCTCATAATCTCAGACTCGTTCAATAAAGTATCACTTTACTGACTAGGTACATAAATAACTATAATTTATTGTTTAGTATAACAGACTTTTAGTACGCTGTCGTTTAGTTTCTTTGGTATTACTCCTGTTGACGATTTTACGATTGGTAATTTTGGCTGCCAGGGGTGTGTACTTGTTCATTTTTTCTTGTCAGGTAGCCTGCATGTTATGAGTATTTGGAATCTATAAGATATGTTATATTTGTCTGTTTATCTATTAGAGTTATATATGATCTATTCCAAGGTATGCTTTTGTCCGTTATTTTGCTTTGATTCAAATATAATTTATGTGTATCATTTTCAAGGACGTTGGTGGTTGATACACATAATATGTAGAATTAGTGTTTAGGGTTTGTAATGCAACTGTTTTTGATGTACTATACTAGAGACTTGATCGTCTCTTTGCAGGTAGCTTGAGGGCGCCAATATTACACATGCAGCTTTGATGTGTTGGATGGTTTCTAATACGTGTTGACATCGCCAACAGCACTCGTAGTTCTTCGTCTTGGATCAGAATAATAAAGTCCTTCATCTCAACGAACACGCCTGACAATGTTCTGGTTGAGATCATTAGGGTATCGCCTGTGTAGTTTCATAATCTGCGTCTGAATATAGTGTTCGCGTATAGTAGGTATAGTGAAGTGTAATTGTTATCCTTATAGACATTGGTGTTTTCCATTGATTCGATAGTTCCTTCATCCTTCGCTTCAAAGTCATTTAGTATCATTTATCCCTGGTTGACATTAAAACTTTTACACTTATCTAGGTCAAAGCACATCTGAATATCACAGGAGGAGGTCATTTTCGGGATTTTAGCCATTTGTTTTTCTATTCTAGAGATGCATGGTATTATGTGGTTATACTGCTTAGCTATTTTTTTGTTAAAAAAAGAAGCGTGTTGGATGGAATTGCGGGTTGGGATGGTGAATGATGGAGGGAATTGTCTTAAGCTACTCGGCTATTCAGACAAGACCGATTTTTAGTATTTATCAAATTATATATTTGAAAATGATTGGACGATCACAACATCCATGCCCGAGCTCGGATTCGAACCGAGAACCACTGTACCAACGAGGCCGGCCGTGCTTAGATTGTTGACCAGAACTTTTCTACGTTTTTCTTGCAGGTATTTCTTCAGTTGCATGCGATATTTATGGCACGATAGTATAAATAGATAGGTAATATTTATTTATCCATTATACTTACATAATAAAATTCAATATATATATATACATATATAACAATACTTTCTTATATAAATTTTGATTACACGTGGAAAGGCTTGAATTCATAAAAATATCTTCCACTCTTGTCTACTGTTGTTTTGATGACACTGCTACCACATAAGGTCTCTTTGGTGGAGGTTGTTTTACCATTTTCTTGTCAAGTTTGGCTTATTTTCCTCTGAAGTGAGAGCTTCAATTATATTAATTATGTTATATATAACAGTTATATTATAGCTTCTGATTGCTGTTAAACAGCATATTTGGTTTCTTTCTTTTGTAAGAATCAAGCATTTCGATTGTTGTGTTTTCCGGGTTTATTTCTACATGAATTATTGTGTTTAGTTTTATTATATTCATTTCCTTTATTATTTTCTTATTAGGTTTATTAAAATTACATTGTGATTGTCATCAGAGATGCTGTTTTTTTGTAGGCGTTGTTCCCAAGTTTGCTTACAATTCTTCTGATATCTACTTTTGATATTTTCGATTCTTGTTCCGTTTGTTCGTGCAACTTATATTATTATATGAAGATCCATACAATTTTCTTTTACTGTAAATTATTCAGGGAGTATATTTTCGTCTATTACTTTAAGGCTTATAGCAAAAGTTTTGAATTATATTGCTTATGTATACGCGGTCGTGATAATGGGTCAGTGTGCGTGAACTCAATTAGGGCTCACTGGAACTCGTTCTGCAGGTTGATTTGATCGTGTGTTTGCGACCTTGTGGATAGTGTTTGTTGTATATCTTTTATCGCGTCCTTGCATCTGTCGTCTTGTGTTCACTAATATTAAGTTCAGGATATTTTTGACAAAATGCGGAATAACCCCTATTTATTTGTTGTTTGTTTGTATAGTTTGAGGTGTTAGTTCTGTTCTGGGTTAAGTTGTAGTAAGTGCGCATTAGAAATGTATTCATTTCTATTGTTTACTTCATACTCTTTTTGGGTGTACCTGCTTTTGTAGTCAGTACCGTAGGTATTGTCGGACTTATTGCAACATACTTTGAATTTAAAATTACCTTTCGACTTCTTTGTATTATGGTTCCTCTTCTCTGAGATGTGCCACTCGCTCAACAATCCTCAGAGACAGACAGAACATCACGACAGTTCCGAACGGACAATGCCCTAGAACTTCTTATAATAGGAGCATTTGAAATTCACAGAAAATTAGCAATCCATTTGCTGTGAATTTCAAATTATCATTACCAGCAAATGCAAACCGTGGAGTCGTCACTCTACAATGGAACAATTATTCCAACCCTTCGGGTTATTATTATTATTATTATCTCTTAGTTGTTAGTTCCTTCTGCGATACTGTTACTTTTATTTTTCATTGTTAAAGTCTTTAATGTACATTTATAAAAATTTATTATTATTATCTCTTATTTGTTAGTTCTTTCCGCGATATTGCTACTTTTATTTTTCATCGTTAAAGTCTTTAATGTACATTTATAAAAATTTAAGCAAAATTTCATGTTAATACCCATTATGGAGAACTAATGCTAAACTATGTTGATGTCATCTATTAAAATATGTTCTGATATTCTGAAAGTAATTCAACTGAACAAACTGTCGTTTCAATACCTATAAATTGAGATGGCGTTAATATTATGGGTTATAAAAATGGCAGTAAACATTCACCGAAAGTAGGAAAAATCTCCATTTTTGCAGGTAACATTTTATTGAACAGTTTAATAATTATAGTGTGCATTTTAAATGTCCGGGCTAATTGTCGGATTAGATTAATCCAAATATAAGAAAATGTAATGTATTATCGAATTGTGCTAATAATTAGAAAATTTTCGGGAAAAAATATACATAATAAATCATACAAATTACATCATACATAAAATATATCAGTTATGAATAATATAAAATTCATCACTCCATATTTGATCATCTAACTCTGAACTATATTTTACTTAAGTTATTCCTATACTCATACATCCTCTTGGTTCAATATGGAGAAACGGAATTCACTATAAAATTCATCGTTACCATGACTAAAATATTATTATTGACGGAGGATGCAGATATTTTTATTTTCAAATTTTATGATGTCCTGTATAAAATCATATCGTGAGTTGAAATTTCAAAGCGCCGCGTTTTATTACGAACGCTTTTCATGTAATATTTATCGGCGAAAATTCGATTTATTTCAATAGAGATAACAGTATATCCAGCGATTATTTTATTTTCTTTTACTACCTATGATTTATAATATGAGGCGTCAATGAAATTTTGGTTGGTGTAGTAAATGCAAATGAAAATAACTACAGTAAAAAAAATACTATAGCACAGTACGTTTTATAACCGACAGTTTATTGTTGAGTGTTTAATAAAATTATATCTAGAGATGTTAATAAAACTGAATTTAGTACTCTACGACAAGTTAAGAAAATCCTTAATGCTGACAATAAAAAATTAGGAGTATACTCCTTTTTACTAATAAAATAAATTGTTTTGCCAATTTAAGTACAGCTCCTTTCTAATATTTAAGATTCTTAGCGCGCCGTCTATTTGAAGGATGTGTCAATAGTATAAAATGATTAAAAGCAATTTTTAAAAGATGTCTAGCTATTCAGAAAATGCTGCAGTAAAGGTTGCCAAAAACATTAAATCAGGAGCGAAATTTTAAAGAGAAACATACTTTAATATATCATCATATTGAAAATTTTATTTGTTAGCATCACAACAGTGTACATATTAGTTTTTATATCAAAACCAGATTGTTAATATCAAGATCATATAAAAGCATATACATATGGGTATAAAAAATAGACATTTTTAACTGTAAATACTATAAAAAAGCTCATAAAGGCTCACTAATTTAAGATGATATTAAAAACAAATAATGCACATACCTAGAAAAAGAGTCAATCAAAACTTAATCTACAGACATTAAATAGGTAAAAAACACTTTGAAAAATAGAACAATTGTACCAAAAATGACTGATAAGGAGGAGGAATTATATACTTATATTAAGGACCTAATTACATCGATATTTGCTTTTTTGTCTCGTGAAGAGTATAATTAGTATAAATTACAGTGTTGTTAATGATAATATCTAAGCATTAGAATATAAAATGTGAAGAAAATATACAAAAGTGTTATTTGTGATAATAATTAAAAATTAAAAAACAAATATTTCGATTTACATGACATAAGTCATTAATTCTAAATCATGGATTTGGCATCTAGTACTGTTTCAAGTTCTATAGTAGCTTTAGTAATTTACTAATTAATAATAAATAAATTACATTTCTCGTCTCATGACATATTTAAGCTAGAAAAGTTTATACGCATTCCAAAACTTAATATTATATTCGCATTTAGATGACAAGCATTCACATCCACAGGTATTAGAAACTCCCGCAAAGTTATTAATTTATGCGGTATTGTCGTGCACAGAAGTTGTTATAATACAATTCAATATTAGTGAAAAGTTGGTTGCGTATACAGGCTAAATACATTTCAATCCAAAATGCATTAGTGAATATATTACTTTTGTTTTTATTAATATTTGTCAATAAAATTAGTTGATAATCGAACTACCTGGAAATGGAATATGAAAAGTTGATAAATAAGCAAACAGTTTTAATAGTTTTTTTTTTTAGAATATTTCTATATTAATGGGTCTGATAATAAAATATTTATGGCGTTTTAGTCTACTTTTATTATTACAATCAAAAACTGTATCGTATAAAAGGTGAAAATCTGTAGGAAGGAATAGAAAAAAAGTATACATATACATCAAATATTTAATTTGCTATTGTTTAGGAACATAAGAGAAAAAATATTTAGTCATGTAAATATTAACCTTGAACATAGTCGTAGTAAGGTTTAATAAATTAAATCTATTATTAATGCAAGTTCTAACCTTTGAAAAAAGGTTTGAAGTACTTACAACTTTAGAATTGGGAGGCGCTCCAGTTGCAGGATCTTGAAAGTTTTATGTATTCTACAACTGATGCTGGTGTTATAAGAATTTAAAAATTTGATCACATTCTAGAATAATGAACTATTAACTATTTATATGGTGTTTTTTAAAGCTGGGAGAAAACGTGATCAATGATAACAAAGACCTCTGAATTTCCAGGAAAATAAATGCGCTTAATAAATAAACAGCTATCATTATATATTCTGGGTATTGTTTTGTACATCATTCTTGATAATATCATTAAGCCGAAACTAGATAAAAATAAATCAACATATAAATATAGACTTGATTAATGATTGAGGCGTTAACTTGGTGATACATCTTGGAAATATAAACAAAATCGCTTACTTTGTTGATATCACACTTTTGTTTTTAAGTGACTTGAGTTTTGATCATTAACTGATCATTTTTAAACTTAAGGTATATTAAACTACGAAAAATACATATTTATACATAGAGAACTAAGAAGGAAAATACTAGGTCTACCTGGTCTTAACATATTGGGATTTTCGGATTACTCTTCGCTTTGTGAATTTCTAAGAATTAGAGTTAATCAAGTTTGAACACATTTTTTGACGAAATGGATTACCTAGAGTACTTCTTCTTATAAAAATATCGGTTTCTAGTTAGTTTCGCAAATGTCGAATTTGTATGTTTTAATCGAAATAATCTAAGATGTTCTTTTAATCTAATGTTGAAGTTACGACCAGTTTGATCTACGTAAATTCCTTTATAATTTTTGCATGTTAATTTATAAATACGCAACCTTTCTAATTTATTTATGTGTGGTTTAAAATTAAAAATGGAATTACAGATTTTGTTCGTTGTCTTAAACGCTACATTAATATTATGTATTTTGAATATGGAACGAATTTTTATACTTACAACACCAAATAATGTTTATGACTTAAATGTTTTATTTTCTACTCTTGGACATGCATATAACTTTTTAAAGGTTATTGTTTTGTTGTACGATTAAATGATCTATTGTTTTGTTTGTATTGCTATTATAGATTTCTAATGTGTGAATATTTTGTTTTTCTTTATTGTTAACAATATCTGATAAGAGTAACTTATGGATCTATGGATCAATGAATTACATGCAGCTAATTTGTGTTTAAGGGGGCGTCTTGAATTAGATGATATAAATGAATCCAAAAATTTTGGCTTTCTGAATATTTCAAAATTAAATTGGTTATTTATATATGAAATTGAAAGTTCTCTACTGTGAATTGAATGTGAGGATGAAGAGAGTTTATGTAATTCACGAAGACATTTAATTGTTTGTCAGTTCTACTGAAGACAGCTAAAATGACGTCTACATACCGAAACCGAAACCAAAAAAGTATTTGTTTTTTGTCCATTTCGTTTAAAAGTTTAAAATAACATTTGTTAAATTAGCCATATTTTTTTGGCCAGTAATGGTCTTAAAGGTGAGCTAAATCTTCTTTCTGTTTATAATATTTGTTATTGAATGTGAAATAATTGTGTTTTAAAATAATTTATAGTAAATTAATAAAGTCTGTTTGAATAATGGTGTTGACTCTATACAATCATTTTTTGGAGATTTTTGAAAACATATTCGTTATGTCGTATGAAACCATCTTTGTATTATTTACAAGTCTAAATTTAGTTAATTTATTTCTAAGATCTAAAAAGTTTTTTTATTGAATGTGGATCGCTAAAGTTGTTATTAATCTCATTAAATAACGAATTTAGTTTAGCTGGTATGTTTATATAAGTAACTAGTGGTCTTGTTCATCCGTCGTAGTCGGATTAAACCGTCGAATTTAGAGCAAATTGGGTACATAGGTGTATAGTTAAATTTTTCTTTTTCTCATAGTGTAAGTGTTATATTTTTAACTCGTTTTGTAACTGGATGATTGGGTTTTCATTAAGTTCCGAAATATCTGATGAGTTGATGAAATGTATGACTATTTATATAATATTCTGATTTTGATATGACTATTGAGTTACCTTCATCAGCTTTGGTTACTGTTAAGTGATATGAAATGATTTTTACTGTAGATGAATTTGAAGTATTTTCAATTCTTGCATTTTTTATGATTTTGCTTATTTTATTCTTACTTAACTCACAGTCATTAATATTCTTTCGTACTATCTCAGTTCTACAATCTTTAAGATTCTTTAAATTTATGTGAATCTATCTGTGGTGAAAATTTTGCGCCTAATTTTAATAACGCTAATTCCTTGTTAAATTAAACATCTGTCTTATTAATAACGCATGAGTAAAAAGATATATTGTTAGTTGAATGGGTAGGTCTTACCTCATCTTCTCGAGATGATACCAGTTTTGCCAATTTCCGTCGTTGAACCTGGGCTTTCTTTCTAAATACTGAGTCGCGATTAGATCGCTAATCTTTGAACCATGGCTTTTTTGTAGTGAGTTGGCAACAAGGAGTGTGCCTTACTGGCGATGAAGCATTTGTCTTTAATTTGTAGATTAAGTATTCCCTGAAACAATAGATTAGTATGCTTCTCGGAGTAAATCACTGCAACAGTTGATTTGTTACAAACATCCATGTATTCGGTGCATTCGCATCAATATGAGGGACGATAAAAAACATTTTATTATTTTGTATAGGTTTGGTTCAATATGATGTACTGCTTCGATTGCACAATTTCTTCGGACATCTAATTTTTCTATTAGGGGAGGGCTGTAAATGCGTATGGTTTTCTTGATGTGCTCGGTATACTTCCTCCATGGAGAGTCTGAAATATTGTTGTAGGTTGTAATTCACACCTATAATTTTACTGGTGATGTCTATTATCAAATAGTCCTCTATGGTAATGAAAGCTGTACCTTCAACTTGTATATTGTGATGATGATGATAGGGAAGTATACTACTGCGACGATGTGTACCCTAGTTTAATGACCACTGCTTTTTCTATTGTAGTGATTCTGTTGACAACCTGCGCTGCTACATGCAGTGTAGAGAATATGACAATTTCGATGTGGATATTATTTTATGACTGCTGGTTTTAAACCAAGTTATTTATCTCATGGCATACCTCGTCATTCATTCTAACAATTGCTCTTAATGCTGTTCCTAGTATTTCCCGCTGTTGCCTCTTCTGTGTTTATAAGGTGTTGGGTTCTTGTAAAAAAAATTGTAGATATTGTAATCTCTGTATGTTTTTATGTAATTGATTTTGTATGTAGTTGCATTCCACTTTAAGATTGTAAATCTCTTCGCATTACAGCTCCTCCATTTCGCAGAATTTTAATGGGTCCCTGTTTTGGTAATCAAGCATACTGCTAAAGATCGTTCTGTCTGATTTCCACCTGACACTATGCATCTAAACTTTGTTTCTTGTAGTAAATATCGGTTTCGCTTTTTCAAAATCCTTCGAAGTTGTTTTAACCATAATGTCTTGTCTCCAGAAGAATGTAAATTTTCCCTGGCCGGTTGAAGATGGTATCTGACAGGTCAAATAAGTTAAACTGGTTAGTGGTGATGTCGGGTATTGGCTTGGTTATGTACTATCTGGCAACCTTTAGCAAGAGGTAAAGCTGAATTGCTAGTTTAAATTCCGCCGAGTTAATTGGTGTCAGTACTGCTTGAATTCGGGACTTTGAAATTTGACCACCGGTGTCTTTTAATTCGTTGATTGTGTTTTGCACCTTTTCTTTGGGTAACCCTTAGGCTTGCGCTGCTTAGTCTTCCAATCGATTTTAGGCCCAGAGCCACATTCTTCATTGGCGAAGACTTGGTGTTTACTTTTCGTATGGATTGCTGCTTTGATTCGGGCGGAAATCAGAATCGTGTCATCGGATCTGGTGGACCTCGTCATCGATGTATCATGGAAGTAGGTTCTTGTTAACGCGTCTCTTGTGGTAGCCTATATTTGACTCAGGTTGTAAATCTGAATCGTTTCCTCGGAGCAGGTGGAGGTCGTCTTCGAAGTGTATGCTAAGCAACTTCTAAATCCCTAACTTGCACATAAAAAAAATCAAATTATAAAATATAAGACTAATTATAAGTTCTGTTATATCATCATATTTTCAATTCAATAATCTATGGTTCAGCTACTTTCTTAAAATAACGATTATACAGGGTGAGTTTTTTTCGATGTTCTCTATGGGGATCTCGGAAACTATAAGAGATAGAGAAACGGTTAAATGGGGAAAGAAGTGTAGATTTACGAGACGAATCAAATTCCACTTTCAAAGTTTTCAAAAAAGTGAAGGGTAACTAGATATTTTGAAAAAAGTAAAAAGTGTCAATTTTTTCAAATCAATATATCTCGGTTATTATAACAGATAGAAAAAAACTGTAAAGGACAAAGTTTTAGATAATTTTATGTAGATTTAAAAAACAATAATCAGAAAATTTTTATCGCCATTATTTTCCGAGATATAATGCAAACTTACATTTTTTTAAATGGAAACCATAGTTAGCTATGGCCTCATTCAAAAGGTAATTTTTTTTCTCTTTAATCCAATATGACATACGACATTGTTATTTCTAAAAATAAGTGAGTTATAGTCATTTTAAATTTTATTATAAATAAAAAATGGGTAGCCATGAAAAAGATGAAAGTAAAACAATTGCAGTTGTTTATAATAATAGCAATATTGTAATTATTAGTTCTACTAAGTTAAATAAAAATGAAAAACCAGCATAAGAATAATAATTTTGTAATTATCAAATGGCCTTCTGTATGTGGTATAAACCCATTTGTCAAGAGGATAATACGTTTCTTACAAAAATATTATGAACAGATGAATCACGATTCACTAATTGTGGTATTTTTAATCGCCACAATGAACATAGATGAACTTAAGAGAATCCACGAGAAGTTTCACAGAGGAAACTACAAATTAAATTTGGGTTTAATCCATGGTGTGTTTGGATTAATAATTCTCGGTCCATATATTTTTGAAAGCTCACTAAGTGAAACTGATTACTTTCAATTTCTTCAGAAAACATTTGAAGATACGCTCGATTGTTTAAATTTATCATTACAAGCAAGATTATAATGGTTCCAATATGACGGTGCTACACCTAATAACATGTTGGTTTTACAAATTATTTAAATGAAGCTTTTCCTAACTCATAAGTGGGAAGAAATAAACCAATCCCTAGATCTCCCGAACTGCGCGTTTTAGAATTTTTTCTGTGGGGTTATGTAAAAAACAAAGTATATGAAAAATCATATCAATCTGTGGAGGATCATAAACTAGTTGTTATTGAAATATTTATTTCAATTTACATGAGAATAGTCAGAACGCCATAAATTCAATTTTAAAAAGATATAATTTATGTCATAATAGTATTAATAGTGGACTCTTTGACTATATTTTTTAATATTAAAAATTTCTCTCCCATTGATATATTGATAATTATAAAATTACTTTATGCAGTTGTTTCATTTTGATTTATCTCTGTAAAACTAATGATTACAATATTGCTAATATTATAAACAACTGCAATTTTTTTACTTTCACCTTTTTCATGGCTACCCATTTTTTATTTATAATAAAATTTAAAATGACTATAACTCACTCATTTTTAGAAATAACTATGTCGTATGCCATATTGGATTAAAGAGAAAAAAATTACCTTTTGAATGAGGGCACAGCCAACTATGGTTTCCATTTAAAAAAATGTAAGTTTGCGTCATATCTCGGAAAATAATGGCGATAAAAATTTTATGATTATTTTTTATTAATCTGCACAAAATTATCTAAAACTTTGTCTTTTACAGTTTTTTTCTACCTGTTATAAAAACCGAGATATATTGATTTGAAAAAATTGACACTTTTTACTTTTTTCAAAATATCTAGTTACCCTTCACTTTTTTGAAAACTTTGAAAGTGGAATTTTATTCGTCTCGTAAATCTACACTTCTTTCCCCATTTAACCTTTTCTCTATCTCTTATAGTTTCCGAGATCCCCATAGAGAACATCGAAAAAAACTCACCCTGTATATCTTAGTAGTTTGATAACTTCGATGAACTCCACCGAAATATTATAAAAAATAATATATTTCTTGATTTCTTGCTTCATACCACTTTATATTTGTATTTTTAGTAACTTTGTTACTATGTTGTGCGAAATTTCCATTAGTGCACACTATTAATTCTTCTTCCCTTAACCCGTATACATTTATAATTCTTATAAAAATTCCTTACTATCTTACTAACGACATTTAAAACATCAACTCAAACTTTAAGATATTCTGTTTGCAAACTTCAAGTTATATCCTTGGCCTCTTCTTCTATTTTCATAAATTGTTGAAACTGTTATTTTACTTACTATTTTTTTTTTTTATGAGAACCTATGTTTCGTAACAGTTTGTCAATATGACTCTATGGCTACATTTAAAAACCTTTATTTTCCTTAAGATTGAAATTTGTTTTATATTTGTAAATTCTTTAGTAATACCCACTTTATTTGGCTAGTCTATTCTGTTGTTAATTTTTTGTTTGTCAATATGAAAAAGACATTCTGTGCCCTACACCTCTCATACAATCATTTGCAGTTGGTTGAGTTGTTGAAAATCTGTCTCTTGTAGCAAAAAGTCTTAAGCGATGTTCTTTGCAATCAGTAGTACTCAAGCGACATCCAGATCCAAGGCCATGTTGTTTAACCCTTTCCTTAGACCATTTGGACCAACAGATCAATGCCGTGGTAACATAATTTTATAAGAATGGAAATATTTTTAATTACTTATAATATGCATATAATTGAACTCTGTTTTTAATTTATAATTAATCTATTCATCTTAATTTGTTAAATTATAAATTTCATTTACTAAAAAATAGCGTATTATATTAATAGTAAATAATAATGAAATAAAAAAAATAAAATATTTTATAGGTAGTTCTAATCTGCATACGCATTTAATTATTTAAAAAGCATTTAGTTCTGCAAAATAAAACGAAATTGATATTTCAACAATAAATTAATTTATATAATGGCATTCGGCCCATTCCGCATGGGTAATAAAATAGAGGGAAAATTGGTGCATCACTTTTATTTGAGAATTGAATTTGTTGCCCACACCGATGGCGTCGTCCATGACAATTATGTACCTGTATTGATTTTAGTCCGTATTTACAGTCCGGCAATTACTATATTACGGAAAATAACGAATCAATATTTATTCTAAAAGGTTAATGGATTTTTAATGCAACGACGCTATCTAGTCCGTTTTTATTTTTAAAAATTCCTGCCGATTCGTATTTCCCGAGAAGGGTTGCGCGATATGATCATTATTGTACTTTACAGAAAAAAAGGTCGCCTTAATCGTATTTAAATTGCGAAGGAAATCTAATGACATAGGGGGATTGTTGTAGGTGATAGTCAATTATCCGTGTTGTATATTAATTCCGCATTAAAAATAAACTTGACTGTAAAATTAGTCGAAAAGTTAAAAAAATGCGAATTGTTTATTTATATAACTATGTAAAACGCTTTGCGATTAAATAAATCGATATTTATTTAAATATATCGAATTGGAAATTACAAAAAATTATACAAAATTTCAAGAGACCATGCAGAATTTTTTAAATTTTTGGTACATACAGTGAATATGAGACATTGTAGAGGATTTCAAATTAGAAATATTTATTCAAATTATATAGCGTAATAATTCTCTGTATATGTTCCTCATTTTTTATAGTTGATCTTTGTTTCTATTTTATTATTCACTATTCTTCTTGACTTAACTTCTTGTGGACCTAATCGTTTTAGATGATTTCTGCTGGCATTCCGAAGGAACGGAATAACTCTTGTCGATCGGAGCCACCCCATATTTTTTTCGAACGATTTCATAAAATAAGAGCGGCGGACGTAAAATTTGTCATTAAATCTAAGCTAAGCAGACATTTATTAACTTTCATAATTTTTAGGGTGTATTTTGTTGTAGTGATTCCTTATCAATTATTATAATTAATTGTTTCTCATTACTATAAAGAGACTTTACTTAAAATATTTAAATATTTAAATTTACCTTCATTCAGGAAAATATACCAGTTGAACCAAAGTATTTACAAGATTACTAATATGGTGGAATACAACCACCTGAAGAGCCCTAGAGGTTTACTTCATTTATAGCGTAAAAACTAGATAAAATTATAAATAACTAATAATTAGAAAAAACACGAAAATATTTTCTAAAATCTACAACAAATGAGTCTTATTAAGACTACAAGAACAAATCACTTTTGAAACAATTACTTCTCTAGCTAATACATCGATAGACAATAAATGATGCAAAAGTAATTTGCGTGTTACAAAATAGCAAGGCTATGAAAGCAACACTAGTTTGAACGTTTTCTTTCTGTAAAATGAACTAAAAATAATTTAATGTACATTAAATAGTTTGTGAGTGATTATATTATAGTAAATTTATGGGCTGGAGCTGGCAGTGGAACAAATCAATGACGCCATCAGGACGGCTTATTTGGAAAACTGCCCGGAAAAAACAGCCAAGCAGAGGGGCTGCGGAACAGACTGGTGGAACAAGAAACTCGAAAAGATGAGGATCGAGGTTCGAAGGCTATTCAATAGGGCCAAAAACAACCAGGACTGGGACAACTACAGAGGAAAGCTCACTCAATATAACAAAGAAATCCGAAAAGCCAAAAGGGACTCGTGGAGGAAGTTCTGCGAGGAGATTAACGACACTCCGGCATGCTCTAGTATTCACAAAGTCCTGGCTAAGGACGGCAGTGCTGCCAAAGAGGTAGGCTTCCTCAAGAAACCGGAAGGAACCTACACAGAAACAATAGAGGAAAGTCTCAAGGAACTATTAAAAGTCCACTTTCCAGCCTCAACAATTCTGGCAGAACACAACAAGCCAGACAATCTCAGCCAAAGACCTAAAAGGCCCGACCGAAAGGACTGGAGATTAGCCACGGAGGTCACAATACCCACTAAAATTAAATGGGCCATCAGCAGGTTCCAACCTTACAAGTCCGCGGGACCGGATGGGATTTATCCCATTCTGTTACAAATGGGCATAGAGGAATTGGTGCCGCACCTGTCAAAAATCTTCAAAGCCTGTCTGGCATGGGGATATATACCAAAATCATGGCAAAGCGTACGGGTAATCTACCTGCCTGTTAAAAGATCCCCTCAACAACAGGCAATATGCATCAGCCGGGTAAGTCAACGGACTCGGCGCTAGACGACCTAAACAGGCTCATCACAAAGTCAATGGAAGACAAAGATATAGTCATGGCCACATTTCTGGATATAGAAGGAGCGTTTAACAACGTCACAACAAACTCTCTCGTGGAGGCACAAGCAAGGAAAGGAGTCCCGTCAAGCCTTTGCCAATAGATCAAGGCCAGCCTAGAGAAAAGGCTAATCATATCCACTTTGGGGGGCCATACCATTAAGGCTAAGGCAGGGGGGGCTGCCCACAAGGAGGAGTGCTATCTCCACTGTTATGGGCTACACTCGTAGATGACCTTCTAGGAAAACTGTCCAAAGAGGACATCAACTGCCTAGGGTACGCGGATGACTTAAGCATTGTCATCAGGGGCCGGTTTGCGGGAGTTGTCCCGGAGCGAGCACAAATAGCCCTAAACATAGTAGACAATTGGTGCAAACAGCAGCGATTGACAATCAATCCACAAAAAACACAAATTGTCGTATTCACAAAAAGACGAGCATTGCAAGGCCTAAAGCCACTGAAGCTCCGGTGTACGGAAATCCCCTTCGTAGGGGAGGCAAAGTACCTGGGAGTAACCTTTGACGCCAAAATGACGTGGAGACCACACATCACAAAAGCCACCAAAAAAGCAACAATATCATTGGGCAGGTGTCGCAGAATGTGCGGGAAAAATTGGGGACTAAACCCTATAATGACTGTATGGCTCTACACCAGGGTGATAAGACCCATGATAGCCTATGGAGCAGTGGTGTGGTGGACTAGAACAAAGCAAAAGGGGGCGATAGGACTTATGAGCAGTACACAAAGACTAGCATGTCTCAGTACAACAGGAGCCCTAAGCACCACCCCAACAGCAGCCCTAGAAGCCATCTTGAACATACCACCATTACACATCTTCATTCAAGGAGAAGCCAGGTCCGTGTCATACAGACTGATGCAAGGACAGGCGCCCATAATCCAATCACACGGAAAAACACACCAATGGCTAGAAGACGAGCTGAAGGCTAACGCGATTACTGAAATGCCTAGCGATGCCATGGTGAAAAAATACAATTTCGAAAAGAAATACAAGGTTCTAATCCCACAAAGAGAATACTGGGTCGAAGGCCAACCTACCAAAGCAGAATCATGCTGATTTACGGACGGCTCAAAGACCGACAAAGGGGTAGGAGAAGGTATATACGGCACAAAATTCGAGACAAAGATTTCTGTCAGTATCACCAAGGACACCACGGTGTTCCAAGCAGAGGCGATAGCTCTTCACCACTGCACAAGAGGAATAGCAAGACTAGACACCAAAAGTAGGTCAATTGCTATATTCTCCGACAGCCAGGTGCTACTAAAAGCACTAAGCTCCACACAGGTCGAATCTAAACTAGTGTGGGACTGTATACGCGCTCTTAACCAACTTGGCTGTCACAAAAAAGTAACAATCACATGGGTCTCAGGACACGGAGGACGTCCGGGGAATGACATAGCAGACGAACTGGCCAAACAAGGCTCGTCAAAAGCAGTAATTGGCCCGTAACCCTCTTGCGGAATCTCCAAAACCGCAGTCAAACGATCCATAAAAAAATGGGTGGAGACACAGGCCCATACCTGGTGGACGAACTCACCAGGACAGAGACAGGCGAAACAGTTCCTTAAGAAACAATCGCCAAAATTCACGACCGAACTCCTGAACCAAACCAGGAAAATGGTCAAAACAATAGTAGGATAACAGGACACTACAAGCTCAACAAACATATGAGCAAAATAGGCCTGGTAGAAGAAGCACCATGCAGATTCTGCCCATAGGAAGAAGAGGACTCGTTCCACATCCTATGCCACTGCGAGGGTCTAGCAAGGATTAGATATCAAAAGCTAGGTACTACAAACCCAAGCGTGGAGACTTATACCCAAGCCCCTCTGGCAGGGCTAATAGGACTAATCAAAGAGGCAAAGCTAGAGCTGGTCATCTGAGATAAACAGGGATCCACAATAGACCTGAAAAGATCGCGGTGGAATAGGCGCTGGTGCCACCCATATAACATCTATCTATCTATCTATGGTAAATTTGGAACAAGAAATGAACTTAGGTTGATTTAATTAAAAATAAATTAGCAATAGCAATTAAATAATTCAATACTCAATTTTATAATCATCTGCAGACACGTGTTTCGAACATGCAAATTACTTTTGAATCATTCAATGTCTGTCTAAGTATTAGCTAGAGAAGTAGTTGTTTCAAAAGTGATTTGTTCTTGTAGTCTTAATAAAACTCATTTCTTGTAGATTTTATGAAATATTTTCGAGTTTTTCCTAATTATTAGTGAATTTTCTACAACGCAAAGGACTTATATATTTTTATTATAAATAACTACTTTATTAATAAAAATTTATAGGTAATCAATACGGTAATCATCAGCATATTACTACCTTAATGTGCATATTACTAGCTTAATATGCTGATGATACCATATTGACATTTCCATAAATTTCTATTAATAAGAATAATAATCTAAGCTAAAATAATGTAGCGCTATAAATTTAGCCAAGACGAACGAGTTAATATGCGGTTTTTACACACAGGATTTTTAAATAATCTCTAGAAAATATAGTTAATTGCAGTTGTTTTATAACGAAAGATATTTTAGAATAAGAAAATATTTAAATTACAGAGTTAACCCTCGTAAATGTACCTCGTACCTCGTCGACGTTCATCACCTCTAGATCCAACTCGGCCAAAAAATAGACCATCGCCGAATCCCTCTTGTACACGCGGTTCTTGCCCTGCCTTGGCATTGAAGTCGCCAGAGATAGTTAGGTTGCCCTCTAGTACCTGGATGCAGGTACTAAGTACGTCCAGCCATTTAGTTAACTCATCAATTTTTGGTTCATACGATGTTTCTAGTGACACTGCCAGTTTCAGTCACTCTCCCATTGGCTGTGACTCTGACCTGAATGTCCACATCACCCTGTCTATCCAAAACACTTTCCCCGTTGAGATGCCTTGCATTGAATTCAAAGACCAAAAGTATGGAGTTGGCACTTTCCGACGCGTATGCCTCGAGTAGTTCCTGCGCAGCGTAGTACCGATTTAAGTTGATCTATAGGCTGTCTGAGTACTGCTCTTCCTTCCTGTGGTGCTCTCTTGAAAATCAGGCCGACGTTGCTTTCTTGCTCTCGGTCTGAACCTTCTCACTGGTCGACTCGCCCGCCCACGACGCTTTGTAAGCAACATATTTAGCACTGGCAAAGTAATGGTCCACTTCCGCACCCTTCTCGGCACAGGCGGGGTACTTAAGCTCAGACTGGCATTCTTTCTTACCAACGCCTGCCGCCCTTCAGCGTCTAAACGACTGCCTCCTGTTGGTTTCTGTGCTAATGTTCATCTGGCACAGGGTACCTGCTTTACCCGCCTTTCTGGTACCCGGCAGTTGGCAAAATCTATCCATACAATTGGTGCCTTCAACTGAGGCATTTCTCAGGTTGATGATGTACTGCCTCATCCAAATTACCTTGAGGGCCCCATCACTACTTAGGGCGTTATCAATTCCCGCCATAATGTCAGCCTCATTGCTATCCTTGTTCACTTCTGTAATCTCGACGCTAGCTAAGCTTCTTGCAGTGAGTTAGGCTGTAACCGACCCCAGGATCCTATTGACCTCTCTTATAATAGGCTCATGGTCCCCATCCATCTTGAGCTCGAGTAAGAGTTCATTGTTGAATGAAGTTGGAATGTTACCCCCTCATATTTTCGCACTTAAATTTAATAATCGTTTCAACATATGAGACGCTGCTGGTCTTAAAACGTATTTTCGCAGATCTATCGGTGGTTAAGGTCTACTGCTCCCTTCATCCTGTTTTTCTTGGCGCCACCTGGCACTTGTGGAGTAAGGGAGGAAAGTCCTTGCACATCTCCTGGCCTCTGAGCTGGCTTGTTTGCTCTTTGAGACTTACTCCTGGTACTCCCCTCAGCCATCAGGGATACTAGTTTTGCTTCAAAGCCCTGGATAGCTCGCTTCATGTCCACATCCCTTCTATGCCTTAGCTCCCAGACTGCGTGTCCATTGTAGAACTCCAGGCCTTCCGTAAGGTCTGAGAGGCGTGGCTGGTAATTGCTAAGCTCCCTATACCGTTGCTGCGTGGCTGAGTCTGCTATGATCATTATAACCGCCGATAGTATTTATATCCGCGGTTATAATCTGGCTAATGAGACTCCTAATCACCTGGATGTTCTCTATAATCTCCTGATTCGTGTTTGGGTTCACTTTGGGCAGCGTGACCAGCTCTCTGGAGATCCTATAAAGCTGACCATAAACGCTTAGACGCTTAGAAGCTCGTCGTAGACCAAATATTCGTAGACAATTTTACCCTCAACAAGTGGTCGTGAGCACTCTTGCAAGCCTTTGCAGCATCCAGAGTAAGGCTGTGTTCCAGAGCCTCCGATCCTCCTAGTTTCCGCATTTTCTCCTTCATCGCAATCGGCAGAAGCTATCCAAAACTGGCTGGGTGCCAAAACCCGATTGAATCCGACCACGCGTTTCCAAGTTTTACCCATTAATAAGGTAACTTAATAATATCACAAACTTGAAGAATTTTTACACATACCCAATTAATATAATTTAATATAGATGAAAAAAAAACAAACTATCAGAGGATATGCATAAGAAGAGCGCAACTAGAGAATCAATAATATATACCACAATAGTAGTAGTAGTAGAAGTGTTTGGCTATCGGCCATGGGGTCCTTCCGCCATGTGATTTGTATATTTGTGTTGGGTAAATGAGCTTGTTACTCTAAAGCACCATTGATGGTATCCCAATGGTGAATGGTACCGATCAACCATCCAACTGCTGGCCCAAACCAACGTTGCTGCACGTTAGTTAGGGACCGCAATCAAATGCGCCACCAACCGGCGTGATACCAAAATATTTTAAGTTTAATGTATAAACTGATGCATCTCATCTTAAAAATAGTATTACAAATCATAAAAGACCTCTGTCTACAAGAAAGATTGTTTCCATGTAAAGATATGATTCACTTGGTTGAGGGTATTAGTTGCCTAGAGCGTTAAATATAGTTGGTAATTTAAGGATGTAGTCCAAAAACACTTATTTAATATAGCGAATAAATGTTTACTTATAATCAATTAGAATCACTTGAAAATTAATTTTAAGCTTAAAAGAACATAAAGGCTTTAGGTATTCTTGTTAAAATTCATATATTTTTATCCTCGCTAGAGAAATTTATCCATTGGCCCAAACTTAAAACCTGACCTCACATGAAATAGTCCATAAGGGGTAAATTAGACATGCGTGTCTCGTATGTCACGTCTCCTAGAAATCAACTGGCTGGGCAATATCTCACTTTGAACAGCATTTCGGGATTTAATTCTTGTCCAAGTTGAATGTTATAGGGATGTAGTTTTAATTCTGTGTACATATTACGATATAATGGTGATATAGGCACATTCAATGAGCTTGCATTCTCTTTTGCAGGATACTTGCATTAAACATCTGGTATTGATGTAACCCTATATATCTGCAATGCTGACATAAACAGCCGAAAGATTAATCCCAAAAAGTGGATAAAAACAAGATATAAAAGAAAATATGAAAGTTTCCGGATATGGATGAGTATACTTGCCTTCCCAAAATCATGGTCCAAAAAGGGTTTGAGTGGAAGAACATGATTTGTAATTGTGAACTGCGCCCGAGCTTCTTTCGTTCGTTTAATGTGTATGTTTTCTAGAAAAAAAGACCAAAGATCTTAAATAAATAATATACCAACTATGTTTGATCGGGTTTGAATTCAACTTTCTTTTTGTATAGAAAGTTTTAAAATGGCCGTTTTTTTGGTATAGATACTACAACGGGGTTTTAAATATCATAGTATTCATTTTATCTTTTTGCACTTTAATTGCCAGCAAATTATAAACTGCGCAACTCTTTTCAGAATTTTATACCCTTATCTATTGATAATTGTACCTTAATTGGAACTAATAATCATCATCATCAAGGTTTGTAAGTCGATTGCCAATTTTTAAGTTTCAAAGCACGGTTAAAGTTTATTGAGCTAATCTTCGAGCAATTAATACAAACCTATAGGATTATAGCATGGATACAGTAAAATATTTAAAAAAAATATAAGTGTGAAAAAGATCAGTTGCTCACCTTGAAGAAGCCCAAAGTTAAAAATTTGAAAATGAGAACTATTGGAAAAGTTACCAACAATTACAAAATATTATAACTGTCATATACCCATGAGTGGTAATGTAAATAACTTGATAAAGTATGCTCTTAAGGAGATAATCAATAGTATCTTGCTAGGTTAATTTCTGCAACGTACTTCCTCATATATTCTTAATGCAGCGACCTATTATATCCCATAAAGCATATTCGACTTCATTTCCTTAAGAGCAAACAGGCTTATTACGTATAAGAAGTTCCAGTGTTATCCTGATAGAATATGATATCAAAATGTTTGGTTCTGTACAATAATTAACAGTTATTCTTCTAAGCACATACAACTCTGATTCATTGTAGATAATGTTAAAAAAACGGCGAAGAAAAGATTAATTTAAACAGCTGTTGTCTGCAATATACAGGGTTTTCTGTGACATATACTATAGCGAAAATGACAGCGATTCATGTAAAAAAATATTATAAATATCATCAAATAAACAAGATACAGGCCTTGAATAAAATACTATAATTTTGTTTGTATAACTTGATTTTTTTTATATTGTGACTATGTTAATCGAGCCTAGATTTTATTTTTCGCCCAAACTGGCCTATTTACAATCCCTTACAATTTAAGTATTTATTGTACTAACGTAATTGATATTTTTGAGAATACTGCCCATATTATTGGAATATCCCTTGGTTATTGCAATATTTTTAATTAAATTTCGTTCTTTCTGAAATGTATCTGATACAGGTAAATTTATTGCTCTATATATAAATAAGTTTTGTGATTAAAGGGATGTCTAGAGTTGCTAGGAATGACAAAATCAGTAAAAGTTGGTTTTCTATAAATATCAAAGGTTAGTTTGTTATTACTTTTAGTGATGGATACGTCTAAGTATTTGATATTGTCGTTAATTTCAGTTTCTACCATAAAGAGGATGGAGGTTGTTAATGAAATCTAGAATTGCGTTAATTGACATCGACGTATCGATACCATGACCACCGCCCAATGCTCTTTTAATGTCTCTGCTACCAGTAGAGGTTATTTTGATGATCATCCATCAGTTTGCTTGCCATATATGGCCTATTTGTTTCTAGAATGAAAACACTGTTATTAAATATTCTGTCACGTTGACAATTTCGAAACACTAAATTTATTTTTAATAGAAAATTTATTTTAGGCCATTTATTAGTGCATATACCATCCCGTAAAACGGCCAACCAGAAATTCTTTCACAGACGTGGTGTGCGAGAGGCACTATCATATAAACACCATATTATTCGTCTTGTATTTCAATGTAGGTTATCTAAAAAGTTGTCCAATCCTTCTAAATTTCGTCTGTATGTATGACCATCAAGTCTTGATGGCAAGAAAACGCGCCCAACAATAATATCGCCCACAATGCCAGCCCACATGTTGAGGGAACATTTCTATTGAGATCTCTCAGTTTTCATGAATTTTGGATTTTTATTCGCCCAACTATGTATTTCTTAAATTCTGTCTTCAGAAAAAGTGGATTCATTAGTAAAAAGCATTTTTCTAAAAACGTATCATCAACTTGTATCTTCTGCTACATTATTTGGTAATATTTCAGTCATAGTGGATAATCGGCCAAGCCAACTTCCTGCAACAATGGAAGGGATAAAGTTGTTGCTTTAAGAACATGCCAGACTGTTGTTTTTGAAGTTCCAAATTGCGTGGCCATATCCAAAGTAGTACTGGTAGTATCTTCATCTATGTATTCTAGAATTTCTTCTTACTTTAGGATCTTACTTTGCCGTTGTTGCTACAATTGGGTTTAGACGTACCATTTTCCCTTAATTGGCTTTGAGTTCTTAAAAATGTTTCTCGGTTGGACGCCTTGCGGTTCGGAAATTTCACCTCATGTCAAAATTATGTTAGATTGTTAATTAAACGTGTAATTCTCCATTTTGATCTCAAAAAATTAAGTAACGACAAATTAAACTTTTTGTTTATACGACATAGGCAAGTTGACAGCTCAATTCGTTTTTCAATTGTCACCGCCAACTCAAATTTTTCCGAGGATTTTTGTTTGTTACGATTGAAATTAGACACTAACTTGTAACTCAAAAAAGGTCACTGTTATAAAAATTTTCAAAAAATGATAAAAGTTACTAAAATAAGTTTCCTTTTAAAATGTGGAAAAATAAATATTGATTTACAAGCAAACAAAAAGTTCTGAGCAAACAATTTTAGGAACACCCTGTATACCATGGTTTTCGAAGTATTAAAACATTGATAATGGTCACTTTGTGTCCGAAATATATATCTGTGAATAAAAATAAAATTGTGAAGAAAGGTTTTTAGTGCTTTTTAATTAATCAAGTAACAAATTTCCTAAGAAATTTACTTTATGTTAGTTTATTCTGTACAAAAATTTCAACACTCTACTACGAATGATATTTAAAATATTCTGAAAAATGTGTTAAACTTTGATGGCCTGTATCTTGGTCATTTGAAGACTTTCATAATATATTTTTACGAATCATCATTATTTTTATTCTAGTGTATGTGGTTAATTTGATTCCCCGAGTCACTGAAACACCCTGTATATGCAGCCGAAGGACGAAACCTGTCTATAAAATTGATTTGTCTATGATGTTCGTTGCTCGAGGTCGTCTAAGGGTTTCGATCCAATTCTTGAGCAATTTGATAAATTAGAAGTTTATTAGTTAGATTAAATTAGACGTGGTCGTTTGGCTCTGCTCAGTGAGAGGTCAATACAGATTTTTGTTGTCTTTAAACTTGGCGTTTTTATCCAGTGTATTGTTTAAGACTACCTCCTTTGTATGTGTATTTAATAGCACACATGAAAACAAAGTAGTTTTGGAGTTAAAGAAGTAAGCTTTGTGGTTCTTAAGAGCAGCTTAGCTATCTGAGATTTGTTCTCCTTTGTAGTTTTTTGTATAAACCTGGGCACATCTTTCCAAGCCTGTAAGACTGATGGATCTTGTCGGAGAGAAATTAATTTCCTGTATTTAGGCAATACGTCCAACGGTGTTTGTAGGAACTCTGATATAATCAGGTTCAAAATTTCTGAGTGCGAGAAACTATGTTCTGTACCATGCCTTTCCAGTCTCATCGGATCCTTTTTTCTGATTTGTTATGCATATCCCCCATTATACCAAGGGTTTAAAGGATTTAAAGCTTCTTTCATATCATTGCTTGTTTAGTCTCGACCCACAATACCAGTGAGTCATATATAATAATAGGTTTTACTGCCATAATTATCATTTTGTGTTTCAGTTCCCATAATCTGACAAAGAACCTGCCGATGTAGCTTTGCAGACCTTTTCTAGATACGCGTTTTAATTAAGTATCCTATTTAGTGTTAAACCTAGACATTATGTCCTTTTACTGGGTGCTGGGTGCTGATATTCAGCTACAAATAGTGATAGGTGCCACGACAGGTTTGTCAGGATTGATATTCCCTCAGACATCATTTTGCTATTTTATTAAGGGAATGTCGTCGGCGTAACCTTGTGTACAATAACCCTTATCGACCAGAAGGTCATCCACCACGATATGATTACCGTTTCTATGCTATCTCCTTGTGCTGTAGTAAAGTTTCTATGCCTTTTGTGAGGCTATCAAGTGCATCCACAGTGGATTTGCCAGGTTGATAGACAAACTGCTGCCTATGGAGAGGATTTGGGTCTAGGGTACTGCTCCTTAGATCGTTATTTATAATTTTCTCTACGACGTTTATGAGAAATAAGGTAATTGGGTAGTAGGATTTGTTATTGCTCCTTGTGTTTTTATGTGTTTAAAGCTACCAACATATATTTAATTTTTTTTGATAATGAGTTTACCAGCCTTGCTTTTGTTTTCTCTAATAGATAGGAGAATGCATTTCTCCGTATATTGGGCAGTGTTTTCCAGAGAGTTTTTACAGATGGTGAATTTGTAAAGTGGGTCTTTAGCAGAACACTAAGACTTTTCTTAATCCCCTCTGTATAACTACTATCAGATTTTTTTTATTAGAGAGTCTATTGCATTGGTATAGCTCGAAGCAATGACGGTCGCACAGTAAATGGCAATTAATTGGCACCTTTTAATTTACAAAAACTTTTACAATTATTTATGTTTCAAGGAATTATTTAGTTAAACAGAAATATGTTTTATTTGAACTGTCTGAAGGATGAAAAAATAAAATATATAATATTTCAGTGCTTGTAAAGTAGTAATAGTATTAATAATCTAGAACGTAAAACACAGATCATAAATATTTATAATTATGCATTAAGTAAAATCTTACGGTCAAGTACTATTATAATATTCTAAAATAATATATATGTGAATTTGTAAAATCTTTTGTATCGCGTTTGAGAAACTTAAACATTAGCCAAAATTATAAATAAAATTGCTTAGTAAATCATATCCATACATGTATATCGATATATAGATAAATTTGTATATAAAAAACAATAATTTACAATATTTATACAAACTGATAATGATCAAAATATAAACAGTGCAGGCCGTCGTCAAGTAACTTTAGTGTAATCTAGCCATTGACATCGAATATTGAGTAGCAGCATTGAAAACAATCTATAATGCACGACTATCGATCCAACCTCTCCTTGATGTTCAAATTAACTATTCATAAACATCCCTGTAATACTTTGTACATCAAATGTATAGAACTAGGGCTGCGACAAACTTTACCAATACATTATAATAACAAGCACTTGTAATAATAATAAAATTATTTTTACTCGAAATCTTTTAACATGAATGGTTTATTAGTTGCTTTATGAATGCATAGAATCTGTACGGAGTTTACCACCTGTTTAAATGCGTACAGTAAATTTGTGATGAAATACGTACTATGAAAATTGTATTCTTAATGTGTGACCAGTTGCATCTATAAAAGCATAAGTGTTAAGCCATTAAAGGTATTAAAGTATTAGTAATAAAATTAGCTGAAGTCCTTAATTTACAAATTCACTGCTATGATACATATGTTTTAAGAATATTGTAGCAGTGGAAGTATTAATTTTAAAATTAGCTTTATGTAGATACAGTTTAAGAAGTTGTTTATTTTGAAGATCAATATAATATGCAACACAAAATATTGCAGAATACATGGCTTATATGTAATACTACACAGTTTTTTATTTAACGTTAATTAAAAACTAAAAAGTGTTATACAAACAAAGTTGAAAAAGCGTTTTCATTTATATTCGACATGTATAACGAAGTTATATTACATTTACTGTATTCGGTAACGTTATGCACTTATGAGATACAAATAAATATACGAGTAAAAATGTCTAATTTAACCCGTGCTCTAAGCAGTACCAAATTGTTTTGCAATCGTTAAATCCAATATTTATACTGGAACTCTATTCTAACCACGATGCACCCCGGCTTTTGGAACTAATTGAATTGACTAACCCCTAACTAATTGTAAATTGTATGTAGAATTCTATATGCAATTATGGCCACCAGCTATAAGAAATTGAAGATTCAATGTCCAAAACTTATTAACGGAATAATAATATACACATTAACGTAAAGGTATATTTCCATTAGTACAGAAGGGACATAAATAGTCGTAAATAAAATAATAGTGTTTGTTAATAAAACTTTTTTTGTAATTCCATGGAAAGTATCAAATATACTAAAGGATTTTCAAGCAAGAAATTTTAAGTTTTTAAGTCTGCAGTTTCGCCCCGTTGTTCGCTGCAGCGAAACTCTTATAAACTGATTCATTTATACCGGAGACGTGAGATTCCGGACCTAATTCAGCATTGTATAATTCATGATCGCCACCATTTCCCTTAAATAAAACACACAACTCTTGAAAACTTTTCCACTCAACGGCTACGGTTATTATCGACCCCCCTTTTCTCGCTTTAACTACCCCCTCTTATTTAACGGCGGGATGCAATTTACATATTCCGATATTAAACTGTCACTAGAAGTAAAGGCGTAGTATAGTTATTTTAAAATTCAAGAACATACATTCTTCGATATTGAAATATAAAATAAATGCCTCTTCTTGTAGACCACGAACAATTGAATTTGAAATTTCATTGAAAATATTCTTATATTTATTTAAGAACTAACAGCTACTAGTTAAAACAACTACTCTTCGTACTGAAACGCCGAAATGATAATTAATGGTATAAAACGGGTTTTTGTTCAGTCATCATTTCTCGAAAGAGTCACCGAATCTATAGATTTAAACTTACAGTAACGCAATAGTCCTTAATGAAAACTTAGTTTAGAAATAATATTGCATTAACTATTTACTAATGAGGAACTGTGTACGGAATACAGAACTTTAATTAAAGTGTCACAGAACCTTAGGAGTTGGAATCATTAAAGCACTGGGTAAGTGGGGCGATTTAATTATTTACATCGGAGTCGATATTTTACCACGGAATGCATTTATTGAGTCAGAACTAATTTGGACAATTAACTGAATAAAAGGGAAAACATCGTGAAAGGCATCAGTCAAATATATTTTTTTAGTGAATAAAAATTAAATTTAATAATAGATCTTAAATATTTATATAATTAAAAATAAATAATAATAAAAATCATTATTATGTGCATACTAAGAGCACTATTTGAATAATTATATATGAAAAAGTTTGTGTATTTTGATAGTATTGGCTTTTAATCTTTTGAAGTATATTTCATATCAAAATGTAAGGATTTATAAATAAAAATCGTAACTTTCAATGAGTTGGCTTTTTTCGCAATATGCTGTGGCTTCTTCAGGCGAAGAATTGTAAGTTATCTATACTTTTTTGAATGATGTTGATAGTATTATAATAAAGGCAGATTGAATAAGTTTTGCATACGGCAGTTTGAAATTTTGGTTTGCGCATTAAATAGTTGTTTTTTTTTTCTTTTGTCAACTTCCATGCATTCTAGAGCATTTCCTTTCACTTTTTCTGTATGCTTCGGTATATTTGTTATTGACCAAACTAGTTTTCTTCTATGAGATGGATGCAAATGTGAATTTTCCTCTTTTGTATTAGAAATCTTTTTTATATTCTTCTATCCTTTACCTTTTGGATATCCACATGTGCATTTTTGGTTAGTCATTACAAGGTAGCATGTACGAGGGTGGATCAATTTCAAACCGGAATTTGTTATTTAAGCCGTCACTAAGTGAAGTGTCGCTGAATGTGTTGAATGTGATTGTTACGCAGATTTGGTTCACTAATGCTTATTTCTGCCAGTAGCACCATGCCTGAGCACGAGGTACATACGCCTATTGAGCAACACATCATGAATACATTTATGGCGAGGAAAGGTGTAAAAAAAAGATATTTTATTGGCATAACATTAACTTACAAAACCAACTTTCTACATACATATATATAAACTTCTACATAAAAACATTAATAATATATGTTCCTCTTTATTAACCTCTCCCACCCAAGTCCAGCCAAAACCTTTACACCAGCTCCATCTTCTCTCATCCATTCCGTTACCTTCCTTTTTTCCCCAACCACCCCTCATGCGCCCCTTTACACTCTTCTTCCAAATGACTCCACTTATCCATCCTATTCGTACACAGTGCACACCTTCCATAACTTTCTCCCATCCAAACCTTTCTTTCCCTCTCTTCCGTACCGCATCTAGCTCGCGCCAGGGTAATCTTCTCTTCATTTGAGAAGACACTATTAGTCAGGTACCGTGGCGCCTTCCCATGTACCTGCCATCTTTCATACCCTGGATTATATGAGCTCCTTTCGATACAACTTTGCCTCTCCTGCTCCAAACTCCTTCCACTTCTCTATCATCCATGCTCGAACATTTACCCCATTCTCCAACCATTCATTTACAATATTCTCAGATACTTCTGCCCTTTCATACATCTTTCTTCAGTCTAACCTCCACTCACTCCCCTTTATTCCCATGCACGTTCTCCATACCTCTTTTACTAATTATCCAATCCAACCAAATCCATTTCATACTTTACCACTCTCTCCATTGCCTCTCCATGTACACCTATTCTATTTTTTTTCCCTGAAGCAGACTGTACCTAGGTGTGGATCTTTCTACCCCCAGCATCTGTTTCAGGAATAACGACTGCTCCCTCTCAATACATCCATACTTCCTTATTCCCCAAGTTTCTACCCCATAGAGCAAAATATTCTTCACATATGCATTCCACGCTTCCTAAATCGGATCCACTTTGTTTTCCTTGCATTCCTCTTTTGTCCATATACCTCTCTACTCTTTGCATCACCGCTTTTATCTCTCCCCAATTTCTCGCCAAAAGCACCACATCATCCGCATACGCCAGCATCCATACCTTCTTTTTTCCAATCACTACTCCGCCCGCTTGATTTTTTCTCAAAATCTCTTCACGAGTATATATGTTAAACAGTAAAGGGCTCAACGGACAGCCCTGTCGCAACCCCGTCCAAATTCTAAATCTGTCAGACACATTCGCTCCCACTTTGGCACTCACCCACGTTTCCTCATACATCCTTCTACACCTTTCCACCATTCCTGCACTTACTCCTCTCCTTCTCAAACACTCCACTAATCCCTCTCTTGGTATAGTATCATAAGCTGCTTTCATATCCAGGAAAACAGCGTAGATACTGTCCTTTTCTTTCAACACTCTCTCCATAATTCTTGCCAGTTTAAAGATTTGATCTCTTGTTCCCCTCCCTTTTCTAAAACTCCCTTGCGTCTCCGGCAGAATTCTATTGATCTCCACCTCCTTCTCCATCCTATTTTTTACCACTGTCATGGCAATTTTGTACCCGGTACACATAATTGTTATCCCTCTATAATTTTCTACATTTACTGTATCACCACCTTTATGTACCGGGCACATAAGTCCCATACTCCACGCGTTTGGGAACTCTGCTTCTCCTCTCCACATTTGATTCAGCAGCTCTCCGAACTTTTGATTTCCTTCCTTTCCTATCTGTTTCCACATTTCTGCCTTTAACCCGTCCAGTCCCGCAGCTTTCCCAGTTTTCAACTCATTAAATGTCTTTTCTATTTCCTCCTCCGTAAACTCTTTAACTTGTGCCCCTACCCCACTTGGCTCACCACTCATTGCACTACATTTTTCACTCCATTCTCGTAGAGACACTCCTATATGTTGCCTCCTCTCACCTCTATTTAAAATACTCCATATCTCCTTTTCATTCCTACATAATTTCAATTCACTACTTGTTTTTTCCAAAGACTGCATCTTCTTCTTCACGCATAGTTTTGCGTACTTAGTCCTCGCTGCTACCACCCATCTCTCCTCTTCTCTACCCAAGGTCTATTACCTCAAAGTCTTCCTTACATTCTTTATCGAACCAAGCGCATCTTTCCCCATCCCTTATTTCCACTTTTCTATCGCATCCCGCAATAATCACTTTTTACTTTCCCTATACACGTAGTATATAGGGGGAGTATTGTTTTCGTGATTTTATTTTGAAAAATTTTTTTTGCGGAAATATCCGTTTTGGGCCCCCCTGAGTCCATTGCACTGATTTCTGGAAAAAAAAATTCTGTGTCTGTGTGTGTGTGTGTGTGTGTGTGTGTCTGTGTGTCTGTCTGTCGGTGGGTGCTGTATCTCAAAAACGAATGATCCGATCAAGATGAAACTTTAAACTTAAGGTTTTATCATTAAAAACTGGAACTGAAAAGCTTTTGGTGAACATTCATAAACCGGAAGTGGATGTTTACTCGAGGCGTTTTTTGGTTTTTTACCGATATTTTTCTAAATATAAAAAATATTATAAAACTTTTCAAACAGAAGTTAAAGGGAATGAATAACTCAACAACTTTTATTTAAACATGTTTTTCATAAAATTCTTAACTTTCGAGAAATAAAATAAAAATTGAAAATTTTGGCATTTTTTGCCAATTGCTAATAAACTATAGGAGTTACATGAAACATATATAACAAATAATTGTAGAGAATTAACAGTTGAACAAATTATTAAGAATAACTTTTTTACGTAAACCTCATAGTTTTCGAGCAAAATATAGGGAAAGTACTATGATGGCCACATCACCATTTTTAGTTTCCCTATATAGTATATATAGGGGGACTATTGTTTTCGTGATTTTTTTTTGAAATTTTTTTTTTGCGGAAATATCCGTTTTGGGGGCCCCTGAACCCAAAACACTAATTTCTGGAAAAAAAAAAAATTGTGTGTGTGTGTGTCTGTCTGTCTGTCTGTCTGTGTGTCTGTCGGTGGGCGCTGTATCTCAAAAACGAATAATCTGTTTGAGATGAAACTTCAAACTTAAGGTTTTATCGTTAAAAACTGGAACTGAAAAGCTTTTGGTAAAGATTCATAAACCGGAAGTGGATGTTTACTCGAAGCGTTTTTTGGTTTTTTCGTGATATTTTTCTAAATATGAAAAATTTTTAAAAACTGTTCAAACAAAAATTAAAGAGAATGAAAAACTGAACAAGTTTTATTCGAACCTGTTTTCCATAAAATTCTTAACTTTCGAGAAAAAAAATAAAAATTGAAAATTTTGATATTTTTTGCCAATTGCTAATAAACTCTTGGACATAAAATTTATATAACAAATAATTGTAGAGAATTCAAAAGTGCACATATTATTAAGAATAACATTTTTGCGTAAACCTAATAGTTTTCGAGAAAAATATAGGGAAACTATTATGATGGCCACATCACCATTTTATTGTTTTAACTTCATTCCAGTTAAACTTTTCTAATCGTTTTCCCATATTCTTGATAGCATTTACACTATCTTCTACCATTATTGGCAAATGGTCCGACCTTAAGAATTCTTCTTCTTCCATTCTTAGAACTTCTTTCCTGTTTAGCCCCTTTATTATGACGTAATCCACGACTGACGATCCTTGTGGTCCAACATACATCTTTTTCCCTTCCCAGTCACCTTCAGTGCACCCGTTAAATATCTCCCATCCCTCTTCTATTAGTATTAGCTTACCCTTATCATTCACTCCTTTCCCCTTTTCCCCCATTCTTGCATTAAAATATCCCATACATCTCGTTCCTTGGTTACATTTCTCATCTAGTACATTCCGCATTTTTGTCCAGTTCTTAACCACCCCCAGTTCTAGATGAGCCCCCTCCTTTTTTTTTAAATTAGAAGTGATTGAAGCAATGTTGAAATTATTAAATGAAATCGTGAATATTATAGAAGGAAATTTGCGTTTGTGTCTAGAACAGCACAAGAGATTTAGGACGAATTTTTGGCAAAAGGAAGAATAGTCATGTTGACCTTTTGTGGATTCGTATAAGAAGGCATTTGAATATATTTGTTACAGAGATTATTTTGATTAGCAATCTAAGAGTTAATCTTTCAGCGATTTGAAATTTTTTAAAGTTACAAATTGAGGGTTGTAGAATAGGACGGACGAATAGTCAAGTAAAGAGTGGCAGATAATTTGATATATGTATTTGTTTGTAAATGTATACCTTGCTTTCTTAATTTTTGTAGGTTAGGCTTCTGAAATGTACTGCCTTTTTCTTTTAGGAAAATGGAGTTGCTCTGAAAGGTTAGTTTAGTGTTAAATTTTTACCTAGACATTTGCACGTGATCCAGGAATATATAATTTGGTTATTTATAGATTTATTAAAATTTTTTGGGATGGGGTGGTAGATATCTTGCACTAAGAGACTTTATAAGATTGGAATAAAGGGGGAACATTGCTCAAGACTTAAGTAGATATATAGATATTTAAATATGAACTTTGTGAGTGCTTCTTTCGCCCAAAATTTGTATATGTTTCTTATATAATTTATTTGTTTTTATCAGTACTGTTGAGAAAGAAGTCTAAAGAATAAAATAAATAATAATAAAGAATAAATAACTTAAGAGAGCTATTGTATAGGAAACCATCCAAGAGATTTAATAGGTGAATCGGGAGTTAAAGGGTCAAACGGAATAAATGTCAAACATCTAGGAAGATGATCGCCACTTTGTTTTCTTCTTCTGCTGTGTGTTAGTTTGAGGAGATAATAGCTATTATAAAGGTTGTGTACTGGTGTTCTAAGAAGCCGAACTAATATTGAAAATTTTTCGGAGTTTTGCAATTTCGAATTCTGATCCAATGCTTATTTCTTTCAAGTAATTTGTAGCTTACTAAATTTGAAAATTCTAATTCTAACGCGGTTTGCAGTTTATTTTCAATATTTTTTAAGAGCTAAGGACTCAAATAATTTCACACTTATTTCAGAATTCTAAAATTTAACTTATATTTACGAAAAATTCTGATATTTATATTTTCAACGTTTTTGTAGTTTCCAATTCAGAAATGATTATTTCTAAAGTTATTTTAGCTTAGTGAATTTAAAATTTTTACTTCTAAAGTTATTTCCAGTTTCTGTATAATGTTTTTTATAAATATAGATTGATTTGAAGCCAAACTAGATACGATCAATAAAATTAGTTCTATGATTATTGTTTTACAATCATAAAGTTTCTTTATATAATTAGCAGTTTTGTAATTTGCAAATTCTAAATTGTCAAGGTATTTTAGATTTGTGCAGAATCGTAGTTTATTTTAATTAATTTCTTCTGACTGTGTAAACTTTTATTTAATAATTTTATAATAATAGTCCCACAATAAACCTTTATTATTATTATTATTTCTAATTTGCTATTCTGAAATTTCTATTTATAAAGTGATTTACAGTTATGATAGTTTCTTTTAGTTCTAGAGTTCTCAAACGTTCTAGATTTTTGTTACTATTTCAGACTTATTTTCATTATTTTATAATTCTACGTATTCTAAAAATTTGAACTTTTTATTTCCAACGATTTCAGCAGTTTTTATAAATTTCTAATGTTTAATTGCTTATATCTCAAGTTGTTTGTAGCTTTGCAAATTAGAAATTTCTACTTCTATAGCTGTTTGCTTCATAATTGATATAAATTATAAAGTTATAACTCTTGAATCCTTCATATTCTGAAATTCATTATTTTTTTAGGCTTTCAAGAGCAATATTAATTTGATTGTTGTAATTTTATTTCTCATGTTATTTGTAGTTTTGATATTCTGTAATATATATTTACAGTTTTGATAGTTTCTTGACAATTTAAGAATTCTAGTATTCAACATATTCTGAAATTCATCTTTGAAGCATTTTACCTTTCTTTAAATTTACAATTCTAAAATTTCTATTTCTCAAGCTACAGAGAGCTTTGAAATATTAAACTTTCAACTTATAAAACTATTTACTGTTGCTTAAATTGCATAAGTTAATTAAAGAAGTTAGAGATTTTTAGATCTATATAAATAATTCTGTAACGATTGCTTTAAATGGATATTCCTCATATTCAATATTTACATTTCAAAGATATTTGTAGTTTTTAGACTTTTAAGATCAATGTGAATAGTTCTATTTTCATTAGTTTATAATTATAATTTATATTATGAAATTATTATTTCTAAGGCAATTTTCTAATTTGTAATTTTTTAAATTATTAGCTTTCATTTTATTTGTAGTTCCAAAATTTAACATACTCTTAGTATTCTAAAAATCCCACTTTGTTGTTGTAGTTTTGTTATTGCTATTCTGAAATTTCTATTTTATTGTGTTTCTTGATAATTTAAGTTATTTATAATTACATAGAATATAACATATTCTAATAATTCTCAAATTCTTAAACGTTTTACATTTTTTAAATTTACAATTCTAACATTTCTATTTTTGAAACTATTTAGAGCTTTGCACTATTATTTTTTCTAGCTATAAAGGTATTTTCTGTTGTTCAATTTATGAAGATTATTTAGAAGAAGTTATAGGTGTTAAGATACACACAAATAATTCTATAATGACTTTATAATTCTAAAAAGCCTTCATATTCTGAAATGTACATTTTAAGGATATTTGCAGTATTTAGACTTTTAAATGTGAATCAATGTAAATAGTTCTATGATCATTGGTTTATGATTGGAGTTTCATTATATTCTGAAAATCCTATTACTAGAGCAATTTTCTAATTTGCAATTCTAAAATATTTAGTTCTAATGTTATTAGTAGTCTAATAATTTTCTATTGTAAAATTTTTATTTCTAAAATGATTTATAGCGTGAATAGTTTTTTGATAATTTCATAATTCCAAAATTTAAAATATTGTAAAAATTCTGAAAATACTATTTTAAACGTTTTGACAGTTTTTTTAAATTAACAATTAAATTTCTATTGCTGAAGGTATTTACAGTTCTAAAGTTATTTACTGCTATTCATTATTTTATGATTTACATAGATTCGAAGTTAAATATTTTAAAATCGATATGAATGATTGTAGATTTCCTTCGTATTCTGAAATTCATGTAAAGCTATTTGCGGTTTTTAAAATTTTATATATATAGGACATTTTGTCTATAAGGAAGTACATTTTTTCAAAGACATTAAGTAAAGTTATTGGACAGTAACTTCTTGAATAAAATTGATTATTCTTAAGTTTGGGAATGTAGGATTTTATTCCCTTTTCGTAATAATAATAACCGGAGGCTGTATTTTAAGTAACATGTTATGATTTTTTTACATTTCTGCATATCTAGAAGCAGATTTTGTGTTGTTCTGCATTGCGTGGCCTTGTTTTTTTACAACACATAAAAAGTGATCCAGATTGGATTTTAGGATTTGAATTGCGCGCCATTCTCGTTCTATGAATGATGGAAGATTGCACTCCAACAGTTGGTATATAAACATGTGACAAATTTATTAAGTCGCAAAATATACAGTTACAGTTACAGTTACGATCAGTGACAATTTCGCGAAGAAATCTTCGACCACTGTTCAGGAGCAGTAATATTTCAAATGACCGGGAAATTCGTAATATACCCCAAAAATTTGAAATAAGTGGTACGTCTATTAATACACTAAGACATAGTTTTGACATAGCAGCACTGAGGAGCTGTGATACAGCGAAACACGTGTTTGCAGATAGTCATTGCATAACACTTTTCGAGATAACACCACAAAAATTGTTACATCGTGCTGAATATCACTTCAGAGATGTAACGACAGTTAACAGTTATATTATTCAATTCCCGGCGGTGCTGTAGTACAGGGAGTAGATGTTTTAACTGTTAACTGGAGTTTTTACATTTATTGTAAAACATAAGTGCAGAAACGCTCATGGAGATCATAATTGTCTCATTATTAATTTTCAATGCACTAAGAGTTGACTATCAAGGCAGAGGTCGTTTAAATGAAAATATTGCTCGTATACTTGATAGTATGCAAGAAGAACCAAGGACGTTAATCCGTAATCATTTACAAAAATTGAATCTGAAAACATGCAATTAAAGGCGTATAAGATTCAATTGGCCCAAGAACTTTAACCAGCGGAACATCACAATAGCTGTATATTTATGCAACAAACCAAGAAGTCGATGCAGATTTTCACAAGAAAATAATATGGGGGCTTCATTTGAATGGATATGTGAAGCGCCCAAATTGTTCAATCTGGGGTATTGAAAATTTGCATGCTATTAAAGAAAAACCTATGCATCCAGAAAAATGCTTTATTTAGTGTGCTGAAGTAATTCCATAGGAGTCTGTACTTTTCTGAAGCTGCATCAAGCAGCATTGTTACAATCGTTGACTGTACACTATCGGGTGATCCTAAACAACTTTTTCTTTCATGAAACCAATTTCGTTTCAACGTGACGGAGAGAACACAGAACGTGAATCGGCCGTTTTACGTCAGTCAAAATCATTAATGAGCGTGCATGCTTTTTTTATATTTAAAAAATCTATTTTATAATTAAACCTATAAATTACTCTTTACTAGATATCATTAGAGCTAATAAAATGTATGTTTATTCTCAAAATTTGTTTTCATGATTCGAAACGATGTCTTTTATATCATTTATTGTAAAATAATTTGGAAGAAAAAAAAAAATATTTTTACCACAATCTGATGATCAGAATCCTTACACTTAGAGGTATAATTAATAATATTCGTTTGGTAAGAAATGTCTTTTTATTAGGTAATATTATTAAAAAAATACCATCCAAACGATCTCTCCTACATTGAGATTTAAATAAAAACGTTTCTATCTAATAACTACTAATTGTTAATTAAAAATGGTGGTGGAAATATATTTAATGAATAGAATCTTTTTGAAACTATGCCATAGTTTATATATTATTAATTTATTTTGTCTGAGCCCATCTTAGAATTTACGAGCTTTACCCGCAACCACAGAACGAAGCATATTTGATAATAGGACTATTTACACTTGTGGCGAACCAGCATTAGTAACAAGGGTGAGAATGCTGGTAAAACATTAATAACACTCCCTTAGTTAGAGAAAATAACTTATCCCGAGATACAAATTGTATGTATTCAAATATTGTTATTATAGAAGTATAAAAAGTAATCTAAATATGATATTAGTTCACGACCTGTTACATTTCAGTGTAAATTTGGTATGCATAACTTAATTACTTTTTAAGTATTTGAAACATGAAAATTAGGTTAAATTTTTACAAAATTCATATTATTTCAAAAACCTTAAGGTTTAAGTAATAAAAACCTTATTAAAACACACACTTATTTTGATCGAAAGATCAAAAAATGCAATAAAATACAGGGTGTTTCATTAAAAAAACACAACTTTGATACTTTTAGGGTTTTTGGGACACCCTGTATATTATGAAAGTAATTTTAAAAAGTAGCCCTAATAGACCCCCATATATCCCCAAAGTGAAACTTTTCGAAAGTCACGTATTTTGGCCACAATATTCCGTGCCGTATAGCGTGAATAACCCTGTATATATATATATATATATTATTTAGTTTGATGTTTTCGCGGGTATGGTATGTTGTAGCTGGTTTTCGGGTTATACTCCGCGTGGTTTGTAAATTATATTCACGACGTTTCGATGGTCTCTCTGCCATCTTTTTCAAGTGTTTACTCTTGTTTGGTCAAGGTAATACTGTATAATATATATATATATATATATATATATTAATTATTAAATAAATAGGACTACGTGAAAATAATATGTAAAATTATATCATTATTTGTCAATAAATAACTGTAAATAAAACTGTCAGTATTTTGTTATTAAAAAGCTTATAATAAAATTATAGTCACCACAAATATTATATAAATTTATTTTATGATTATTACGCAGTTATTTATGCCTCATTTAAAGGCAAACCCTTTTTTGTACGATTTTGTTAAAAGTATTTTTAAATATTGTTAAATTGACATCCATTGAAATTAAGTTAGCGCAGTTTCAGTTATATTTATTATCAGTCGGAATTAATTACGTTTTTTCAGGTAAAGTAATCTATCGATGGTGATCGTGATGACGAAAAAAAGGATCAAAGTTGAAGCTCGGATAAACGTCCCATCAGCATTCTTTAATTTAAAGCATTCAGTTGTTTGGAAACGCGTGTGCTGTGCAGTGTAGCAAAGTTGCTTCTAAACAAATTGGAAACCGGAAATGCTTTGACTATCGGAAATACGCGATTGACTCTTAAGTTGACTTACTCTTGTGTAGTGAAGTGGATTTGTTTTCAAACCGACGATGACCTTAAGATAATAGAAATTTGAAATATAGGTATGTAACTTTATATATTGCACACTATATAATAACTTTATTAAAACACTTTGAAAGGCAATGAAAGTTATTATCACTCAATCCAAACGTTATATAATATTAATAACGACTTTATTATTTTTTACTATTTATTCCGTTTTTTTAATCAAAGTTTTTAAATCATATTGTTTTCTTGCGGTCTTTAAAATACTATGGCAATATATATTTTATTTTACAAACTTTCACATTTCCTAAAAATAATTTGCTTTTTCTTATATTTATCAAAACTATCATCATCATTTTTAATATTTAGATGCGAAATCAATTGAAAAATTCAATTAAAATTTACCCTGTAAATTTATTAATTTATATGTAATTATTTCTGCTCGTGTTTGATAACTCAATCATATATGCATATTTAATACCATTTGATGTGTAAAGTTGATTGGTGCTCAGTATACTATGCAAATATTAAATTATTATTCTGTTTTCAGTACAATTGTGCAATTACACTATTCTTATTATACATAGAATCAAATTATAAGTTCATATTTATCGATGAAATCCGTCTGTAATTCCATTATTTCAGTTAGTCCTACTAAAATATTATACAAAGGTTTTTGCGGAGTTTTCGATGTCGAAAGTGCGGAATAGATCTTTCATTACACTTTATTCGTTATGTAGAAATATCTTTTAAATCCATCGTGGCCATGTATTTGGTAATTTTAGCTTCATATAGTAGCTCGTCTATGCGGCGCATTGCATATATGTCTGCTTTGATGATGGGAGCTGACAAAGCGCATTCCTCAATGGTTCTGTTTTCTAGCAATTAGTAATTGAGGTCCTTCGTCTTTCCTTGGTGTGACGTCTTTGGCGTCGATTTTTTGCTAATTAAGCAAACTTACTGCTGAAATCCATTGATGTCGCGTGAAAATCCCACCGGAATCTCGTTACTTAGCCCCAGTATTGCTAAAACTGCTCCTTTAATGTTGGAAAGCCATATGCCTCGCAAGGATCGAAGAATAATTCTCCCTAGTTAGCCTCAACCACATTCGCGATTGATGACTTGGATTTATGGGCTAGTGATTAAACAACATTGACTGAATTCTGTGGTCTTTATTTGATTTTCTTTCCTCACATCCGACTTTTTATTTGAAACGTTACGTCTCCGTCGAAGTTCCTCCAAAGTTAACTACTAGTCCAACTTACTCAATGAAGTTAACTCCTGGGAGAATACAAGACGATTAATGTGGTTTTAACTTCCCTTCGTTTAAAGAAGAAACGAGGTGGGACTTTATTCATTTCCTGAATCCTGTGTTTCCATCCACCAGTGTTATTTTCATAACTTCTCGTATTTTGGTAATTTGATGGCGTAGTATAGTTTTGGGCTAGATACAATGGCACAGGCTCCCTTATCAGAAAACAGAAATACTGCTTGCCGTTGTTTCAGGACAGCTGCTTCCATAGCGCAGAAGCTTGTTTTGGGTCTGGTGTTGCATTTGGGTATCTGCTGCGATTTACTTTAAGTTTCCCACAGCCATATCATTTAATTGAATCTCTTCGTGGCTGCTCGTGTTGTCGTATTACTTATTTGGGCACGTGTATTTATTTAGTAACCTGTATACCGTATTTAGCTGCACCACCGTGGTGTTTTTGTCGTTTAGTTGGGCAACTAGATTACGTTTGTCGCAGATGAAGGTGTCTGTCATTTGCGCGGCCCTCTGATTTATACAAAATATTTCACGCTATATTGCGTGGTCTGGTTTATTTGGTGCAAAAGCTTTCCGTAGCATCGTCTATCAATTATACTATTTATGGACGTGAGCCTTAAGAAGAAGTAGAAGGGCGATGATGGCATCGCCGTCGGTGGTTCCCTCAACGTGTCATAAATTGTTGTTTAGTTGATGAATTCCGTTATCGCGTTCTGGTTCCGTTCTTCATTGAATCTAGCTGTGCACTGGATGAAGGTTCTCTTGATTGCACGCCTAGTATTAGATCCGTGAGCTGCTCGGCAGTGATTTGGAGATTCGTTATTTTTGTTTTACTTCTGGTGAATTATGGTTTAAATCGATGGGAGGGCAGAGAGTTCCGCCACAGGTAGGCCCAAGTGAGCCATTTGTGCGTCCTCTCATCCTCATTCCTTGCTAAGGTCAAGCCAACCCAAGGCATTGGCAAACGCCAGTACTGCTGCAAGAGGGACTCTGAGGATGTCTGATGGCTAGGCATCCTTCTCTTATTGTGGATTTACGTAGATTAGATAATACGGGGCAGTCTAGAAGTACACACCGCAGTTTCCTCTTCCGCTTCACACCCTCTGCAGACAGGGCTAGATTGTAGTCCCAGTTTGTTCAGGTGTGATTGTAAATTGCAGTGTTCTTGTTCACAACCGATCGACAAAATGTTAAGTATATTTTACGGTTTTCGTGACCGTGTGGTTGCTCTCCCGTTTTATGTAATGAGAGGACTTACCCGGACGAATTCCTTTTCTCGCTCACTGCGTGGCGCGGATGGCGATGCTACACATTAATGTCTTAAAAACGAAAAAACTCACCTCAAATGAACTCGCGAGTTGTTGATTTCGAGTCGTCACGCGATCTTCAATTGTCTGTGCGGCCATCGCCTCTCTTATCGTGACAACCCAATAGACTATTATATTAAAATGTTAAACGTCCAGAACCGAACAGTCTAGTTAGAAGCCCTACGATTTTCCGTAGGTTTTCTCTGGACAGTTGCAAACAGTATCTGACCGTTTTGGTGCCTTCCTCGCCAAACCATCTGCTATTCTGTTTCTTCTGCTATTATTGTGTCCTTTTACCCAGCATAAAGTTACCTCGTTGTCACGAGCCAATTCTTCCTAGGCTTGACAGCTTTCTAGCGTTAATGTTGAGGTAATTTTGGCAATGGACAAGATTGCCGCTCTGCTATCCGTTATGATGTATATGTTTTTTTTAATAATTATTGATGCATATGCCAACATTGGCCACACTATGGCTATGTAGATCCATAGAGCTACCTTTGGATATAGTCCCCATGTTTTCCCCACAGCTCGTCTGCATTGCCAGAGGGCTATGCATGCTTTTTTAGATCTTTTCGTCAGGTGGGCATTCCAGTTTAGTTTTTTGTTTAGAAGAATGCCCAAGTATTTCACTTTATCTTTCAGGGTGAGTTCTTCGCCCTGAAAGCTTGGTGGTTTGAAAGATTAAAAAATCTTTCTTCTCCTTGTGAACAGCACCAGTTGCGTTTTTTGTCGGATTTACAGATAAGCCCTGGTATGTGTACCATTTATTTACTATGTCAAGAGCATCCGGCATACGTTTCGCTAGCATACTTTCCGAGTTGCCGGAAAGTAGGATCGTAGTATCATCGGCGTAACCTACCGTGTAGAAGCTCTGTTTATTCAGTGCTTCCAGTAATTCGTCTACAACATAGTAGGGGAGACAACACTACTCCCTGTGGGCAACCCTTCGCCTATAGAAATCTTGGCTGACTTCCATTGCAGCATGTTGGAGATCCACTGGCTCAAAGCTACCGGAACTCCCCTGAGTCGAAGTGCCGCTGTTATCTTTGGAAAGGAGGTCTTATTAAAGGCTCCTTCAATGTCCATGAAAGTCGCAAGGGTGAGGGCTTTTTGCTCGAAGGATCGGCAAATTCTGCTCACCACGGTGTGCAGGGCTAAGTCCGTCAACCTGCCTTCACAGTATGCGTGTTGATTGGGTTGTAAACGGTGTTTCACTAAGACTGTTACTCTTATGTACCGGTCGCATAGCCTCTATCTTTAGTAGAAAGGATGTGAGTCCAAACGATCTGGTTTTGGTATAAAGATTATTTTAAATTCTCTCCATGCATAGGGTATGTAGCTGAAGGCAATACACCCCCTGAATACGCCTAGAAGTGTGTCCAGGATAACATCCTTGCCCCATTGTATGAGAGCCGGATAAATCCCGTCTAACCCTAGGGATTTATATGGTGAGAAACTCCTCGTTGCCCAGTCTACATTTTCCTTGTTACCGTTAGAGTCCACCAGGTCCCAGTTCAGGACTGGAGTTAGCCATAAAGCTCCGCTCTTGGTTATAGGTGCAGCCCCGGTCCTCAATAAAAGAGTCCGTGTAAGAGCCGTCCTCCCTTTTAAGTCTAGTGAGTTTTGGTAAGGAGTTTTTGGAGAGGCCAGTTTTAATCGTAATGTTTCCGAGACGTTTTCTTCTTTGGAGCAGAAAAGCCTCTAGACCTTTCTCTTTCGTTGTCTTACCAGTTTTTTATAGTCACGTTGTACTATTTTGTATTTGCTCCATTTGAAATCATTTTACATATTCATGGCTCTATTGTGTGTCCTTCTTGCTTGTTTTTTTCAGCGCATCAAGTTCTGTGCACCACCACACATTTGTGGTCCCTTATCTTCCCTCTTTCTTGTACGATGATATGATACCCTTCTGAAGTGCGTCAATCATATTCTCCAGTTCGGGTATATCTTTTATTGGCTCTTTTTCTAGATCCCTAGTTTTGAAAAAAAGCATACATATAATTTTAATACCAGGCTGACGGGCGGAGTTCACGCTTGCAGATGATCTTCCATTCAAACCCATATCCTCTCCTCCACTGTTCATATAACACCAGCTTCAGATACATATATTGAGCATTTACATGCTTATTTTCCCTTTATTGGGCGATAAAATAAAATTTTGTCATTTTTACATTAACATTGTCTCTCAAGCATAACCTTACCCTAACAACTACCAGATCCTCGGTGGATAGGTGCTGCCTGAAGATGGGATTGTTTTTGTTAGGGCAGCATATGGCGGCCTTAGTGTTTTGCCTGCGGATAGATCATTGCCTGGTTGTTTTAGTCTAAGAACCCTGTTTTTTAAATGACTAAACTGGCCGTCGCAGCTTTGCAGTGATGCAGGTTGCATTGAATTACCTCTGTGGGTATTTCGTTTTTGTTTGTATGCATCTGCGTATTTGGCCCCACCTTGGGCGCCAGTTGTTGCAGGGTTGAATGCCGAAAATGCGGAGAAACGTTTTGTTAGACTTTATTTCTTATGTAGAAATATAGTTTGCGAACAGTATATACACAAAATGATATACTTCTTAGAACAGTAGGCTAGATGATATGTTTGGGGCTTGAAACGGGTACTAATAACCTCAAATTGGTCAGGTGATGCGGTGGTGGTATAGGTAAGAGGCAGCCCTGAAAAGGGTATTAAATAATTGACACAGTGTGGGTCGAAACAATTGTAGCGAACAGAAAAATAAATATTTGAAAGTGTTATCGTATTTCATTTACTAAAACTTACCAAAGTGATTAGAATATGAACTTTCAACAATTAACAGCCTAAACTATTCAGTTATTAAATAATTGAATTTAAATAGAAACTCGTAGAAGAAAATATAATAGAAACAATATGTCTAAATTTATATATTCAAAATATAACAATCATCTGCAACCTGTTATTTATCTTTGTCATCTCCTATCTGCAATTTTTTACCAATCATAATCTATTTGTCACTTGTTATTTATCTTGTTATTTATCTTGTCTATCATTATCTTGGTTATTTGGTTATATGAAATTCATTACTTGTCCTATATCTAAATTATTATTGTCTGGCATTCTTTTATTATTTAGGATAATTATCATTTTCACATTTTTTCTTTCTTACATAAAACCGAATGCAAATTTTCTATGAACACTTGTTTAGCTGTTAAACTGTTACTTGTTGCCATCTATCATTTATTATTTATTATCATCTGCATTTGTTTTTGCCATTTATTAACTTGTCTTTTCTATTTATCCTATGAATTAAAAACTATTATTAACGGAATTTATCAAAATTATTAAAATATTAGTCATTTGCTATATTACATTTAACACCTCTATCATCATCTATTTTTCATTTACCTCCCTCCTCTTCTCCTGGTCATTTTTTTATATGTCATCTATACTTTGTTCTTTATTTCATTTATCTGTTAATCTGTCATTGTATCATATACTATTGGATTGAGTCTTAAATAATTTTAGTTTTTTACTATAATCATCAAAGGGGATTTTTATAAGATAAAAATGGGTTTCTGTTGCGTTATTCGCTTTTCTGAAGTAAAACATAAAAATGTAGCGATATTTTTCGGTTTGCTTTTTTATGTTCCAACCATTGCTTTACAATGATTACTAAACCGATTCATTTATTTTTTGTCTCCTGTCAAATGGTATTTAGTTTAGATGATTTGAAGGAAGATAGTTGTTTAAAAATATAAGTTTAGACATCTATTCTTCGGAACCGAAATGACTTATGAGTCAACTCAATACATACCAGTAGTTATCTATCATTTATTGCTTGTCAACTAACATTTATAATATCTTTTATTTCTTAGATATTAGGTATTGGGTATTATTTACTTTATCCAACACGGTTACAAAAAGATTCTAAAGATTAAACAAAAACGTTTACTTTGTTAATATCACACTTTATTATATAGTGTGATATTAACAAAGTAAACGTTTTTGTTTAATTTTCCAAAATGTATCACGAAGTTAACGCCTCAACCATTCATCAATTAAAAGATTCTAATATTATACATAATAATAATAATTGATGGCATATGGAAAGGCTTGAATTCACAAAATATGTGTCCTTATTATTATTTGCCAATTATGGCTTTATTGCCCTGAAAGGGGATATTTATTTAACACTAAGTGTCATTATATTTAGGATAACTATTAAGCTGTTAATCTGTCACCAATTATATCTAACCTGCTTTATATCATTTGTCATCTGTTATCTTTCATTTGTCGTCTGCCACCTGCTATCTTGTATTTATTATAATCATTATTTATTTGCTATCTGTTATTTATCATTTCTAATCTGCTACTATCTGACTATTGTTTGATGTTTGTTGTCTGTTGTCTGTTGTCTATTGTCTGTTGTCTGTTGTCTGTTGTCTGTTGTCTGTTGTCTGTTGTCTGTTGTCTGTTGTCTGTTGTCTGTTGTCTGTTGTCTGTTGTCTGTTGTCTGTTGTCTGTTGTCTGTTGTCTGTTGTCTGTTGTCTGTTGTCTGTTGTCTGTTGTCTGTTGTCTGTTGTCTGTTGTCTGTTGCCTGTTGCCTGTTGTCTGTTGTCTGTTGTCTGTTGTCTGTTGTCTGTTGTCTGTTGTCTGTTGTCTGTTGTCTGTTGTCTGTTGTCGGTTGTCTGTTGTCTGTTGTCTGTTGTCTGTTTGTCTGTTGTCTGTTGTCTGTTGTCTGTTGTCTGTTGTCTGTTGTCTGTTGTCTGTTGTCTGTTGTCTGTTGTCTGTTGTCTGTTGTCTGTTGTCTGTTGTCTGTTGTCTGTTGTCTGTTGTCTGTTGTCTGTTGTCTGTTGTCTGTTGTCTGTTGTCTGTTGTCTGTTGTCTGTTGTGTGTTGTCTGTTGTCTGTTGTCTGTTGTTTGTTTACATAAAAACTAATTGTATATTTACGTAGCATCTCTCATCAAGAAATACATTATTATTTGTCGTCTGTCGATTATTATCTTCCATCTGCCATTTGTCTCTTCTCTTCTTCTATTTACCATGTTATTATCTGTATGTTTTCTAAAAATTAAATGACGAATTTGAAACGTTTCACTTTCTTAATATGCTAATGTTACTTATTAGTAAATATCTGTTGATAACAGTGGGTTAAAAAATTGTCAATATTGATCTAAATTCCGATGTTACCTATCATCTGCCTATATATTACACTAAGCTATCATATTCCATCTTTTATTTAACATCATTGTCTTTTATCATTTATCAGATCAAAATCTGTAGCGATTCTTGAGGTATATAGCTTTTGGATAAATATTCACAGAAACAGCGACATAATTTTTCTAAATATGGTATGTAGAAAACCCAAAATTAATATTTGCTTTAAAGAAATTCAAAAATTATTCACGATGAAATTTTTCTTCCATATTTGTACAAGGAAAGTATAAAGAATTAATTGTGTTTATTTAAATAAAACTTCCAAACAAAAGTTTTAAATGTCTGCAATTATTGTGAAATCAATTGAAAAATTTAATTAAAACTTACCATACAGTTTATTAAATTAAATGTAATTATATCTGCTCGTGTTACTAACTTAATCAAACACGCATATTTAATACAATTTTGATTTGTAAACTTGATTGGTGCGCAGTGTGCCATGCATATATTGAATTATTATTCGGTTTTCAGCACAATAGTCCAATTACACTATTGTTATTATACAAAGCATCAAATCCAAATTATCAGATCATATGTATTGATGTAATCACGTTGTAATTACATTCATTCATTATTTATTACATTTATTGCTACTAAAATGTTATAAATAAATTGATTTACGAGGAGGTTTATGGAAAAGAATATAATTTTTGAATAAAATATTCCAGTTAATGCAAAGGTAATATTAATAAATTATAAAATAAAAACATAAAAAAATCTGTTTTAATTAGTTTCTACTACCGGTATGCCTAAATTAAATTATACTTGTGCAAATAAATTTTGAAAATTATAAACAAGAGAAGCTGCTTATCGATTAATAAAAGTAATATTAAATACATAATAAAGTTACGTAATGGATTCACATTTATTCAACGAAATTGACATTTATTATAGGTATCACGCAATAAGGTCAATGTGGGTGTCGGAAAACGTTGACCTCATGATTTATATTTGTTTTTCTGGAATAAAAAGCAGAAGTCATTGGGTGCAATATCAGGACTGTATGGCGGGTGATCTAACAATTCGACTTTTTCAGTTCTCAAAAATTTTCTTGTTTGAGCCGATATGTACGACCTCACATGGTACTGGTGGATTAGTTCGCCTTATTGTTGCGAAGACATATGACGAATAGATGGTTGTGTATCATTCAGTACGACCATCCGGTACTGCACTAATAGTACAGTTGGTACATATTTTTCGAGAAGATAAGCGATCAATGCTTCGAAGTGCTTCGTTCACCAACAACTTTTGCTGCATTTGGCTTATTTTGAAAAACAGTTGTATGCTGTTTATTTTCGGGCTTATACGAATATATCGATGATTCGATATCATAGCCGTATTTTGAAGTATCTTAATTGTATATGTTAAGCATTTCTTTCAACAAGTTGACACGAAGATTTTTTTATGCGGAATCCAACAGGAACAAGTTTTTAACGCCTAAATGTGAATGTAATAGTGAAATATTTAACTCAACTAAACGCAAAATTAATTCGTTCTAATGCTTGTAACATATAAATTTGAAATAGCCAAGAAAACAAGAATCAATATGTTCTCATTAAAACTTACTGCGTTGTAAAAAACAACCTATTTTTTACTACGTTGTATTTCAATTGATTAAATTATTGCCCATAATTTATAATACTCTACGGTAAGAAATAGTAATAAACTACATAATATCTTCGTTTCTTATTCCACTACAGTCCATCGCTCTATTAACTAAGCTATCGAAGGTATGAACTATATAAAACCTGAAAAGAGGGAATGGCTTAATATGATTAAAAACTTTTTTCATTACAAAATTTTAAAAACTAACCAAGTTAATTAGTTGAGTTAGTTTAGAGAGGAACAAATAAGACGTAAACAACAGTAGATGGTCTGTACGAAAATATCTGAACGCTGGGACCAGTGGCGCGCATCTATGGCAGCGTCGGCGCTCGACATCGCTCACCCTCATGCTGATCAGTTACGTCGCGACGCCCGCAGCCGCTCGGTCACGTGATCCCAAAGTAGTAGTCAGTGTTTAACAACAATTTTTTTCCGGCGTCGATTTTCGAGCCTACGCACCATAATCAAGTGTTTCTAGTTATCAAACGAAAACATTTGGGGGTAATCAATCATATTATTGTGTGAAACCGTTTTGACCTGTGGAGTTGTTTGGTGAATAGCGTTAATTTGAAAGGTAGGTTACTGTTTTATGCTTAAAAAAATTATTTATATTTATATAAATTTAGGGATGTGAATTTAATATCCAATTTTTTATGATAAAAAATAAATTAATGAGGTAATAATTCAGTAGAGGAGGTATATTTACTTACATACAAAAATAAATCTATTCTTTAAAATTGAATATTTTACATTACAAAACAAATAAAAATGGGTACAAATTTAAATAATTATTAAGTTATAAAAAATATTATTTACTTATTAATTAATTTACAAATAGATTTAAAAGACAACTTCATTAAAGCATATACTTTAAGAAAGCTCTTATATTTTCTATGAAGCAAGTGTAAATCTTAGTGTTTAAATGATAAAATTATTGTAAAATAAATGTTAATTATTTTATAATGAAGAATTGACAAAGATATTTGAAAAACTTATATAAAATAACGTAGGTGCAACTTATCATTAATTTTTTAATTTATTGATAAAATTTTAAATATTTTAATTTGTGAATAGTGTTTTGTATTACAACATGAAGAAAGCAATAATAATTATTTAAATTCATGCAATGAATTTTTATATATTCGATAACCAATAACAATTTGCATTTTAATTTCATATAAAATAATTAAATTTTATAAACATTAGTACCCTGTAAATGAAATATTAAATAAAAAATTATTTTTTGTGCATTATTTCGTATTTATGTATCTAATTAATAAAATTATTTATTAAATCTAAATTAATATATCCTCTATTTTTAGTTAGATAAAGTCTACCTTCATAATTAATTAAATAATATATTACAATAATATCCAAATATTATGTTCTTATTTATTTAAACAACATTGTATAAACAATGTACGTACAAACCTATTTTATATCCTAATTAAACATTAATTTATGTTTTATTTCGATTTCATGTTGAGTTATTTTATGATTACAATTAATTAAATGTTTATATTTCACAAGAAAAATAAATATTCATAAGAATTATAAACAACAAATATATTAGTATAATGCATTTATACTAATACAAATATTACTTAAATTGTTTGCAATTTGACGTAAACAGTAACAATGTTATTAGAAAAATATAGTGCATAAACTCTTTTTGAACATACAATTTCCAAGAAGGTATAATATTAATATATACACATGTGTTTTTTTGCTATAAAAAATGTTGGTTGATACAAACTTGTATTACACATGAAGTTAATATATTAAAAAATAATAATTTAAAAAGAAAATTTTAAATATTGGGAGAAGTAATACACTTCTATCAAAAATGTAGCAAAACAAGTATCAAAAATTTTAAATATATCTATTTTAGTATTTTTAGGATAAAATTAATTTGCATAATTGCAGGAATACATTTAATGCAAATATTTATAGATTAAATAGTGATTGTGCATTTGGGTTTATAGACCTGTAATATTTTACCCCTAACTTAAATTTACTGGTATTAATGCAAACTATAGGTTTGCTAGGTAATTGCATCATCCTGATGATTCAAACAAATAAATTGACGAATTATGATTATCAAGAGTGGAATTAAGTTAGTTAATTGATACAGGAGGGTATTAGATTGATTTTGTATGGGATTAAGGGGATGTCTAACATACAGTGAGTGTTAGTTTTTCAAATACTTAGATACTGAAGGTTTATGGAAAATGATAGATCCTAGTTCAGTTTTATTTTTTCTATTTTAAAATCAAGTAGTTTATTTATAAAAATTATAAATATTTCTATTCCTATTCATTTTTATTTTTTATCTTAAATAATATTTGCGATAGAATATTTTTGGAAATGAATTGATAAATACTGACGTAATTTTTTTATTCTTTTATAAACCGACGATAATATCTCAAAATATTATTTCTAAATGCCTGTATTAACTTGCTTTGCTGTGTAAATTACCATAGCTTTTATATGCCACTTAAAATATCAACTTATAAAACAATTCAGTTTTAGCTTCAATTTTGTCTCTTCAATATTAAAATGTTTATTCGTAAAAACTGTACAATATAATTTATAGTAAAAGGTTTCAACAAATAAAGTAACATCTACATAATTAAGTACATACGATATATACATAGGCAAATAACGTGGTTTTAGTCCGTCTGAAATGTACACCTGTGATCTTATTGCCCTTTATGGAATTAAAGTTATACACGAAAAAAACCTTTGCTAGTTAGTTTAACTGTTAACTGTCATAGTAATTTGTACAAAGAGTTGATGAGTTCTTGATGGATGCTGTTACAAAATTTGGTTAAAAGGGATAGATTTGATGGGTTGTTTGCAAATTTGCAAGTTTGTTATGAGTCTTAATACATTTTTTTATTTGTCCCCTTTCTTGAATAATACATATAAACAAATTAATTTTGGATTGTAAGCTAAAGAATAATAAACATAAACATAAACATAAACATAAACATAAACAAAGTAATAAAAGTAAAAACATACATAAAATTTTGGACAAAAGAAGCACGTGCAAAATTCACAATTAAGTATGTTCTTCCACACAAACCCTTTCTTTTCCATGATTTTGAAGAAGCTAGTATCCTCTTCTACATCCAGAATCTTCTATATTTGCTCTTGTTTAGTCTAGATTTTAATATATATGTTGGAATATTTGTGTAATTTATTTATTTATCAGTTTTAATTCATAATACATACTAAAAGAATATAAATAATATTCACAATAATTTAGATAGTTTTATACAAGAGGTCGTTGAAGAATTATGTAGTAGGTTATTAAGGTGTCTGGGTTGGGTTAGGCATGAGGTTTAAAAGAGAGCTTTGAATCTAACAAAATGACTAGAAATTTGCAGGTATACCTAGGGAAATATAATGTAATGTAATGTTTGTTGGTAAATTCAAAGGCAATGCATAATATTTAAATTTAGAAGAACAAAATATAATAACAAAAAATTAAATACATTTAATCAATAAACAATTAATCACTTAAATCCAAGCATTTGTGCGCGATTTTACGAATACTGTACAATATAACTACATCTATCTAATACTATCAATACATTTTACAATAAATACAAACACAACTCTATGTGAACAGGCTAACATTAACGTTATTATTCTAATTGTTTTTAAAATCTATTAAAATCGATACATTTTTGGAGATTAAGACGGTTTTGGTTATTTAAAAACCATTTTATAAAAAGCTGATCTATGCAACTTCTGGATTTGTCTTGAACTCTTGTAGTCATTTATAATGAACGTGAACATGTATTCGCTCATAATATCGAGGTATTCCATTGAGTCATTTTTTCCCGATGAAATGTCTATGTTCAAATCCCCAACCAGTATATTGTAGTCTACGGGGGTTCTGCATCTTTGCTGAATATACAGCGTGTAATTTCCAAAAAAGTCATGTATTATTATGAATAGTGATATATAGGGAGCGGATAAAAAAGCTTAAAAAATGTGAAAGAAGCAATTAAAATGACAAAAGCATTGAAAAGGAAGAAATGTAATAAAGAAAACTATAATCCAATGTGTAAAATGATGGAAAATAAGGCCAAATTAAGGCAAATATTAATATAAATAATAATGGTAAATAGACATTTAAACAACACTTTAAATGCACGTTTAGGTTATGTTTGACAATTAAAATGTCAGTTCATTTATTTGGCACATGTAAGAATCGACCTACGTTTTTGATTCCAACGCCACCCGGGACTGCAATAATTGTTGGACACCCGTTATATACATATACAAATACAAATACGAAAAAGAGGGATTATAAAACAGCTTTGAAGATGGGTGTCTATATGAGGTCGATCTGGTCGTTAATTAACGACAATAACTAGCAATAACATCAGCCAAGAAAACATGGATAAAAGAAGAACTAAAATACTTATTTCGTAAGCGAGATTCAATCTTCATCCTAGTCAAGATTCTACACACATAACTAACTCACAACCTGCACCCAGTAGAGTTCGACTTATAACTACGTGACTACGTACGAGATAAAATAAGTTGTATTGCCCACAAAAAATACCTGGTCCAAAAGAAGAAACTGGAAACCCTGAAGAAAAAGAACCAACAAGTCAATATTCCTCCACCAATCATTCAATACAATTTCCACCCCAGAGTGATAAACTACACCAAGGTAAATTTCACAACAAAAGAATTAAATTTATTAGAATCAGGCCCTAACTATTCACCACATGTCACTTAGCAGATAAAGACATTTCAGATTGTGAACTTTCTAAGCTAAAAATTGCAAAAATTGTAAAACATTCAAAATTTAGTAATCCTGTAGATCAACCAACCTTTAAATCCATTAAGAAGAAAGCCCAAGATAATGATTTAACCATTACTAAGGCAGATAAAGGTAACTCTATTGTAATATTAGAAAAAGCAGAATATAAAACTTAAATTCAAAATTTTTTAACAAGTTCAAACATAATTGAATTAAATAACGACCCTACTAACAATTTTAACAAACAACTAAAATTATCAGTTAACAACTCCAATTATATATTTCCAATACTAACAAACATAACCTTTTTCCTATGAATGCACAACCACCTAAACTCTATGGTTACTTAAAATTCATAAAAATGATTTACCTATCCGTCCAGTTGTATCCTTTAAAAACTCCCCATCCTACAATATTTCTTCTTACCTCAACACATTATATAAAGAACTAACCGATTTCCAAGATCCCTATTCCATAAAAAACTCTAGATTAGTATCATTCGATGTATCGAACATGTTTGCCAAAATTCCGCCTAGTGACTGTATAAAATTAATTCAGAATTCATTTGAAATATGTAATGTAAATATAACTATTCAATCCGAATTTTTAGATATTTTAGAAATCATCTTAAATAATAATTATTTCTCATTTAATAACAAAATTTATAAACAAACAGAAGGCCTAGCAATGGGTTCCCCATTAAGTCCACTGCTGGCCAAAATCTTTATGAAAAACATAACTCAAATAATTTTAAATTCACCTCTTGGTAAAAAACATATAAAGTCATGGTATCGATACGTCGATGATATTCTTGCATGTTTCGTAGGATCAGACAGACAGTTAACGCAATTCTTAGATTTCATTAATAACCTCCATCCCCAAATTAACTTCACTGTAGAAACTGAAATTAACAACAACATCAAATATTTAGACCTATCCATTACTAAAAGTAACAACACACTAACCTTTGATATTTATAGAAAACCAACTTTCACTGATTCCGTCATTCCCAACAAGTCTAGACTTCCCTTTAACCACAAAATGGCCGCATTTAACTCATTTATACACAGAGCAATAAATTTACCTTTATCTGATACTTGTTTTCAAAAAGAAATAGATTTAATTAAAAGTATTGCAACATCCAACGGATATAATCCTAAATTAATCGACAGTATCCTAAAAAAAACACATCAATTACGTAAATACAATAAATACTTATATGCTGGTAATCATTTGGAGAAAAAACAATTAAATTTTAAATCAATTACATATTTTGGCAATGTTAGCTTAGAAATAAATAATATTAAAGAAACATAATATTAACGTAGCTCTTAAACCATTTTGTAAATTAAATAATACCATCTTCAACCCTAAAACAAAAACACCAATGTTTGAAAAATCAGGAATATATAGCCTCAAATGTGATACTTGTAAGGGACTGTACATAGGCCAGTCTGGTCAAAAATTAAAAACTAGGCTGCACGAACATTTACGCTCTTTTCGCCTCAATCAACCTGAAAAATCAACATTCGCGAAACACATTATTGACGAAAGACATTCTTTATTCGAAGATGTACTTTCGGTTCTACATTTCGCAGAAAAAGGACGTAAAATGGATTTATTAGAATCCTTGGAAATACATTAAGCCAGGCTTAATCCGGGAATTCCCTTAATTATCGACCTCATGTACACACCTATCTTCAAAGCTGTCTTATAATCCCTCTTTTTCGTATTTGTATATATACCTGTTGTAACCGTATTTTAAATTACTATGTGTTTGATAATGACAAGCTAAATTTATCGAAACTAGTCACAATAAAAAGTTTTCAAGTTATACAAACAAAGTTATCGTGTTTTATTCAATAGATGTCACCTTTATGATTTTAAAAATGATAAAATGAACATACTTTCCTTATGCAGTATGTAATATTATGTAACAGTATTTAAAAATCAAATTGTAATTTTGTATACATTTCAAAATAACTAAAATCTATTCATGAAAACAGTTGACCACTAAATGTTGTTCTAGGTGTTCAATTGTAAAATTATGCCTTTTGTCTCTCAATAAATTTTGAAAGAGGAAAAGCTTCTCTTCACATCCACACTTTTTATTGGTGCATTTCAAAATAACTAAAATCTATTCATGAAAACAGTTGACCACTAAATATTGTTCTAGGTGTTCAATTGTAAAATTATGCCTTTTGTCGCTCAATAAATTTTGAAAGAGGAAAAGCTTCTCTTCACATCCACACTTTTTATTGGCGCATTTTTAAATTTAGCTTTTATAGCTGGATCCATTTGAAACTTGGGGACATTGTTGCAAATCATTTTTTTTTAAATTTAATATTAAAAAATAAATTATTAGCAAAAACTTGATTGAATCTTTAAAATTGTTTTAGATAGATGCAACGACATTACTTGCATTTCTAAAGCTTTTATTGTGTAGCTCACAAAATTTAAACGGGATTTTATGTTAGCTCTTGTTTCTTAAGAACTGATTGACAGTCATTAAATGACTTACTTGTTGTCTCGGGAATGTCGTATATAACCTTTTTAAATCCTTCAAAATTGCTCGCATAGTACATCGCAGCATCTAGCCAAGTATCCCATCTTGTTAGCACTGGTTAGAGATTACCTCTCTTTGAATAAGTATACTCACAGAGGTGCTTATAAAAACTATTTTTCCATTCTTATTGTTTCAGCAATTAATTGCCTACAGCAAAAATATGTGAATCCAGCATTTATAAATTTTGTTATAGTATTATTATCAGTTTTCTTCAATTCTTTTGTATATATCAAAATACTGTTGGTCAGGATGTCTTCATGCAAAACTCCTATTGTTAAATTAGCAACATATCTTCTACAAGCGTCTGCTGTTTCATCCACACCAAACCATATATAATTGTTATTAATAATTTCTTTAATTTATTGTATGGTTGTTATTAGGGTGATTTAAATGCATTATTTTGTAATTTTCTTAAAGGAATATTCGAATTTAAAAGTGTTTTGCACAAATATAAATTAACTTGAATTGTCCATTGTTTCTTGAAGACGACGCTAAAGATTGTGAAATTATCTGCGGTATTTTTTTAAATTCAGCTTTGAACTTTCAATATGTAAACGATATAAATGCGCCAGTCGTGCAATTGTATTTTTTCCGGAAGTAGAAAATTGATACGATTGTAGAGCACCTGATTATTGGCTATCACTTGATTTTATTTTTATTGGTACTTACTGCGGTTCCTATTTTGGCCTGGTCTATTGACGTTTACATCCGGAATATTATAGTTGTGATTCATATGAAACGTTCCTCTATTTTATCTGAGTAATAAAGGCGGTCTATTATATTTAATTATTTATAAACGAATCCATTGTCACTATATTGTAAAAAAGTAATTTTTATTAATATTTATTAATACCCATACTCAGTTGGTACAAATTGCATTTTTATAATTTATACAAAATTATAATTATAATTTTTTCGATACTATATTATGGATAAGCATAATGGCTAGAAATCAGATCTCTAATTATAAAAATAATTCGTCTTATGAAAAGGTATATGATATAAAGGCATATAACGGTTACAACGATTATCAAACTTGATGTACTAACTCGACATGAAAGAATTACAGAGCATTGGATGTTACCTTTTAAAATTTTATACAAAATTGACATATCTGCATATACTCTTCTACAACATAAATGATCAATATGTAAATTATTCATCATACATTCAGTTTCCATACTTGTATTAAAATATAATTTAAAACACATAAATTTGATAAACGAATTTTGTACCTTTTCTATTTGATTAACATATTGTATTTGGTAAGGCGACCAAACACCATAATAGACAAAAGAGATAAGTCTCTAAAAATATGCTTAATAATGAAAATCGAAACTTTATTTATTACTAAACCAGACACCGAGATCCTTAAATAAGATGACTTTAACAATAACAATATTATTAATACTTTAATCAAAATGGTGATCGTGTTTCTTTCGGGAAAAAGACATAAATTTACATTTATCGATGTTAAATTTAAGTCTATTAACGCACACCAATTCACTACAGATGGAAGGAGTCTACAATCCTCAATGTTGTGTATTTCTTTAAAAATCTTTAAATTATTATATCCATCGAACAATTGTTTTTCAAGGCAATGATGACATTAGAATAAAAAATTAACAAATTTATAGTTATGGACTTACCAGTTTGGAAACCATGTTGTTCTTCAATTTTAATTTGACGAATCATCCAATACGGTTTTATATACATATTAATTTCTCAATAGGTTGGGTCATAAATGGTTACGCCTTTATTATTACTAATATCTTGTTTATTGCCAGATTTGAATATAGAAGTTACATATCTCCGTTTCCAAACAATAGGAAAAACAGAAATTTGTTCTTAAGTTACGTAAAGATATATTTTATAGACCTTGAAAACAAACACTAATAACATTTTATTCATAATTTAGTTTTATTTCGCTAGTACATGTACATCTAGCAAAATAAAAGTAAATTGTGAAGAAAGTGTTAGAGCTTGTTTTCCAAGTATTAAAAAATAATTTTGTGATAAGTTAATATTTTGTTCCTTTAGAATCAAAAAGTATATTTGTAAAAAATATATAGTATAAAGAGTACAATAAAATGTTTCAACGAATAAAGAAAGTGGAAGACGCTGACGTTATTTCTATCTTTTTCCAAACAACGAAATATTATCATTAATCTTTCTTCGGACGTTTACATATATTACATATAATATATACATAGATAAATTTAAATGATATTATTTTAGTGCGCCTAGGAAATTGATCTACGGTTTTTCTGCACATTCTGGAGTTTAAGTTAACATAAAAAAGGAATCTTTGATAGCTAGCTTAACTGTTAACCTTCACAGTAATTTGCTCAAATGAGTTGTTGAATTTTGAGGGGAAGATACTGATATTTCGAAGAAATATTTAAATTTCTGAGAATACGAAATTGGGTTGATATATTAGGACGATAATTAAAATTCACTTTGTTGTTAGCACAAACGGTTTTTATTATTAGTGACCATGTAATGGTTGAAACCGGTCATTAATAATAAAAACCGTTTGTGATAATAACAAAGTGAATTTTATTTATCGTCCTAATTTTCAAAATGTATCACAAAGTAATGGCTTCAAGCATCACCTATATACGATATTGTGTTGATATACTTTGGATTATTGGTGTGATTTGGGTGATTTCGTAAAATGTATCGTTGAATGATTATAGAGTGGATTATTAATGAAATTAAATAACATATTTCTTTATATGCAAGTGATCTAAAATGCCCTATTTGTGATTTTAGTTCTTGTACATTAGGTATGAGCTTTAAAAGAGAATTTTAGATAAAACAAGATGACTAGGAATTTGCGGATATATCTGTAGTTAATGGTGATGTTAATGATTATAATTTTAACAGATTGTTATGTTATTACTTATTTTATAAAAAGAGAGTTTCAACATGTAATGTATTTAAGGGATAATTAGTATGTATTTACGAGGATTATTTTTTATGTGCCATTTTGAACACCAAGCTTGGACTTTCAGTCAAAGGAATATTGGAGGGATCGTTGAGCTATTTGAAAGGTGGGTGGATACGTAACAAAGATGGTATCATCGATAAATACGGTGAAGTGTAGGTATTATTGAAGTCATAAAATATGAGTTGTATAGGAGAAGGGACAACGGAGAACATGGAGAATCGTCATGCAAGATTATTGGAGGGAATTGGAGAGATCGTTATGTGATTTGAAGAGTAAACGAATGCGTAACAAAGATGGTATCATCAGCAAAAAACAAGAAATACTATGTAAGATCGGAATTATTAAAGTCGTGGACTATAAGTTGTACAGGAGAAAGGATAACGGAGAACCTTGAGGGTCGTCATGCAAGATTGTCTAATTCTTACTTGGCTGGCTCTATTGGACAGGATATTGTGTATAAAGATTATTGAATTATTAGAAATTTTTATTTAGTTTGCATATTGGAAGTTAGGTTTGAAAGAAAGAGGATGAAAATAAGTTTGACATTTTCGGGAGCAAATCAAACTTATAATTAGAGATGTATTTAATTGCGCTATGTAGAATTTTTTGCTTAATGCCGGATTCAGATAATTTTCATATAGCATGAAGGAGTGTAATAGGACGGAAGCTGAAAATAAGTGTAGGATCATTTTTGGATTTAGGAATACATAACGGGTGTCCAACAATTATTGCAGTCCCGGGTGGCGTTGGAATCAAAAACGTAGGTCAATTCTTTCATGTGCCAAATAAATGAACTGACATGTTAATTGTCCTAACCTAAATGTGCATTAAAAATGTCAGTTCATTTATTTGCAACATGTAAGAATCGACCTACGTTTTTTATTCCAACGCCACCCGGGACTGCAATAATTGTTGGACACCCATTACATACAACTGCCGAGCATAAAACTAGGGTCAATCCGTTATTTGAAGTTATTTTAGAAATCTTTAGTTTTTTACGTTTTTTTCGGTTGTGACCAACTTGAATAAAAAAATATTTTTTTGTTCAAAGTTTATTGAGTGTAATGAAAATGAAAAATTTAAATTTGATATGCTAAGTAATGAACATGAACAAGTTTACTTTGATATGCTTTTTTATATAATCTTTAACCAAATAAATTTTCCTTAATAAAAAGCTTTATTTAAAAAATGTATTTTCGAAAAAATATTTAGAACTATTTTTTTATTTTCTATTTTCTGTTTGTTTTTTGCAAAAAATATTCACAATAGAATAAAATAAATGTTCTCCTTTGTATACCTACTTTTAATATTTAAAAAAGTGTGCAGTGGCCAAATGTTTTTGTTCTTAAAGCAACGATATTTTTTCAAGAACATTAAATTATTTTCATTAATTATTTATAAATTAAATCAAAATACTAGAGCCGCCCGGAAAGTAGTACCAGTTTGAGAATATAAAAATATATAGTATATATTGACAAAAATTAAGGTTTTGTATGCAATGAACACACTTTTTGTATACTAGTTTCATAATATCGCAAAGTCTCATATTTCTTTTGCTGAGTAATCTAGTTACAGCCCTAACTTCACAATTGGCGGCATTGTTTATTTTCTTTAACATTGTTAACACTGACATAAACAGCACATTCAATACCAGCGTGACGTAATTTTGCACACAGAGCTGAAATACAACTGAACATGTTAGCACACATCCAGCAGCTACTCTATTTGCCAGCGCTCCGCAACGTGCAAACCGGTACTACTTTCCAGATGTGTGTCACTTGAATGAGTTCAATCAAGAGATAGTTTAAATGATTATAGAATGGATTTAAAGGATGATTAAATTTCGTAACGGTTCTTAGGGTAAAGTTTTCAGAAAGTTGAAAGTGATAAACTATATGTATATGGCCGGATTAAGGGCGTAAAGGATTCCACCATAATCTGGTAAATATCAGCATAATGATTCATATATTTGTGCAGCAATTCTTGTTTAAATACTTTTTATGTATGGTTTTGGATTCATTTTTTTAAAGTTTATTGAGCATGGTGTATAAGGAAAGGATTTTAATCGAAGATAATGCTTAGGTATTTACAGGCTCAGGTGGTGTTGTCAATTGTATTCGTAAAAGATTGAAGTATGATTTTATGAACTATGTGATAAATTAATATTTAGAATTATTAATTTTAATGTATCTTTTGAGCACCATAATTTCTAAGTTTAAAAAAAATGGTGATCCATTTGATGAATATGTTTTATATGTGGAGGGATAATGAGACACATTGCAAGATGAATAAATAATCAAAAAAGATTTATCTAATTTTAACTGGGCATGATTAATTGGAGAGGAAGTTATTTATTAGGAAATTTCAGTAATGTGGTATGTAGATGACTAATTAACAGAAATTAGTGCAATGGACTTGGGGAACCTCAAAAAGGATATTTCCGCAAAAAAAAGATTAAAAAAAAAAACACGAAAACAATACATTCCCGTAGGGAAAGGAATAATTTGTTTTAGTTCATGGATATAATAATATAAATTTTAGATGCGAAGCAGAAATTATTTTTTTTACTAATTGAAATTAAAAATTTGCTTAGGATATTTATTTTTAATGTATTTCTTGTAATAATTGATTTCCTCCTATTAAATGCCCATTAATCAATTAAATTATTATTATGTTTCACAGTATTACAATTCGTTTTAATAATTTACAATTTCCTCGAATACGTAAATCAATTCTTTAAGAAGAGCTCTATTCGGTTTTCATATTTCGATTATAAAAGCCTTTTATACAAATACCTATTTAGTATTATTCATCAAATGTACTGAAGTTAGAAATTGTAAGAATTTAATGCAAAATCATTAATTAAATATCTAAATTCAACTATGATTAATAAAAGTAATATCGAGGGAAATGACTGAATTAATGATTCATTAACAATATTGATTGTTCCAATTATAATTTCCGTTACAATGAAGCGTGATCTAATAATATACATATTTAATGGTTTCTCTTATTTACGTTGTGTATACAGGATGTCTGTTAAATATTCGTCACTATTTGAAGTGGTAATTTATGATGATTTCTCAAGGAACACATTATGCTAATTAAGAAACAGGAAATGGCAAGCAATAATTTTAATAATAATAATTTGAATTTATATACTGTACATAAATGTATTTATGTTCAGAATGAAATATTGGGTTATATGAAACTAAATTAACATTCTTACTGATAATATTTGAATATTTTATCATTCGATCAATTGAGTTGTTCATATCATAATGTAGAATAAAGGGTCAAAATAAAATATAGTGACTTGTGCCTAGATATTAAGGTATAAATAAATCGTCAAAATTCAGTATAAATAAAATTCATCTGCGATTAACGTTCCAAAGAATCTGATAAATACGTTTAGTAAAGCATTATATCAGTTATTGTTGATTTATTGTATTTTTTTATATATGAAGTATGTAAAGTATATGCAGTTATAAACTTCTTAAAACCAATTCGTTCAGCTTTAATTACCATATCATCCTTATTTGTATATAATATTAGGAAAATTAGTTATGAAAGCTAAAAGACATATTAAACTAGCACCGTTAAATATATGTTTTGTATTATTGGTTTTTGAGTTACTTGAAGAGAAATTTCAATTAATAAAACACGTTAGAATTCACTTTCATCACAATTTATTTTGTATTTACCACAATTGTGAAGAAAGTGAATTTTAACGTGTTTTATTAATTGAAATGTTTTGTAATTTTTTAATAAATCAATTAATTTTGAAGTAATTCCCATGATTATGTTGAACAATTATAGTTTAAATATAGTCGTAATATTAAACAGCACCGCTAATTAAGGATCACTCCTAAATAATCTGCTTTATCAACTAATTTACAAAAATCTTGATAGATATTATAGAATGGAAGTAAATTACATTTCCTCATCCAACTGCATACTGCTTCTCGTAATTGATTCGAATGTTGAATGAAACTATTGTTTAATGTTATTTGTGAAAAAGGAATTGAATAGTACTGTGTAGCCCAATACTAAAATTGCGAACTGAAAAATAAGCATTAAGGTTAGGTTAAAAGAATTTCCAATTCCAGATCAAACGTGAAATATAGAAACTCGCATTGTTTTAACATTCCATCAAATTGAAATGCAGTTTTCAATCAACAATACCGATATGTTTTCGTTTCCATTCGCACGTGATACGAAATTCGAATTCATGTGTGGCACCGGTAAAAATTGCGATTTCCATACGCGACTGTTTTAAAGAAAAAAATTAATTAAATGCAAATTCTTGCAAAATTATTACTACTATATTATTTCGAATTATATTGTACCATATATAAACTAACCTAAAGAAAACCATAGAAATTAATGTAATCGTATGTAGAGAGTTTAAAATGTAATGTGTTTTCTTGCATGTTTTCATTACGTAATCAGATATATTTTATTTGTATGAATATCATAGATTTGTAAGTAATATTGATGATAATACATTATAAAAAAAATATAACATCTAAGATCATTCTTGTGCAGTCTTCAACTACGATTTATTGATGAGATTCGAAATAGATAGAAACAGGTGTTGTTGTTGGTAATTAAATTTCAAAGTTTTTAAAAGTCGTTTGTTTTCTTTCATCTTTTATTTAAAATTTTAAAAAAATGATAAAGACTTGTTTCACTAAGTTAATTAGGTTATTATTTTATAATGTTTCACCAAGAGATAATAATAATAATATTAAAGCCATTATTTGCTCACGAAATTGGGCAAACTTTAGCTATTGAGGCTACTCTACCACTTAAGCGAGATAATTATGAAATACAAATTTAATTAAATTATTTATAGGCCTACTCCTCCATACTAATAAAACATAACAATAGAAATATTTTATTTATTAAAAATTATTAAGATCAACATTCACAAGTTCACTTCGCCAAGCTATAAACACGAGTTAACATCTATTACAGTCTTGTGTCTGAATAATTTCCTTGTTGAATAATAAACAATAAATTCTCCAATAACTAAACCTGCATAATTTCCGGAGTAATTAATTACATGAGGGGGCTACGTTAATCCGTAATTAATACAAACGACTTTGTTGTTGTTTCGTTTCCAAAGTTGTTCTATAAAATATTAATTTGTGTGGAAAATGAAATGCGCAAGTTATTGTTAACCCATCTTTGGCCAACGGTGCGTATACGCACCATTTCAAAATGCACAATTAATTAATAACTTTCTATTGTATAATTTAATTTTTTGTTGGTGTTTCTAAGAGTAAACACAATAAACTTAATTTACATGTAGATTAAATAAATTTTTCTCATTAGTTACTATTGCAAATATTTTATTGAAAAGTCCTATTTTAAGAAGGATTTACTCGGGTTTATGCAAACATTATTTACTATTTCCAGATAATGTAATTTCAAGTGCTCATTGCCTGAATTCCAAGTAAACACATTAAGCATTATGGTAGAAGTGATTAAAACAGATATAAGATTTTCTGGAAAAAGATAACGACTCTTAATCCTTCGTGGTGCGTATACGCACCGTTGGCCAAAGGGGGTATACCTGCTATATATAAGGATCGACATTTTTGCATACTGTTCATTGTAATTTGTATTCTTATTACGCAAACTACATAAGTGAGATTAGTGAAGATATTATTATGACTAAATTTAAAGCTTTTTTAACCAAACGTGAATTAGTTGAAGAATTCGAATGGATGCTGGACGAGATTCAAGATAGCAGAAAACAAGGTCAATAAGAGGTTTATGCAGTTCGGTGTATTTTCCCAGAAACTTGCCATAGATGAGCAAATGATTCCATACTTTGGACGGCACTCGGGCAAGATGTACATCAGAGGAAAACCAGTACGATTTGGCTTCAAATTGTGGTGCCCGTGTTCTTCGGATGGCTACTTATTTCAATTCATTCCCTCGGAGGAGCAACAGCAGAAAAAAACGAATTTGGTTTAGGAGGGAAAGTTGTACTGGATTTGCTATTTACAATTAGTGCAGTCTCCAGATAACCACAAGATATTTTTTGATAATTTCTTTACCTCATACAAATTGATGAAGGAACTATCAAAAAGGGGATATTTTGCGCCGGGGACAATTCGGGATAATCGCATTGCAAAATGTACAGTAAAGGCAATAAAAGTTATCCATAAAGAATCTCGCTGCAGCTATGATTGTGCACAGGATGCAACTATAGGGATCGTTGTCACAAGATGGAACGACAATTCGGTAGTAACACTTGCCAGTAATATCAAAGCAGTAATGCCAATACCACAAACAAATAATATTACAGGAAACAAAAAAAGGAGGTCAATATACTACAGCCGAAAGTGATTAGAGAATATAGCAAATTCAAGGGTGGCGTGGATCTCCACGACAATGGAGTGGCGAATTACCGCATCAAGTGTCATGGCAAGAAATGGTGGTGGCCGCTGTTTACTACTACAATATACAGCATGCTGGTAAGCAGTTGGAAGATTAGCCAAAGGAAGCAAAATTAGTCAACTGGATTTTAGATCTCATATTGTTACAAGGCTCTTGGTAGTAAAATATCCATCATTTGTAACGGTAGCAGTGCCACTGGAAGTGCGCAAAGATAATGTTGGACATGTAATTATTGTGCATGAAACGAAAAAGCTGCTAAGATGTAAAGTGTGCCAATCAAACACAATTTATATGTGCAAAAAATGTAATGTGCATCTGCACTCAGAATGTTATAAAAAATATCATATTTCATTTTATATACCCCTATTCGCCAACGGTGCGTATACGCACCACTCAAATTTTTGTATATCAAATTTTTTTTTTGAAAAATTTTCATTAAATCTTTCTTGATGAACACCATTCTAATGCGTTTTATTAAAAAAAATCTAAAATATCATCTATTTCTATGCTTGGCCAAAGATGGGTTAACAAGATAAACAAAATTATTTATTACATTGAATGAATTATACTATTAAAAATAAATTAAATTTCCTATCAATTTAAAAAATAAGCTAACAATATAAATCTCTACAGAAGATAATCTTTACAAAAAATCAATTATTTTAAGTCTATCATATAAATTCATATATTTATTTAAAACCTTGATTTTTCTATAAATTATTTCTCTGATATCACATATTGTACCAATTTTCTACCTGAATCCTCAAAGAATAATTTAAAATTAAACTTTCAAAATTGAAAACTAAACAATACAAACGCGCATAACATTAGTATTACCAACATGCAAAACGATATATAATTTAATACCGTGTTGATATTATTTTGTCCATGACTTCTTAGTACATATTCTAAGAAAAAGTTTTAATAGAAGTTAGCAATGTTATTATCTTTATAGCACATCTGGCGATGCCGTGCAAACTTGTGTCTTTTATGTCTCCAGGAAAAAAAGCTGCTGAAGGCGCCATAAAGGTTTTAATGGACCTACGGAAGCCCAACAATTCCCTGAACTTATTAGTGCGATCCTACTTTAGATTGGTCTTGGTCAATGAGTACGTTAATTAAAAGGGTTCTAATATGAGGCAAATGCTAGCAATCTTTGTTTAATAGCACTCAGTGAAATAGCTACTAATGCAATTTAATATGTGTGTATGGCATTATTAAATGAATACGAAATACGTTTAGTAATAAATAATAAAGTGAATAATAGTGTATAAATTCCTAACAAACTTTGTATATCTACAAGATTTAAATTCCTTTGTGTAATCATTTATTTGTTATAATTAATCTCACGTGTAACAAGTAAACGTTGAAACGTATTATGAGAAATAAATAATTCACGGAGCAAGCCAAGTGTTAATTACGATAATTAATACACTATGTTAAAAAATAACTTCTACCATATGCAAGTTATGTATACAGAGAATTCATAATTAATGAACTTTGAAACTTTCAATCCCCGAAAGTGGCTTCCGGCGACGCACCGTTAACGAGCTACAGGTTCTAATGACAGCTACCACTAACGTCTTCGTTTTGTAACCGTGAATTATACTAGTTGCTGGTAATTAGGTATGATAGATTACTTTAGTCACTTGTATTACCTTTGTTTCATTATAAATAGTTGTCGCCAAAAAACATCAACTTGATGTATCCAAAATCATTTTAATTCTCTTATGTAAATAATCGGCTTTAATATTTTATTTTATAATATTTCATCCAGAAACAAATTTATGACAACAAACAAAACACGCACAAGTTAATTCACTTATTGTATGACTTAATTAGCTGACGATACTTCATAAGAATACTATCACTATAAATAAGTTTGAATTAGATAATAACCTTGTTCTTTATTATTTTGTTTAAATAAATCAACACAGTTGAGAGGATTTTACTATTATTTGTAAAAATCAAACCCTCTCAATTGTGTTGTTTTATTTCAATGTGTTATGAAGTTTTATCATGTATCCGCCTCATCAATTCAATAATTATTTTGTTTCTTTCAAATGAGAACAGATTTTTTTAAATAAATTGTTTTTGTATCTTCCAAATTAGAGGTTTTAAGCTATATTACCTAAACATCTTTTAAATTCCTAGCTTCTTTGAAGTTTCTTGACAATGTTTTACTCTATGTTTTCCAGAAATTTTAATTAAGTTTCTTATTTCTTACCTTTAAAACACATTTTTTTCTACATTATAAAACAATAATCATTTAATATGTTGTTTATTTATATTAACAAATCAAACATAGAACATTAGTGTAATTATATTAAAGCGACTATCCAAATTAATAAACTAATGCATATGTAGGATTAATGAAGTTTCTGTTTAAAATCAATCTCTATCAACTTCATTCTATTGATATCTAATTTTATAATAATGAAGAATTTTTAAAGATAATTGGCTAAATATTTGTTAGTTTTTGAAAGCTTTTGTCTATTTTTAATTGTTTTCCGTAAAATATAGTTTTACCACCTCTTCTATTTCTTAAAACATGTGAATGTTTATTTCAACTTGAAAAAAACTTAATTCAATTAATTTTAAAAATCCAAATGGTTCAGTTTTTTTATAAAACTGTTTTCAAATATATTATGCCATTACTGATGAAGGTTTAAATTAATATACACTTGGTTTGATTTACAATTTCTCTCTATTAAGTTGAGTGAATAGAGAAAAAATGGGAAACAAACCAAGTGTAATCAGTAATAGTTTAGAATGTTTCATTAAATGATAAATGAGAAAGGCATTCAAGAAATATTTTGCCATTATATAAACTATCGTACTCCTGACCTACCCTAGCCATCTATATATTGACTTAGCGTACCCTTGACCTACCATAACGTATATTGAGTCACTATAACCTTGACCTACTGCATAAAACTAGGGCTAATACAATCTTAAGTGAAGTTTATTGAGGTAGGTTAAGAGCACGCTTGATTAATATTTTATATGATAGGTCAGGAGTAAGCTAGTTTAAGCAATGCCATTGCAGGCAAAAATGAACAATATGTAGCTAGAAACAATCCGTGTAGAAGGTAAAACAAAAAAGATAAATTAAAAACATAAATAAAAACAACAGAAAGCTATTGATAAAACATAGAACAAACAAAAAAGAAAGGAAAATTAAGGAGATAACGCTCTACTTCCTTATCATTAACAGTCTTTACTTCAAACTGTCAAACAGCACACCTCGAAAACCAAAAGTCCGCTATAGTCTTTCTAGACATTCGCAAGGTGTTTGACTCTGTTAGGCATCGAGGTTTGTTCAAATGCCATTCTCTAAAAACTCCACTCCATCTCCTTAATTTAATTGACAACTTCCTTTTGTTTAGACTGCTTAAAGTAAAAGTCAAAAATACTTTATCCAATGCTTTTGTTCCCCCAAGGTTCTCCATTATCCCCACTCCGCTATAACATTTATGTACACGGCTTTTATAATCCCGACTAGGCGGATGGCTTGCGATAAATCCGCCTATCCGCTGCTTTACCCACCCACATTAAATAAAGCACTTTCCACATTGCAAGAGCTGATTAATACCATACGATTGTGGTTGGCAAAGTGAAGAATATCGATAAATTCAAATAAATCCCAATCGATCTCGCAATTATCAATAAAAGTTAACAATAAATAACCACATACCTAATCCTATAAATACCTAGGAATATTATTTGCTCCCAAATTAATCTTCAAATCCCACACCCGAAACCTTAAGGCGAGTATCAAGAGGAGAGCACGACATTTTAGAGTTTTAACATACCAAAATCAAGGAATCTCTACACACACAGCCGTTCATATTTATAAAACGATTTGTAGGCCTCTTCTTGAGTAATCCGATATACCCTCCTGTATGAATTAACCCAAGTAATTCCTATTGAAGAGCATATCCCAAAAATTTTCCAAAAATCCTGTACCAGTTGTGTATTCTTCTTCATCAATTCAGTTCATAATAACATTAGTGATCATAACCTTTGAATGACAGAAGACAGTTAATTTCGTAAGACATTAGTAATCATGACGTTTTTAGACAGTTAAATTCAGGCTGAGACCGCAGGTCGATAGCCACTAATTAGAAGAAATTATAAGTCTGCCACTTCACTGTACATACACCCAGATACTTTATAATTAGTTCTAATAATAAAGATGTTTTCTCTCCCTTAAGGAGACACAAAAGTGGAAACATAAATATCATAGATGACAGACGGAATTTCAAAAATAAAAAAGAGAGAAGAGACAAGCAAAAGCAAAATTTAAACTTGATTGTTGAAAGCTGCAATCTCGGTCCTCTTCTAAAATATTTTATATTTTGGTCGATATTTTAATTGCTCTTCAATTTGCTGGAAAACCATGAGTTTTGCACAAAAAGTTCATTCCTTATAAGCTGCTCATTTTTTAATTCTTTACAACTATTTCTTATCTACATTTTACCTAACTCATATAGTTTATTAATAACAGACTAGCAATGTCAAAATTTTTAATTTTCAATTTTTTCTCTCGAAAGTAAATAACTACCAGCGATCTCGCCGTCGTTTGGTAGTTGAACATCAACGCTCTCAGTTAATCGATTAAACTTTGGACACTTCTGCATGTAGAAAGATTTTATTTCCGCGAGAGACCGGCACAGTATTATCAGCTTATTGATATTGTCCGTCATTTACTCCTAACTCGTAAAACGAATCATCTTCTCTGGTAATGCTGTTCTCTTTCAGATAAATGAAATAATTCGCGTAGTTCATTCTCATGAAGGGCCTTTCGAGCACTTTAAATTCGGGGTTCAGCTTGTTTACTACTTCGCCCATCGGAGATTTCAGCTCTCGATCACCACATCGCAAATGAGGTCTCCAGTCAGTCCAGAAGGTTGTCGAACGGTCAATTGGCTTCCACATTCGTGTAAATGCAGCTAACTCTCCTGGTTCTACTCTGTTCGGCACGAAAACTTTCTGCAATTCAGTAAACATCTCATATCGAGGCTAAAAAGGCTCCCAAGTACAAGGGAGCCTTGACTTAGATAAGCTTCATCTCCAAAATAAGAAATTTTAAATAATCTCGACCCACCCTCGCACTGATGAGTCTGCACGATAGAGGAAGCTATGACTTTACAATATCCTTTCGAGTTGTATCCTAAGAACCTTCGAAGTGTTTTCCCCACGGATAATAATATGCCTGTTTTCGGCCTAGTCATCGGGATGAGCTTCCTCGTTTAAGATATTGTCAGCTCCCCCAGATGGAGCTGAACCTATCAATTCCCAATAGTCAACTTTTAGTTCGTGTCCCCCCGGAGCATTTTTACCCTCTGAAATGAACTTTAATGTTCCGAACAGCTGCACGGCAGGCTCGGTTTGACAATAAAAAAATGCCCTGCAGAAATCCAGAACCAGCGCAAAATCAGATTCTTTCCTTGCCTGCTTATCCGTAGATACGAACACTTTTATCCCTGTACTGTTTACCTTGGTCAATTTTAATCTTTACTGCATCAGACAGCGACCGATTTTTGCGGATGACAATCTTCTTCGCATCTCCCAAGTTTCTTGCCCTCTCTCAGGGCCTGGTCATCCATATCTTAGTGATCTTCTTTATCTGCGCATCGCTTACAAGATCGTCTTCAATCACTCAATGGAACAGACTGAACTCTCTAATCAAACTCCATATCGTAGAATTTAAAAAATAAAAATGGCTACACACTATCGACAGTCTCAACTATCAGTCCCCCGCTTTTTTTGGAAAACCTTTCGTTACCTCTTTGTCCGTCTCATCTCTCTCGGCCACGCTTCCCTAATATACTCCTCTGGCTCTTCCACAAATAGAATGCACTCTACTTCCCTTTCGGACAAGCCCTCCACCTATATCCAACTACATCACATCACTAAACGGATCACCTCCCTACTTAAACTCTCCAAAATGCCTCTCCCGGCCCTGATGGCATTCCCTACTTCATACTTAAACACCTTCCACACAATCTCATCTGAAAATTTGCCAAAGTCATTATGCTTCCTAAAAAATCCGACGACCCCATTCTTATACCGTTCTATATCCAAACTCCTTGAACGTATTATTCTCTTTTAACTCTTAGATTCCTCTGAGCTCCACATCCCTGATCACCAAAATGTCTTCCGTCATGATCGCTCCATTTGTTAGGGCCGTTTGGATACCGTAAAATAGATAAAACACCGTCGAACGAATAATACAAATATTTACAAGTAGAAAAACATTTTTGCAGGTATGAATTAATGTAAATTATAAGTTTGCCATCCAAGTGCCAAGTGGACTGTATTATAAAAATCGCGTCTTGTGTGTGGAGACAAAAAATGGTTGTTGTTATTGTTTTCTCAATTGGCTTCACAAGTTTTTTTCTCGGGGTGCTGTCGTCAAATTTCTCCCTTACCCTGTCAAACCGGCTTTCCTGGATAGGTGTGGCTCCTTTGCAAACACCTGATTGGCTGCCATCATCCCCGTCTTTGCCCTGTTGCCTTTTCTGAAAATGCACTACGCGTCGCTTCTAGACCACAGGCTCCGCTTAAGTCTGCGATGCCTTCCAGATGTGCCTGCCCCCATAAATTCGTTGCACTTGCAATTTGATCTGATAAGTTATTTCTGAATATTTTAACCCGATAAATAACCCTTATTAATGATGCTACTATTGACTGGCTACATCACCGTTCATGACGCAATTTACGTCCTTACTTCCTTCTCCACTAATTTTACAAATAGCGACCATTGCTCTGCCGCTGTGTTTTTGATATATATATAAAGCCTTTGATACCGTCTGGTACCAACGTCTGATCCTCAAATTCCACCACTTGAACATGCCTCTACATGTCATCCGTATAATCAAATCCTACCTATAAAACTGTTTACTATTAGTTCCGCTACTTCTTCCCCTTTTACTGAGTTCTATCCTATTACCCTCCCTCAACACTCTCTCCACATATAACATTCCACTCCCCAAATCCTCTATAATCCATCTATTTATATATATTAGAATGTCAATGTCAGTTTGAAAATTTTATAAAACGCATCCCGAAATTAAGGGAAAAATAAGCATCTAAATGCCAACAAAAATAAGTATCCAATGCTTGACCGTTTGGAACAGCGGAGGAGAGGAGACATGGGTCTGAATGGAAGAACATTTAATGCAAGTGAATTCCGCCCTTCAGCATGCTGACAAAATTTGTATTGTTTATATGTATGTACTTTTTTGTGCCAATTTTTGTTATTATTCCATAAAAGCATGTATGATAAAGACAAATATAAATATAAACTTACGCGGAAGACACAGCCCTCTGGTCCTATCACAGAATCTCCCACACAGCCGTCTGTAATCTGAAAAAAGACGTTAACTACTTTACCGACTGGGACCACAATTGGCACCTTACTATTATTCCCTTCAAATCCTAATACATCATCTTCTACCACCCTCATTGTCATCGAAAACTCCCTTCTCCTGTTTTTATCCCCCACTCAGTCAACAATCACCTCCTCCTTAAACAAAAACAAATTTCTTATCTTGGCATCATATTCCAACATAATCTTAGTCCCTCTGCCACCATTAAAAAATTTCGGAAAAAATCCTCTCAAGGCACTGCCTCCATGCTGCCATAAAATCTAGCCTCCTAGACCACACTTCCAATATTCAACTCCGCACCTACAAAGCTTTAATTAGACCTGTCCTCGAATTCTTATACCTTCTTCTCTTCCTCCATTGAACGCCGTCTTCTCAGAAAGTACTACCGACTCCCACCCGGCACCCCTAACAAAACGGTCTACAATCAGACACCTCCACTCTGGAAGAAATTATTACAAGATTGATCAGCAAATATGCAACCCGTTCACCCTCCTTTAATCCCATAAACAAACCATTCTCGGAAAAAGGACCCCTACCCTGCAATCACTACCCACATTTTAAAGACAATTTCACCACCACCGTTAACGTATGCACCGTAGTTCGGAAACACGCCCTTACTCCCAACTACATCTTTACCCCCATATTTAATCCCTAACAAAAAAAGAAACTCGCCGCTCACCCAACCTTTTTAGATGCACACATCTATTAACAAGCGAGAATAGTACCGATAAAAGTATATTTTAATATTCATTGTACTCTTCACCTACTCAAACATTCTCACAGAAATTTTCATGGATGTTCAACCTTTTCGATCCGCTCGATTTGGTCGATACTTCAGCTGTTCTATCCTTGAGATGCTCGATCTTTTCCACGAGTACTATTGTTTGTACTTTTAATTCTCTGTGCAATCGATCTTTCTGATGAAAAGTTTACCTAGATTTTAAAAATCTATTTCAAGAATAAATGTATGTTCTAAACATTACATTATGATGAAATGATATGTTTTGCATATGGTAATCGCAGACTGTTCGACTGTTTAATACATTGTATCTTATATATTTATATTCTGTAAATTTATTATTTACTTACTTGAGAAGATATTAACATCTGGTGTGCCTTATATCTTTTAGTCCATCTATTAAGGCCTACAGCTTATATTTCTATAATGTTCATATATACTTGATTCTATTGTAGTTATTTGTTCCGTATTTAATTATAAATTATTTATTTTATTTTACAATATCCTGTTAATATTGGATATAAGAAAAACTTCAATATATACATAAAAATCGTACTAAAATTTTACTCACGGGACTTGCAGACGAAGTTCATTAGGTGTTCTTCCATTCAGACTTTTTTTGCTTCATTTGATCGAATTTCCTGTTGCATACCCACTTAGTCTTACAGTTAATGCTGTATAATTTTCTTAAAATATGCACCCCCTTCATTTATTAAATTAGCAACCTAAATAATTGCTCAGAAAGTTTGGAATTAGAATTATTAACGTAACTTCTTTAATTTTTTTGTTTTTTTTTTGTGTTAATTTTGTAAATTTCTTGAAATAAATAGATAGATAGATAGATGTTTATTGATGTTAATACATACGTTTACACAGGTCATAACAAAATAAATAATAAAAATTACTACAATCAGCTTAAAGCATATAAATACAAGAACAAAAACAATAAACTAAGTAAATTCGTAATCCAAGTACTCTTCCCACGAATAAAAAGTTCATTTAAGTAATAATGCCTTTAATTTAGTTTTAAATATTTTTGGTGGCAACTCTTGTAATTCAGTAGGCAATTTGTTATAGAATTTGATTCCATAGTAATTGGTTCCCGTTTGCGAAAGACTTAGTCTTAAATACTTAGGATACAAGTTGTGTTTACTCCTAGTTTCATATCCATGTAGATGACTATTCTGAGCAATTACATAATCATTGTTATGATTTTTAACATAAATTAAGCATTCAAGAATGTAAGCGCATGGAAAAGTTAATATTTTGTGTTGAACAAATTTTTGTCTGCAGTCATCTCTGTGATACGACACATTTTTTAACAGTCTTAATAAAATAAGCTTTTATTTATTTTAGTTGCCAATTTATCACCTTGTTGATTCCATAGGAGTTGACGATCTATATGAATTCCTAAGAATTTACTGAGTTAGTATAGTTTAGGTTAATGACTTGTTTAAGTGTAAACATTAAATGTTCAGTTTTTGTGGTATTTAATTTGAGACCATTACCACAAAACCAAGCATTTGCTCTTGTTTGAGAACATGCACTAGCTAACAACGTAGTATTTAAATCATTCGATGCAGATATTAGTGTAATATCATCCGCAAACTGAACTACATCTGCCTGTTCAATATAATACGCAAAATCGTTAACATATATTAGGAATAGTAATGGTCCGAGCATCGACCCTTGTGGTACACCATGATCTACTGGTAATTGATAAAAAAATATTTCCCATTATATAATTAATATTTACTTTGCTGGCATTAAATTTTATCATTTAATTTTATTTTTCTAAATTCTGAGATTTTCTCTTTCAGAAACCTTTCTTTCTTTCTTCAACAATTGTGTAACCATTTGTTGTTTTATCTTATTGAAGGTTTCGGTATGTTTTTTTGCAGATTTTTAAAACATTGAGTAATTTCTGGTTTTTGAAAATTCTAAAATTCAATTAATAAAGCACGTTAGAATTCACTTTCTTCACAATTTATTTTGTATTTACTAGATGTACATTTCGAGCACTAAGTGCTCATTATCAATAGCTAACTAATTATTAATTGAAATATCTCTTCACGTAACTCAAAAACTTTTAAGCAATTTGTCTTCTGAAACACTGACGGTTCTTGAATTTACTACTAATTCGGTTATAGAAACCGAATTTTTGAAGTCCCTTGCTTAATTTATTGTTAATCCTGGCAACGATGCTCAATTTTTATTATTTTCCACATATCATATGTAAAGTTATTTAGATGTTTTGTTGTTCTAGAGATTTCTAAAGAATCATTTTATATTATTTTTCAATCATATTTTTTGTAAATTTAAAAGTTATTATGTTTTGTATAACAACGAATAATAAAAATAACAATATATGAATGTAAGATCCTTTTGACCTAATTTATTTATTTTCATAACGTAACATAATACGCATTAAGTACGAGATAAATAATTAAATACCTACTTATTTAATTTCATCAAGTAGGATCGTAGAAGGAAGTGGAATTTTATTCCTGTATAAATTAAAAAAAATAATATTAAAAGGTCCGAAATACGACATTATTGCTAGTAACTTGATCTGCTTTTTTGTTAACATTTTAATTGGCTATAATATACATAATTTGAACTCTGAAGAAAGTTCTGGTATTTAATTTACAAACGTAAACATTATTTTTAATAATGAAAAGTTGCTAGATATAACAATTCTATGTCATACACTTGTGTCCCATTAATCACTTAAACACTTATATTGATTTGTTTCACTATTAATTTCTATATTTTCGACTAGTTTCAGCTTAATTCCGAAGTGAGTTGTAATTATAAAACCTATATATATATATATATACATATATATATATATATATATATATATATATATATATATATATATATATATATATATATATTATATAATTGTATTTTCAATATGTATTCAATCACTTTATTTTAAAGTATCACCCAATCAAATATCAAAAATTGATTTAATTAAAGTCAATACACAACACCGTCTCATTTTTATTTTATTTTTATAAATACTGTAGTAAAAACTAACCATTAAAAACAATCATTTTGCAGCTTCATTAGGTTATTATTATTATTAATACCTTGTATGTATCAAAATATAAAAAAAGTAATGAAATAACAATAGAATATTTAATATATATATATATATATATATATATATATATAGAATAGAATGGAGTAACGGGATTCAAGTCCAGACGAAATGTAGGTAGCAATAAAAGATGTGGTTTTTGCTTAAGTCCTCTATATTGTTATGAACCTAGCTAACGTTTCGCACACACATGTGTGCATCTTCAGAGCCTAAAAATGTTTTTTTTTATAATACAGATCTTACATTTAAAATTACATTAGTAAGTAGTAATAAAATCACAGAATAGTTTATAAAAATAATAAAAGTAATTATGGACGCATTGAGAAAATAAGGGCGACTTACTTGTAAACAATTAAGAGTAAAATCCTACGTGAGGTGCGACCACGTGCACATGGCGTACATTTTGAGGTTAGATTTCGAATTTTCCATATTTGAGGACATCAGTTGAAAGTACAATAAAAATAGAACATTGAGCAGCTATACACTGTTTGGTCAGGTCAGTGTGATTCAGAAAAGTTAAAATAATAAGAAATGTTGACAGTTACTAGATAAAATTAATTAAAAGTGAATACATCTGACCAGACCGGACATGACAGTGTCGCGAACTGAATATGAAGATAGGCAAAAGAGGGGGGGGGCATGTTCGGCATATTGACAATTTAGAACTGGTGGAAATTAAAAGTCAGGTTTACACCAAGATGAAGAAAGCAGAGTACAATGTACACTGGAACCACTCGCATTTAGCCTGAGATGGAAAAAGAGACAAATTGTTGCCGGGCCCAAGGAGTCGGGAACAGAGCGAGCCCCGAGCGACGAAAAAGGAGGAATTTCCGCGTAACTATCAGGAGTGACCCTAACCATTACCCGAAAACGTAAACCCTCAATTTAGGTCGCTATATCCGACGATACCGAGGGGGAACCAGAACCAAAAGAGAGCGGTGGAAATGACGGAAACACATCTTACACAACGCAGAGCAAGAAAGGAAAATAAAAGTGAAAGTAAGAAACAAAATGAGAATTATTTTAGAATTACAGACAGCGAAACCAAGAGGGAGAATATTATGTGGGGTAGAAGTATGGAATGGAGCTTAGTAGAGAAGAATATAAAATAGAGTGGAAAAAATTAACAATGATTAATATGTAGTAAGGAAAATATAAAATGGAATGTGGGGATTCTGAAACAAGGGGGAAGGGGATTAGGAGTTATGTAATGATAATATATTACTGTATATGTTGCTTAGTCCGTCGATGTCTTTTTTGAAATTCATACGTTTTTTTTGGGAATGTATATAGCACATTTCGAGAAAATTTCTCTTGAACGTGTTACGTTCTGACGTGACTACTTTGGTGTTGTTATAGTCAGGTGTATGGTCAGTATCGTTACAATGTACATATATATATATATTTGCACGCATTTCATAATTTTACATTATGATCAATGGTTATTTACATAATGAACGGATTTTTAAATTTTATAATTTGTGAAAACAATATGCATTCCGCATTTACATGCCAATTCACGTTTAGTTTACATCGCTCAAGGCCATTATGTCATTGCGTTTCAGCGAGCACGACTGAAAGAAAAATGGGAGGCCATTAATATTAAAAGTTAATAGTTCGTGTGATGTGATCATTTCAAAACATATAATAAACTTGCGAGCGCTTCCTAGAGCCGCCCATTAATTACAGTCTATTTATAGAAAATAAAATAAATAAATTTTCCTGATGCAAGTCAGGTGTAAATCAAACTGCTGCAACTAGTCATTATAAACTATAAATATTCCCCCGACAGGTTAACCAAACAAATTATTTTGGACGTAAATTAACCAGAGTTAAATATTGTCGGAAATATGTATAACTAATAATATTCAAATATATTATTCAGATTTTATACGGATTCTTGTAATATTTCCTAATATTCATTATTCCTGTTGAGAAGTATAAAAAATAAAAGTATGGATAATATGGGTATATGGTTGTATCGATTTTGATTAAAAATTGCGGTTATTATGTATGTATCACAGAATCCGAAGCGGAGTATTTGCGCTCCTTCAGTTATTGATTCTCTATGTTAATATTTATCCATGTACCTGAACTTGTTAGTACAGAATTTCATCCTTAATTTTATTCATTCAAGGTACATGGCTTCTAGCTTGGATGCAGATATGTTTCTAGTTATTGTAAAATATTGAATTGACAAGTTTCTTACTTGGTGAAATTCCATAATATATAAAGTAAATAAAACATTTCCTTTAAAAATTTCACAGAAACTACAACTTTTTGACATTGAATTTGTGTTTTATTTAGCTTATATATTGTAAAATACCTTTTTCATAAACCTATAGCATGACTTTGTATTCTAATTAACAAGATATTTATTTCTACAGCATTTTGTGGATTCATAAAAAAATAATGGTACGACGAATCTTTTACTATCCGTTTATATTAAATGTGTAGTTTTATTTGATTTGATAAGATGTGTATTAATTAATACTCATATATCTATTATGAATAACTTTTATTTAAAAAATGATTAACAACTAAATAATTTGATCATCAGAGTTTTCTGTCTCAAATATTTATTCATAATATATATTGGGTTGTTTCTTAAGTCATTTCAGTTCCGATAATAGATGTCTACACTTTTATTTTTAACCAACTAACTGTAGTAAAATCTTCTAACCTACATACCTTTTCCAGGAGACACTACTATTGTTGAAAGATGGAAAGCAAATCGAGGAATATGTTTTACTGTTTTACTTCAGAAAATGGAAAAACACAATGCAATCCCATAATAAGGTATTGTCCTGAATACGACAAAGATTGCTTAACAGAACGTCAGTACCCGAATTGTTTTGCCAACTTCCGTTCCGAAAATTTCAATGTCAAATATGCGACCCGTTTAGGAAAGTCAGTTGAAGTCAAAGACCATAAAACAAAAGTATTAATCGAAGCAAATGGCCGTTACATGACTCGAGAGGTCGCTCGCTATTAAACACTCAAACGATCGTTTGATGGAAGTACATTTGCACAAACTGGAATATGTTAGTAAACTCAATATTTGGATTTCACAAAAACTCAAATAAATTAACTTAACAAATCACATACACATCTAGAACAAACTCTTGAAAAACAATAAATATAATACATTTGACAAATGTCTTGTCACTGGTGATGAGAAATGAATAGTTTATGACAACGTCGTGCGAAAACGATCATTGTGAACAAACTGTAAACACTTCAAAGGCAAATATTTATCAAAAGAAGGTTATGCTATCAATTTGTTGGGATTACAATGACGTCGTGTATTCTGAACTGCTACTATGGAACCAAATTATCAAAACGGCTATGTACTTTTAATAATTGGACAAACTGAATGAAGTCATCAACGAAAAGCAGACAAAATTGGCAAACTATAAGGGTGTTGCGTTGCACCATATCAACGCACTACAAATTTAGTAACTCGCCAAAATTTGCTTCAGCTTGGTTGGGATTTGATGGACCATCTACCATTATCAGTAACTGTGCCGTTCTACTGCTATTTGTTTCGATCTTTCCAAAACTCTTTGAATGGTAAACAATTCAATTCAGACAATGGTGCCAAACTGCAATTGATTCATTTTTTTGCTGAAAAATCCAGAAGTTCGTTCAGCGTAGCATCGTGATGGTATCCGAAAGATGACAAAAGATCATTGAAATAAATGGTCAATACATAACTGAATACAATTATTTCTTTCTATAAAAACTCGTTTTTGATTATTATGGCAAAAAAGCAGAATGACTTAAGACTCAACCCACTACTTGCTTATAAACTTCACCCAAAAATTCCATTGTCGCTGTTTTTATTGATTTCATGTGAGATTCGGAAGTAACAATGTCTATGTTTGCTTTGAGAGTTAAGTTTACATTTATTATTTCTGTCTCTTTTATATAAAAGTGGATAACTTTTACAAGTTTAAGAAAAAGGAAAAGTGATTACATTTTTATATTTCGACTATAACTTTCAGCCACATTGATTAGTTGAATTTAATATTGAATCATCCGTTCCCTTCCATATAAAAAAAAATCTCTTAAATAACATGTTGTAATATTGATACTTTCCTGTTTGTTATCATTTAGCACAACTAGATTAAAACTCTTTTATTTTGTTTGTAGTGCTCAGTTATATCATTATATACCTCTGACAATAAAGTTCGTTGAATAGTCCTGTAACATTAACGTAGATGAAGTATTAGCGAAAGTTACCTTACTGTCCTTCGAAATAGTTACCTCTTATAACTATGCACCGCTGAGATCTGCTATTGGATGTCAGGAATATCGTCAAATCGAGTTTGAGTCAGGGAATAGGAAAAAGTCTGGAGGATAGAGATCTGGCGAGTATGGTGGATGTTCAATATGCACCACCCCATTTATTGCGAGGAACTGTTTGACGATATTGGCTGTCTGAGGGCGAGCCTTTTCGTGAACTCTCATAAATATTTCACCTACGTCTATGTTATAGTACTATTCACCAAACTTTATTGTCAGAGGTTGTGTTTCCTGTTGAAGTTTCTGATATAGTTAGTAAATCATGTGTTACAATTTCCTTTTTAAATTTGCTTTAATTTCTTGTTCGAATTTTTATTTTTACATTAATGATAAGATCTTTCTTATTATAAATCGATGTTTTCTTTTTTAATTTTGTTTACTATATTGAGTTGTTTGCTCATTCCTCACTTTTTTTTATCTTGCTGAATTTTATGATATACAGGGTCCTGCAATAGTGCGTCAGGCTTTCCTAGCGCCTTTCTCGTAAGAGAGAGAAACAAATGTTTCATATAAAAATTTATTGATTTAAAAATCTCTATGCCGTAAAATTATTTTCAAATATACAGGTTGTCCCAATTTTGCGGTATAACAAAAGCAAACATTTTATTTAATGGAACACCCTGTATATTTTTTCATTTTATAATTTGGATAGTATTTTATAACTTAAACCTCTTTTTGGTTTTTAATTTCGATATGGCATTTCCGAGTTATTGACGTTTTTCTGAAAAAAATGTAAAAAGCGGAGGTTCACAAAAAAAATTATTCTGATGTATTTAAAATTTAAGAAATTTTCTTTTTCCTATGGTTGGTCATAAGTACTGTTTATGTACCAGTGTTAAAAATGTTCACTTTTGAGGAACCCTGCCTTTGTATCAGACACGCCATTTTCTAAAATTTCAAATTGTCGTAACTCTTTTTTTTAAATGGAATCATATATTTATTTTTAAATTTTATATTATTCTGCATCTAATTTCCTACAAAAAATACTAAGCATATTTTTCAAGATATAAAAACATTTATATTTCAAACGGTCCTTGAATACGAATTTGTTTTTCAATAGATAGCCATGACTGAAAAAATGCATCTATCAATTAAACAATAAGTTTGGTATGTATGGTTGCATTGTATTTTATGATTATATCAATGCAATTTTTAAAAATAATTAATTGATGTGATATATGCTACTGGAGAAAGTGGAATTAATTGTTTGCAAGCCTAAAGAATTTATGCTCAGCGCTACCCAAATAGGCGAAAATAATTATTTTTCTTATTATTCGATTAGATTAGAAAGAAATGCCAAACTTTGCAAATAATAATTTGTCTAAACCCCATAGTTGTTGAGATATTTAATAGTTTTCACAAGAATAACCATTTAATTATACATACTTCTATGTACGGAGTTGATCATTCTGAAGCAAAATGTTGTTTTATTTCTATTGCCTTGCGGATAATCCTCTTGGTAAAATGGATTACTACTGGGATGGAAGTTGTATTTATCTCGCCGTATATTCATGCGTCTGTCCATTTATCTGAAATAAACTTTGCTTGAACAACGTGATTTGGAGAATTAAGAAATTGTCCGATTTTACGCGAAGTGGTAAAAAATGTTTTGTTGTTATATTGTTTTCATACTTTAGAAATTCTGTTAGTTGTATCTCATATGTATGAAAAAGATCTTATGTTTGAAACTTCTTTGGATGTATCAGGATTTTTGGTGTTATATTTTTGTTTGAATAACTATATTACTGTATCTACAAGGAACCCGTTTTGGACAAGAGAAGTCAGCTAGAGTTGATGAGTCTGCTGTAATTATATAAGCAGATGATACTATAGTTCCCCATTCTGGAAACTTGAAGGAAATAAACATGGTACAATTTGAAAAAGTAATTGAGTGGTGTGCACAAAATAGACTTGTTCTAAATGACAAAAGATGACAAAAACAAGACATATGCAGTTCTCTGTCAAAAGACCTAATCAACCCTGTGAGAAAGTATGTTTCTTGGGCGTTCATATAGTTAGTCAATCAAATTGGGGACTCTACATCAAATCTCTGTGCACAAAAATATCAAGAAATAGTGGTACGGCAGCAAAATTGAAAATGGTTTTGCGATGCAGAGTTTTAGATATGTCGGTGGTGAGAACCCTCTGTGTTAATTTTTCGTATTTCTTTTCTAGCTTATCGGTGGACAGTCATTTATTGGTTTCTGCTCGGAATTGGAATAGTTGGTCACAATAATTCCAAAGTGTAGAATGAATTTTGTTAGAGAGTAGGAGGTGAAATGCTTCTCGTTGTAGTGCTCGGCTGGCTTTGTTTAGAATGAATTGCGTTCGTTTCTAGTGGGTTCATTTGTTAAAATTAGGCTGAATGTTGTTGTTGCGGCATCTTTTCTGAAAATGTAAGTTACATATTAGTTTATCACATTTAAAATTTAATCGTTCGAATTTCTAAATATCTAGTGCAGGCCGTCTTCGCCTTAGAGGGTGATGATTTCTGTATGGATTGTTTCGCAAAGATTAAAATTCCATCGCCAATGTTTCGATTATATTAAAATCGATTCAATCTCATGCGGGCGTTTTACTCAAAAGGAACTATATAACAAGGGTATAGCTCCACTGTGAGCTTTGATACAGCGAAACAAATTACTTTGCGTAAAAATTCATTCACGTGTTTAAGAAAAGATAACAGCACAAAATACTTTACTTAGTTCTTAATTTAAGTCAGCTAATTGTTTTGTAATCCAATGCCTCGCGGGGTTTAACTGTAAACTGTTAGTTCTTGCATAATTGCATAAGATGCAGTAATTTTTAATTCCAATAATACTTAATCGGTATATGTTTTCTCAAGCCTGCATAATACAAAGTGTCTGCTTAAGTTCGCACCATATGGAAAACTTTTTTATTATTAATTTTACGAAAAGAGTTATTCTTTATAAAACAGTTTTGCACAGTCCAAAACTTAAAATGAAATCATCAGATATCTTTTTTTTAACACGTATACGAGTAATGTCGAAAATATGAATTCTGCTCAAGAGTACATTATCTTTATTTGTGACAATATCTAAAATTATAAATATGAAAAGTTGTTCGGAATGAAAACTATGTTTTAATATGCCAATACATCCAATTACATGGAAAAAATAATGTTTTTTTATAAATCTACAATAACAATGGAAAAGTAGTTAGACTGTAGTTACGTGAAATCTAGAATGCACTGATAAACAAATGATTTCTTGATAGCAAGAATGGTTTGATAGTGAACGTCAAATAAAATTTGTTAACTTGACGGTAATATTCAGTGCAGAATAAAAAGTAGAAATTGTTTTAATCGTCGGTGAAAATAATAAAACTTATGGAGAGGCAACAGACATCCAGGGAAAAATATACAACATGCATCAGTAATAAGAATTATAGAAAATTCAAATCATGTGGAGATGTTAAAAATTAATTCACAAACAAACGTTGAAAATCTGTTGCAAGTGAGGAGATGAAATTAAATGTAATGTTATTTGCAGTGGAAAAATCTAAATTGTCTCAGCCAGAAAAGGCATCTTCTTCGCTTCCAGATAAAATTGGTAAAGATACAATATCACAAATTTTTAAATATATAAACTACAAAATATCCATACTTTAAAACCTAGGGACTACAACAGACGACTAGAATTTTGTTTTCTTATCCAAGGAAAGCTAGAAGATGATCCGATTGGCTAGGAAAATATTTTTTTTTTGACGAAGCTTCATTTACGTCTAATGGAACAGTGTCTTCGCAAAATTATCTATGGTGGTCGGACTCCAATCACCACTTTACGATTATAACTCGCAATCAATATTTTTTTAAACTAAGGTTTGCTTCGCCATTTACAAGGATAAAATACTTGCCCTTTTTTCTTTCGACAATCTATGACTTCTCAACGATACCTAAATTTGTTACAAATTCAGTTGCATGATTTTCTTCGTGACCTTACGTAGACATAAACGGCAACAAGTATGGTACCAGCAGGACGGCGCAACATAGCAAAGTACGATCAAAGTAAGACAATACTTTTAAAATATCTTAATGAAATGTTAATTCATATATATTCCGATATTTCTTGGTCAGCTAGGTAGCCAGATTTAACTCCATTCGATTTTTCCTTATGGTGTTACTTAAAAGAAAGGGTATATCAACACAGGCCATTCACAGACGTAGAACATTTGGAAACAATAATTATAGAAATAATTCAGGATATTACTCCGAATATAATTAGAAATATATTGAGGGAATTTTCTTCTAGAACGGAAACCTGTATTGTAAAAGAAGGAGGATACATTCAAGCAATAGTGAATTAATGAAACGTATTACACGCTTGTTACGCAATTAACATTATGAGCACTGTATTCTACTATGTAGTTGATAATTATTGTAAAATAAAATAATTTTGTTATATATCAATTTTAATGTATCATCAAAATAATGCAAGCAAGTGGTTACGAGACGTAAGGTTATCAAAGTTGTAACGAATAAAAAGATAACTGAAAAAAGTTTCCCATATTGTCCTCATAAAGGTTATCAATGTTTTAACGAATAAATTGATTAATGGTTGAGGCGTTAACGTGATACATCTTAAAAAATTAAACAAAACGTTTACTTTGTTGATATCACACTTTATTTTTAAGTGACTCCAGTTTCGATCATTAACTGATCATTATCAAACTTGAAGTAAATTAATCTATGACAAAACACTTATTTATACATAGTGAAATAAGGAGGAAAATACTAGGTCTACCTGGTCATTAATTATTGGGATTTCCGGATTACTCTTCGCTTTATGAATTTCCAGGGATTCGAGTAAATCCATTTTAAACCCTTTTTCGGCAAAATGGATTATCTCGAGTACATCTTCATCAAAAGAATGTCGGTTTTCTATTAGGTGATTCGCGAATGTGGAATTTGCATGTTTTAATCTGAAGGATTTAAGATGTTCTTTTAATCTAATAATAAAAATGTTTTCCATATGGTGCAAACTTAAGCAGACACATTCTATAACACCTTGTAGACTTTTCCCTACCTTAATCTATTAGCTTAAAAAACTATCACAAAAAAACAAATTATGAAGGTCTCCATTTTAAGAAAAAATAATTGTGTATTTGCCTAATGTATCCTTGGCCTAATTCAAATCAGGAGTACTTTAGGTTAATATATAGTTTACTGCTTTAAACCGGAAGGGCATCATGTTAATATAGTTTATTGAGGTAGATCAGATAGGGAAGTATATTAATGTATTAAAAAAATATGTAATTTATTTTGGTACCTTAAAATTTTATTTTAATAGGTCAGAAAAACTACAATTTTACAAATGACAATAGGTTTTTGCATAGTAAATCGAAAGTACGGTAGCTTGTTACATTGTTGATACCAGTAAGGCAGGAATTCGCCAAATCAAACAATAGTTTTAAGAAATATATCATATTATAATATATTAGTACATATTTTTATTAAGGTCAGTAATTAGAATACAATTTTTCGTCACAAAAATTTACAGTTAACATTTCAAACTTAAGTCTTAAAAGTTTGAATTTAGTTGGAAAAGTAAAATAAGTAAAATATTTCGATTTACAGTATTCGATTTAATAGGTTAATTACAGTTTAATTTTATATGAAAAAAATACAATATGGTATATTGAACCATCCATGTCATAAAGTTTTACTCCTAGTAATCCTCTCAAGAACAATCTGGACAACATGCACATTTCTTGTATGAAAAAACCACACGTCGACCGGCAACTAGGTCGACAGGCCGGCCTAATTACTCCAACAAACACAACCGCCGCTGTCACTCTATAGACTACAGTCATTCACTCAAGCTCCGAAGCCATGCGGTTTCTTTAGCCTTAAATAAATAACAGGAAAAATTCACTCTCGATACCGCAACGCCGGGAAATAAACTACACCCACGAATTGATGTAATCATTCGTTTTTATTTTTTATTTTTGGAAGGTCCTTGAATATGTAGGACATCCAACAATTTCCTTATTATTTAATCATATCCGGAGCTACGTTTTGTAATTCGATGTACACATTCAGTAATTCTAAGTCGCAATGCTTCACCAGTCACGCAAATACAATACCATATGAATAACATATAACTGAAATAGTAAATTGAATGCAATGGAGTTCTTAACACTATGGCATTAACTGTAGAGGCTTCTACATCATAAGCCTCCGCAGTTAACAATTTGAGATATGCTAGAATATATTACAAGGCAAAAAAGTACTTTAAACTATAGCAATACATTACATTTTAGTTTAAATTCAACTATGTTGTTTCTGGCAACAACTTAGAATTATAAAGTTTCTTCTGTTTTATAGACTTAAAAGTTTTGGATTGCCATTCGATTAACATGGGTAACAAATAATAAGAGTTTGAAACATATCTTTAACAATTAGCTCATTTATTTAATATATTATTGAGGCTATTAAGCTTTGCTTAAATTTAATAAGGAAATAGACTCAAAGTTACGTTATTTAAATTATATTTATTTAAAATATTACTAGGAACGTATATTATTGATATTAAAGCAGGCTCGCGAGCATATATATTTTTACCCGTGCTTTATTACAAATAAAATATTAAAGCTTTAATAAATATTCGATGGAGAACTCTTTGGAACTTAGATATCAAAATAGAGGTATCCAATAATCCCATTGAAACTATTATGTTTCAATGACAATAAAAATAATATCTGGTTAAATAATTCATCAATTGGATCGATAGCACTGCATATGTATAATGCATGTATTCTATTTTTACCTCACATATAATAAATGGAATTAAAAATATTTGTCGGTGTTTATTTTGTTGATGAATTAAAATATTTGTTTACTTTCACCAATATATGTGAAGTATCTTTAATAATACACAAATTAATTGAACAATTTTTAGTTAAAAAATTAATTCATGTTAAAATAAAATAAAATACTTTAATAGTAAAATTATATTATATAGTAAATACTTTATTTACTGCATTCTTAATTAAACAAAACTATAATATCTTTAGATATTCTTATACATATTCAACTCATATCAGAAAACTGAATATAATAATAAAACATAAAGCCAGTGTATAAAATTATCTAAAAAATACCTTTAAATACTCACAAAAATTATTGTATTAATTCTTTCAATTTATTAGGATAGTATCTATTAAGTAATACAAAGTGATGGCAGATCGGTCGACGCAAAAAAAATTATTTCTTCTTCTCTCTCGTCTCTCTAAATATTGTCTCTAACTTCGCTATGCTGATGAGATCCAAAAAGATCGAAACCGGTCCGTGGCTGTTGTTGAAGGGGAACAATATCTGTAATTATTATTAAATAAATTTTTACTTTTCAAAATTCTCCTTTTACTTCTTTTTCTTTGTCTAATATGATTCTCAAATTCCATCTTCCAATTTGCCATTTATTTCAATAAGTAAAGATGGCGCTGAGCAAAGACGCACGTGAATCTTTAATTAACAAGTTAAATAAATTAAATTTCTTTTCTCATCAATATCTTCTTACTATTTCCTTTTCTGTATTGCATAGCCTATTTTTTATGACTAATTATACAATATATAATTATTTAAAATTTCAATTAAAACTTAAGTTAAAAAAATCCCCCCTTGTTTATCTTACACGAAAATACCCAAATACTTGTTGTAATTAAGCGCTCATAAAAAATTCCAGTGCGTACATCAACGCAGTAATAAAGCTCAGATGTAGTTAAACGAAACGCACACTTTTCCGCCGGATTTACGAAAATATGTAGCGAGAAACGTAAAATCCAGCATTATTATTAGAAAGTGTTTAAAAATCCTCGATGATCTGTATAACAACATACGCCGTTCATGTATCATTCATAAGCCAAGGTTAGATTGAAATAGAATTTTATTGCCCTTAATAACACACGACGAATGTAATTAAAATTACTTGCTATGTAATATTTTTATCACCATTAACAATAATGAACAAAGCTCAATTCTTACATTTAACTTTATACAAATTAGAAAATATAAACCTAAGGAGTGTTCTAATTTAAAATTACATAATATTATTATTTCGTTTCATATAAGATTTCTCAGTTTTTATATGATAACATTGAAATGAATAGTATTTATGTAACATTTTACGTAACCCTTATCATTTGCTTATTGTGTGTTGTAACCATAAAATATTGATTGTAATATTATGATAATAATTTATTGTCACTTGTTATATCCACCATAAAAGTAAATTGTTTAGTTACGTTTTATCTAAACGTTAATCATGTATTATATTATAGATAAAATCTGAATGTGTTATGGTGTTGATGACATGGAATACTTTTTATTTTAGGAACTATAAATAATTGAAATAAGAACAATAAATATTATTCAATATTTTCATTTTAATAATTGTTACAATTGGCGCTATTGAGAGTTCCCAATAATTTTCGGTGGTAATCTACTCAACTAGAAAATTATAGTGCAACGCTTTAGTCAATAGATGACATTTAAATCGTACTAATAAATTATAGCTAATAAAAAATATATATAAATGAATGCGTTTACGTTTTTACATAAGATTTCGCTTAGAAACGTTATACTTAAAAAGAAATATTTTGATTGTTAAGATCAATTAACTTCTTAGGAGGACATGCCCTGATCCGTTCTGGCATTATCGCCATTTCTCTGAATAACGTTAGTCTGGTGGTAGCCAAGGTTATACTCACGCATATTGCAATCCACATAGTCTACAATTTACCTACCTTATAAAAATGGTAATTCACTAGGCAATACCATGAAAGGATACCCCTTACCAGTCTTTTAATGAGGGGTAAGACCAGTACCTTCTTTTGCACCTTTTTTCCCACTCTTGAATCACGCCCATTTGCTTTTCTGTGCTTTTGGTAGCCCATATGTAGGCTTTAGTCCGATCATGGTAGTTTCTTTCCTGGCAAATACATCGGCATGTTCGTTTCACTCGCGTGAGCTTGTTGCTCTTGACACAATTGTTTCAGAGCTTGATTACAGTTCCAAGTACTTTTAGAATTGAAGCTGTACGGTTTGATGTTCTTAAGGGCAGTCTAGCTGTCTGAGATCAGACAGCAGCCCTTTTTCGTACAAACCTCAGGACATCTTTCCCAGGTTAGTGTATCAGCCTGTAAGACTGATGGGCCTTATCCGAGAGTAATTGATTATCTGTATTAAGGCCCGTATATGCCTAAAAGACCACTTTTATTTTTAATGCATCTGTATATTACATTACAATTATGTTTTAGATTCTTGATTCGGTTCAGGTTATCTTAATGATTGTCAATTATTACTTTCAAGCGCGATACAAAATCAAATTTGCAAGGCATTGTGGCATTATGTCCGATAGTGTTTGTAGTAACTCTGGTTTAATAAGGTTCATAATGTCTGCTCAGTGCCCGAAACTATGTCCTGCTTCTTCAATTAAATGTTCTGTTTAGTGTTAATACTAGATATTTCACCTGATTGGACAGCGTAATTTCTTGTCCTTTTACTTTAGGAGCTATAATATCCAGCTTTTTACAATTAGTGAACGATATCACCACAGTTTTGTTAAGAACGACATTGAAACCTTCACCAGACAGCATTTTACTATGGTATTAAGGGCGTCTTGGGCTAGGGACGATATCATGTTAAATTTACCCCTTATGATAATTACTATGTCATTGGCATAGCTGTGCATAAAATAACCCTTATCGACCAAGGTTGGCAGAATCCACCACAATACATCATAGTAGAGGCAATAGAATCCCGCTTTGCCTGCATTCTTTTGCTGTGAAAATGGGCTATTAAGAACGGTAATACCCACAATAAGATAGATCAAGGCCGTACTCAAAAACCGTACGCAAATTCAATATACATGAAAATACTTAGTATAATCTTTTAATGTTATACAGAAGTTTCTAAGCCTGTTGTGATGTTATGATGTGCATCCACAGTGCATTGGTCACTGATCCTTATATCGTAGTCTATAAATTTCTCCATGACTTCTAGAAGAAATAAGTTAAGGCTAATTGAGCGATAGAACATTTCCTCATCGGGTGGCTTTCAGCTTTGGGTATAAATATCACCCTAGCCTCTTCCCATTCTAGTAGAATATAGCCTAACTTAAAGCTTTATAGACTGTCAGTATCTAGGGTAGCTAATATATCTAGCCTCTAGTGCAGTAATGCAAGAAAAATGTCATCTGGGCTTGGAGCTCCCATTTTTTCTCTTGTAATAAATTTATCAGTCTTGCTTCTGCCTTTTCTAGTAGTTATGAATATGCTTACTTCTGTAGATTAAGCAGTGTTTTCTTGGGAGTTCTGCATAACTCTCATCAGGATTTTTTACCACCCTATTGCTCTCGGAGTGGTCTTTGTAGAGCCTAGCTATTGGGGTTGTACCACTAACTCTCTCACAGAACGTTCTCCATGATTTCTCTTTTGATTTCCTCTTTATTATATTCCGACAGTACCTATTTATAGGCATCCCTGTTGTCTATTTTTCTAGCTCCTCAGTCTGCGTGTTTAAGCAGAGATCGTAGATTCACACAATTAAGAAAACTCTCTATAGAGACTTTAGTCTGTTTTCTTAAGATTTTTACACTTTAAACTCTTCGTCTTCCTATATTACCTCCATGTCGAACTCAATCCGCTGATGGTCTGGCAAAGATGGTTCTTCCACAACATACCAATTTTGAATTATGCTTGCTGTGGAGGCATCAGGTAGAGTGATGTCCATCATTTGCCTTATTGCATTTACAAAGGTAGACTCGCTTTCTCTATTAATAAATTGTTACAAATAATTTAAAAAGTTCCTTAACTCTATTATTGGTGATCGTGCTGCCCCAAACCATGTTGGGGGCATTGACATCACAGCCAAAGAGAAGGTGATTATTGTCTTTTCTGCGTCATTCTATTAGGTCTACTTACCTCCTCTGGTGGTGGTTTGCTTTGGCAACTTCCCTCTAGTCTTTCTTCTTGGCTTCTGCTAGGGATGCTGTTGAATTACCTGTGATGAATTCTGGAAAGGATGTATAATTAATCTCCTTTCTAAGCGTTAGAACTGCCCTTACAGTAATGTAGCCTGTCAAGTTTGGCCGCTTTGCTACGCATAATATAGCTTACTCATGTCCTCTTCACAGACTGCTTTCAGGGCAGGGATTTACTATCCTAACTTTTGCTTCTAACGAGATTTCTCTTCGCACCATTTACCATTACCCGCGCTGCGGTGACGGACTCTCACTACCAGGCGACTGGTACATTCTATCTAAAATATTCAAGTGCCCCTTGTATTGTTAGCGGTTGTGGTTGTGTTAAATAATAATCGCCCATAATAAAATAAAACTGTCACCACGGCTGGTATGGCACGCGCTGTAACCTTAGGACTACCTGATGCCGGTCAGTCCCTTTTACTAGGAATGGATGGAATGTAAATCAGTAATTTCGTTTAGAAAATAAGAATATAATTTAATAAATTATCTTTCTTTAAAAAAGAGGAAATGTTATTAAAGTAAAAAATTATAATACAATAATTTATTAATAGATTACATAAAAATAAGAAAAATTAAAATTGGGTGGCACAGCATGAGAATAATTGCCGGGAAACCCAAAAAATTATGCGCCTTCGTTTCGAAATAGCAATGAATTATTAAATAAAATAATAATACAATTTTATTAAATGTTCACCACATATAAAAGGGATCACCAAATTATACATATAATAAACACATATAAAAAATATACATACAAATAACTATAGAATACTAAATGAATTAACTTTATATTATATTGTACCATAAATGTATGTAACAAATTAAATTGTGTAATAATAGAGTTTTATAAAATGTGTTAAACAATATTAATTTGTATAAATAATATCCAAAAATTTATGGTTAAGCACTCACTAATAAGTAAATCAGCTTATTCAATTGAATAAAAATTAAAAAATATCAATTGATACAATAAATCAAAACAACATCTAACACTTTTTAAACAATTTTCTTCGCAAAATCCTAATACAAGCAAGAAATCTGTTTGCAGCAAATGTGAATATTTATGAACTATAATAAAGTTAACAATAAATGATTTAAATACACTCAGTAATTATTATTTTACATAATTTACATTTTTTAAACAAAGACGGCCACGAAAAACATATATTTTCGATTTGATGGAAAACTAGATTTTGTTTTTACTAGATAAACAAAATATATTTTATTTTTTTGTGCGAAAACCGTACAAGATATCAAATTTTATTAAGAGGCAAAAAAGTTTTAGAATCAAATTCTCTTTTAAGCAGTATTTTTTTAGTTTTCGGCTACTTCTGTAATTTGATCCGCGATTTTATTTTTTAATAAATGTAATAAATTATGAAATTCCGTAATTTTGCCATATTGGCCGTCTCAGGTAGTGGATTATTTGTCGGTAGGTTACGTGCTCATTGTAAGTGCAAATCTGGAAGTTTTTATTACTTCATTACTCGATAATATATTCAGGTCTATCCGTTGTTCCAAAGAAAAAAAAAACAGGCACGCAAATGTTAGGTAACGCCTAGTCTAGGTAAGTAATCTGGAAAATTCCCTAATTTAATTACTCGATACAAAAGTACCTTTTTCCCCTTGCGGTCCTTTACTACCTGCTACGCCGCCGTTTTGTATGGTAAATGAAATTGTTAAATATAAAATTAATATCGTAACAAAATTATAATAAAATATTACAAAAATTCACTATTTCATGTTTGAATTTAATTTAAAAAAATTGTCTATTATTATTTTCATTTATTATGAAACACATTGCATATGTATGTACAGGGTTAAATAGTACATACGAAATAAAAAGAATACATAATACAAAATCTGTTAATATACACATACAAATTTGTGTAGTCTTGAGAAAGTACTAAATAACATACATAAAAAAAGTAATTATTGCTCCACAAAATTCTCGCATTTACTAGCCAATATAATAACATAATCATTATTTCATTATCACTGGCAACTTCTGTAATTTGATCCGCGATTTTATTATTTAATAAATGTACTAAATGAGGAAATTCCATAATTTTGCCGTATTGGCCTCATGTAGTGGATTACTTGTCGGTAGGTTACGCCTAATGTAATTTCACTGTTTGAGTGATAATTGATAATATATTCTGGTTTATCCGTAAGAATAAAGCAGGCACGCAAAGGTTAGGTAACGCCTAGTTTAGGTAAATAATCTGAAAAATTCCGTAATTTAATTACTCGATGCAAAAGTACACATTTTTCGCTTGCGGTCCTTTACTACCTGCTCCGTTGCACGGCGAGGGGAGGCCATAAATCACGATTTCTATTCAGTAGAACTCTGAAAAGATTTCCTAATTTATGATAGTAAACACACCGCAAACTGCATCTGTTTTTATTACCGCCTGGAGGCATTCTTAGAGGTAATGTCCTGGTCCGACTACCAGTAGGTAGGCTGGATGTACCCACCCCTCGCTTTTTCGGAATAGCTTGATCACAAGTCGCTCTCAAACACTTGAAGAAGGGTCAGTCCTGGTCTCGGCGTCCTCCGGCATGATACCACGGTTGAACCACTTGATCAGTTCTTAGGCCCGTATTCTATCTAGCGACCAAAAATTTGGAGATCAGAATTTGAGTTCACGGCTTTCCAACTTGTGAAGCAATTAATTTGCGAAACAATTGTAGTGAAAATAAACACACATTTTTGAAAATCTTAGTTATTTACAACTTTAATATACAAATGAATATTGATTTTCAACACCTCAACGCCTTATCTATCAACCGACTTTTACAGTTGTGCATGTATATACTTAATACATCATATTACTGAATGCAAATATTAAATTAAAGCTTCAGAAATACTTGGTCTGTATTGGGTGATCATTTCTACGCTTCTACGCTTAAGTTACTCTAAGGATCATTGTATCCGTGAAATCTCAATTAAATTCAAATCTTCCTTACATTAAGATGTTCAACATCTTTTTGTCAGTAGGTAGCTCAATGCACAATCCATTCAGAATTATGATGTTTAAAATTTCAGAAATGAAATTATAAATATAAATTTGAAAAGAACCATTACGTTATTTTATTGTTGTAGAAAGTCACTAGTAAAAACATTCTGAATATTTTTAAGTACTGAATTGAAATTGATTAAATTTGATCATAAATATAATTAATCTAAATTATGTCGCTCTAATTAGCAAACTTGATTACAAAAATCATGCTTTTCCTTTTTGCATCGGCTTTATGCCAATCAGAAAATCTTTCAAAATATGTTTTACACTATTTTTTACTATACATGATCTCCTCCATTACTAATAATGTAGAAGAAATAATTTCGGCACCATGAAGACAATTATGTCAATTTTTTTTTACTATAATAATCAAAGACAATTTTTTATAGAAAGAAAATAATTTATTGAGGTTTGTATAGACCATTTTTATTGATGACTTTTGCATTCTTTTGGGTATTATCATGATGCCAAGCTCATTAAAATTCTGACCTTTATGAGCAAGTGCTCTTTGACGCCATTTCCTGAATTAAATTGTTTGCCATTCAAAGTGCTTTGCAAAGATTAAAACAAACAGTAATCTGTTCTGATCTGGTGATTATGTTGGATGGTTCATCAAATCCCATCTAAGCTCCAGCAAATTTTAGTGGGTCACTAAACTTGTGGTCTCGCGTTGTGATGATAAAACATAACGCATAAAAATTTGTTCCGCCCTTGATGGCAATTCTATCCACTAATAAAGACAGATTTGCATTAAATCTAAAATTAAGCGATCTGTTAGTATTTACCATGACTAGAATAAGGCTCAAAATATTTTTCCTTAGTAGAATAGCCATACATATCAAAATATATAATTTACTTAAAATTTAATTAATTTATTTGGTAATCCACTCATTTCTATCTAATCCAGTTTTTGTAATAAATAGTTGTGGTTAATAATTATCGAATGCTTTGTTAACGGGGGGCGGAAGACGTCCTCGTGATGACGGACTGGCAAGCAAGTAGCACTGCGGTACTCTCTGGAACCAACACGCACTGGAGGCGGCACAGGGGTCCCTGGTGAGGCTCACCATCGATTAGCAGCCGCAGGCTTCGATTAAACAGTTTCTCGTATGTGCTACTTGCATGAGCTTCCACGCCACTTTAACGTATGGGCACCGGCTAGCTGTGAAAAAGTAAAGAACAAGAGAAAGTGTGTAAATTAAAACATGGGGCCGGAGAAGAAACATAAACAATATACTAATAATTAAAAATAGCAAGAGGCTTCAATTGGCAAAGCCGACCAGGCTGACCACCGCTGCTGATGGCAGACGACTGGTAAAGAGCGATGGTCGGAGCCTGGTTTTATACGGTGATCTTGTTTACCGCGGCTTTGTTTCGGTCACGTAGCAATTCCGATAACAGGTAATGATCCTCTTCGCCGAAAAGGGCCCGTCCTATTGTTCCGCACTGGCAGCTGCACATTTTGGAAAATTATCTCGTTTGGATTATTTCAATAATGCAGAATTTATGCAAATTATTATTAGGAGCCGGTAACAGCTTCTTTCAGGTGAAAATAGCGAAAAATCTTGCGATTATTGTTTAGTTTTCCACTAGATTTTTAAGCAGAATACCAATATCAAAGATATGTGTGCAGAGTTGCTGCTCTCTTTCTTGATTTTTTGCTTGGCCAATTTTCTTGGCTATTATAGCAGTATTATTTATTAAACCTGTTAGTACATATATTAAATCTCTTAGTATTGAAAATATTCGTTATTTTACGAACACATTTTACATACTATGTACGTATGTTTGCTGTTGATAAAATAATGCCGTTGAAGCATCTAGTTTACGGCGTGGCGTAATTGTGGGGAATCAAAGCGCCGTAATTTGAAATGGCCGCGAAACTTTTCATCGCCCAATAAGCAGTATTTCTGCTTTACGAGTTCCTCATTTCCCGGAAGAGTTAAAAAGCATTACAAAGTATATAAATCCACTTTTAATAACTTTAATTACGTACTACAAAGTTGACGCCTGGAAAGTTTACAAGCCCATGATTTGTGTGTTAATCTCCGCGGTTATCTCCTCTACAATTAATGCTATTGTTTTAACGTAGTTTGCCATGTAATATAATTATAATAATTAAATATGTGTTTTACATGCTGCTTCTGTACATATAATATATTTTTTAAACCTAATATTAGGTGCAGTTTTTGCAATTTATTCACAGCAATTTTCTATCATTTTATGATGATGGAAAACGAGTGAATATGTTTTGGATGGTAATTATGACCTTTTCTTTTTTTTTGTTCATAGGCAAATACCAAACTCTTAAAATTCTTCTGGTAGGTAATTGTTAATCATATATAAAAATAGACAATTATTATACATGTGAAATATTATCGCTTCACTTTATCCAACTATTGTTTAGTTTCAAATTACATATTTGACAATATTTATTTTTCAAATAATTACAGGCATGCTTCAAATGGTTATAAAGAGTTGTACTGGCTACATTTTAGAATAAATTGTAAGAATTTTAAATTAAATGAAAAGTTAATAAAAATTACAAAATTCAATAATGTAACAATCAAGTTTAAATATATTAATACATCTTTAATATTGATTAAATAAAAACAAGCAAAACAATTAATGAAATTTAAAAAATGGCAGATTATTTCAATAAGTGAACTGTTTTGTAGTCTTAAAACTGATTCTTGTAGGTTCACGATACGTTTCGTATTTTAAAGTTATTAATTAATTGTCTTCAACAAGGTAAAATATTTTTATGAAAATTATATGAGTATAATATACGTATTATTAAATTTTATATTAAAATAATAAATATATTAAAATCTTATTAAAACTCATTTGAGTAGATAATTCCATAATGTTTAGAATCCTCGTTTTACCCAGCGGTCGTAAAGATATGCAATTATATTTTAATTACTTTCATAAGCTAAACATAAATCAAGATTATTGTAACTTATAAACGGGCAATTTTGTAAAGATGTTTAATTAATACTCCTTAATATTATAAAATTAAATTCTAATAGACCCAGGGTTATTATACTACTGAGAACAGCAACATACGTACTCAATCCAATCTATGTTACTAAACTTATAATAAACACTCCTTTGTTTACATTCGTTTTGTAGTCTTAATAAGACTCATTGTTGTAGATTTACGAAATGTTTTCGTAATGGTAAATACAGCTTCTCGAAAATTTGTTCAAATCTATTAGAGTGCATATTAACCTGAGTGTCAGTGTAAAAGTAGTAAGAATTTAAACAAACATACTTATTAATTAGTTATTTGTCAATTTATTATCATGTGATTTTTAATATTTTAATATTTTTAGGCGAATAAACACAAAATATCGAAGACAACAATAATGAATTTGATTGATTGTTGAGGCACTTAGGCCTTGAAAATCCATATACAATTTTAAGATAACGACAATGTCTGATTTTCAAATTTGTTTTATTTTAAATACTATTAAAGAAGTATTCTTCTTCACCTGAAGAAGCCACTGTGTGTCGAAACATTAAAAAAAACACAAATTTGAAAATCAGACATTGTGGTTATCAAAAATATATATAAAAGAATATACCTATATTCTTTTTATTACCTGATCAATGTATATCTAAAGAATATTTCAGTATATTATTAGCAATATTTTATGATGTTTGATTTGTATTAAAATAATTTATTTACTAGTTTTGCTTTTATATTTTTACTACTATTGTGCCACGATAGAAATTTCACAAGTATTAAATAGTATAAAATATGATCGATTCATCCATTGGATATCATCTGTATGTTACATACAGGTATTGTTACATATACATTTACATTAATTTGGTTTGCAAAATTTGATTGTGCTATGAATATTAATAAAAGTTATATTAAAACGCTTTTATGCAAAAAAATGCAAACTAAACGGAAAATAAAAAGTAGACCTATTTCCTCATTTAATTGCATTGAACTTATCTATCGAACGAAATATTTTATCAATTATAAATTTAATAATCTCATTGTTTTGTTTCGTCCTTTTTCCTAGAGTCTGCAATTTCCCCGTGAAATATTTTTAAGTCCCGTTTAAATTTAAGATTTACTATATGAGGGTTAAATCGTAGAATTTTATAATTCACATCATTATCTTTTATAAACAATTTTAATGGGTCTAAACAATTTTAATCGGCCTAGGACGAAATATTAGTTTCTGAAAATCACAAAATATTTGAGAGTTCTTTTAAGTCATACTTTTGATCATCCTCATTTAACGCAATTGATTCCAGAAGATTGAATAACATCACATTATATTTTCTTTTATTCCTTTGTGATAGCTCGGCGCTTGCTTCCCCAACAAACAAATAAATAAAGTTGATATACTTGGACCATGCGATTCCATAAATGAAAAGTCGTTTTCAACTTTACGTATTTTCTCCTCTATGTCTTCTATCTTCACTTTAATATTATTGATCATATAACGAATTTTTTGTTTAAAGGAGGCGAAATATTTTTTAAAGTGTTTTTCAAAAATCTTATCAATTTAAGCCAATTGTCAGTGTTAGCGATATTAAGTTTAATAACTACAAAAAAAAATCTAGTGACTTTTAATGAAATTAAATCAAATATCTTACTGATTATGGAGGAAACAACATAATGGTACGATGGTATCAGTCCGACTTAAAGCTTCTCGATAGGTGGAGGCACAAGTGCATTAATAGGCAAAATTTAGTTATTAGTTATATCAGGCAATAATGTCACATTTACTTTTAAGTTGATGACAAAACATGGTTCCGCCCGGGATCGAACCGGGGACCTTCTGCGTGTAAAGCAGACGTGATAACCGCTACACTACGGAACCAGTATATTAGTACCTGAGCTGATCTAGTTCAACATTCTCTTTTATATTTATATAATTTAACAATTATTTTCTCATTATTTAGTCTTGGAAAATACTTATATCTGCCATTAGATAAAGAGTAATACTTGTTTTGTTCCATAATGTTTTTATTTTCAGTTGCCTGATAAGTGTTTTGGTCTTCGCAGTCATAATCAAAGTTTCAACTAATTAAAATTAAGCTATGCACAACTATTATATATATATATATATATATATATATAATAGCTCTATTAGGTGGACAGATAACCCCGTTATTTAAATGCTGTCGACCTTAATCTGCTCCTGCTGATTGTTCAAAATATAAATCCTCTTGTCGATGACACTTCTAAACTCTAATTCATTCAGGAGGTTAGCTTTTTCCCTTTTCTGCAAATTTTAATCGTTGACATCTCTATCATGCGGTGACCGGTGTTAATATAATGTTCAGATAATCGAATTTTTTTACCCTAATTGCATTTTGGTGTTCTTTATACCGCACCTCAAAGTTTCTGCCTGTTTTATAAATTTCTTTTCAATTTCAACATTCGATGTTGTATACGCCTGTTCGTTTTGGTCTTTCCTTCGTTTCGATTCTATTTTTGACTAATTTGATTTATTAATGACAATTATCTGTATATTGTATGCTTTTAGATGACGTTTAATTTTTGTACTGGTATTTTTTTTAGGAATTGGATCACTGCATATATATTTCCGGTAAAAGGAGTTGCGCTGTACAGTAATTGTATTTTCATCTTAGTAGTAGTAGTAGTAGTATTGTTTGGCTATCGACCACGTGATCCTTCCGCCGTGTGATTTGTGTATTAGTGTGTGTGTGTAAATGATCTTGTTACTTTGAAGGATCGCCCCCGTTTTCATCTTTCGTTCCTTTTTATTATTTATTTTTTTATTATCATTGTTCTCAATCTCATAAATGATCTTAAGCTCTTTGTTATATTTCTGTGTATCCGTTGGTATTGTTATTAGCCGGTGTATATAAGAACTTAGTGCTGACTGTTTAATTAGAGCTGATTGGAAGGAGTTACTGGGAATTTTAGTATCTGTAGTGGTTGGTTTTCTATATATTGAATATACACAAAAATTTTCATTAATAGATAAAATTTAGAAAATAGATTAGTCTATAATAAAATCAAAACGAAGAAAAAACAAAAGCTATCAAGCATATACAAGATCGGATGTTTAAATTCTAGGGGAAATTACATAGGTCAAATAGGCAGAAAAAATGAGATGAGAACACTAAGAAAACATCTGCATTAGCTGAACATTGTATTAGCATCGGTTTAAATTTGCAGAAAGGGGATAAAGCTTAACCTCCTGAAGGGATTTGAGATTAGGAGATACATCGACAAGGGGATTAATATTTTGAAAAACCAACAGGAGCTAATTCAGGCCGACTGCATTTTAATTGTCACTCTACTAATTCTATCATATATGAATAGTTGTACATGTCTTAATTTTAATTATTTCAAGCTTTGATAGTGATCTACAAAGGCCGAAGCAGGTGTCAGACAACTGAAAATAAAAATAAAAAACAAAACAAGTGTCATTTTTGAATATTAATATCTGTTTCCATCAAGAGAGTAGCGCAACAAGCATAAACTTTATTATATTTACCAATTTATGTTAGATCAAACGATTGACTTTAAGTTAGATATTTCAACTAAATTTTTAATTAAATATTTAGAGACAAAGTTTGTACATTGTTTTTTAAACGGTAATTTGATTTATAGTTTTTGAGCTCTATCATTAACGTACGAAACTACAAATCTTATAAAGATATCTGGTTTACGAGATTTTAATAAGCCATACAACTCTGGACCAATTATTAATGACGTGAAATATATATACATTAGAGAAAATTACTGTTATATTATTGAGCATAATTTGTTTTACTTCAAGCACAAACAGTTGGATCATGTTTAATATATAAATGTATTGTCTTTTTTCTTTATATAGTTCTAGGTCCTACGGTTGAATCCGACCATTTTTGATACGAGTATATGTGTTATAGTATAAGATTAGGTAAATCTAAAAATATTCGAATGCAGAATATTGAAGAAAGTAATAATATGATTTTAGCTTGACTATTTTGTAAAATCATAAAATTCAGATATTTTTTATATAATCGAAAAATAAACTAAACTTCTTTTACAACTATTTTTATATACTTAATTTTCGGCTTGAAAGAAAAAATAAAAACAAAATGTTATTAAAAATTTGTAAAAAGATTTCAACAAGAACATTGTATTATACGTACTTTTGGGCAACATGTTTGTAAGAGAAAAATTTCAAATAGATTAATATGATACTCTTGTAATAAGTAAGAATAATATAATATATTGAGATATCTTTAAACAAAGAAAGAAATTTCCCTAGTTCAACGGGATCGATTCGTTATTTTCGTTTTGTGATAAATTATAAAACAAAAATGTTTAGTTTAACTTGTTTATTTACACACACTTTAGTATTTACAAATTTGAAAACACGCAGTGATAGATTGGAACTATAATGGTCTGAAATTATTTAATAAACTCCCAATATACCTAAGATCCATTACAAACCTAAATTATTTTAAAAAGAAATTATTTAAATATATCCACGATAAGGAATTGTATACTATAAATGACTATTCTAAGTGAGAACACTTAGAATTTGCTGTTTTTTTTCTACTTTATATAATAAATATTGATATATTAATAATACAAATTATGTTTATACAAATATATTGTTTTGTGACACTATTCTTTATAATGTATTAGTGGTGGAGGTATGCATTATTTTTTGAATAAAGAATATTATATTATTATTATTCTTTTACAAAAAATAATCTTAAAACTAAAATTAACACTAAGTGGGGACGACCTGAGGCGACATGCGCATTGGTTTAAAAATCCGTCAATTGAGCAGTTAGCAAACTTAAAGCAAGAGGTACAGATAAAAATAAAATTAGTTTTTATAGAAATACGCGACAATGTTTATTTGCAAGCCATCGCATCTGGCTAAATCCCCAAATTTCCCATAAGCTCTCGTTTGTGTTAATTACTAGATTTTGTCAATTTGAATACAATGGAGCCAATAAACCTAAAATTCTCAAAAATGTAAGAAGATTTCGATAAACTGCAACTGCCAAGTTGTATAATATAAAAATGTAATTTGATCGCAAACATACATGTAACAATTAAAAACTTAAAGTTATGATAGGTTATGGGTTAAATGGGGTACTTATCAGGTGTGTTAGCCTCTCGTGAACTGTTACCTAACAGATCTATTGTTCTACCCTTAACCAATCACTCTCCAAGCACATTAAACCTCTACCAATGATAATAGTTAATTTACATATTAAATTTGTAAATAACTAAGATTTTCAAAATATGTGTTTATTTTCACTACAATTGTTTGGCAAATTTATTGCTTCTTCAGGTGAATGAAAGTTTACATTAAAAATGTATTATTAAATTTATAAATTTTGCACAAATACTGTATTAAATAGACATATTTCTAAAATTTTACAACTACACATTATTCCAGAATTTAGTCCTGTTTTTGTATATGTTACTTTGCTAATATTTCTAAATTTAACAACATTAATATTACTATTCTATATGCCGATATGGCCGCGAGTAGTGCATTTATAAACAATAGAGTTTATAAATGCACTACTACTAAGTTTGTGAAAACCAAATAATCCCTAGTGATGTGAGTACGTAGTGTTATGGATTGTGTAACAGCCCGGTACACGGTCTTAAGGACTACTTAAAAACATTGTTTCGTTATATCAAGCATGTATTGAAATTATCTGAGCATGGCTCAATAATAAGGGATAATCAATCAGTACTAACAAGTCTATCTAATAATAATGTAGCAATAAACAATAATAGTGGTGCTCCAAATTCAACATGCTCAAGAGGCTATCTATAGTGCAGTAGAAGAAGACTGAACAAACTAATGTATCCTGTGATCATAAAGTCGCTAAAAAAGTGAAACCAAAATTAAATATGGATACTGAACCAACGGAACGTATTGCATCAATTTTGAAAGTAAGCAGTAAATCTAAGCTTTTGTAAAATACCAAAACTGCCGAAAAAATGAGGCATACTTTGTAGAAGCCATATAAAAATTAAACCAGAAAATTATGTGCTATAATTTGTCAGAAAGATGATAGAAAGATCAAGGCGGTTGAAAAAAGGCTTGGCTTCGTACACCACGCTATCCACTTGAAATTACTTCGGAGGATCTGAAGAATATCTTAACATCAAGATTTAAAGTAAACTTATCGTGTGATAAAATTATCCCGAAGTACAGTAATTCAGCAGTTTTCATTACTCGAGACAATACAGGATTCCAACTCATGGGAAACAGGAATTACTGTATCTAGATATATTTTTTATAGAGCGAAGGCATTGCTAAGAAGAGCTTGGAATGACAAATGTAATGAATTTAAAGTTTTCCATAAGTAAATTACCCGACATAAATGATCCAATAAAACAAGCTAATAAATTCAATTTTTTTAAGAATTGTGCACCAAACTTTTAAAACATGCAAAAACTCTCCACAGTAGCAATATATTCATTTGTAATATCCCTTATAATAGAAACATATTTACCCTAGTTCCCATAACTGAATTAGAAATTCGTAAAAAGCATCAAATGTTTATGGAAGCACAAACATTTTTGTCAAAACATGCCTAATAATACTTACAATGCAAAACATGTCCATTACCATAAATCAATATTTTAGACAGAGGTTCACATTACCCCTGTCTCAAAATGTATAATCTTCTTCCTAAATATCTATCATAAGAGAAACTAAATAATTTTTAATTTTAAAACAATTTTTAAAAGAATTTCTATTCAGATAGAACCGTATAATATACAGGAATATTATTCATAATTCACGTAGTATATATTTATTTGCTTATCTTGACTCTATTTCATGTGATTGTAATATTTTATATGTATTCTATGTATGCTATTGTATGACCCCTAGAATAAAGAATTATTATTATTCATATTATTATAATTATGATGGCTTAAAATTAACAAAAAAAATACCATTGATAATTTATTTATTAATAATATTTATTGTAATAGATGCATCACCAGCAATAACTATTATTGAATAAAGTAAAAATAATTAATGTGCAGTATGCGTTCAAACTTTTGAATACACAACCTATTTTTTGTACTAAATGGCCACAATAAAAACATTATTATAAAAGGAAAATACAAATAGCTTACGTTTCACCATTAATTTTAAATTAAATATCATGTTATAAAAAACAAAGATGTTTTCGTATAAAAGACTGCTTTTATTTTCGTATATATATACAGATAAATGATACTAATATTTAACGTAGAAATGATATTTCGAAATTAGTTTGAGCGGTCGTTATTACACACATTGTACATTCATGGATGTTTTATTCTTTTATTATTGGATACCCAACTCACCACATTATATGCTATTGAATATTTTATTATGAAATAGATGGAATTCCTTGGAAATGTCATACCATGTTGCTTTGTTTACATTGAACAAAACCTGAATATATTTTATTAAATTATATTGCATGTAATTTAATCAACCATTGCTGCATTTAATTAAAAAAATTAACATAAATATTTACCTAATAATGTGTACTATAGATTTTTCTGTTCTAATTTTTTATACTTATTTAATTGTACATTGAAACATAAAAATATTACTCTTAGAAACATTGATCGTAACTATACCGATATAAATGTACGTGTCCTAGTCTCTATCAGAGAATTATTTTTCATTAAATTCTTGAATGTATTTAACTGCGAATATTCTAATAATTCAGTAGACTTATTTTAATATTTTAATTATTGAGGCTGCTACTTGTTGAAACTCCAAGGTTTCAATTAATAAATAATTTAAACCTTATTATTGTAGAACAATATAAATAATTTTGAAACCTTACACTGCGTCAGTAATTTAATACTGTTTGTTTCTTTCATAAAATTGATGTACCTTTGACAGGAAAATAAAGGCAAATTTCAAAGAAATTCTAAAACTCTTTCTGATTCTCGCTAATAGATGATCACTTTAATATAATTAGGTATCTAGATAACTTGACCAATTTTTAATTTTAAGAAGTGAAGGTTTATTTATGCTACCAGAATTGTTTTAATTTCATCAGGTACAATTTTACACGAAGGCTTCTGCATTCTATTAAAAATTCACAAAAAATTACATATTCATTTATTATAAGTAAAATAAATAAGTAAGTATCTAATATATTATTAAATTGATACCGTATTTCAATAGCTAGTCTTTCATTTATAAGTTATAATTATTATTAAAGAATTAATACCTATTTAAATTACCAATTCTCAAATCTTTTGCTGATTACTATTAAAACAATTTTCTGATTAAAATTATTCTTATAGACTTAAACTAAAAAATATAGGAACGAAAATAAACCGAGACCGATTAAGAGTTGAATTATTCAGATTACGGAATTGCTGGTAATCTGAATAGTTTAAATTTTTCCATTCATTCGCGTCTTGCTAAATTAAATCCAATTATCAACAAACAGCGCACAACTTAAATCCTTAACCGAGAGCCCCTGCGAACTCGGAAACGCAATTAAAAATTATTATTTGATTACTGGAAATGTTCCAAATCCAGTGGAGTAATTTTTGCATAAAATGCAACGTTCCTTAATTAGTATTCTATTGAAAAGGCCCGGCGTTAAAAACTGAAAAACTACAATTGCTGCCCACGTATGCGGACTGGAAAAGCTGAGTAAATAAATTAGACGAGGCCTCAGAAAACTATTTCCAGTATTGATTTAATTATATATTGAAGCGATTAAAAACCGGACGATCGATTGCGGACGGCCATTTTATAAATAGCCGTAATTATGTTTACATTGTAACTGGCATAAGTGGATACTGCATTTTATCGTTCATATTTATTGCTTTTATATGAATAGGTAATTTTGTTTAATTAATGATTATTTATTTATTCAGTGAGTGAAAATCAACATGATTTTTAGTAACATATTTTCATCATTTAAAATAAATAAATCAATTAAATTTGTTGGTACAATTTTTTTAAAGGTTTTACCTACAATGTTAATTGTTTTATTTATTTTGAAGTGTCAAAATGTATCACGTAGTGAACACCTCCACAATTACTTAATTATATTTTAATTAATTTAAAATAACAGTGCAACATTAACTGTATGTTGGATTAGTGATATACATATATAAAACAGGTTTGTCTTAATTACCATTAAATTATTATTTTCCTGTCAACAATAGCTAAGGATTAGTTTCAACTCAACAAAATAATGAATTCGACGGATTTGATCGTTGATTTATTTGCAAGAAGATGGTTTTTCGAATTGAGAAATTGTAATCATCTTAACTTAATTCACTGCCATGTTCTGTTATCAGGCATAGACAAGAGATACGTCACAGAAAAGGAATAAAGGGATAAACAAAAACAATTGAGGTTTAAGACCGCCATTATCAGGAGCGAGCGAGTAACGTGTACGTGTGCTGCAGGCATTCCGAATTTATTTACAATTTCCTGTGTAATTAGCCCAAATTATTTCTTATAACACGTAATAATACATAACTGTTGCTGTTTAACAGCTAGTGCTCTGTGAGTTATTACAAAACCGTAAGTATTTTAACGATAAATTAGCATATTTTAGAATTAACCTTAAATTAATTCTCGATACTAGCCCGATTCACACATTTCTATGTTGTTTTTGCCCTGTGTTTTCATTCAGTATTCCTATCCGTGGTCTTCTTTCCTTGTTCGTCTTATGTTAGCCACCACGACAGACCGCGTCGGTGTGAAGAGTGTGTCCCCGTGCATTACTATAATTATTTGTTTTCATAGTTGTGTATTCAATTTAACATGGTTAATTCATGCGGCGTGTGTGATCGCGGTGTTACACCAAATACTCCATTTATTAAATGTCGGGGTAAATGTTCTAGACACATACACAATAAATGTAGCGGTTTAAACGATAGCGAAATTGCCCATTTAAATACATCTAAGACTAAATGGATTTGCCCAAAGTGTATTTCACCTATCCCAACGGAAAATCCACCGTTAACGATTGATTCTTTATATAAATTAATAATTGAACAGTTTAATTCATTTAAGGACGAAATTAAAAACACTATAAGTAGTCGTTTTGACAACATCGAATCCCGTATTAATCAACTTGAAAGCAAGCACTCAGTTTATGAAACTGAGTTATCTCAAATAAATGTAAAGTTGGGCGAAACTTATGAAGAAATATTAGGTGAAATCGATGACAGGCGTAATCGATTAAATAATTTAATTCTTTTTAATTTTAAAGAATCGCCATCTCATTTAGTCGATGATCGAATAAATGATGATATCACTGGCGTTAACAAGATACTTGAATCACGTAATCTAAATGTCAAGCCAATAAAAGCAATACGGTTAGGAAAATTAGCAAATGATAATAAAAAACCTAGGCCATTGAAAATAATATTTAGAACGAACGAGGAGGCCAAAACTGTCCTTCGTAGTAATTCAAACGTCCCTAACAATGGTATATTTTTCAATGCTGATAGAACAAAGAGACAAATAGATTATTACAATAAAATAAAAAAATAATTAAACGACAGAAAATTAAATGGTGAAGTTAACTTGCATATTAAACATCGCAATGGAGTACCTTACTTATCCACTGACAATAATCAACCTAAAAACCTACAAAAAAACTAAGTATTTATTATCAGAATTGTGGTGGACTCAGAACAAAAATAAATGACTTTTCAATTAGTGTAAGTAGAAATGATTACGACATTATTATTATAGTTGAAACCTGGCTATATGAATATATTTCAAATAAACAACTTCAGCTATTAAATTATAACGTGTATAGATCTGATCGATCAATTAGTGGGGATGTTAGAGGTGGTGGAATTTTAATCGCCATTAAAAAATATCTATCATCATCTTATTTATCTTGTGATAATTCAATTGAACAATTATTTGTCTTATTAAAAACAAAAGATGTATCATATATAATCGGTGGAGTCTATATAAAACCTGGCTCTCCTATTGACAAATATGTAAGTCACTGCAATAAGCTTGAAGAGTTAGTTGAATTCACTAATTGCAACAATTTGTTAATCTGTGGCGATTACAACCTTCCACAATTTAAACCAGACAGTCCAATTTGCACTCAACTTAATCCTGCGTTACACGCATTGGTAAATTGTTTTAATTTTTTAAATGGTTCCCAAATTATTAATATTCCTAACTCACGTGGAGTGTATCTGGACCTATGTTTTTCAACTACCTCTGAAGGAACTGTATCACTAGCTGATAAATCTCTTCTCCCCACTAGCACGCATCACTATGCTTACAACATTGAGATCCCAATAAATTGCGAATCTAAAATTGCCACAGCTGAAAAAATATACCTGTTTAAGCATGCAAACTACGAACTAATAAACATATATTTCAACTCTATTAATTGGGATTTCATTTCATCAACTCAAGATATTGATTTGGTTGTTGATAAATTTTATAATATTATTCATGAAGTTATAGATCGATTTGTTCCCTACAAATATGTATATCGCAATAAGTCCTCTTACCCTTCATGGATGTCTAGGGAGTTAATCAAATTAATCCGCCTGAAAAAAGAGGCTCACACAAAATACAAAAGATCTGGTTTACAAGATGATTATTGTTTATTCTCAAATTTACGCGATAAGTGTAAACAATTAAGTGAAACTTGTTATAATAATCACTTATCAAATATCGAGTCTTCACTTCATGCGGACCCAAAACTATTGTGGCGATATGCTAAACAACTCAAAAAAGAAGATGGCTATCCAAATATAATGAGTTATAATGATGTTAATGCTGATAATGGAGCCGATGTTGTTAATTTATTTTCAAAATTTTTCTCGTCAGTTTATACCTCATCAACTGGTCATTCTCAATTAAGTTCGTGCTCAAATCGTATTCTGGATAATCACCTATCAATTTCTCTTGAAGAGGTATTTACTGCTATTATTAGCTTAAAACCGTCACTCGCACACGGACCCGATCAAGTACCCAGCTACTTTCTACAGAGTTGTGTTTATTCACTGTGTCATCCAATATACAAGCTATTTTCTCTGTCCTTGTCACTTAGTATAGTGCCAAATGAATGGAAAAGGAGCTTCATAATTCCGATTCATAAATCAGGCCCTAGGCATCTAATTCCGAATTACAGAGGGATTGTAATACAATCCGTCATTCCAAAGATGCTCGACAAGTTGGTGGCAAAACAGTTAGGTTGGTTTTCAAGGCATCTAGTGTGTAATAACCAACATGGATTTGTGCCTAACCGCTCAACTACATCTAATTTACTAGAATATAAGCAATTTCTATCGAATGCCTTGGAATCCCGGTGCCAAATTGACACTATTTATACCGACTTTTCCAAAGCATTCGACAGGGTTGATTACGGCTTGTTACTAGATAAGTTAGGATCCTACGGCTTTTGTCTCAGTACTCTTAAATGGCTATCTTCATTTCTTACAAATCGAATCCAAGTTGTTAGAATAAATAATTTCTTATCTGAGCCAATCTCAGTCACTTCAGGGGTGCCTCAAGGCTCACATTGTGGGCCTATTCTATTTATATTGTTCATCAACGATTTGGAATTAGTAATCAAAAACTGTAATTTTCTATTATATGCTGATGACTTCAAATTATTCAAAGTTGTCCGCACTTATGATGATTGTATATCTATTCAAGATGATATTAATAATCTGAATGAATGGTGTGTTAAAAACCGTTTATATCTTAATGTAAACAAATGTTACTCCATGACTACATCAAGATGCCAAAGTAACATTGATTTTACATATAATATCAACTCTTCGAATTTGGTTAAAGTTGAAACTATAAAGGATCTTGGTGTTACGTTCGATTATAAACATTCATTTACCTCACATATTACTGATATTACAAGTAGGGCTCTGCAGAGATGGGGTTATGTATGGCAAATAGGGAAACAATTTAATGTAGAATGCCTTAAGACATTATATTGCTCCCTTGTCAGATGTCACTTAGAATATGCGTCCCCTGTGTGGACTCCATACTCATCTACCAATTGTACTCGCCTAGAATCAGTACAAAAGAAATTCTTACGTTCTATGGAATATAAGATGGGAATACCACACGTACAAGGTGAATATTCGGTTATAAGACAAAGTCTCAATTTATCAACGTTGGAAGAGCGTAGAATAAGAGCTGATTTATGCTTCTTACATCGTCTACTGAATGGAACTTTAGATTCACCATATCTTTTGGAGCAGTTACCAGTTCACATACCACAGAGGCAAACTCGTTCGATGAAGATTTTCCACAGTGACATATACAGGACAACAGCCGACACCCATAACTCTATAACACGCATAATTAATCTTGCTAATAAATATTGGAATAATCATTGGTTTGACTTATTTAGAGAATCGAATACTTCTTTTAAAATTAAGCTGAATAATATTCAATTAGGTTTTATGTAATTCACACGAACATGTAGCACACGCACACGAAAATTTTTACATGTAGATTGTATTTTAGTTTTAGTTTTATTATTTTTGAATTGTTTTATTTTTTTATATTATTTTCTGTAAAAAGGTGATACCGTTAATAAAGTATTATTATTATTATTATTATTATAGTTAACTTACTAAGGTCATCTTGTAATCTTTCGAATGGTTTATTGCATAATTAGAACCTTTTGCTTGAAATCATATCGGCCATTTCTGGTGTTGTCACTAAGGGCGCATTATCACTAGCAACATTTGAAGTGATTTAAATATCGACTGCACTGGAACCTAAAGTGTCATAAGGTAGTGTTAAATGATTTATTTTTATTTTTATTTTGTTTTAGAAGAGAGGAAATCTTAAAAAGATACCCTGTATAAATGGGTAGTGTCGGATTCACAACCTCCTGGTGTGCCTACCGACTAAAACTTCTCTGCCTTCCCGCCTGCATCAGCCAGGAATTATAAGTGGGAAGCTGATGGATTATGTATTAAAGGATGTGTGATAATGTGCAGGGGGCGCTTATCGAAGCCCGAGGAGAGCATTGTCTATGATCTGCTGGACTTCATCTGGGAAATCCTCAGCGCAGGTCAGCAGCAGTAGGGCGAGGTCGGGCAGCTTGAATTTGAGGTGGCGAATACAAGTGGCCAGGGTGGTGAGTAGCGTAGTGTGGTGCTGCCAACACGCTCTAACGCTCGGAAGGTGATCTTGCATGCTCTGGAGACGATCCTTTGTTCGATCGGTTGGAGAGCGGCGAGGTCGTTGAGGCCTTCGCTTAGGTGATGATAGAATAGCCGGAAGCATCTTCTAATTATGCGTCTCTCCAGACTGGCACTTTTCTGCATCTGGCTAGTCATTGCGGTGATAAGCTGTCGAGTAGAGTAGATTTGAGCACCTGATGCGGGAAGTTAGGGCGCTGATTAGTTTAAGGCAATGGTAAACTCTTTGGGTGATTTTCTGGAACGCGGGTACGTCTGAAAGGCGGTGGGTCAAAACGAAACCCAAATAGTGGATTTCTTGTTGCTTTTTAACGTGGCTATAACTTCGTCGGAGGTGATCGCGTCTTGGTCGAAGTCAGTGACGTCCGTGCAAGGTGGAACTGGAAACCGATTGTTAATTTTAGCAAATTATGTTCTGTCAAATTGAGGATCCTTTGCGGTGTTAATCCACTGTCAAAAAACTCTCCTCTTTTCACGGATGAGGTTCACGATTTGTGGAGGCAGAACCGGGCGATTAATTCCGGCGGACCGGAATAGCTGCCGTGGCTGCTGTTGATATTATCTCGAGTAGACCGGTGGTTGCGTCCTCGATGTCCTGGACGGAGTTGAATACCCGTAGAGGTAGATATTCGATGATGCTGTTTGCAAATAGTTCCCAGTTGGCTGTTGAAATGACTGGATCTTGTTTGAATTCCGGTGGTGTTCTTTTCTTCTTTCCTAGAATACAAGAAGTTCCTAACTGGCATAGTTGGTGAAATAACGAAGGCGAGAGATATTAATTAATATACATATAGTCGATGGTGGAGGCGCGTTGGTCTCTGACGAATGTTGGCCAGTCACTAAAAACGCGATGGAGCAGAGAGGTTGTCAATAGATCGACAATGAGGCGGCTACGTCTGTTAATTGAAGAATCGAGTCGTTGAGGTCGCCTGAGATGATTGATCGTGGCTCGCTGGCGATGCTGTGCAGCAGCTAGTCTGGAAATTGATGTGTGGGACGAATATACAATGAGTATATAATTATGTCGCCGACACACGAGGCGAAGGAAGCAGCGCAGGTAGAATGTTGATTCGATGATGAAGTTCAAGAAAGGTTTCCTGCGCTAGATGTTTTTTTTTTATTTTGCCAACTACACACATTTGCCGTCCCGATGACGAGCTTATTCGCCAGCGCTTAATCCATTTTGAACTGTCCAGTTAAGGTAGATCTTATTTCCACAATATGATAATTTGAATTCTGATTTGCTAGTCTTTTGTGTTTGGAAAGAGAAGAGGGCTGCCACTTCTGTACGGCGATGTGGAAACAGATTTATTTATGTAGTAACCATGAATTCGATTATGCTCTGGTGGACTGGTGGATTGATAGCTGGCGTTTTTGCCGGCACAATGGGGACAGTAGCTACTGGTGATGCTGGCCCAGTCGGCCACTTCGAACTCTTCTGTGAAAGTGCTGAGTGGTCAGTCGCGTCGCAGGTGTTAAATGATAAGTCCCTATTCTTTTTAAGGATGTATTGATGATATACAAAGGTTGCTATTGATATATTGAGCACTGGCAAGCCAGGTGAAATCTGGCATGTTTTTCGTAACGTTTGACATTTTTACGTTATATGCAGAATGTCTTGACGTGCGAGAACTATTTGTGTTGTTTACAGTAAGTTGAGAATTTCACCTCGGCCAAAAGATGAAATTATATAATAATAATAATTAATGGGGTTTCTACAGCCTCTGCCGCTTCACACATTTAGACCACCATCTTTCTCTGTTTTTCTACTCGTCCTCTTTTATTGATCTATCTTTTATAATGTCTCTAATACCATCCTTCCATGAAATGATTGATTTTCCTTTTTTCCTTTTATGTTGTGGTATATATTCTAGTGCTATTTTAGGGTTTTTCTCCTTATCTATGCATAACGGACATGTTCTATCCTTGATAAACGACATGTCCTTGGTAAGTAGTCCATGTCTACTGTGGATTTAGCACTGTACGTTAAGATGGGCTTCATTATCGCTATGTATATTCTGATTTAAGTATCTAATCTTACATATTTGGACCATAACAGAGAGTTAAGTGTCTGTTTTGCGAATTTTCCCTGCTGAGTTCTGTTTCGTATGTCTGTTTTCGAACTGCCTTCTTCGGTTAAAATGCTTCCTAAGTAATTATAGTTAGTTGTTCTTCTTATCTGTCTAAATTGTAATTCTGGGTCTTCGTGATCTTTTTTTCCTCCTACCTTTGATATTTCGCCTTTGCCATGTTGAGAGTGAGCTCACACTTTCTATATTGGTCTTCTACATTCCTAAGCATGTAGTCTTAGTTCTCTTCGTTTTATCCTATAATCACCTGGATGTCGGCGAATTAAAGACTCGACTGATGTTTGTCATCCATTTTTAATTCCATGTTTTTTTTATTTTTATGCTTTATTCGCTTTTTGCATATGTATTTTAAATAAAGATGAAAAAAACTCCGAAAATTTTAACTCAAAAGCTGTTCATCAATCGAATGAATAGCACGAAATCGAGAGATGTTTAAGCATTAGTATGGCCAGCAGATTTTGCACGAATTTGGGTGTTCGGAAGTTGTGTGCGAGTTGGATTCCACATTTCTTGGCAGATGCTCAAAAACTCCTCGTGTCGATTGGTGCCGTAAAATGATTTCAAAATACACATGTGGCGCATACAAAGCCGTATCGTCACAGGTGAAGAGTCGTGAATTTGCACGTATAAGCCAGAAAGAAAAGACCATTCGGCAATTTTTGTGTTTCAATGTGAAGCAAAGCCAACAAAAGTGGTTCTTTCCCGAAGCGTTATGAAACAAATGGTGGCATTTTTCTTTACAAAAACCGGTCATGTGGCTTCTATGGCTCTCGAAAATCCAATTCATTTAGTCCGTGGTATACGGCCATTTGTGTGTGAAGTTTTTGTTAAATTGACAGAAACGAACCCAAAACTATGACACATTTTGAATCACGAGAATGCGAGCTCATACACATCACTTGTAATAAGTATTTAGACACACAAAAGATCGAATTGATGGGTTATCCGCCTCACAGTAGACTAGATCTTAAAGGCGATTATTTTGAAAAGCATTAAAATATAAATAGCAACCTACATCATTATTCATGAAACTAAGATGAAAACTTACCGATGTATGAATATGTTTGGAATGGTTATTATTAGTGTTATTTTTCTGCTTTTTTTCTTGTAGTAAGGTTCTGTGATTCTTCTTCTGTGCCAGAAATTTCTTATGGCAAATGCGGCTTTATTTTCTCGTACGAAGTTACCTAGAAGATTAAATTTCCCTGGATGTAGATGGAACATAAGTTTGCAATGCAAAACTTTATTATATGTGAATAGGATGTCTTGTTTCTAAAACCAAGACTTTACTTAATCTCTCGCCCATGTTTTCTCGCCTGATTTTACAGCGTTCCTAGCAGCTTTTGATTGGAGTTTGGTTTTCATTGTACACATTTTGGAATAGCTTTTATTTTTAAGCATTGCTTAAGCAATTTAATATTTGAGGGTGTTGGTTTGACCTTTGTAAATTGTAATATAAAGCCTTATAAGCTACACTAGCATCGGTCAAACTATTAACGGTAGAGGCTTCTACTCCGTTATACATCATAATTCACAAGTGAAACACTTTTGAACTTTGTATAACTGGGACTTTGTTCAGTGACTATAGTTTCTACAATTTTAACTTGTCATTTTTAAATTGTCGAAAGTATTGTCCCTAAATAAAGACCCAGTTAAAAAAAAAAACAGATGAGCTGCATATCCATACTGTATATGTGAATCAATGTATTTCTCTCTGAGCGAAGGGATTGAATAGTACGATGTATGCGCATTATGGTTTAAGTAATTTAGAAGCACTAATTTCGGCCTGAACGATAAACAACGCCCTAGAGGCCCTAGAGAAAATGTGACAACGATGAGTTGGAAAAGATGCTCACGCAAATGCAGAAAGAGCTTGGAAGTAACCCAGTAATTGATTTAAACACCTTGATATAAGATGAGATAGATCCAGAAAGGAAGAAAACACGTTTCTTGCTCTGCTCAACAAACAACCTCGAAAGTCTCTCTTGTGGAAAATTATTAGCGGCGACGAAAAAGGGATACTCTATTACAATACCAAATGCAAATGCATAAAATCATCGGTTAGGTTTATATAAAAGGCATAAATCATTGAACAAATTTAAAATAATTGTACTCTTACGCACTTAATTCATTGTGTTAATTTAATTATTGACCAAATTAAATGCAATATTGTATTTAATACGAAATAATAATTATACACTACTTTACTTCAGTGAATAATAACTCATTTTTGATATTTATCATTACTTGTTTATCCAATCAGCTATGCATACGTAATTGGTAAAACGTAAATCCACGACGGACAGGCATTCTAACGTAATTTAAATAATAAATATAAAACCACCCGCCTACAACAAGCCACTGGCGTATAATCGATTCTCAGTAAAAAAAAGTGCGTTTACATTATTAGTCTCCACATCGAATCGACTATATTAATTAATATGATAGCCCGTGTAAATCCCGAAGGGCCGGATGTTATTGAGACACCTCCCCTAGGTTAGGTAATTGAATTATGGTTAGATCCCTTACTAATTTAATGTTCTCCATTTCAATAATGGTTTGTTTAAATAAGGTTAATTATATATAATTTGCTCAGTTGATAATGAGTAGTGACTCGTTTGTTTGCATTATACTAAATGTATGTTTTAATTGAATTTATATTATTTTCCGCTGCGCTTAAAAATCTACAGATGTCATAATTTTGTACAAAAAATAATACATTTTAATAATAAAACAATTGGCAGAAAAAATGTTATCAGCCAAATAGTGTAAAAATTTTAATGTTAAGATTAAAAATAACAATTGAATGAAAAGAAATAATTTCGCACAGATTTTTAGGATTAAGAATGAAGAGAATAGAGAAAAAAACTAGAGATTAAATGATATATATGTATTATATTGATTAATCTATAATTGACACATAATTCGGTTAATAAACTGCATACATGTTTTTTTTTTATTGGCTTTAGCTTATAAACCATTCAGTCACTAACGCTATAATAATTGCAGGAGAAAAGGTGGAAACGAACCAGTAATTTAAAGATGTTAATGCTATTTTTACTTAGGAGTAATAAATAGTCTACATTAATGGAATATTGTAATTAGTGGCTTTTTAAATCTTTGTTTAGTTATTTAATACTGGCTTAATGGTTTGGGCATTCGAAAAATAAATGATTTAAGTCAACGTACCTCCCACACAAGCAGAGTGGATTTTCTTTAACCTTAATATAGCTGCACAAATGTTCTAGAGAGGGATAATTAACCGAATAAATAACCTAGTACAAATTTTTACATTAGTTTTATTATAATTGTCACTGTGGACAATTCTATATAATTATCTTTATAATATAATATTAATTAGGGTCTTCTAGGGAAATCTAGTGCAACAGTTTAGACAATATATGTCACGTCTTTCTTTACTCACACGTTTTAATTTGTTAATAGCAGTTTTGAAATCACTTTCTACTTACTTGAGGTAATTCAGGACGGTGGTTTTGGTTAGATTGTTAATAATGATAGTTTTAAGAACATCAACTATACACTATCCATAATAATCAGATTCTTATTAAAGCTATTAAAAAGTTAATTAAACTAATTAGTAATCAAAAAATATATTTTTTTTATTTAAAAAATATTTAATTCGTTCATAAAAGTGGGACAGCAATAAAGAACGGAGGCGCTATAATATGCGGGCATGTTCATTCATGTTTTCCCTCGTAGCTTTGTGAAATAACAAAATGTGCGTGTGTCGCACACATGATTCGTTAGATGTTTCGTGTAATTTAATAAAAATCGAAAACGTAATAAGCGGAAAGATAAACGAACCGAATTTTCCACTTACGTGACCCTTTCACAGGATCAAATCATCCCAAGTCGGATAAACGTTCATAAAGTGGGAGCCTGATTTTTTATTGCTTTTATCAAAAGCTGTTTAAAATTTTCATTTACAGAGCCCATTTAAGAAATAATTTATTCAGTAAAAGCGTGCAAGATTATAAGGAATATGATATAAATTTTAAGGATAATATATTTTCGAAAGATTTAATTGCCGAGAGATTAATTTCCGTAAATTAATTTAAATCTATATATTTATTCTCGCAGATAAATTGAATAGAATAATTAAATAAAATACAATAATTTGAAATGATGTAATAGGTAAATAAGTAAGATATGGTAGGGAAATTAACTTACTATCACTAGGGTTTTACATAAAATATATTTCACCAAATAATAAGTCAATAATTAGATAGTAATTTTTCTTTGTTTTTTACATAAATTAGAGTTAAGTCAGCGCAGAAAAATCGAAGGTCAATAGCCTAAACCCTTATTTTAAATTAAAATGTTTTATTCTAAATGTACGTATGTTTGTCCAAATAAAGATGTTCTCTAGGTCAATTTAAATTTTGTAGTTTAAGATTGATGTATTTTTTTGTTACATATATATTAAATCCTTAAATTATTTTTAAGTCTTGCTTGTAATTTATAAGTTTACGTGGAGAAATTTCTCTAAACGCAGTAATAAATAATTTTCAAGGTGATAAAAGTACAACGTACATTTTTTATCAACAGGAAAATAAATTTTTGTTTTATGAAATATGGAGATTCGACTTCGATAGTATTATACAAACTACCCGGTATAAATAGTCCCCGCACGGCGATCACATAAACTGCAAAGAATTGAGGGTCGGGGTGAATATATGCGGTACCCTAAGGATTATAAATATCCAAAGTGGAGGTAATATAAGAGGTGGTAGTTTAGAATGCCCTGCAGCTGTTTCTGTTGAGATAACCTTGTGAAAATACCGCTTATTTGCATTTGTTTATTTATACTAAAAGTCCATTTCGAATGCCATGCATTCATTATTAATAGCATAATTAATTCTACAAAGTTCTGTGCAAAGATTAACACCTAATAAGGATTAAAATGCTAATTAGGATGGTAGTTGTAGCTGCAAACAACATCAACGAAGATTAAGAAATGATTACGGAGAAAAACTGAAATATATTAAGGGAGTATAAAATATAAAAACTGCTAAAGGTAAATTTGCATTAAAAAGATCGATTTTCTATAAAATATCGAGGTGTTTGAGCATCTGCAAGGATTCTTAAAGGAATTTTTAATTTTATTTGACGATCGCCCGTTAAAATGTATTTTGTTCTTCTAAACTTTTATAATTTTTTGTTTCATATAATATTTATAGACACTTTTTAGTCCACATTTTACCTAAAGTTTATTTTCCTTTTGTATGACGATAATATTTTACTATTTTGTGTCGATTTTCTAATTTTCGTCTCATCTGCCTCTACTTCTTTTCTATTTTTTACAATTGTTTCTACCGTCTATGATGTATAAAATTTTTCTCTTTTGTTTTTCTATGGTATCCTTTGTTTTTATTTCTGTTTTAGTCTTGTGTTTTTTGCTGGTTCGTCATCTTGCGTCTGTTTATATCATTTGTTTTTAGTCGTCATTGTTTTGAACATAAAATAATACATTCCTTTTTTTTCCAATCTCCATTTACACTCTCCTACCCCCACACAAGTTTTCCATACCTCTTTCACTAATCTCTCACTATTCCACGTACGCACATTCATCTCATACCTCGACACTCTTTCCATTACCCCTACATGCATACTACACCTATTTGATTCCTGAAGCAAAATATACCTAAGAGTTGATCTCTCCACTCCTAGAAGCTGCTTCAGGAACTTCGTCTGCTCTCTCTCAATGCATTCATACTCATTCACTCCCCACATTTCCACGCCATACATCAACATCAGCTTCACACACGCATCCCACAGTTTGCACGTCATCAGGAAGTTTCCTTCCATCAGGTTTCCCCACCTCTGTTTTGCCACACATAATGCCTTTCTTGCTTTTTGTTGCAGGTATTTGACGTGCTCCCCGTATCCCCCACCACTCGTAAACACAAAACCCAGATATTTAAATTCTTTCACTCTCTCAATCACCTCTCCCTTCCATTACAACTCTTTCATTCTCCCCTTTTATCCATGGACCTCTCAAATCTTCCTAACATATCTTTCATTTCCCTCCATTCTCTAGTCAGTAACACTACATCATCCGCATATGCCAACATCCACACTTTCATTCTTCCAATCACTACTCCGCCCGCAAAGGGCTGAGCGGGCATACTTCTCTTACTCCCTTCCACATCTTAACCGTGTCTGACACATTTTCCCCTACTTTTGCTCTCATCCATATCTCTTCATACACCCTTCTCACCCATTCTACTGTCACAGACCTCTCCTCTTCAGACACTCCACCAACTTTTCTCTTGGCACAGAGTCATACGCCGCTTTCAAGTCAATAAACACCGCATACACTTTTTTGTGCTCTCACATCATCCCAACCACTATTGCAAGCGTAAAGATTTGATCTCGAGTTCCTTTTCCCTTCCTAAACCCGCCCTGCGTTTTCGGCAGTATTTCCTTTCCCTCCACCTCTTCTTCTAGCCAGTTCTTCACCACCGTCATGGCTACCTTGTACCCGGTACACAAGATTTTTATTCGCCTATAGTTTCCAATCTCCTTTTTGCTCCCACTTTTGTGTACCGGGAACGTTACCCCTACTCTCCATGACTCCGGCAATTCCGACTCGCCTCTCCACATCCTGTTTAACAAGGCCCCGAACAGTCTTCTTCCTTCTTCTCCCACTATCTTCCACATTTCGGCCTTCAGCCCATCCATTTCCGGTACCCCGCCTCTTTTGATTTCCTCAAAGGCCCTTTCTACTTCTCCCTCCGTAAACAACACCACTTCATCCATATGTTGATACTCCCCTACCCCTGCCGCCCCCCCACATCGTCTCACAGTGTCCCACCCACTCGGCTAATGAGATCACTTTCTTTCTCATTTCGCCTCCTCTCTTCTCTTCAATATCGTTCATAATTCTTTCTCATTTCGGCACCTCCTTATCTCCATTTCTACTTGTTTAATTGATTGCAGCTTCTTCTCTTCACAGATCTTTCAAAACCTCGTCCTTTTCTGTGTTACCAATTTTTCTTCACCCTATTCCACTCTCCAGGGTTTGACCGCTTTTCTTAGTTCTCTTTTTACCTCAGCATATTCTTCATCAAATCATGGGTGCTCTCTACTTCCTCTTCTCACCCTGTACCCACAATCGGCTATAGCCCTTTCCATCTCTTCCATGGTCTCAATATCTTCCCATTCAATCTTTTCCAGTTGAAGTCTTAGATTTTCCAATGTCCTTCTTTCATCTGCTATCTTCCAGTCGTCTTGTTTGTGCACATTTCTCTCAAACTCCTCCATCCATATATATGTCGCTAACGGCCAGTGGTCCGATCCCAGCACCCCATCTACCTCAATTTTTCCGATTTTTACTTTTACTATTCTCTTTAATAACACATAATCAATAACTGATGATCCTTGTTGTCCCAGGTACGTCTTTTTCCCTTCCCAATTCCCATCAGTGCATCAATTTTATACCTTCCACCCTTCCTCCAAAATCCTGTCTCCCAAGATTCTTCCTTCGTTATTAACATGCGTGGCTTGTATGTTCTCCGTATTAATTAACCTTGGTTATTTACTCCCCCACATACCTCTCCAATCTTTGCATTAAAATCCCCGCCCACTACATATCTACTTCCCCTGCTCGCCTCATCCTTTATTTCTTTTCTCACTTCTTCCCAGTTGTTATTCACGTACACTGTTCCAATTTTTAGATGTGTCCTTTCCTGCTTGCGTTTTATTCATACCACTTAAAAACTATAATGAGCTACTTCTGGCCTCGTCTTCTCCCATCCACTCTTTACGCGAGATGACTCTACGTATCGTTACCGTCCTTACACAGCACGCATTCACTTAATTCCTCTTCCAATAATTTCTGCCTTTCTCTCTCCTCCGTCCCACATCTCGGCCCAGGTCATACTCTCATTCCTCTCTTCTGAAGCAGTTATTCTTCAGATACATTGGATTCCTCCTATGTACCTGCCACTCTCTATAACCTTTATTGTATCCACTCTTCCCCATACAGCCTTGTCTCTCTTGGCTCTCCAACTCATCCGCCTTCTTATGCATCCATACCGCAACATTCACCTCTTATTCTAGCTACTCCTTTAAGATCCCCTCTGACAAATCCACCCTCTCATACATTCTCCTCCTTTTCATCAACCTACCAAACCTCCTTCACCAATTTTCCCTCACTGAATCCCCACACGCTCTCCCTATTCGTTTGCTGAAACAGTAGAAGCAGTATGTATTCCAGCGTCAATTCTTTTACTCTCAACATCTGCTTCAGGAAAGATAATGGTTCTCTCAGTCTCACGTACGCAGTCTAAAGGTCTATTTACGTCGTAACAAATGCTTAATAACAATAATAATACTTTATTGGTGCTAGGACCCACAGGTTTACACACGTCAATATATAATTAGAAGTATAAATTTAAAAATACAATTATACAATCAAACAAAAGAAACAAAGTTCAAGTCGGATTTCAGACAAATGGAAGTTGAAACAATGTATAAATAAAACATAAAACTAGCGTATAAATAAAATAACAATAAAAGAACATCAGTATATATATAAAATTAAAAACTAATATGTTATTAAAATCGTAAAAACTTAAAACTAGTGTATAAATAAAATAAAATCAGTGTATAGATAAAATTTAAAACAGTTATGTTAATAAAATAAAATAAATCATAAAACTTAAAACTAGTGTATAAATAAAATAAGATCGGTGTATAGATAAATTTAAAACGAATAAGTTAATAAAGTCGTAAAATAAATCATAAAAAACTTAAAACTACTGTATAAATAGAAGGATGGATACATAAAACTTAGCATTAGTCAGTGTATAAATAAAATTTAGTATAAAATTAAAACTTAGTAGGATAAGATGAGCTTAGGTTCAATACAAGTTGTATTAATAATATTATAACAGGTTAAATGATGAAACTAATATTTCTGAATTCATCTATTGGCCCTGCATTAATTAATATTGTTCTTAATTTAGATTTAAATTGTTTTAGTGACATAGATAGATTTTAACGTTTCAGGTAATTTGTTGTGCAGCTCTGTTTGTGTAGTGTTATTAGCCAGTCTAGTATACTTGGCTCTAGCACCCAATATGTGGGATCCATATCTAGTGGAATATGAATGAGATCTGTTTACATTGATGAACTTATTACGGTTTCTATGTATATACACACACGTTTTATAAATAAATAAAGCTGGAACCGTTAATAGACTTAAACGTTTAAAATGGCCTCTGCATGAATAATTTCTGCCTATGGTCACTAATATACGAATCGCTTGTTTTTGTAAAAGAAAGATTCGGGTTGACCCGCTCGAATTTCCCCAAATTCTTAGACCATAAAGCACATGGCTGTTAAATAATGCATGGAATTCATTTATTAATGTCTTCTTGTCTACTAACTTGTCCAGTTTTCTCAATAAAAACAGTGACTTATTGAGTTTTTGCCAGTACATCGATATGGTCAAACAATTTTAACTGATTATCCACACGTATCCCGAGAACGGTCACAGAGTCTGGTATGTTTCCTCTTAGGTTAGGAGCGACCAATAGTTTTTGTGTTTTCACAGTATTTAGTTTTAATTTATGGGCATTAAACCAGTCAGTTATTCTGTTCTCAGCCTCTGCTGCCATTTTTTCAAGAATGGTACGGTTACTATGACTACAAATAAAAGAGGTATCATCAGCAAACAAGATGAGTTTAGTAGGAGCCATGTATGTTGGTAAGTCATTGATATATATATAATGAAAAGAATTGGGCCCAAAACGGATCCTTGAGGTACCACATGTACTACATCCTTAAAGCTTGAATTAATACCATTTACACTAACACATTGTTTTCGGTTGCTAAGATATGATTTTAAAAAGTTTAATGCAGTTCCTTGAATGTTATACATACGTAGCTTTTCTATAAGTATATTGTGATTAACACAATCAAAAGCTTTAGTTAGATCGCACAATGTTATGGATGTATGTATATTGTTCATATTATTTATAATTAATGATATTAGTTCATCTACGGCTAGCTCCGTACTTCTGTTTGATCTGAATCCGTACTGACAATCTGTAAAAAATTTTTTTTATGGAAAGTAAACGATCTTTGACCAATATTTCTAGCCCTTTACTTATTATAGGAATATATTGGTCTATAGTTCGAAACATCCTCAATATCTCCTTTCTTATATATAGGGACAATTCGAGAAATTTTAAAAACTGTTGGAAATATTCCATTACAAAAACACTTGTTATATAAGGTTATTAGATAAGGACCTATTTTTGTAGATATTTTTTAAAGAATAAATGTGTCCATATTAAATATGTTCCTTGATTTACTGTTTTTTAAGTTGTTAATAATACGAAGGACTTCATCTGTGTCTGTAGGTAGAAAAAAGTAAGATCCACTAGAACCCTGCATATTTGAAGAAGGTAGACTAATATCGGCAATATTTTGAACGATTAAATTAATGTGATTTATAAAGAAATCATTAAACGTTTCCGAGGATATAGAAGGTGTTTTAAAATCATGGCCTGCATTCCGTTCAAAATTGATTAGCTGCCAAGATGCCTTTGCTGCATTACTTGAATTTTCAATAAACTTACTGTAACTAAGTCTACGCGTGTCATCTAGTTTTTTCATATACTTTTTCTTGTGATCCGTATATAATTCTTTGGCTGCAGCCGTTTTAGTTAATATATAATATTCATAAAGAAAATTCAATGTGTTTCTCATGTTTACAAGTTCTGGAGTAAACCAGTTAGTTTTTACTATATCATTGGAATGCTTTTTAAGGTTCAGATATATTTCCATACATTCAGACAAGATATGATTAATGTATGTATCAATATTTTCTACATTATCACTTAGTTCAAGAATGTCACCAAGTTGTTTGTCTAAAAGATCTACATTCATATAAACCCTTTTAACTATTTCTTATCAGATTTATTAATAATTTTAGACTTAATAAATTGACCTAGATGATCGGATAAATTTGGATTAATTGTCCCAGCAGTATAGTTTGTTATATTTGTTAATATATTATCAATACAACTTTCAGAAGTTTTACATATTCTTGTGCTATCATTTATAGTAGTTTGCAGTCCATATGACTGAATAAGTGAAAGCAATAACTGTTGAATAGGCGATTTTTTATTAAAATTAATATTGAACTCTCCTGCTACAAATATCGTAGAATGTTTATACGTAAACCTATTATCTATACAATGAAGAACATCACCTAATTTATCTATAAATTTATTTGGATCTCCAGCAGGGGATCTATATATACAAACAACGACAGTATGGTACATGTATAGCGCAAAACTCAGATTCCTTATCAATACAAAATTCATTTAGTGGAATTATATTACTAGATAAATCTTTTCGTATGTATATACAAGTTCCGCCATGGATATAATTAGTTCTACAGTACTTTGCAGCCAAGTCATAACCTGGTAAAACTACAACATTCATTAATTCTTGAGAATTCCAATGTTCTGATATGCATACTATATGAAAAGATTCATGTAGTAAGAAGTTGGATAACATGTTAACTTTATTATTTAATGATTGAATATTTATATGGAATATATTAAGATCCATATTCTGTTTTATACAGTCATCGAAAGTTGTTTGTTTTGAGGAAAATTTTCTGATTTCTTAGAAAAATAAAATCTATTAATAAAACCATACTCAGGCCAGAATTGCGGGTCATTTACAACAGCTATTAAATTTGATGGTATACCTATTTTAAATGAGGCGTATTCAGCTCCTTGATGTTGTAGTTTGATCGACTCTACAACAAAACCGTCTGCTGTATTGGTTCCTTCTTTTAGAAACTCCATGATATCATTGGTACTAGTAGTTTGTTCCAATCTTGAGATGAATAGCCAATTTAAATTCCGCTTTGGCATTGCCTTTAGCGATTTATCCCTAGATTGACCTAGAAATCCATTATTCTTGTTTTTCTGCTTCTGATTGTTACTGCTGGATTTATTTACAACAGTAGACCTCTTATTAGAGTGAGACAAATCATTAGACGATGTAGTAGAGTTTTATTATTATTATTTTAATCTATTTTATGAGCTGTCCACATCCATGGCTCCCATTAATATTTGTACAAATTTTGCGTTATTGAAATATTGCAAACGAGATAATTTTCCCTTATATGCAGCTGCAGGAATTTTGGTGCCTATGTGACCTGAACATTTCCGCGGTACCGCAGATCACGCCATAAAAAACTGGCCAAGACCGACGCTCTTCACCAGTTGTTTGTCTTCAGCAACGACGATGAGCCTGGTCGGTTCACCGATCAAGCCTTTGCCTTTATAAATAAGTTGTATAAGTTCTTTTGTGTAATATATATTCTTCGGGCGCCCATGTTTAATTTACATTTTTATATTGTTTCTTTGATTTTCTGTCAACCTAGTTAGCCGGTGACACATGCCTTGAATTGGCGTGGAAGCTTAATTGAGTAGACTATGCACTATCCAAGCCTGCGGCTGTTAATAGATGGCGCCTTGCTAGGGATCCCTGTGCTGCCTCCAGAGCGCGTTGATTCCAGAAATTACAGCAGTGCTACTTCCTTACTAAATACACGTCACTCTCACACTGTCATACATCCACCTCCTCCACCCAGTTGATATGTTCCTCATATGCTCTCAAACTCTTAAACACAAATCCCAGATGCATGAACACTTTTAAGTCCTGAATTTCCCTGATAACGTACTCCCTACATTCGCCACTGTCCATGTTTCCTCATACACCCTCCTTATAAGCTCTACCATTCCAATCTAACAATCTCTCCGTCTGCACCGAGCCATACACAGCTCTCTAATCTAAAAAACCGCATATAGGCTCCCTCTTTCTTCCATTACATTCTCTTCAATCGTGGCAAAAGTAAAGATCTGGTCCATAGTTCCTCTCCCCTTCCTAAACCCTCTAGTACTTCTGGTGCCTGATGCCTCTCTTGCACCCCCTCATCCAATCCGTTCTTCACAATCATCATCACTAATTTGTATCCGGTGTTCATCACTATCACACCCCTATAGTTATCCACTTTTCTCCTGTCGCCTTTCTTATGTATAGAGCATTTTGCTCCTACTTTCCTCCTCCTTCCCTCTTCACATCCGGTTTAAAGTTTCTTATAATGGTATGCGATTTGTTCTTTATTTCTGAAATAAGACATTGTTCATTTTTTAAAAGCTTATCTAATTATTATTTCGGTGTGAATTAAAGATATATCCCATATAAGTTGTTTGTTTTCTAGATAAGAAATAGATTTTGGATCTTAATTTTTCTAATTTGAAACTTTCTAATAACTCAAGTCCGACACTGTTGAATCTATAAAAGTTTACACGTGTAAACATAGGAAACGTGCGTTGGTTTATAAGATAAATATCTGCTGTGATCAGTTTTGTTCTTGTTTTAAGTTTGAATTTTGACCTATTGATTAACAAATGTTGGTTGCATTAGTGAAGATGATATTTAATATCAAAATGAGTTGCATACACTGTAAAAAAGAACACATCGAGGATTCAGGTTTCACTAAGTTCATTGTCATTGTTTTTTTTGTTTGAGTAATATTATGATTGAAATCGTAACATCTTCCTCTGTTCTGTCTATAAGCAAAGAATATATCATATGGTGTGTGTTTTTTTCATTTTTTTGTATGTGTGTAATGCTCTTCTAGTATTTTCCCTCTACATTATGGTAAAGTTTTGCCAGAAGGTATCACAAAGAAACGGAATAGGTAATATTGACTTTACTGTTAGATAAACAAAGTTCTCTTAATATCAGGGAATTATATATCTACTTGCAAATTGTTTGATACTAATGGTTCTTAATTAAAATCTTAATTTGAGGCTGAAGTACATACACTACTACACTTTGTGTACCCACACAATGTGTAGTAATCAAATTGTTACAACTATCAGAAATTCCAAACAGAATGCTAAAGTATAAGTTGAAATAAATATCTACAGTTTTAAGATCGTAATAAATTATCTTTAATCTTATACGGAAATGTATCACAAGGCTTGACTAGAAGAACATTCAGAAGAATGAAGTGAATCTATGATTCGTTTGCTCAAAATAAAGTCTATAAGTATATAATAAATATTATATTCTGCTAACAGGTACTCCAAAGCATTATAATTAATAAATAAAAATTAATCCGTTAGTTGTAAAAATATCATGTTTATAATTATTTAAATTGTAAATACATGGGTTTCATGTCACTTCAATTAAGGATTTTCAACACCGCCTTAACAGCTCGATAGTTAAAAGCTTTAATACACAAATTATTTCTTTATAAAGTGTATGGTTTTATAAGACACTTTATGAGAATTTTTCATCTTCTATAAGTTCATGCTCAACGATAAATCAACTTTATTATGTCAGTGCTACATTTACAATGATTGGACTTAACCCATTTTCTTAGTTCATCAGAATAGCACAGTTGAAGACTGAGAAATACAGTTTTAGTATGGAGTTTACCTCGGTTGTGCGTAAATAAGTTATTAATGGTTTAGAATTTACAATAATTTTTGTCTTAAATTATTTATTGGATTTATTTACAAAGTATTTTATATTCTTTGTCAAACATCCTGTATATGGAATTATTGTTTCATGGAAAATTACTCAAAATAGATTCAATATCATAGGCAAAGTTATTTCTGGTAACGCTTTTCGTATTTAGATACAGAACAAACAAGTCAGTAGCACGCGTTAAATTGTAATTCCATACATGGCATATGAAACTACGTTAAAATGTTTGTTGTTATAGCGACGCCCACGTGTAATTGTTCACATACTCCGCTCTAGTGCAGGAAATTTTAATTAAGTCTAATTCACAGGGCGTGTCTCGAGTGTATACAGAAGCAATAAAATGGCGCAATTCATAAATGTGTCTAATTCACAAAGGGTCTTCGATATGAAAATGTGTACTTATTTATTTATCCTTATTTTGATTAGTGTTAATTAATTAATTACTTCAACTGAATTCTATGTTTTAGTTTTTAAATTTTTATTTAAATATTAATAAAAATACTTTATTATAATCAGTAAATGAATATTAATTTATAAATGGCCCTTAATTTTCGAATAATGAATACATATTTAATTATCAATAAACTATTAACACGTTATGATTATATTGTAATTTTCATATATATTTCTCTTTGCTGCGGTACATGATTTATTCTGTTTTATGCAAATTCCACTTAACTACAACAATTTTAGTTGTCTAAAAAGGTTAAGACTATAAATCTTTGTTAGATATATTTTCTATTATTTTGTTGGTACCTTAAAGAACTGAGTAAGCATCGAATTTACAAGTCTAAAATAACGTCCAGTAGCTATAGATTTATTTCTTGCTTTTTTCGCAACACATTCATTAACCTTAAAATATTGAATAGTGCTGAATTTTCGGATAAATATTTATTGAGATATATTCTCTTACCAGCTATTTTATTGATTTACCATGCTGTGATTTCTTTAGAGTGAAATTATATTTAAAATGAAATAAAACCTTCTGTGCGTTTTTGCTTTATAGAGATGATTAAAGTAAACTAGTTAAGATTGACACGCCGGTGGTGGCGCATTCGGTTGCGACCCCGAACTAACATGCAGCAACGTTGTTTCGGGTTAGCAGTTGGATGGGTGACTGGTACCATTCACCATTGGGATAATTAATGGTGCTTTAGAGTGACGGGGGCGATCCTCTAAAGTAACAAGCTCATTTACACACACATAAATACACAAATCTCACGGCGGAAGAACCACGTGATCGATAGCCAAACACTACTACTACTAGTTAAGATTATCCAATTTTAATCAAGTATACACTGTTTTGCTTTATAGCTTTTTTCCATTCTGAAGGTAATATTATAATTTCGCGATTGCAGAAGTCCTAGTTCCTATCGGTCAAATACTTGATCATTTTGCTTCTTTTGAAGCCAGTTTTGTATAATTAAGTACATCTGTAAATGATTGAAAATGAGATTATTGTTTAATACCAGGTCTAGATTATATGGCGGGTGCGAATAGTTCTCCCACCAAAGCTCAATTTATGTGTATATTATGTGTGAACACAATACTATTGGAAAATTCTGACCGCGTCTGGTTGACCGCCTTCTTCCATGTAGTCAGTTGTTGTGGGTGGAGGTCCGAATTGAATGTTGGGTGCGATGGAAGCAGCTTCTATTCCAATTTCACAAAACCCACAGCAAAACCTTCTTGGTCATTCATTCGGAGTTGGCAATTGCAATTTAACCATGACCTTTTTATGGCTGTTCGTATGTGCCCTATTTCGCACTAAGGATGGATTTCATTTCGTTTCAGCAGTAATATAGCCGGATTAACTTTAGTACAAATGGCTGTTTGCGTCAATTCATGTGTCACCTATAGATTGAGCTTTTTCTTAAGACGAACTTTACGCAAACCTGGGCAATGGGATAAGTGTTTACATGCTAGTTCGACTTTTACAATTTTATCGACATTTTCGACGATTGGCCTACCAGAAACTAACAAGAGATCTCTCGGTATCAACGGGATATAGGCCTATTTGCCTCTTCGATACTGTAGGATTTTTTTTTAAATGCTGCTGCCCAATCGCCAAAATGAGTAGGCAGACAGACACGAAGGACTAGCAAACAAGCAGTACAGGTTCATCGTAGACGCTCTAATGGAGCGAGAGGTGTCTGAGCAACTCATCAGCGACGCTCCGGGCGGAGGTGAAGAGCAGGCGGTTTTCTCCGGCGGTGTTCCACAAGTGTGTATCCTTGAGCCCCTCTGTGGAACACCGCTTATGATGACGCCCTACGGTTAGAACTGCCCCAATAGGCACAGTTGATCGGATTTGTAGATGACCTGCTCCTTATCATCAGTGAGCGTTACATGCACATCCTCGAGGCAACAGCCGAGGGGGCGACCACGAAAGTGGCCACCTGGCTCAGTAGCGTGTAGCTGTAGGTCACGGCACACAAGACAATCTGTCCACCAGAAGAGTTGAAAGTAGTAGGGATAAGATCCTGCCCCTAAGCTACGACTTGCCCATTTCTCAGAGTTTGTTGTACCTCGGCATTATGATCGATGTAAATAGATACTTCAGCTCCCAAGTTGTTGGGATAGCCAAGGGCGCTACGAGTAGAAGAAGGGCTGTTCTCCGTAGGTCCCTCGGACCGGAAGAGAAAGGTTTTACTGGAGGTGGCCTTTACGCAGCTCCCCCTGGACTGAATGTATCGGAACTAGACATAACGCCGAGCTCTTAGATCTGGTATTCTGAGGGTTGGCAAAACCTACAGGATAGTATTCATAGACACGGCTGAGGTTTTGGCAGCTGCAATACCACCTTATCTGGAGATCGTGGCCTTCGCTTACAAGGAGATTAGAGCAGGTGCGGAGAAAGCTCAGACAAGGAGGGAGCTGAAATACAAGACGTTAGCAAGTTGACACAATCTGACAGGACTGGGAAGTGGCAGTAAAAAAGGAGTTGATTAGAAGACTGATACCAGATTATAGCAGTGAGGCGCGAACGCGACGAGCTGGACTATTTCTTGGTCCAGTTACTCTCGGGCCACGGTTGCCTCGGGTTCTACCTGGCCAGAATTGAGAAGGAGCTATGCCTTACGCGCGACCACTGCGTTGGGGACGTTGACTCTCCTGAACACATCCTCATGGAAAACATGGTTGGCTCACAGGGAGGCTTTGGGGGCAGCACTTGGTGCCCCAGTAAGCGTCGACGCAGTTGTAGGCCTGATGGTCGTGTGTGAGGAGAAATGGACTGGGATAGAGTCGTTCGCCAATGCGGTGCTACATCACAAAAATGCCTACATGAGGCGCAAGACGATAGGAGCGGCGATGGACAATGGATGACATGAACATGAGCAGTAGCCATCAGCTCGGGTAACAGGTGTGAAATGCGCGAGCGAGCTATTGGTACAAGGTAGCAAGGGTAAGAGAAGCTTCAGTGGACATGTTTCGATGTTACATATTATTAGTTATGAGTTTAGATTCTATTTTTTATTGACAATATAAATGTACAATTTTCATCAGCATTTAGAATTATCAATAGAGATTCTGCGTTTTGACACAACTGATGGCTAAGTAATCTTAATTTTACGTAAACGTTATTATAAATAGGCAAAAATACCTAAACCCTTAAAGTCTATACGAACGATTATGGCATACACCAAATAAATACGTACGGGGAGCAGTTGATTTAGCTGTTAGTTGATATTGATAGTTTTAACATTATAATAATGTAAAATTGCGGTGCAGACACGCTAAAAAAATTCTAATTATTACATATAGTATTATAAAATATTATTGCTTGGTTTTTTGAGAAGTCTTGTGTAATTATTTTGGGATATGAACAGGCTTTCTGGGTCATCCAATTTGAAAATGCGCAACTTTTTCTATTCAGGCTACTTTATGTTACCTTAAGGAGACAAATCTACTAACTCTAAGCTAACTGAAATGCAATAAGTGCAAACATTGTATTGTATCTATAAGTAATTTGTATTATTATCTGAATAACAGATTCTCGTAAAAATTTTAAATTGAAAATAATATTCTGTTCTTAACCAGAAATTGTAAATCAAATAGATGTCATTTGAGTTACTTCAATATGTTTAATTACCTTAACGCCCCTGTATAAGCCAATTATTTAATACATATACATTACTAACAGACGGTATTTTGGAAATTTTGTTATAATATTTTATACTTTTGCAGAAATACCTTAGATTTTTTTGCTTATAATTTTTTTTAGAAATTGCGTGCAGAATGGTTTATATTTCGTTTCTTTATTAACAGAGAAATTAATACCCCTTTGTTTCTCTTATCTATTATATTTATTACCTTTGCAGGTTTTTGTTGGGGTAAAATAAAAATATAACTCAAATAGTGGAGTGTTTTGATGTAAGGTCCCATTGTTACCTATTATTTATAGATTTTTATAGCCACTATTGTGCTTGAAATCACTCAATGTAATATTTTTGGAGTGTTTTTATGTGAAGTCCCATTGTTACCTATTATTTATAGATTTCCATTTTTTTTAACAATTTATATGAAATACTATATTATTGTTTGTATACTAACAGAGAGGAGAATAATATCTTTATTCGAACATTTAATACAATTTTGAGAAATATATGTACAAATGATTAACAATAATGGTTAGTCTGTCCGTTTGGGCTATCGACCATCGGTCTTTCTGCCCTGTCTTGACTCTAAGTTATGTTTAAAAAACAATTATCTTTGCTAGCTAGCTTAAACGTCTGGATAATTCAAACTAATGAATTGATGTAGCGTGATTGATGGGTATTTATGTTTAGGAGGGATATTGGGGTTTCGGGCCGTAAATAATTTATTGGGGAGGGTTACATTAAAGGGATTTTTGGCAAATTTTATACTAAGGCTATTTATACGTTGAGATATTCGGATGACTTGTGTGATTTCGTAAAGGAGAGCATTAGAAAGATTGTGTAGGGGGTTGATAGGATGACTTAGTTTGGTAAGGGTACGTAGGGCTGACCTTTCGGCGACGTTGAAGTGCTGGAGGGTGGAAGGACGGATTTGGTTGAATAGGATCGCACTGTAATCAATAAAAGGTCGACAAATTGATGTGTATATGTGTGTGGCTGTTTTGGTGGAAATGACTTGGTTTCTATAAGTCAGTGCACAGAAATTTTGGCTTTAATTGATTAAGCGTCGGCTGTAAAGGAAAGTTTGGAATCGAAAAGGACGCCTAGGTATTTACAGGTGTTGGTGAGGTGGGTATACTAATATTTTCTTCGATTTGCGGTTTTTATTATTTAGCTGCCAACAACTGCTATATATTTTGCCCCTAATAAACTTTTCTCAGTTTCCTCTATATAAAAAACTCAGATTTAAACATCTTTTATTGTACCGATATAGAATGGCTTTTTTCTAACTTGTGGGTAAAAAAATATGCATATAATTTAAAAGATATGATCAGTTCATCTCGAGGTTCAGATTACGAGGTTCGATTTTTATGAATTTCTTATCAATTAAACCATCGATTCTAGTGTTTTTAGTATTCTGAAACTAATTATGTTGGCCTGTTGTAATAGTTGTTATTTTGTCTTTTTGGATTGCTGAACAATACTACGAATACTATGAATGGTAAAAAAAGAAGAAATAACATTTTCTAATTATTCTCCGATCAGGGCTAGTGAGCTAAAGAGGCTTCTTTATTTATCCCCGGACATTGAAGTCATTTTCTGGTTATTGTTGTTATATTTATGAAAGTAGAACACTGTCGAAGAATTTAAGTAAGTACACTAACGAGATGTAATACACAAAAATAGGTGTCTAATTTGATGGCGTCACTAAAGTATCACGCTGGGTGTAATTTCAGACATGTAATGGCAGTTAAGGGTTGAAGGGTCAAAATCCAACACAATAAGTAGTAGTTGTATCTGTTAGATTTTATTTGCATAAAAAACATAAAAATGACATTACGGTGCAGTAATGCTCGGAGAAATTAATATATATATATATATATATATATATATATATATATATATATATATATATATATATATATATATATAATGTAATTTAAACGAGTAAGTTTAAACCAGTACACATTCGGTAAAGCCCCAGGGATAATATTAGTCTCATATAATTAAAGCGATAATCCCTACTACACTACAAGGTGAGTCGTTAATGAAGCAGAATCTCCAATTCATATTCAATGCTCGCATAAGATTCATCGTTAAAAATGTATTCAACATTTTTAGTATATTACAACATTCCGAGTTATTTTTAACATAGTTGTGCATTAAATGTGTGTGTGTTATAGGAAGCTAGCTGTTTATAAACTTCTAAGATATTTCAAGGATTTAAGCAATCTTCAGTAATATTAAATAGGGTTTATATTGAAGACATTTCATGTATAAAAATTTCACATGAAATGTGATATTCATATCTGTTGTATCTGAATTAAGTAAGTAATAATTTTATAAACTTTTTTTAAATTAATTTAATAATTATGTTAAGAATATATTAATTTATCATAAAATAGTCTGAGACAATATAATTAAAACATGTGTATGGTTTCATATTATTATATTCAGCTACCTGGCACGTGTTTCGATCAATGACGATTATTCTCAAAGAAAATACAAAATTAATATGACAATAGGAAACCATATAAGTGTTTAAATTAGAAATTAGCTAGTATTATAACTTAGTTTTATCAAGAGTGCAGAGAATAAAGTATTTACCGGAATAAACTAATCACATTATTAGTATCATACGGTACAAATTATTGATAGTACATGCTAAAGTTAAACGTATTAACTTCTATTAGTATATAACATTTTCAGTAGAATAAAAAGGTGATTAATTATTCAATATTGCATAATATTTAATGGATTTGTATTAATTCCTTGCAAGTGATAATTTTACAGATTATATAACAAATATTCCAATTATTTTTCCACGCAGTGGCTTAACAGTTTAAGGACACAACAAATTAAGGGTTTAGGTAAAAGCGCTATTTAATTGGATTTATAAATGTAATTTTACAAGGGATATTTGAGAACTAATACCCGTTTGCACCGTGCGGAGCGCTGCCAAACAGAATAACCGCTGGATGTGTGCTAACATGTTCAGATATATTTCAGTAATCTGTATGCAAAGTTAGGATTCGTTCGTATGTGATTGTTTATAATGTTTAAGAAAATTAAAAAAAAAAACGCAGCAAGTTGTGAAGTAATTTTATTTCTCAACACAGGAAATGTAGGACCTTGCGATGTTCATCGTCAGGATGTGTATTGAGAACATATTATGGATGTGTCATCTGTTTGGCGCAAAAATTAAAAAAAGTACTACACTAAAGGTTCTATTTTTATTGAAGTTTATTTTTTAATTCTTATTATTTATACAATGCCCTTTTTGGTTGCGACCGTTACTACATGGTACTTACATTGAATTCGAAATTCAGTATGTTTTAACAACAAATAATTATTGTAAAAATATTAGAATTTTATATAGAAAAAAATATAATATAGAAATAACACAATTTACGCTTGCTTTGTTTCGCTATTTATTTATTTAAACTGGCTAGTTTTACAACTATGTCATATTATAATTATTATATATATATATAACTGTGCCCAAACGTTATATAATACTTTTATAATAAATATTAATTGTTAAAACATATTGAATTTTCCAATAAACTTTTTTAATAATTTTATGTGCTTACTTTTTTGTGTCCGGTTACTATATTTGATTTCACATTATGTGCCTTGTACTGTAGTAGTCACTGGCAAATTAATTGAGTTAAAAATATGAAGCGGTGCTTTGTAATACCTAATTATATTATCTATCCGCATCCCCTTTAAAGAGCGAGTGGTTAATAGGCAAAAAAATACTAATAGCTTAATTTTTGGAATTTTATTAAGTATGTGTTATAATTTACCAGATGATTAAACATTGAATATTTGCTAGTCGGATTTAATTAACTGATATATAAGCTTTATTTCAAAGAATAATGTATTGCTTGTTATTTGATAAAATCAATGAGTGATGTTTAGTCATTATCGGATATTAAATAGTTATTTTTAATATATAGTGGGAAAGTTAGAATAGAATTCAATTAAAAAGTATATATCTTCCATTTATGAAAGTACTCTTAGCAGCCAGCTAAACCAACTACTCTCGTACTGAAGCCTAATCAGGATTTGCATTACATACGTGTTAGCTGCCGTTACATGGCTATCACCTTCAGCACAATGCAGCATTTTTTTGCTCTATCATAGGTTCTCAATGCAGGTAGCTGCAAACACGATTTTAAATGTCTAACAAAAATAAAAATCATTTCCAAAGACAAATCAACCTTAATAGTAATAGTAATTTATTTGCCTAACAGAAACCAATTACAGGACAAAACGTATAAATGTAAAATAATTCATGACAAACATAAATTAAAAAACTTTTAAATACAGTAAATAAATCAATAATTTTTAAGATTAACATATAATAGAATATATAACTAAATCAACTAAATGACACAATTGTTTTTGAATTAAACATTTGAAAAGGCTATATTAAGCCTAGAAAAAAATTCCGGTATTGTTTATGATGTATTTTCACAGAGTAATGATTTGCTGATGAGCTAGACTGTAGATTAAATTTTGCTGTTCAAAATCGCAATTGTATAACATTTATATTATAATATAAGGTACCATATTGTTGAAATGTAACTTCATATTTATGGCCGGGTCACCATTTTCAGTAGTTGAATCAATTTTCAAGTCAACTCCTTCAAGGTTTGTTGTGCGCAGTGTTTATATTAGGTAATTAAGTTTAAATTAAGCAAATATTGCGGTTTCTACCACTCATAAACCCGTGTTGAGTACTAGAAAATGGTTTATTTACTTTCAGATAATTTATTAACCGACGGCCAATAATATTTTTGAAATTGTGTTTAGTACACTGATTTGCCTATAATTATCAAATATGTCGTGATCTCCATTTTTTAAAATGGGTGAAATAATGGACTACTTTAAATCATTTGGAAACATTTTCATTTCAAACGATGTGTTATTAGTTTAATAGGTACTCCATCAAATCCACATGTAGATTTGTTATCCATTTGATCAACAACGTTACGAATTTCTAATTTATTATAAATATTGTATTTTGATAAGGAATATTATGAGAAAATGTGTCGTTACAGGTAACAGCATTGGTATATTTTCTAATCAGCTTAGAGGCATATTCATTAAAAAATACGTTAAACTCATTCGCTTGGTTTCATCTGTTTCTGGTGATATTTTTGTTGCCAATAATGTCAGATATAATAATTAATTATATTTTATTTTGATATTTTTTAATGCAAGTTTACATCCAGGCAAAAATTAAGATATTGTTTGATATATATGGTGTCCCGTTAATGTAGGCAAATGACCGCACCACAGATTATTGGGATCAAAATATGATGATTTTACCTTATTAACACCCAAAAATTTACGGTTCAGCCAGAATTCGCCTTCAAAGTTTCAATTTTTTTTATTTCGTTTGCTAATAACAATTTAAGTTTTGCTTTGTTCTACGTCTACTAACAAGAGGGTATAGAATATGTGAATCTTAGGCATATGTTAAAAGTTGTGCACTATGGTCCGAGAGACAAGATTTGATTATTTTTGTGGAAACACTTGAGTTATTATTTGTAATGAAGTTATATAAACATGACATCGAGCCATTATAATTATTCGTGTTGCTTTATGTGTTGTTAGCTTATCATTATTAACAATAAAATTTCCAGTAATAAAAAATTGCAGTTCCTTTTATTTGAAGGAACCCAAATATTTTATCTAAATTTTCAAAAAATATATTAATGTCACATTGTGGTGTCCTATAGACACATATCACTTTAATAACTATTTATGTAATATATTTAATTTGGTTGACTCGTTTAGCCAAAACGTTATTTTTACAAAAAATTGCAACACCCCCGTGTTCATATTTCGATCTAAAGAATGCCATGATAGAGATTAAGTTTAAAATTTTATTCGGTTCGAGTTGGTCCGCAGTCTGCGAATGTTCATCTATGTCGTTCGTTTTAGATACTAATGCATTATGTATTCTTATTTAAACAACATTTGGTAATAATCTGCAAAAGTCAAATTTATAGTCATGCAACAAATACAGTCGACACTGTCTATAGTGAAACTCTATATAGTGAAAAACTCTTTATAGTGAATTTTTTTCAAACCCCAAAATATTTTAATGAAATTTCATGTAAAAAGCACTGCATATAGTGAATCTGTAAAATAGGAACACTCTATATAATAAAAATTTTACCGGAATTTCATGTATAAATTTTTATGCCTTTATTGAGATATTGGCTACTTCGGGTTTCCCATTTCTACCTAACATTAGCACGAACTGAATTTTGATGACTCACTATTTTGAAAAGGTTCTTAAAGCGTTTATAACGCCTAACAAGCAAAATGTAAATCAAGTACAATAGATTTCAGTGAGAAACACGGGGAAGTACCCCGGGGAAACCCATTTTATATGTAGTCGATGCGTAAATTAATTCGCTAACAGGTTCAAAAAATTGCTGATTATTTTTCCTAGTACATAATATGTATGTTGTTTAGCAATTTATTGAGACTACACAAATTTTAAATGTACATATGTATGTATGTTTTAACAGATTTTGTATTATGTATTCTTTTTATTTCGTTTGTAGTATTTAGCCCTCTACATACATATGTAATGTGTACAGTATGTACATTATGTACATGCTATGTATTTAAACTTTTAAATGTTTAATAAACTTTTTTAATAAGTAATTCAATTTTGAAATTTTTGTTTCTCTTTATATAGTGAAAAACTCTATATAGTGAAATTTCGGTCAACATTTTGGCCCTTCACTATATAGAGAGTCGACTGTATTTACAATATGCATTAAATGTTTTATATAGAATTGTTACATAAAACTTTGAAAAGAATACCATATTGTGAATTAACATTTCTATAATGTTCACAGATTGAATTGTAGATGCTATTGAAAAGATATTCTGTTACTAGAAGCAATAGTCATTAGCATCACCTTTAGGTTGTTAAAATTAAATTTCTTTACAATTTTATGTATACAAAAAATAGATAATAAATTTTGTTTTCGATTAAGTTAAAAATGCCATAATTTTATGTTGTTATTTATGTGATACACACTTTAGAACCCCCGTGCTTAAACTATATTTTTACTTTTTAGTTGTTTCGAAGAACTAAATAACTTTTTTCGGCGCAATACACACTTAGATGCTATAATGTTTAGAAATAACATAAATTTTGTTTTCTACAGATGCCGTCTTTAGTGCCATAATATATTAATTTGCCAGTCTTAATGGGACCTTGAGATGTGTTAAGATATCAAGAGGGGTTTTACTGTCTGTGTGAATGCAGATGTTTTCTCTTCTTATCCCTAGTTCAATTTTGTTTTTGCTTTTTTAGTTCCAGATTCAGTACGGTTCTTTTCTTGTTATTTTTATCCATCCGTAAATATGTGTACAATAGCTTCAAGAGCCTTAGAGTTTTGAATAGTGTCTTTCGAAAAGATAAATCGGAGTAGCATCGTGCGTACATTTTCCTAGAAGAGCGTCACTCTTTCAAGGATTGCCCCGTGCTTAGTCTGATCCGTCTTTGAACACTACAGACCTTAGTTTATTAGTTTTAGCGGTGTACTTACTTAGTGCCAGCTTTTGTATGTGTAAATCTAGCAGATTAAGAGACAATAACGCCTTCAGTGCTGATGTCGATGTGGTAATTCCCATAGATGCTAGACGTTTAAGCTGTAACCTACATTTTGCAGTTTTAAGTTTAACTGCTACATATGTTAGTGCAGTCTTAAAATGCAGTGTATTTGATTTGTGAAGTGTGAAGTCAGAGTTAGTGCGATATTGAATATCCTAGGTAGCTTCATTCTGTCCGGTTTTCTTTTGTTGTTAAGAAGCATCATCTCCGTTTTAGTTGGATTTTCCGACGGGGTGTTAATCTGTACACCTTTACTGCAGTATATTGAGGGCACTCTAAATTAGTTCACCGAGTACACCTTCCGGTATCCTTTAGGAAGAATTGTAATGTCATCTGCATATCAGGTTGCTAGAAAGCCAGATTAATTTAGTTTCCTTAGCAAGTGGTCTATCACGATGATCCACAAGAAAAGAGATAGTACTCTTTCTTGTGGATAGCCACGGGGCACCCTTGCTCTGAAAATTCTGTTTCCTATTGATATTTGAACCATTCTTTTGCTTAGCATCTATTTTCTTCATTCACTTAGTGCGATTGGAGTGCCGAGCTTTGAGAGACCTTTACTATGTTGTTGAAAGAGGCTTTGTCAAAAGCTCTTCCTGTGTCGACGAATAGACTTATTGCCGACATTTAATTTACCAATTCTCAAAATGGTGAGTAACCACATATTAAAGTGCTCGGTTGATTTGGAATGGAATGGAACTTTTCGGAATAATTAATAACATTTTGGAAGAAACTATTAATTCATTAACATTTTGCAAACTAAAAATTCTTAGCTCAGATATAATTAAGCCACAAGATTTAATTAACGAACTAAAAAGAATTTCCGTCCACTATGATGAGGAATTGCCCTTCGACCTAAAGATAGAAAATATTTTACATTTTGAATCCGCGATATCAGCCGATTGCAAAATTAAACAATCAAAAATTTATTACTTTCTGAAAATGATGGTAGCGACCGTTACTATGTGGTAGTTCATTTTAAAAAAGGTTAAATGAAAATAATTTTTAAGTTTTTATACCACTATTTATTGTATAATATACACAAACAAAGTTTACAATATATTATCAATTTTGACACAACTATAGTTTCGACCTTTGCAGGTCATTATCAAGTGTTGAATTCAACACTTGATAATGACCTGCAAAGGTCGAAACTATAGTTGTGTCAAAATTGATAATATATTGTAAACTTTGTTTGTGTATATTATACAATAAATAGTGGTATAAAAACTTAAAAATTATTTTCATTTAACCTTTTTTATTACTTTCTATCTTTACCGATTAATTATGAACATTCCTTCGATTTGTATAAAAATGTATCCTATACCACTGAAATTTAAGTCCGAATATGTAACTATAATTCTTTACGTAAAAGTAATGCTCAAATCAAAAATAAACTAAAAAAAGGCCATATTTTTCAGTTTATTTTTGATTAAGAGACATATGCTTTAGTATTAACAAGAAATTCCAATGCAGCGATAACCTGTTCTTAAATTACCAGGCTCATTGTGAAACATAACTTCTGGTCAACGGAACCACACAAAAATGCAAATTTACAAAATTAGAAATCGAAAAGAACCATTTAGAGAAAAAAACCAATACAAATCAATTCCTAACCGTTTTTAAGAAAAAAGAAATATTAAAGATCACCTGTCTAAATCAAGAAGAGACCCATGACCTGGAAGGCATCTTCATCATCCAACCAAACAAATGCGACCTAGTCTTCCGGAACTACAAAGTGCCCCAAACCGAAACAACGTATGGAACCCCAGTGCTAATAAGTTCCTCAAACCAAGAACTTAAGAGCTATAAGCTAAATAACTTTACTATCCAATTGAAGAGACTTCAACTAGAAGAATTCCGGTGTATTCCCCAATTCCTAATATAACTAATTCGGTGCTACCCTTTAAACCAAGTGCGTGGACATATATATATATATATATATATATATATATATATATATATATATATATATATATATATATCAATTCTTCGAGGTTAACGGGTGAAAAAGTCCAATTTAGTATGATAGAGTGTAGGGAGCAAAGAATAAACGATGGTGGTTATACTCTAGTCCACTATATTGTTATATATACACAAGCTGACGTTTCGCATAAAACATATATGCATCTTTAGAGCCTAAAAGGCTGAAGGTGATAGAAAAATTAAAGAATAAAATATAAATAATTGAAAACATAATCTTTAAAGTCTAAAGCAGTCACTTAAGAACGAGCAAATAGTCTTTATGCGAAACGTCAGCTTGTACATACTCGTATAACAATATAGTGGACTAGAGCACAACTACCATCGTTGGGTTTTGAGTCTTTAAAAACGGCGCAGCGAAGCCAATAACACTAGTCGTCTTGGGGGATAGATGGTGATTCATTTGGCAATGGTCCAGTGGCTGATCGAAGTATAAGGCCTGCCTTCCAGCATCGTAGTGGACTGGCGAAGACTCTGAGGGTTTGAAGCATTTGTTTAAATCTTGATGCCGTTGAATATCGGTCGGTACGTGACTCCTTGGTGAGGCAACAGAGTCTCTGCAGTAAATTCAGACATCCACACCATCTTAAACATTTGAACAGAATAATTAGTAATAATATTAATAATGTTATTGACATTAGGGAAGTGAACCAACTTTCCTTCTTGATAATAAATGGTTTGTTTAGTTGTTCCTGCAGTTGTTCGTCGAATTGGTTTAACTTGTGTTTAGCATATCTAAGTTGATCCAGATCCATTGTGGTTATTTTAATTGGTTCCATATTGATAGTTTTCCTCTTCAACTGGATGTAACAGTCGTCTTGAGTTATATCAGTCTCCGGAATTTGGTATCTGAAGCTGTTTGATCCGAGGACAGCTATGGCTTCAAGGACATAGTAGTTGGTGAAGGCTTTGCAGTTACCTTCTAGTTCCAGAATTCCTATCTCAGAAATAATAATTTCGTAGGTGTTGGTGTTCTTGCAGAGGATTGATAGTTGAGTTAGTATTGATGTTGCGAAGATCCATTTATTTTCTTATAATTGATGGAAGATTTCTAGGTTAGCGATGAGGTTCCGTTTCGGCATGATGTGGGTATCATCTTCGTCGTCTTCAAGAATAACAGCAGCTCACAATCAGTGGAGGTTCCTATAGTCTTCTCCATTAGGTTTTTGCATATCCATTTTTTTGCACTCGCTTTGATTTTTTAAGAGAACATACGTCTCGGAGATTAGAAGGAAGTGTTTTGAAGGTTAAATATAGGAGAATAGTTGAGTTCATATGAATATAGTATTGTCATCGGTATTTTGAAGTTAATTATTAATAAGTTGTCTTTTAAAATCAAGTTTAATTTTAATATTTTGTAATAGTGATACACATTCTCTGGAGTTACTGGTATACGTAATGAAAATTTTGAATAAATTCTTAGTAATTCTGTAAACAATATTCTGGGATTCAAGATATTAAGATCCACAATGTCATTTTGTAGTAATAATAAACTAAACATGTATTTTTGGAGTGTGGACTGGATTTCGTTTGTCATTTCGATTAATAATAGTATGTGTTCCGAAAGTTGAAGTTCCAAATCTATAGTTTTTGTATGTTTAATTATGTATGTACCGATCTGAAAACTTCTTTAAGGTTTCCATTATAAACGATGTGAGGCTTATCTGTCTGAATGATTTGGCGTAACTGTAATCTTCCTCCCTAATTTGGGTAGAAATACCACCCTGACTTTTCTCCAGTTTTTAGGGACATATTCAAAAGCTATGCTTGGCCTAAACAGAGTCACTAGGTGTCGAAGAATAGGTTTCTCATATAAGTAGGGCAGCAGAAAGTCAGGTGGTTTATATGGTGAGAACTTTTGAATTCCCCAGGTTATCTTGACTATTGTTATTATATTAGAGGCTATGCTCCCATCATCTTTTAAGGGAGTACAAATCTCCTGGTTATCTTCATCTCTTTCCTTCATGTTTTTGTAGTCGGAAAAATTAGTTTTTAAATGTATATTCATTCACATCATGAGGTTGTCAGTATAACTGCCATCCTCTTTTTTCATTGTCTTAGGCTGTAGCTTTGGGTCTTTTTTTCAGCCGTGCAGCTGTGGTTGTGGACATAATTTGTTAACAAAAGTTTCTCTAAGGTTCCCCCTTTCGTTGTCTAAACTTCTTTTTGTATAGTCGATGAAGCAAAAAGATCCAATAATTTTCCTGCTTGGAGTGTTGCGCTTTGATATTCGCTTTAGACATTACGTTCTTCACTACTTGTGATTTTATTGATAGATAAACATTAAATAATAATATTAATATTAATATTTAATATATTGGATTGATCAATTCAAATTGTTTATTTATCACACTAAAGCCTAACTAATAATTGATACCTGAATTGCGTGCTATTATTTTTTTAACTCGAAAATCTATACCATACTATCAATCAACGATTGTTGATTATTTTATTTATTCATAATTTTGTTTGTTTTAGATAGTTTTGGTAAGTGCGGGGACTTTTTATCTGCTTGAGCAATGTTTTGACATTAAAAATCTGTGTAAATTCTCAACCGATATGTATCATTTATTATATATTAAATGAAAACCAATTCAACATTTTAGGTAAAGCTCGCTAGATCGCGTACACTAGAAATTAGTCGAAATTTTTATTCTAGTAATATATTGAAAACTTTGATATTAACACCAAAGATTTATTAATAATTTCTATCTGCTACAAATACATTTAAAATGCATAATCTTCATTTTTCATAAATCTCATTATTTACAATTTATTAAAGTTTCTGCTATCACTATTGGATTTTAATTTTAACTTTATAGTAGTTTTTAATTATAAGCATTCAAATTTTATAAACGTTACTGTATAATTATGGTTACATTTTTTATCACCTTAGCCAGATTCCGATTATTTCAACCTAAATTGTTTACGAGGTCCATTTATTATTCATACAATTTCATGTTTCTCTTTATACTTTGTGAGCAAAGTTGAAAAAAATACAAGGAGAATTAAATTAATAATCACAATGAGTATTTTTCATAACCGAAAGCGTTCATATATTTAGTATATACCGGTGTGTTATTTAATTAATTTTCATGATTTTACGAATTATTCATATTCACAAGCGTTATGCACTGATTTAATGGAGGATCATAAGCTTTCAATTAATAGCAGCATTAATTTAAACAGTGGAAATGTGCTAGCTGGTTACGAGTAACGCATAAATTTATTTATAGCAATTAGCTGGGTATTTATTAGTATCGAGTGAATGCTAACAACAACAACAGCCGACGAGAATACGATTCGAACAACAATGAAGTAATTAGTGGGGCTCCGTGTTGAATGTTTCAAATTTCTATTCACTCTCGGTTAGGCTCAATGCGTAAACCAATATCTTCGTGAAAGCTTTAAGTAATGAATTAATTCTATAAGTAAGTGTTTGTAGGCCTATACATTTAATTCAAGAACAAAAATGCTTTCATTGAATTTGATTGATTTATTTGCTATGTATAAAGGTCCTTTTCAATATTATATTACTTGTTTTATTAACGATATTTTTAAATCAATCTATTTGATTGCAGCTTAGTACTTGAATTTGCATTTAAAAGCGACACTTTAAGCGTTGATTGAAATATTTCAATCAACGATTTGAGAATGAAAAGTTTCACAATAATCGCTAATGGATTATTATATAAATTGCGGCCCAGCAGAGCTGTAGACTTACAGTGTTTTCACACTTTTATTCATACTATTTATATTGTAAAAAATATAAATACAATTAATTAATTTTAATAAACTAAACTCAGATCTTAAGACGAGTAATAAATCAAGACATTCAAATTTGTGGAATCTGCTGGATCCACTTTGCGGTGATTATGTTCTTCTGTAAACTTTCTGAAACGTCTATTTCCGTTAAAAGCACACATCTACGATTATATGATGATGGATGAAGTCCGGAATTAATCCGAACGTTCAGTGTGGAACACGTACTTACAAATAAAAGCTCGCGATGTATTAGTCGCACTTTATGCGCAAAGAAAAAAATATCGGATTTTAAGTTACACAAACTTTCTTATAATAAAAAAGCCTAAATTAAATCAAGGTAAATAATATTGAATAATGTTTGAAAATTGGGAGAAAAATCAACGGGTGGATAGCCCATTTACAGATTGTATATATTATAATAATTAAAATATATGTATGCTATTATGTACAAAAAAACTGTAAATAAAGATTCTGTATATATATATATATATATATATATATATATATATATATATATATATATATATATATATATATATATATTATGGGTTTTGCTAATATATGAATAAAGTGATTGTTCATTTTCAAAATAATTTACAATAGGTATTAAAACTGAATTATTATTAACTCTTGTAAATATATTTCACCATACAAGGACAACCTAATTAATATTTATAAATAAAAGCATTATTGAAATGTATGGTTGGCAGCACTAATTGTTTATATTGAATTTTCAATCATAGCATTTAAAAAAGGGTTATTTAAAATTTATTCTTATTGGTTCAATAATTCTATAAATTAATAATTAATTAGGTAATTAAAATTATTTGCGCATGTCATAACTAAACATATTGATTTGATAATATTTGATTGTGGAGGCGTCTACATTGTGATACATTTTGAATAGGATGAAATTTAATAGAACTCCATTACTTTGTTTTATTTTATAAAATTTATAACTTACATTTTTGTTAATATAATTAGATGAACAAGTTAACAATCTTGGGCAACCTTCACCACATACGTATTAAACTGTACGATAAATAACCATGCAAAATAGATGTATTAAATCTATCATACCGGATAATGTCGAACTTAATAGCCATAGTGTCTACTGTACACTATTCACTTAAAACTGATAAGTTTTTCAGTAACACAATAGCATCATTATGGTCGTTAACTACTTAAAATTAACGGCACAAAACAAATATTTCTAGTCTAATAGATTGCAGACATTCATTGTAAATATTAAAAGCAATAATGGACCTATGATGGACTCTTGGGGGACGTATGAGAAAAAATATCATAAATTCCTAGTTAATATACTGAAATTGAAGACTCCATTTTCATAAAAGCCTCTCTGTTCGATAATGCTATCATCGTTAGTGACTTCAATATAAACAAACAAAAATCACGACACCTTCCATCCTTCCTATCTAACTCTAACTATGTACGTACCCACTTTTATCATGAATGACACCCAAGAAACCACTCCTGATATCATACTCTGCACCCAAAACATCCAAAACCTCATACACTCTGTCAACCTTATCCCCGACCTATGCTCCGATCACCTAGCAATCACTTTTCAAATAAAAATCCCATCTCCCACAAAAATTTCTAAGCTAATTTATAATTTTAACAAATGTGACACCCAAACAGTTGCTACAGACTTGATACAATTCATCTCTTCCAATTCCAATATTAATCCTAACACCATTACCCAATTCAACGACACCCTATATAAATCTATAAAACAAAATACTCCACAAATAAAAAACAATTTTATAAATATTCTCTTTCAAATATTATCCTTCGCCTTATCAAACATAAAAGACAAATTTACAGAGACATTTAACTAATGGACACTCCTGATCTCCGACAAAAACTAATAACGGAATACAAGATGGACACTTGGATTAATAGCTGTATGAAAATTAACGTCCCAAGAGGAAAAAAGTTTTGGACAGAAATTTGGAAACTCAGCAAATACAAAAAGACGGACAAATTACAAGAACATTACGACCCCATCAAGACACAGGACTCTAATTTTGACCAATCAACCTTTCAACTTGTAAACGACTGGTACAACAATTTCTTTATATCCAAAGATAGTTCAAAACCGACTGACATTTTTACAGAAGAGGACTATTTCAACACATTAAAAAAGGACAAAAACACAGCGACTGGAGATGACCTGATACATAGACATATTTTAAAATCCTTACCAAACCTTATACACATCAACATCATTAATATCCTCAATTTAATTTACCAACACCAATATTTCCCTTCCGAATGGAAACTTGGAATAATCATCTGTATCCCAAAACGTGACCATCCTCCATCTCTAATATCCAGCTACCGTCCAATTACTCTACTTCCCGTCCTAGGAAAACTTTACGAATCACTCCTTAAAAATAAAATACTATCCCACATCCAAGACCGTACCCCAAACTACTAATTTGGCTTCCTTTTAAAACGTTCCACTACCCTCCCTGTTACTATTATGACCTCAAACATTCAAACAATACACCTTGAAGGAAAGTCATCCCTTCTAAATGTCTCCTCCAATTTGCAGATGATACAGCCGTAATTTCCCACGCACCCACCGTTCCTAAAGCTCTTAAATCCCTTCAGCAGCAAATTGACTCCCTGAAACACTGGTTTGCTAAATGACAAATTAAAATCAATCCCCACAAATCCCAGCTTCTAATTCCCTATCACCGTAATAATAATCCTGCATATAACATTCACATCTCCCGCACAATTGTTTCCCCCTCTATGTCTATAAAATACCTTGGCATTACCATAGATTAAAAAGTAAATTTCAAAAAGCACACAGCCTTCAAAATTTATAAAATGATTTATCGCCCTCTACTTGACTATAGTAATGTCCTTTTTCCCAACTCCTGCAACCCTTTTATACACAATATCCAAGTTAGCGAGCGATCCTCCCTAAGAATTCTAACCAAAATACACCATCCCAGCAATCCTTTACACAATCCTTCTAACCAACTCCTATATGACTTTACCTCTGTTATCCCCATCAATGAACGCCTTCTATACCTAAGTGAAAAATTCTCGAAAAATCCCTTCAACCATCACATCCTTTTCCTCTACTACTTGTGCAGAAATCCTACCCTGATCCCAAAATTTAAAACCCCTTCAATCACTACATTTAAATTCATCGCATCACATTATCAATCATCATCATCTTCTTCAGAGACAGACTGACGTGACATATCGACAATGATAAACTCCGGGCTGAAAGACCACTGGTCGATAGCCATTTAACAAACAAACTAACTCACTAACATTAATTGTATCATACAAAAAGAACACATTACTTGAACTTAAAAATGCGCGAAGTTTAAAATGAGATATCAGAACTTCTGTTGAACCACAAGGAAAATCAAATTTTTATCTCACGATGAGTACGGCGAAAATCGAAACCAAACTACAAAACTAGATAGTCACCGATGCCAAAAATCTAAGCATGCACACACAGCTAAACAAAAGTCATGAAGGCAATAACAGCAAAAAATATTTAAGCCCCTAGGAAACAACCCAAAACACGGTATACGCCAAATATCGGCGAAGCCATGAAAGACAGCATCAACTATAGAAAAAACAGGGAATAAAAATGAAAATTCTGAAAGCTGAAGAAATGCTAAGCCAACATAAAAAACAGACCAACGAAAAACTAGTTCAACCAGTCCAATTTTACCATAAAGAAACTAGAACAGGCGTTAACAATGTTTAAAGATGTATGACAAGATTACATAACACCTGAAAATAATGAATTCTATACTTGTCCAAACCAATGGATTGGAAACAAGCACGAATAATATTGATTGAGAAGCTAAGCAAAAACACTGACAATGAGAAAACATATCGACCATTATGCTTAATCGACAGTGCAGGGAAATTATTTGAACACCTCATGGTCAGTAGATTGAAACAAGAAATGGCACTGAAAGGGGATCTCACCAATAATTAATAAGGGTTCCGTCAAGGAAGCAGTACATCAGAAGCATTCGTAAAAGTTTGAAAGATAGCGAGGAAAATCGTGACAAAAGCACACAGTAACAAAAGTCCATGCTTCCTTATTATGGTAGATATCTTGATAAAATGCCTTCAACATGACAAAATGATATAAAATCATGGATTCCCTAGAAAAGAAGAATAAAAGTCATATCTACAAAAAAGTATAGACAATTACCTATCAGACAGGGAACTGATCGTCAATACAAAGCGAACTATACCAATATCATGTAAGGTACCCCAAGGTTAAGTCTCGTGGGTCTCGTTCTACGGAATATACTTTATGATGAAATCTTGAATTGAGACTACGAAAAGGGGTTGAAGTATGATATGGCAATCATCGTCACATCTAAAGACAAAACCACTGTCAACGGTGTGCTCAGAGTGAGGAGTCAAGAGTGTTATAAAAAAATAAAATGAATCATTAATTGTCAAATGTTATAAAAGAGAGAAAAATGACATAAGAAAATAACATGACGCACTAACACCTGACTCTTTGTCACCACGTTGATTACCGGTTAGCTCAAGTATAAAAAAAAAATATATAAAAAAACTTACCAATCCTGTTGTTTGCACTAATATTTGCACTCACTATTTTTGTCAATTAATTTAGAGGGGAGCATATTATATTTGGCAAAAATAAAAGTTGTGTGATAAAAATAAAATAACAATTTAATTAAAACTTATAATAACACAGTAGAATATTTACACAAATGAAATTCAAGTATATGCTCAAAAAAGAAACAAAATATGAAAGTTAATGTACAAGAAGATAAAATTAGTTTGAGTGATAATAAAAAAAATAATAAGAAAAGATCGAAACTCAATAAAATTTAGTAGACGAGAAAATTACGAATTTGGAAGTTATGTTTTGGCAAAAATAAAATTATTCAAAGATAATAACAACAATATAACTACCCTTCACATTAGAGTTGACTTTAAAACTTTTCACTCACAACTTGTTTGCTTCACGAACTGGAAATGCGCTATGTCGGAACTGAACTCCCTTTTTGAGCTTCTGGTACCTGGTTTTATGGGATACGCCAGAGTACCTTTCATTGGCGTATACAAATAACACGTCGGTAACACCACATTAGTGGGAAAAGCACAAAATGGTAATAAGGTAACTCTTAAGACCGAGGAGCTTGGCCTATCAATCCCACTCCAACAAAAACAGAAGCAGTTATGATTTATGGTGTATGTTCAAAGAAATGCGCATATGGATTAAAGTCAAAATAGTAAGAGTAAAGGGCTATTGGTTACCTGAGATTATACATAGGATGAAATACTAGGATGAAAGCACATGTTGGCAACATATTTGATAAAGCCGAAAAATCAGCTATGAGTCTGGCAAAGATTATGCCCTATCTGAAGGGCCCAAAATTCCATACTAGAAATATACTAAGCTCAGTGACACATTCCTGGGATCTGGGCTCTTACCCCGCACTATAGAGGCCGAAATGGAGTGTGATTTTAGGGGATTAATCCCCATCCCCCTTCATTCGAGGGAATTGGCCGCCGTGCGCATAGCAACCGGTACAGGAGCATCCCTGTCCTCGAGAATAATAAGATCGTCAGAGTAAGTGAGGACAGGGCACCTAGTGCCGTTGCTTCCCAGGGATCCCTCCGTACCTGTGGAGCCCAACTCAGAGAGCAGCTCGCCCATAACCATGTTGAAAAGAAACGGCAAGGGAAGGTCGCAGTGCTTGACCCCACGTTGAATCTTAAAGCCCCTCGACATTGCGCCGCATTTTAACGTCGTGGTTATCCAGAGACTTCATTATGTAATTGGTAAGGTTAGAAGAATAAAGACAAATATACATACAAATATCAGCTGATTTCTGGCTGGCAATACAGAAACGGACTATTGTGCTATTAATTATGGTCTGATCTGTGTTGACAAAACCTATTTGAGATGGATTGAGGGTAAGTTCAGAGGATAAACATGCCAGCAACATTAGATGGAAGTGGCTTTGAAGGGCAGAAGCGATGATGATTAGTCTCCAATCTGGATCTTTTGGTTCCTTCGGGAGGAGGAAATGTCGCAACAGTTTCCAGGAGGCTGAAGAAATAGACTTTAGTAAGACTATGTTAAATAGAGAAAGTACGGGCTGGCTTGTTTGGTGGCGGCGACAGTGATGCCGTCGACCCCAGATACTGCGGCTTTCCAGGACTTGCAAGCAGACTGAACCTTCCACGGGAGTACAGGGACATAAAGACCCCTAAGTGTATGTTTGAGGTGAGGTATGTATCGTAATCAGGTGGAGACGATGACTCAAGGATAGATTCATAGAACTCTACCGCTGATAATAATGGAGTTATGTCAGCAGAGAGCCCTCCAGGGTCCTCTAGATTAACAGACCTTACGAGAAAGGTCTTGAGCTTTCCTAAAATCTTGGATTCGGCATCGTTTCGCCGATAAACTGTAGTCTATTGGGCTTCAGTAAAGGGCCAAAAAAAGCAGACAGTTAATAGACTCCTAAGCTTTAGAGCGCCAGGCGTGAGGCGCCAAGGACTGCTCCTACGTTCCAGGGGCATAGGAGACAGCTGTGAACACGTGGCTGGTGGAGTGTCGGTTGATGTGGTAGATCTCTTGGAGAAAGCTCAAGGGAAGTCCGACTCACACACATGCGTAAGTCCCAGTCCCATGCCAAATAAATGTACTTTATTTTTAATGTCTTTAATAAACGTTGACGAGGGGGCTGTATTTGGGGGGTCACTTGCCCTTGCCCTTTTGGGAGTTGGCTGACTGATGCTTTCTTCTAGTTACAGTATACGCCCTCTTTTGGCAGAAGGTGTAGTCATCACCGAGGGAGTGTATGAGTGTCCATGTGCTGGAGTTCTCAGGACAATCTTCAAGGGGGCGGATGGCAAAGGGTGCGGAGGGAGTGTCAGATAAAGTTGAAGGTCCTGCCAAGCTGAAAGATGCTGGGAGCGCCGAAAAATTGTATGCTCGACTTCTTTCTGTGTGGTTTCCACATATTTTTTGTACACCAGTTTTTACCTACCGGATTTAATGTTCCGTCAGTCCAGCGATGGCTTTCATGACCCCAAAGAATTTCGCTCCTTTCTTGGATCTGTCCTCTATGTCAGCCAGTTTAGTGAAAGGTAATCTAATCAGGAGCGGGCAGTTTGGCCTCTAATGCCCTCTTGTACTTAAGGGGGTGCGTCCGCAACTCATACTGTCGCACTAGATTGGCTGAGATGAATTTCCGGGAACAGTAGGTACATTTAATTTTTTCTTTCTTGCCACAGGCACGGGTAGGGTTTACGAAGGAACTTTTGTAGGGGGAAGGTCTCGTATGGAGGCGGTATGGCTTGACTTTGGATTAGGATGGTTTGTTAGGGACTCAACGACTCAACCGTCCTGAACTTGGAAAATTTTCGCGTAATGTCGTCGGCGGCGACGTTCTAATACGAGATCAGCGGAACAGGAACCCGGTAGAAGCGTAGGTTATGTATAAACCGCGGATCGAAATTCAAACATGACAGCACAGCAGAGAGGTACTCTGATATGAGAGGAGTCCCTAAAGACAAAAACACAAAAGCTAGTGCTGTTAAGGGTAGAAGAAGTGTAAAGCACATCCTCAAATGAGGTATTACAAGTCATTACTGGGACTCACAAATGGGAACAGCAGGCCCTTTAAAGACAAAAACAGGCAAATCAAACTGGATAAAATAACAGGTGAACAATCTTTAAAAGTGTATCTAAAGAAAACATTGAGAAATTTATTACCACCTCTCTCAATTTCTCAATAGACTTGGGGCTTTTGGTGCATACCTGAAGTGATTCAATTTTGTAGATCAAGACAACTGCATGTACTGCGGAAGAGAGAACACCACAGAACATGTATTCTTCAAAAATAACCGCTGTGAGGGACAAATGGCGAAGATATAGGTTTGCAAATGCATTAACCTTATTACCTCTTAAGAAAAAAATACTGAAAATAAGATTGAACGGAAACGTACTACTTTGATGTTAATAATATGTAGAATCAGTAAAATAAACAAAAAATTTAAATTAATTAAATACATTTCACAGGGATCAATTCATAAATTAGCATAGCATGTGTAATTAAGACGGATGCCATAACTCATCATCAACTTTCATATTATCTTTGGGCAAAAAAATTACGTGTTTGTTAATTATCAAACTCTAACGAAAAAATTGTGTACTTTACGATAACCAGGTGGCAGTTTTATTTTCATAGGACCTTGGCCCACGACACGCAAGTGTAGGCCGCATTAGGAAAAGTGGTGGCAGCTCGCGTCCCCAAACTCATTAAAATAATGCGGTATGTTATTACTCCTAAGGAAAGGAAATGTTATATTAGAGCTGCTAGTTTCTGGTTCCGTTGCTTGTTCATCACGCTTCCTGCAGTGAAATTATTGACTATTTCTGAGTGCAACTTCTATTTTTGTACTTACGGGTCTCATACTTTCTATTTTCTGTTCATTCAGTTGGATGTCTGCGCTCGGTTATTACTGCCTTAGCCATTACACAAATTAATAGTAATAATAATAATAGTAATTCCGATATTTGGAACAATTGCGCCACCTGTGGAGTAATTAGTTGTTGTCGCTGCATTCCGTGAGTGACGGGGCGGATAACTAATTAGTGAAACCACACACCCCTAATTATATATGGTATTTGAAATTAGGGAGCAAAGTGTAATTAATATTTTTGATGTTATCAAGCAATCTGTATAACTTGAAGATGTAATAGAGATATTTGTTAATATTCATAAATCAATCAAAAATTGCAATTAAAATTTTTCGATATATTATTTTTATTATTCTTATTGTTACTATTACGAAAGAATATAAACAACATACTCAAATTAAGCCTAAATCTTCTAAAAACAAATTATAACGTTTTAAAAATGGGTCTAAAATTAATATATCAAGTATATTTATCAATTTTATATTTATTACTACATTAATGCTATAAATGTATATCTAACATATTTTTATTAGTGCACAATATAAAATTTAAAAAAATACTGCTTGAATGATCAATTAATTTGCAATCGTCTTGAGTAAACGAATAATAGGGATAACAAATGATTATTAAATATCAAAATTATCCAGATTTTATTCATATCAAGTTTAACATTATTTAGTAGATTTTAATCATTGTTGATAATTGTTGATAGTTGTAAGAATGTAATATATTTAATTATAAAAATGCCGTTTGCTGAATCATCATTATTTGTTTGTTTCAGGACCTCTCTTGCTGGATTAATTGGTAAGTGTGTATTCAATAAATTATGCAATTTATGCAAAAATAATTAAAAGACAGGCTGAAAGACCGCGGGTCGATAGCCTCTGATTAGAAGAAATCTCAAGTCTGCACACTTCACTTCACAAAAATTGTAACAATATTTACTTCTAATAATAAAGATGCTTTCTTTATAATTAAAACCTTAGGTTAATTTTATTATTATATATATCTTCCGTTAAATATATTACACACGAAACCATGGACAACGAAATAAAAACATTACACTAAAATAATGTCGAACTTAAATTACATAACATCAGGAATAATCATAATGTAATTATAGTAATTGAAACGTGGCTCTATGAAAACATTAATATTTACTTTCAATTAAATAATTATATTATCTATAGTACTAATCGAACAAATGCGAGTAAAATGAAATGGATTGGGTTTAATGATAGATATGAGGAAATGGTATTTATTGATTCATAATATATGATTTTATAATTATATAAATAATAAACCGATTTTGATATTTTCATTTATTTATATTTTGACATATAAACGTATAATTGTGTGTTTTACATTCGCACGCATAATTCCACACGGATTAAACTAAAAATGGGCGATGAGATCCAAAATATATCGAAACCGGTCCGTGGCCATTATTGAAAGGAAACAATAACTCAAAATAGGTTATCGAGTTCTCATTTAGGCATCACCATCAAATAAAGAATTACCCACTAAACGTAATCACACATGTTGTGTATGAACTTGTAAATTCAAATAATTTATCTTAAATAGGATTTAAAACTCTAAATAATTACACCAGGTTTCTTTTTAGGTGCAAATTTGATTTGGTTACCCCTACAGTAATATATGGCACGAAGTGTCATTGAATATTTAATTAGGAAAGGAAGTGTAGATTTACGAGACGAATAAAATTCCACTTTCAAAGTTTTCAAAAAAGTCAAGGGTAACTAGATATAATTAGAAAAAACACGAAAATATTTTCGTAAAATCTACAACAAATTATTTTTATTAGTAACTAGATATTTTGGAAAAAGTAAAAAGTGTCAATTTTTTCAAATCAATATATCTCGGTTATTATAAAAGAACAAAAATCTATAAAAGTCAGATTTAGATAATTTTATAGAGATTAATAAATTATATTCAGAAACATTTTACCACCATTATTTCAGAGATTTGACGAAACTTACATATTTTTAAATGGAAATCATAGTCGGCCTTGGCCTCATTCGTATTATTATATTATGCAATGGTAGGATGGATGCAGATATCTATCAATAATTTTGTAATATTTGTGATACAGTTACATTAGGTTAATTTGCATTCACTATGTGTGAAACGCGATAAAATATATCTTAAAATATGTGAATTCGTCTGGTTTCATCCGGTGTTCACAAATAAAAATAATGTTGAATTTAATATTGTTAGATGCTAGCAACGACTCGACTCTAGTTGATTTGATTTCTTTCACACACTTTGGACATTCAGAAAATACATGTTTAATTTAAAAATGTTTTGTGTTAGTCGGCTGGCATGTTTAAAAATATAGCGACTGATATTCATACATTCTGGCCAATTAATAAAATCTGTAAGAATTTTCTGTCTTATTAGCTTTAATTGTTACCTTTTCACATACAAAATCAGTGTAATTGATAATAGTTTTTACATGTTCATTTATATCTTCAATTTTCACATTTTAACTGACACGTTTTATAAATACCCAGGTCATCTTGGATTCCGCTTCAATCTTCGATGTTATAGGTGCTGCTGTGCTGATGACTACCGATGACTTTTTCTTCCCTTCTTCCCTTTGGATTTATTATTTTCCAATTTTCAATTCTATTGCTGTCCCCTCTATTATCAGCAGGGGTACATTTTCTATTTCCACATTCTTGCGATCATCATTTTTGTTGACTGTGACAACATTGGCTTCGAGTTTTTGTTATTTACGAATGTACTAGTTGATTGCCCTCTCATTCTTGCAGATTTCAGCATTTTTAAAAGAGATGTCACCATGGAATTTGTTCACACCAATATCTTCTAGCGTTTTAATTTTAAATTTATGCTTTCTGTTTGAACGATGTTTTTATCTCAATTTCTCTAATAATTTTATTTAATAATTCTACCTACAGTTCAAGGGCCCTATTTTCTTGGCGGAGAATAATGCTGGTAACCTAACTTTCTTCAGAATCGTCACTACAGATTAATCTTGTGTTAAACAGAATCTTGGAAAAAATTTTCTTCTTTTCACAGCTGCCATGGAATTAATTTCTTCATTTGATGCATACTTACACTTTGTACTCAGTGTTTACACACCATTTAAACATTTTATCATCAAACATGGTACGTTGGTTACCATCATAAATGATTACTGTAAATAATATATAGAAAATTTTGACACGTCTATTCCAATTTAATGATTTTAATTTGTGTGTTCGTTGATCCTCCTTAATTTCGATACTTGGCCAAGTTATCAATATGAATATTTACTTAGAGTCAAAGCGTTCTTACCGTCTATATGGTAATGATATCCAGGTAATTTCCATATATAGAATTCCGTTACGGTGTTTCCGTTGCGAATTGAATTTCTATCGTTTCCGGGTTTGCAGCAATTAAAATCCACGTGTTGCTATTAGTAATTCTTACAATTTGGTTTCCGAAGTTAGAATATTGAGGCGTTTATTTTGTGGTACATGTTGAATATAATTAAGAAGACACGAATACTTTCTTTTAAGACTTTATTTTAAATTATATGTGACATTCGACTAACTTCTAGTCATTATTAAACATAAACTGTTTTATGAAGTACGTTGAAAAATAACAATAAATCATAAAGTGTTTCAAAATTACGAAATCAAACCTATTTATACAAAGCAGTTGAATCGGGGCATGTATATTACGCCAATCTGGTCATGAAGCAGGGGAATTCCCGGGTTTATCTTGGCTTTAAAAATTTCAAACACTTCTAGTAAATCCATCTTACTGCAAACAAATCACTCTTTCGGAACAGATGTTTTCGGTAATAAACTCAATAAACGTTTCTTCGTTTATTAGGACAAAATTGGCTATTTTTACTTGGTCTCCGATAAAGTAGATAATATTCATATTTAGTTTTTTCAATGAGCGGTATTTTTATAATGAAGTGAATTATCGCTTCTTTTTGATATATGTTTACTTTAAATATTTCCTCATATTTAAGGATATTTCCTAAAGTTGCTACCAAAAGGAGAAATGTATCTTTCAAATTTTGTTGGATGTTTATTAATTTGTTTTGTTACTCGATGGCTTAAATTTTCCTAGGATGCATTTCTGTTAAAGGTCGAAATAATTAAATTTATTTCGTCGATTTGGTTTCTCGTAATTGATTTTTTATGTCAACTTTGAACTTTTCTTTATATTTAAAATTAAATTGTTAAATTTTCTTTCATATCACATTCCGTCTTCGGCGATTAAAGTTTCGGTTTTCTGGATAGTAACAATAAATATTTTCACTCTATGTGATGGTATTTTTCTAAATAAATAATGTGTGCGTTTCTATTCCACTACTACTAAACATCTTTATATACAGAAAAAAAATACAATACTTGTAATAAATTAAATTAAATTAATTCTAATGTGAGACACTGGTTTCTAGTTTTCTGTCCAACGGCTATCGACCCGCGGTCTTTCAGCCTGTAATTATCTGTCATACAAACGTCATGATTGCTAATGTCTTGTAGTGTTAACTGTCTATTGTTCTTCAAACGTCATGATCGCTAATGTCATTGAAAAGTGAGGTTATGAATTGATAGATAGTGATTTCGAGGTGTTTATGTGGAGTGTTGTTAGGGGATTGCGGGGGATACACATAAGGTTGAGGATCTCTAGGTTATGTGGGTTAGTAGCAAACTTTTGGGCGAGGTGTGAAAGTCGTTCATCAATAGGAGTTAGATTAGTTAAATGGTATAGGAGGGTATTTGATGGATTGTGTATGGGATTGAGTGGGTGTCTAATTTTTGTTATGGAAAAGGATAGCAGCATATTCAAGAAGAGGTCGGCAGATCATTTTGTAAATATTAACAGCTGTTTTTGTTGTTATGCCCTGATTTTTGTACGTAAGACTTCTGAAATGCCGTGCTCTCTTCTTGACATTTGCTTTGAGGTTTTGGGAGTGAATTTTAAATTTTAGTTTGGGGTCAAATGTAATTCCAAAGTATTTGCAGAAAGGAGATGTTGAAATGGAATGGTTATTAATGGTTAGTGTGAATGGTGAATTATGGGAACGGTGAAAAGGAATTAGAAGGTGGGATTTATTGGGGTTGATTGTTATTCTCCATTTTGCAAACCATAATTGTATGGTATCGATCAGCCCTTGTAGGGTGGTGAGTGCCTTGTGCTGGGTGGGGCCATGTACCAATAAGGCTGTGTCATCTGCGTATAGGAGCGGGTAAGCTGAAGGATTTAGGTAATGTGGATCAGGGTTATAAATATCATGAAATAAGATATTGTAAAGGATTGGTGATAGAGGAGAACCTCGAGGGACACCTTGTTGGGGGATAAATGCACGTGATAGTGTGTTGTGGATTCTAACTTGTAGGAGTCTGTTGGATAGGTAGTTATCAATAAGGTTGAGAAGGTGGGGTGGGATCTTTAATGAGTTGCATTTAAACAGGAGACCCCGATGCCAGACTGAGTCAAATGCTTTTTGTATGTCTAATAAGACCACTGCTGATTTCTGGCGTTCATGGTGTGTCATTTGGCAGTTTGAGGTAAGGATTGAAAGTGGTAAAGAAGTGGAACGATGTTCTAGGAAACCAAATTGGTAAGGAGGGATGTGGTGGGATATATGGGGCATTAATTAAAGTAATATGGTTTCAAAGGTTTTACCCAAGACTGGAAGCAGAGTAATTATGCGATAGCTTGATACTTTTAGTGCGTCTTGACCAGATTTAGGTATACATGTTATAATACCCTGCTTTCACTCGTTGGGTATGGACTGGGAATAATATATATGGTTAAATATTTTTAGGATGTATTTGTGAATGTTATCTGGAAAGGAATTAAGGATAGTTTTAGGAACATTGTCATAACCGGGTGCAGTGTTTTTACTATTCCTCCTCTTTTATATCGTCCTCGGGGATATAGGGATTGGGGGAAGTTTTAAATCTGTCGTACCAAGTGTTTACTGAATTGAAAAAGTCGTTGTCAAATGCATTATTAACTGTCATAGTGTAACTATTGTTGAAATGGTCTGCAAAAACATCAGCTATTGATTGTTCGTCCATTAAAAAAGTTTTTGAAATAGCGTCCTGTATTTTCTGTACATAGTCCGTTTTTCTATATTTTGTCAGTTTTTTAATTTCGTCCTTTTACCTTGCATGTCATTGATGTCCTTGCATGTCGTAATCCATATATCTGTCTTATATTCTTTCACCAGTCTTTGTATGGTTTTGTTTAAACTATTAAATTTTCGTTTTAATTCGCCATTTTCCGTCAAACGTAAGTTCCGGCACAGTTGTCTCTTGAATTTGATCAGTCTTAGGATAAAGTAAAGAATATAAATATCCCCTATTTATATTCTTTCCTTGTATATGTCGGTGTATGTCTTTTGACCGAGTCCGATAATGTATTGAGGAATAAGGAGATAGAGGATGGGTTAACTTGTGGGTAGGCTGTAATAACGTCATTTAAGTTTTTAGTCACCTTGTCAATGTCACAGTCTTTATGTCTATATATATTTTTTGGGGGTTCAGGGATAGGAGGTTTTTGTAAAATTAAAAACTGGATGGATAGGTGGTCTGAACAAAGGTCGGGGGTTAGTTCAACATTTTGGAGTAGAAGTTATATGTTGCTTGTACATAATAGGACGTCGGAGGTGGTGGACTGATTTGGGGAGTATTTATACGCACAAAATTTGAGTTCGATATAAAAGAGGAAATATTATGACAACGTGGTCGTAGAAGGAGGCTTTTGTGAGGATTGTGTCTTCATTAGAGGAGGAATGATGCATATAGACAAGGAAAATATGGAGGCTAAAGGATTTGAGTTCAATAGTGCAGTGGAGGCATTCGTTCATTATATTATTGATTTTCGGGGGGTTAGCCTTCCCGAGTTTAATTTCTGATCTTGCTACTATTGAACCGCCACGGATATTTTGGTTGGGAATGGAAGACGGGATTTGGATTGAGGACCAGTTTTTGAAGGAAAATGGTTTGGTTGTTTTAGTTTCTACCATTAGGGTTACATCTATTGGATTATTACAGAGAAAATGGGAAAGGAGATGAGAATTTTTTACCACCTCGGCGTGTCCTACATGCATACCTAAAATTGGTTCTACCGGTGGAATGACATTCGGTTGGTCCACATCGAACATGACAATGTACATTTTATTACTTATACTAAATAGTTTGATAATGACCAGTTGAATTGTGTCGAAACTATAGCCACTGAAATAATAAAGTATGTGATATAAACAAAGTTTATTTTATTTTTAGTTATAAAATATGTATCACAAAGAGAAAGCCTCTACAAGCAAAAAAGTACATTTTATTGCCTGAAAAGTTAATGTGAGTGTCGATGCGAAATGAATCGATGAAACGTGTTTTTAATTTTTTTAGTAGCGCTTGTCTGTCTATATTAGAGGGTGAATCTTAGTGGTGTATGTGTATGTGTGTATAATAAAGTCGTGAATGGTAATGGGAGTATGAATTGGTGAACTTTCTGTAAGGTTTTGGTCGATAGCCGCTGACTTTTTATTAAAGTGAATGAAGGGATCTATTTGGACAAGGGGGTGGACCAAGCTCCGTGGGTTGTTTCCCCGCATGACTTGCACTTGGTTGGCAAGGTGGTGTCGCAAGTTGTAATAGATAAGGCTTCTTTGCAATCAGCCGTTACTTTCAATCACATGGTATAGTTTGCACATTTATTTAAATTGTTCGTGCAGTATTTTGGTAAATGATTCGTGTGATGGTGTTATCCCTGATCTTTTTAGTGAGTCTGTATTTTCTATTTTATTATTGATGATTTTCTGTCCCAAATTTCTTCTGTTTGCTATTGTTGCTTTTGTGTGGTGTAATACTAACTGGTTCTTCATTTTTGTGCTGGGTGTTGTTCACAGCTACAAACATGCTTCATTTGTTTTATATTTTGTCCCCAACATTATATAGTAGTTTTTTCATTTATTATCGTTTCTGCCTTTTTAATACCTTGAATGCTAGGTTCTGGTCATATCCGTTGTTGTTGGCGATTTGAATTATATTTTTAAGCTTGCTCTGGCATTGAAATTGATAAAAGGCGGTATGATGAGCGCTGACTTCTTGATTTGGTCTGACTAGAACAAATCATTTGGTATTATGATACCTGCTGTTGGTTTCCTATGTATTTTATACTATAGTTTGTGGATATTTGTTGTAAAATCCAGGAAGTTGATTCTACCGGTCCTTTTTTCTCTAGTATAAATTAAATGTGTTTGTTTACGCTCTTTAGTGACTGTAAAAACGTGTCGATTTGTCGGTCCGAATCTCCCCATATCCCCGTATCGACATGTATGATGTTCTTCCTTATTTGGTCATTGGTCTCCAGCAATTACTTTTCAAAGTGTTTTAAGAAGATTTCCGAAAATAGTGCTGACGTCGGAAACCCCACTGGAAGACCATCTTTCTATAGGTAGAATTTGTTGTTGAAACGAAAATAATTTTGTTCTAGGCACCATTCTATAATTTTGTATATATCGGTTTCTTCGGAGCAGTTCTATTAAGTTAAGTCTTTGATTCTTGAACGGGTATTGACGTGAATAAACTTTTTACGTCGAGTGATACTAAAATGGCTTCTCTGTGTAACGTTAAATGTTTTGTTCTATTAACGAAATCGATTGAGTTTTTAAAGAGTAATCTGATGTATTTGTTAAATTTGGTTCTCGTTTATCACTTAGTGAAACATTTTTTATATTAAGTTGTTAGCCTCATTTAAACAACCCTTAGTAATCTGATATGTGTGGTACTGTGGTAATTTATTATTGATGGATGACCAAGCTTTATATGTCAGAGCTTGGCAACATAACACCACTAGTCGCATCGGTATGTCTTTCTTATGAATCTTTGGCATTCCATGTAAGGTTGATGTTTTCAGGTTCATTTCCTTAAATTTGAATTTTGCTTGGTCTGGTATATTTGAAGATTATATTATGACGCCCGTGATTTTTTTTTGGGAATTTTGTCGTAAGATCTTTTTTAACTTCATGAAAATTGGTCTCCATTATAAACGTTTCTACCTTTTTTATGTAGTCCTTTCTGTTAAGTCCAGGCTGATCATGACTTGCATAAACAGGCTGGACGCAGTGGCGACAACAGAAGAAACACAGCTAGTATGGATACCCAAGGACCAAAAAATTATTGGACACTTGGGGGCCGACTTACTGGCTAAACGAGGAGCAGCAGGTGAATTCATAGGACCTGAACCCGCTTTCGGTATACCCCATGAAACCGGAAAGGAAATAATCCAACGCAAGTTAGCAGATTAGCACAAAAAGGCATGGCAAAACCAAAATGGAATGAGGCATACGAGACTCTTCCTAGATGGTCCGGTACCTGACAGCATGCTAAAGCTTTCTAGACTGAGCAGATTGAAACTAAGACATTGAGAAAATCACCTAAGCCGTGGGTGTCTGGAAGAAGAGGAAACTCCCCAACACCTACTGTGCACTTGCGAAGCATACAAACAAGAACGCAAGGCGAAACTCGGGAAGCCCATGCTTCCTGTAGAACAGCTAAGGAATATACCCTGGCAGAAACTCCTGGACTTCTTAGAAGATACAGGAGTTCAAAAGGAGTAAAACAGCCAGAGGCGCACAAAAGGACCACGGAGACCGCAGTGCAGGGACGCTAAGTGACACCACCTCGTGAGGACAAAAAAAAATACTGGTTATTATTCTATTCAATGGCTGTCATAATTCCCTTGCTTAAGAAAATAAATGCCAAAAAATTCGAGGAACATAGACTTATTTAAAATTATTTCTCAAAATCATAAAGATTATATAGGAAATGCGAAAGCCCAATCAGCGAGTCACACTTAGCATCAGGTAAGGACTTGTCAATTGAAAAAGTGTAAACATTTAAATACCTTAAAACGTAGCTCATAGAGAACTGGGAATCAGATACTAAAATTAAATACAGGATTGAAAATGCTTGAAGTTCATTCATGAAATTTAAAAAAGTTTATACTAGCACTGAATTTAGGTTAGGTACAGTCGGTGCTCTTCTATGGAATCGAATTGTAAGTTATTCGTAATACCCCTGGTCTGCAGAGAAAACTGTTTTTTTTAATATCGTCTTTGTTAATTTCAATTTGGTGGAAACCGCTGGCAAAGTCCAATGCAGTAAAGTAATTACATTTTCCTTAATTTATTAAATATATCGACAATGTTTGGAAGTGGCTATTTGTCGTCTTTCGTTTTTCCGTTGAACTTCCTGTAATAAATAAATATTCTCCATTTCTTACTTTCGCTTGCGTCAACTTTTGCGTATAGTCAAAAGGGGTGATTACCATGAAGAACTTGATTGCCTTATACTTCTTTATTTCATAAAATAATTTGGTTTGCTATTTCCTCTTTATGAATGGGCGAATATCTATATGATTTAGTAAATATCGGCGTGTTGTCAATTATTCTAATGGAATGCTTAACTTGATTGGTAGATATTCATAACATATATTTCTGCTTTATATTTTTGCTTGTTCAGATATTCTAATCGTAAATGTTATAAATTTTCTTTCTGTAATGCATCTAATTTAGTTGTATTGAAATCTGTTTGATTTTCTATTAGTTTAACGTTGTTTGTTTCAGGATAGATTTGTAATGCGAATATTTCAAACGGTTTTCTTCTTCAGTTGGATTAATAGTAATAAGATTCGTGCAATTATAAGTTATAATTTCCAGTAGGCATTTCTATTTTGTTTTCAAAAATATAGTTATGTAAAAGTCCTCCTAGAAGTTTCAAAATAATTCGTCGTTAATTTAATGAGATTTTCTGTTCGAGGTTGAATTTTGATTCTATTTTGATCTGTCAGTATAATTTCGTTATTTACTTTTGGTAAATGTTATGGATTTTGAGCGTTTGGGGTTACTATTACTTTCTTGTTAAAACCAATCACTGTGTTCAAAAATTCTTTAAATATGATGACTACTATTTTTATATGATTTTTTAAAATATATTTACCATTAAAATATAAGACAAATACATTTATAACTCCTTTATAACCTTCCTCTTTAAACAGTTCACTGCAATTAAATTACAGTATTATTTAAGTAATTTTTTAAAAAGTAAAACCTTTGAAAGTAATTTTATGTTAATAAGGGTTCCATTCAGGAAATTAATAAAAACATATGCGTCCATTGTTTATATTTAATTTATTTCCCGTAGTTTGCAATTCTTAAATTTGCATTTCATTGAAGTTACTTCACCATAAACTTTACCTTTGCTCGTACATAAAATAAACTATTACCCTAAATACTATTTCCCTATAGTCTAAAATGATAAAATGGTATAAACTATAATGCAATTATTGTCAACTATCAATACAGTTTTAACTTTAAAAATGATTCTTAAGTAAAATATATTTTATTCATATGTTTTCGTATCTCGTTCTCTACATAAAACCCATCATTGCAAAACCCTAAGAAGAGACATGAGTTGTACGCACACACACGGAATTGATTTTCTCGTCATAAAAAAATGAATTACATCTTGTAAATTCCTGGGAATTCCCTCGGAATTTCATCTCGCTACACACATGCACGCGCACTCGCCGATCACTGGAAAAACTCGAGTTAATATAAAATCGAATGCGCAAACCTTTACCAGCCGAGCAAATACGTCGAACTCGATCTGCGAGCAGAAATGGGAAATGGATTATGGAAATTGCGAAAGGAAATCGGCGAGTTGAAAAGTCTTTGTGTTGCCAAAACGAAGGGTGAAAATTAGTAACACGAAATATCCTTTTCCATTCTCATGCAAAAATAGAATTTCGATTCTTACAAAAAATTGAATGGGGATATTAGTTTATTTAGATTATAAATGATACGATTTTATATTAAAGAATATTTAAATTAAATATTTGTTTTCCTTTTATATTTATTAACTGTATTAACCTTAATGTCACGTCAAATACATTATCGGCTCTTATAGTTGTTGAAAATTTTTAAAATATCTTATTAGTTCCGCTTAGAATTTAGCGCGTAAAAACTTGATGCAACCCCGGTCGTTATAAGCTGCTATAAGTAGGATCAAGGGCTTAGTACAGTTGTCCAGTGGGGTAATATAAATAAAAACGTGAAAACCTAATCAAAGAACGTCGTGTTTTAAGAGTATTTTCGTTACCAGTTGTATTATAACAAATACATGTTTTATTAAAAGAAAAATAAACAAATAAGTTTGTATAAATATAAATATAAATTTTAAAGTTTTTAGTTAAATTTAGAAAGTATAAATTGCTATGATAATAGTAATAGTTATTACGACATAGTTCGGTCGGCTAACAATACAAAGAAGGAGATACACGACATCGTATTCGGAGTTAAGGCGATTAGACTAGAAAACAGCTGTAGCACTCGCTCCCCTGCAAGAAACGAGGCAATGGCAGGGATTGCGGAGAAAAATACCAAGCAAGTCTACGGAAAAGGGCATCAGCCCCCGCTGACCAACTAAACAACAATAATTTGATTGTATTGGCTTTTAATTGTTGAAAGTTCATTTTAAATTCACTGTAAGGTATTGTAACTAAAATACCAACTTTCAAAGAGTATGCTTTTATTTTCCGCAACAATTGTTTCGTCACACTATGGCTTCTTAAGGCGAAGAATGGACCATTCGTGGCGAAACAATTGTTGCGGAAAATAAAAGCATACTCTTTGAAAGTTTGTGTTTAAGTTACAACACCTTACAGTGAATTTAAACAACAATAGACTTGAGAATGGAATTGGGGAGCCTCTCCCAGAAGGTGGACAAACAAGTCGAGTGTGTGTCCGCACAGGACGGAAGGGGAAAGGATGGAGGAAAAGACCAAATAGCAACATCTTCCCAGGGATTGGACGAGAAGCGCTCATGGAGTCAGGTTGTGTGCTGAGAGAGAAAGGAGAGAACATCGACCCCGAATACAGAGGTCTCAAACAACAACAACAAGAAACGAGCGCCGAGAAATCCGCATTAAAGTATAATGGCTAGGGCCACGAATAAAAGTTTCGGCAGGATTCTTACTAGTCTAAAGAGAGGAATCTCTGAGACAGCCAGTCCAATGTCCGGGGTCAAAAGAACACTGGCAGGCTTACTGGTCATGGAGACCAAGAGAGGGACAAATCTGGATAACCGCCTCATCGATGTGTGAATAGGCGAAGAAGGGGGGGGGGGGAGCGCGGAGGCAACACAGTAAGAGAATGAACATTCAGGCTGATAGAAACCAACGAGAAGGAAAGAACCCCTTCATAATGCAGGCCATTGCAGAAGCGGGCTGGCTTAGCTGCTTCCAAGTGAACCTAAATCGGTGTCCCACTACCCTCGAGCAAACAGTCAGAGAGGGAGGAAGTACACATGGTCAGCGAATCGAATGACATAAAGGTGGGTTCAGACTGGTGCAGAGACGCACCGGAAGGCGATGTCGCCCTCAAAATTGACGCTGGGGCGAGACACCCCTCCGCAGTAAAAGGAAGCCCTAGGAAGGGCAAAGATAACGAGTATAACCTCCATTGCCTACTACGCATTCCCAATCATGGACCTCAAAGAGTTTCAAACATGGCTGGATGCCCTAGCCCGCTGTACAAACTTGTTATAGGTGGTGACTTCAAAGCCAAGTCATAAAATTGGGGACAATGCTCTTGGTCGTCGCAAATGAGGGTTTGAAATCAACGTTTATTCAATTACAGACCTTACACTGGCAATCCCAGCTATGCTGGCCAAGATCAGCGACTGGAAGGTCGAGACAGACGATCACCGCCATAACTCCTTCGAGGTCAATATACTACTGGCACTAACAGTCAATAAAGCAGTTGATCGCATCGACAACCATAGAGAGGCCGCAGCAAATGAATACTCTAGAAGACTGAGAACAGCTTGCAATCCCTAAGATTCAGAAAGCAGCGATGTATATGTTGGCATAGTGGTGGAACAAAGAGATGGTGGAGGCAAGGAGGGAAGCCAACTGGGAAATATGCAAAGTGGCGAAAAGCCGACACTAAGGAAGAGATGACCCTGTCCCACTCAAGAACGTCGCCAAAGATGTGGAGGAGGATCAGTTCTTCACGGCACAAGTGGTATCCACTGCGGTAGCGGCTTTACCAGATTGAAAAGCACCAGAGCATGAGGAAATCCCGAACGAAGCAAAAGGAAGCTCCAGGAAGGGCAAACATAACGAGTATAACCTTCATTGCCTGCTACGCATTCCCAATCACAGACCTAAAAGAGTTTCAAACATTGCTGGATGCCCTAGCGCGCTGCACAAACTTGTTATAGGTTGTAACTTCAAAGCCAAGTCATAACATTGTGGACAATGCTATTGGACGAATGAGGGCTTGAAAGCAACGCCTATTCAATTATAGACCTTACACTGGCAACCCCAGCTATGACAAACGATCACCGCCATAACTCCCTTGAGGTCAATACAGCTAGAGCCATACGACCACCACCACTGGCACTAACAGTCAATAAAGCAGTCGATCGTATCGACAACCATAATGAGGCCGTAGCAAATGAATACTCTAGAAGACTGAGAACAGCTCGCTATCCCCAAGATTCAGAAAGCAGCGATGCGTATGTTGGCATACTGGTGGAAAAAAGAGATGGTCGAGGCGAGGGGGGAAGCCAACTGGGTAAGCTGCAACGTGGCGAAAAGCCGATACTTAGGAAGAAGGGACCCTGGCCCACTCAAGAAGGTCGCCAAAGAAGCAAAGGAGAAGCTACGCCTAGGAATCAGGCAAAGCAAAGAGAAGAAATGGCCATAGCTGAAGGAGGATGTGAAGTAGGACCAGTTGTTCATGGCACAGGAGATATCCACAGTGATCATCCCTAAGTACGTGCTCAATGGTTGCCTTATCGAGGACATATTTCCGAAGAGGAACAAGCGAGGCAGGGTGGTGCTCCTTTCCAAGAAGGAGACACAGGCCAACGAACCTGGAGCTCTCTGTCTCATAAGACTGCTTAATAGTGTAGGGAACGTGCTTGAGCGATTCATGGGCGAGAAAACTATACTAAACAGCAGCACAGTTATACCACCATACTGGCAATGGCAACGACAGTCAGTCGGTCGCAACGGCAACGATAAACTGACCAGGTTTATGAGAGGACGCTGCAGACCGACAACTGCAAGAGGCCGTAGCAGGGGAATACTCCAGAAGACTGACAGCAGCCTGCGACAGCTAAAAGATGAGGTGGACGAGGATTTATGAACTGAATGGTTGCGGGGTCTACAAGCACCAGAGCCTAGAAAAATCCCCAACGAAGCCATCAAAGTTTCGTTAAGTGACGACCCTCAACAACTCGCGTATGTGCTCATCGAGAGCAGCTTTCCAAAGAGGTACAAGCGAGCAGGCTGGTGCTCCCATCCAGAAAGGGTAACAGACCAACGAACCTGGTGCCCCATAAAACTGCTCGATGGTGAAGCGAATGTGCTTGAGCGACTCCTGGCCGAGAGAACAAAGGAGAAACTTCAGGGAGAGACAGGGCTAGATGAAGAGTTTGGATTTAGGCAACGCAGATTTTTGACGGATGCGATACTAGCAGTTATAAAGAAGATGGATAGGACAAACGGTAGACAGCTGAGGGGAAGACAACTCTCTCCCACGGACTGGAGGAGAGAAGGGTATTGTATTGTATTTAAGTTTAGAATACAAATATTATTTATTGGTTACTAAAACAGTATTTTTACTCGTGTTACAAGAAACATTAATTATGTCTCACCATACCTGCTGACGATGTACTACAGATGCGTACAGAAATGGACCCTTAACTACGCGGGACCAGAAGGATCTCAGATGGAAGAAGCACTGACAGAAGGGGTTCCACTTCCTTCTGGAATGGGCAGAAACAGTAGATTTCACCGATGACTTACTGATGCTGGTGAGCAAGAGTGACATCGAGGAGCTGTAGTGAGCCGCCCAGACCGGAGCTGATCTCCAAATGGATGACAATGGTAGGTCTGGAGCAGAAAACGGAGGCGACATTACTCTTGAGGATAAAGGCAGTATGCACTCCTGACGAAAGCAAGAAGATACTGGGTCAGGAGGTAGCGATAACCAAGAGCCTTAGGTATATAGGGGGGACCATGGAGAACAACCCAATATGCAGCGTCTAAGAAGCAACAGCAGGGACGAGAGGCGTGGCAAGATTAATGGCGATTAATGGCATCGACTTAGGCGGGGTGCTTGCGTTCTCTGAGGAACAAGGACAGGACACCCCAGGCGCTAAGACCCGCCTCCTGACACATCACCAGGGGTAGAGGACAGTGTCGACGGCGGCAAAGGTGGTTTTGGGGTATATATTGGGCTGTTAGGAAATATCCTTCCTCGTTAATTAACCAAGTGCTGACAACTATTTTTTATTCACCACATCAATACACTAATAAACAATTACTCGCCGTTACCAAGGTAACGGTTTGTTAGACCGGGATATGCCTTCGTTGATCCCGGCTATGGCCAGCGCGGTTTTTTTAGCGAGGCCTAGGAGTCCAAACAGTGGCGCTAGCTAACAGCGTGGTTACCAATAGGGTCGCAAAGGAAAAGAAGGGCCGCCAGAGGATGAGAGCCCAGTGACATTAACTGTGGGAACGGATGACGTAGGGAACATGGAACGGAGAACTGGTCCTAGATCTGGAACCATGGCTCAAGAGGAGGCACGCTGAAGTTGGCTACTTTACGTACCAACTACTCACGGTCTACCGAGAACTCCTTCCTCCATGAAATCGACAAGACGGACGATTTGCATTGCCAGTTCTGCAGTTTGAACAAACCTGATATAGCAGAACACACCCTGGAGTACATACGGCGTCGAATACCGATAGATAGGTGTTGGAGGCATCGCTGGTGGGACAGCCTGCGTAGAGAGATGCTGGCACAAAAAGGTAACTGGAAGGCCGTTAATTTCTTCATCACGACAGTGCTGAGGATGAAGAAGTCGACAGGCAGAGGGGATTGATGCGGCGGAGAGAGCCCCACATAAGCAGGGGTAGACGAGGAGGATGACGAAGGCGAGGTGAACACGGACACTTAGGCAAACACAATTGTAAAAATTACGCCGTCCCCGCATACAATGAACAATTATTAATAATTTTGTGGAAAGTTAAACAAAAATTTTTTTACAAAATCTAGAACTTTAGAATCCTTGACCTTTAAACTTAATTTAGTTTACGTATTCAACCGAAAAATGACTCAAAATTGTTAATTAATAATTAATTAAGAAATAAATTTTAGACCAATTTTATATAATAATAAAATCTTCACATGTTGTAAATGTACATCTTGGGTATATTCAAGTTTTAAAAGATTGAGTTCTAACAGAAATATTTTATCTATACAAACTACAAGAATCCTCTGCGATGTAGGTCAAGTAGAAGAGCAGTTGAAGTTGTCTATCAACCCCCTAAAATTCGCCTGCATTGTAACATAAAACTGTGTAATAATATTTATTTTGCAATAAAGAAAGTTATTATTATTATTGTAATCTCCAAAACTTCTCTTCGATTGGAACAAAATATTTACCATTAATAAAAGAAGTAATAACTTATTAAAAATATAATTTTGCTTACTATGTACTAAATATTAATACATTCTTATAAAATATATAAAATATTTTCAATTTGTATATAGTTAATTAACCTATAAAGTGTTTTTCTATAGAAATACTTTTTGGTAAAACCTTATAATGTGCTTAAACGCCCACAATCAAAGCAAATGTTTTATAGTCATAAAACGCTTTATGTATGATGATGATGATGATGATAATGCCCGACATTCAGGAAATATTGTAATATATTCACGTAAAAGCGATTATACGTGAGTATTCAGTCTATATAAAAAATGCATCGCCCATTATTAATTATGTTCAACTTCCTGTACTTTTATGTAAATAATTTATCATTTCTGCGCGATCGATAAAGTTCTCAACTTTGTTTCAGGTTTTTCCTTACCGTAGGACACCGGAGCGTGACAAAGACCCGTAAGTTATATTCGGATACCCGGATGGTAACAGTTTTATGGGAGAATTTTAACGGTATCTTTTACTACCAAACTTGATTTAGCTTTCAATAATTCAACGTTAATTGATATCGATTGTCTGCTCTAACTTTGTCCGATAAAGTTGTGCGGAATAAATCCGTTGGATGGAACCATTTATATATATAAATTAAGCAATCGATTAATTAAAGGCCACTGCAATTCATTTATAACTGTTATTATTATTGATGGTAATTGAGAATATATGTTATTTATCGAAGGATGATTCATGTGTATCATATCTAATTATCTATGTGAATATATTTAGATGTTTCCATTAAAATTATATTATATTTGATTGGGCGATGTATCGTAATGTCATGATTTATATATTTTCATATCTATGTGCAAAATTAATGATAGCAGGTTATAATTAAATATCTAATAATATATTTTGCTTACGTTCCTATTATAGAAATATGTTTTTCTATGTTAATTCATAGACTTGAACTGTTTTTTTTTTTAATTCTAAGATGATTTGTAATTTGGATATATTTCTTTTATTATATTAATATATTCGATTATTATTAATTAAAACACATAGTATTTTTAAAGGTAATGCATTATTAATACAGTTTTCCTTGAACTCCAGTGCCTTTAGTCTAGACCATTTTTTATACCGAAAGCTGCATTTAAAGCATGTAATATTAGTCTCCGGGGAAACAAGGAATACGAAGGTACAATATTTTATGCCGGTTAATTCACGTTATTAAAGAAGAAGCTTTAAATTATGTATGAATATTCTATGAACAGTGGATGAACATTTTAAATTCATTATTGAGAAATTTAGATTTAATTAAATGCAATTTTTAATTCAATAACGGAAATTTATTTTTCTTACTTTGTATGCGTAATTATCGCCAGTAAAGGTAAATACGTTTCCTTTACTTTACTTCTTCTTTCACATATTTAGGAAAAATATATTGTTTATGTTTATTAGACTTTAGCTTCTTTTCCAAGAAAATACATATGAATATACAAAAATATTGTACAAAACATAATACTTCTTAATGTTTTTATTTTCCTATTTTATTGATGCTTAATTATTGTGGCTTTTTTATAAAAAAATTATCAAACAAAAAATGATAAAAACATTTAACAAATAATACACCATTTATTCTCAATCAAAAAAAAATCCTAAAAGGTCCACCATAATTATGAATCAATCTAATATATATTATGTGAAACGTATGTTCAGAGTTTAGTTTAGTAAAATAACATTTCAGATTATTTTGATGTCTTAAAAATGACTCGAAAAGATGAAAACTCAACTAGTGTATCACTACAATGACCGATAGAATTTGTTGTAATGTAGGCGCATAGAGAAACACTATTTGGTGGCACAAATAACCTGAATGTTGAGAGACGGAAATTACTTTTAGAGTAGAAAGTGCAGATTTCTCTTTATTATCTTAATCAACTAGAAAATTATACTAGGAACTACAGGGTCTTTTGTGAAAGTGATGTGCATGATTTTGTGCAATGCTGCGGGGTAAAATAGGTTGGGAAAGTGGGAAAGGTCTGCCCTTCCAATTCAGCCCCTTCTCAGTTTGCTCTAAGCAGTCTGAGTGAAAAGAGCGTCTTCGCGTGAAGTGTGTTTTCTGATTTTGTAATACCGCTTGAGCAGCGATTCTCAATTTTGTGCGGCTTGGAAAGATTGCAACCGAAAAATTCCAAATGCTTCAAGAGGCTTTCAAGCGTGACTGCAATTCATGGGAGATTGCGCAAGGCGTTCAAGAGAGGAGATCGCCGACGAACTCCGTTCTGGATGCCCAACAACGCCGAACCGACAAAAACGTAAATCGTGTGAGCGAAGTTTTACGCTCCATCCGTCAATTGAGCAAATCGTCGACACGATAAACATGTTCAAATTTGTGGTTCATTGGATAATAAATGAGGATCGGCAAATGCATAAGGTCTGTGCGAAGCTTGTACCGAGAGTGTTGATGGTAGACCAGGAAGAACACCGAGTTTCGCACTGTTAAGAATTATTGGATTTGATCCAGAATGCGCCGGACTATCTTAACACTGTCTTAACCGGAGACGAAATCTGGATGTTCCTGTACGACCCAGAATCAAAAAGGCAAAGCAGTGAGTGTCACACAAAATCATCCCCACGCTCTAAGAAAGTTTGAATGAGAGAGTATCTCATCAAAACGATGCTTAATATCTTATTTGACGTCCGAGAAATCGTTCATTTTGAGTTTGTACCGCAGGGAAAAACTGTCAAGTCAGCCTTCTACCTGCAGGTGCTCAAGATATTGAAACGCTGAAGCGAGCACATGAAGGCTGATATCAAATCATGGTCAGGCTTCACCATGATAATGCTACCAAATTCACTTTACAAAATCCTGCTTTGTTTCTTACCCGACTAAAGAGTGAGCTAAAATGAAAGCATTGGGAGTTTGTGGGAAGCATTAAGAAGCATGATACAACGTTCTTAAAATACATTCCTGTCGAGGAGTTTCAGGATGCCTTCCAGGTATGGCAGACAAATTTCTGCAAATATAATGATTCTGTAACAGATTATTTTAAAGAATGTTGAGTATTTGTACCGCAGCGATCAATAAATAAATGTTCCCAGAAAATGCGCATTACTTCTATAATGGACTCCGTGTATGCCGCATATTAATTTTTATTTCATTATACACATCATTCAGAAATAGTAACTTACTGTTGCTGTAAATTGTTTGTTTTCATTTTGTCGATTTAAAGGATTCTATATTCCGCTTGGATCAGATTAGATTTTAAAATCTCTTTTCGTTCTAGCTGTAGAAAAAGAAAAATCCTTAACTAATACCTTCGCAATAAGTGTTTTTTTAAGTTTGATAACGGGTATACATCTATATTGTATAGTAACTTAGTACTAAGATAAATCCAGCAACATCAATTGCAATTTCATTTGAATAATAACGTATTGATAGACCGTTGTTTATCCATTATTTATTTTATCATTTTCGCCGTAGGTACTTAAGGTCTTCGATATGGCCTAAAGTCAATCATATGATCCAGTGTAAATCTTTTGTATCACATATTTTACTTTAAGGAAAGCCTTCGTTCTTTAAGCACCTCTGAAATTTTAGTTATATGTTTCAGTAGTTCGTTGGTTAAGCCTAGTTCGTTTTTAATTCTAGTGAAAGTTTTGATTCTTCTTCATATTGTACTGGTAATTCTTTTCTGGTTCATCAGGAGTTTTAAGATAAAAACACGAAAAACATGATCCTTTTAAATTCCAATCTGTTTCTGCAGTCGCTTTCCGTACTTGAATCAAGTTTGCCTTTGATAATTACCGAGATTTTGTAATTGTCGTAGATCGTGATTAATTGTCAAAATCAAACTCCTGAAATGTATACAATCAAATTAAAATTTGCAAATAAAAACTTAAAATTAAGTGATGAGAATAATCTATAAGTGATTCTATAAGTAATCTTAAAATCTGTATGGCATGTAACGATGTCATAGATCTGGATGAATTCACGTGCTAGATTTGATATAGAGACCTCCATAGTGCGTGTGCAAAATCCGAGGATAAATTGGGCATTGCTACAGGCTACAAGTGTGAGAAAAATGATATCCAAAAATGTTCCCTACAATGGAAAAGGAAATTGTGAATCTTAAAAAATAAGTAAGCCTTTAGAAACACTATATAAATAAACAAAAAGATAAAATGTAAAATATAATAGACACGATAAATAACATAAAAACAATAACAACAGTCAAGTTGCAAACCAACAAGAAACAGTTTCGTGTAGAACTAATCCGAAGAACATTCAAAAGAAACATAATTCACTAACAAATTGATCCACAAGTAACTAATCGACTAATTCAAATGTGATTTATCGCACCAAGGCCGAAGATAGTTTAACAAGAGACAAAAATGTAGATAAGAAGAACGAGATTCAAAATCAAGAACGTAAAATACAGGAGGAGAGCGTTGAACTCGATAAAAATAATATAAACAATGATTGGACCACAGTAAAACAAAGACAGCATGAACACTTAACCGACATCCTATAGACACTAACGTCGATATTCTAACTCGGAAATCGATATTTGTTGCCCAACTACCTATAGATGTTGATCGTGGAAAAGTAAAATCAAATCTGTTAAAAGCTGGTGATTATAAATTCGTAGTTGCAATATATTTGGCCGAAAAATAATTTTATGAACAGATATTTATTATGTTGGATGTTTGAAGTCATAACTTTGTGATAATAATAACAATTAGAAATTTATTAACGTAAAATACAGCAGCATACAATTTTATATGTTACATTTAATAAACCAAAAATCACAACCCATAAAAGTTAATGTCTTGTGCTTTAGTATTAGTTGACAATAAAATTTTAGAACTACTCTTGTTAAGTGATTGAACAATATTCAATCTGACTGTGCTTCGACACTAGTTCCACCAATTGTATGGGTTGAGGTTGTCCATAAAAATTCGTTTAATAGTTTTACGAAATAGTATATTAAAAGGAAACTTTACAAATGTACTGTTTACGCGACTATTATTCTGTGTCTTCCATTTTGCATTCCTACGCCGAGTGCCCTGGCCGTCGAAAGCGCCCTCTCCCTTCTTAGAAAATACGCACTCGCCCTCCGCACAGAGCCGTACTAAGTTCCGCGCGGCCCAAACAACTCTTGAATATTTAAAAATAAAAGAACAATCCTTAAAAAATATTGTCGCAAAAGGCTTCATGTTGATTAAATACAAGTTTTTTAAGTTCACGTTTAAATTTGTCTTCTGAATTTAAGCTTTTTATATGACATGGTATTGGATTCTTGGCTTTAGGTAACACATAATTAAGGGATATCTGGTCTATAGAAAAATTCATATTGGGAACCAATGTATCCTCTCCTCTTCTTGTGTAGTGGTTATGGATGTGTTTTATAACATTCGGTGGTATTTTGAATGCCTGCCTTCCAATTTTGTAGAAAAACAGTTGTCGGTCTGTTTAGAAGTAGACTGATTGATTATATAGGTGTCTCTAGCTGCAGTTTCTTTATTAAGTTGTATTTATCAAAAAGGTTGGTTAGTCTTTTCTTGATTACGTGCTCGAAAATTAGCTAAATTCGAGATCAAAGAGATCGGCTAATAGTTAGAAACTTCTTCATTGTCTTTTATAAATATGGGTCTTAAAATTTGATACCTCCTTGATGTTGTTCCATAACATTTTAGAATTACCCTTATTATTAATTATTTTGCTTCTATAGTAAATTCAATTTCTAGAAACGTATTTTCCGGTGTTTCGCTTATTTTGACTCTTGGATTTTTAGATATTTTAGTGCATTCCTTTATTTTTGTTATTATGGTACCAATAAATATGTATATCCGTTTTTCGGTCTACATCTATAGTGGTATTTAGATAACTACAATCTACTTTAGACAGACATGTTTTTAATTTGTGTATACTTAGATGTTCTCTTTTTCTGCATGTGTGGGTTGTGTTATTAGGGAAAACTAATTGAAGTCCTATTAGATGATGATTGGTTATATGTGTTTTTAGAATGCATGGTAGGGTATTTTTAATATATCTATCATAGTTACATGTAAATTTGATGAATGCATGACGTGCTTATTGTAGTTACTCTAGTTGGCTTATTAATCAGAGATATGAATCTCATTTGAGCCATACTGTCTAAATACGTTTGATTTTGTTCTGCTCCTTCATCCATTATGTTCATATCACCAATCAGTATTACTAATCCACCTTCAGTTTAAATTTTCTCTACATAGTCTTTTAAATAATTTAAAAACATATCCACATTGCTTGCATGATTACGGTATATCGCTATTAGCCGAATAGTGTTTTCAATTTGCAAGGTTATATCATCGTCTTAATTAAGACACTAGCTCTTTTTCAAATCATTGTTTAGAATGCAAACACCAATTCCCGGATATAAATAATCTAAAAATCTTGCATAATTGCAATAAGGGCGCTAAGCTTAATCTCCTGGAGTCATTGGAAATTTTCAAACAGAGCCGTAATCCGTCAGTAAATCTTCTTAATGAGCAGACCGAACTAATCTTTTCTCCACTTTTTAATCTGGTACTACCCTCCTGAGATAATCCGCAAACAATTAGCGGCAGGTATATTCCCTCACCCCAAAATAGTTAGTATAAAATCACAATTTCATCAATTTATAATTCTCTTGATAATGACGATAAAAGGTCGAAACTCGAGTCATGCTGTGTTGTTTAGATTTATATAATTGTGCCTACACGTTATATAATATTTTTACAATAGTTATTTGTGGTTAAAACATAGTGAATTTTTCAATTCAGTGTAAGTATGGATTACCACGTAGTAACGGTCGCAACCATTCTCTTTATTATATCTATAACCTTTTATTTCTCAAAGGAATATAAACTTGGGACTAAAATCTATGTTATTGTTTATATACACATGGTTATATCATAGTTTTCTACATTGCACAGTCTCGTGTTAACTGTTTTCCATGTTTCTGTGAGTATAATACAATCAAAATTATCATCTACTTCTGAAAGTAATATATAAAATTCCTCAAAATTTTGTTTTTGTTTTTGCGAATATTCTAATGGATGATTTTATTGTTCGTATTGCTTCTGTTAACATTGAATATTTCGTTTAGTTCGCTTACATTTTCTAGTTCATAGCTGTGGATAGGATCATATTTAAACTAGCGTATAAAAGAATCCATATTTTAAGAATGTAATTATTTTAAGTATGTAGTTAGGTAAGAATCAGGGCAAAGTTAAGTTTTAATAAAGATAATTAGAACATGTTAAAATCTAAGACAAGATATAATTAAGTAGTCCCACGATATAAACTTACATAAGGAAATTTATGATACCTCAAAAGATAATTCAAAAAAAAAACGAGAAAGAAAAAGATGATAGATGAAGGCACTTGTCTGGATTTTTATTATTTATTTTTGTTTACTATTTTACCATCGGACTTTGTTTTCGGTTTAGATTTTTCGCCTTTTGCCGTTAATACTGTAGCAATATTCCTTTTGCCAGGTTCATTTTTATTCGCTATAATGGGTCTTGTGTTTGGAGGGTAAGCTGATTTAATTGGTATACAAAGGCTTTCTTCGTCATTAGTTTTATTTATAATTTGTATAACAGGTGTAGCTGGTGCACTATTTGTTTTTAGCACAAGTAACTCGAAATAAGTAATTCTCACTTATATAGGTTATAGGTTAACATAGGGTACTAATGAGGTGTGTTAGCCTCTCTTGAACTGCGACCTAAAAGATCTATTGTTCTACTTTCAACCAATCACTTCCCAATCAGTCCCAGGTCCTCCATGAACCTGGTAACTTTCTTGGGGGTGATATTGCTCACCTCTTTATGGGATAATCGGTCCCTACCGAAGTGTGAAAGACGCTTGTGAGCAATTGCGACACAATTGCATAGTATGTGGTCGGTCGTTTCATATGCCGAATCACATAATCTTCAGTTTCCACTTTCCTCTTTTCCCATTTTCCACAAATGGTATCGGAGTGCTCTGTCATGAGTCCGGTGAAAGTTCTTAGCTCGTTCCTTGTGAGTTCAAGCATCTTGTGGCTGTGATCGAGTTTCATGAGTCGTTTTGATTGACGTAGACCTGGTACATTGTTCCAATGCTTGCGTCTTCTCTCCTCTTCCCATTTTTGCACCTCCTCTCTTCTGTGCGCCATGGGGTGTCCACAAAACGGCTCTGGTCCTATAGGAGTGGCATTTGCACCTCTTTTTGCAAATTCGTCGGCCACTTCGTTACCTTTAATATCCCCGTGCCCTGGGACCTACATGAGGGTCAACTAGTTGTTCGTCACCAGTTGCGAGAGAGATCTTCGACATTCCCAGACAGTCCGCGAGCCGTGACTATAGGCTCGAATCGCCTTTAATGTGGCTTGGCTGTCTGAGCAAATGTATATATGTGCGCCATTTAAGTGCCTGTCCATGCATTCTCTAGCGCACATATCAAATGCAATCGCTTCCTCTTGCAAAATCTTGGGCGTCGTACCCAGAGCCATGAAGTTCCTGTGGTTTTGGTTAAGGCCATAAATGCCTATTCCAGTACCTTTGGTATTCTTGGCACCATCCGTGCCAGGCTGATATTCCTCGTCCAAACTCCTTGACTCTCATCAAAGCCGTTTTGGCAGCCTCGATTGACACCTTAAACGGTAATTCGAATTCGAGTTTCCTGGGCATAATGTCCGTCGGTTTGGATAGAAGGACCAGGTCGATTTGCTGCAGTATTTCTAAGTGTCCTTTCCAGTCCCCTGGCAGTGTTTTCTTCCTCTGGTGTAGTCGGAGGGCTGCAAAAAGTTCCTCTTTTTGTATCACTAGATGAAGCGGTGTGAGACCAATGATTGCCTCCATTCCCGCGGTTGGGGTCGTTTGTATAGCCCCTGTAATGCATAGACAAGCTAAACGTTGAAGCCTACTCAGCTTCTTTTATGTGTCTAGTTTTTGAGTCTTTGGCTACCACACAAGGGCAGCATAGGTGACAATGGGTATCACCGCCATTCTATACAGCCAATACGTGATCTTGGACATCGTTGCCTTCGCCATGATTTTATCGACATGCTGATTCCAAGTCAGTTTGGTATCCAGAATTAAACCCAGGTACTTTACTTCGTTGGAGAGATTTATCTCTATTCCATTCACCAAGGGAGCCCTTATGTGCAGCTTCCTTCGGGTTGATACTTAGTCCTTCCCGAACACACCAGTTACTGATGCTATTCAGTGCTTTTTGCATTAGGATTGTAAGAATGCCTTCATGCTTGCCCCTGATTATTACGGCGATGTCATCTGCATAGCCTTGGGTTATAAAGCCCTTTCCATGCAGTTCACCCAGGAGTCCATCCACCACTATTGACCATAGTGTGGGGGACAAAACTCCCCCCTGAGGACACCCCTTTGATACAGACATGGATACTGTAGATCCTGCTAGAGAAGCCGTTACTAGTCATATTTGAAGCATTGCCTCCACCCATCTTATCGTGGAAGGATATAGTCCTTTATTTATAGCCGCTCGTTTTATTGCAGAAAATGAGGTGTTGTCAAAGGCCCCCTCTATGCCTACAAATATTCCGATTGCTATTTCCTTGTGTAGGATGGCTCGTTCTGCCTCTTTGACGAGGTGATGTAGAGCATCGACGGTAGATTTGCCAGCTTGAAATGCGAATTGCTTGGCATTTAAGGGTGTTCTTATAAGTGAGTCACCCTTTATGTGCTCGTCGATTATTTTCTCCATAGCCTTTAGGAGAAAAGAGGTTAGGCTGATGGGTCAATATGATTTAGGTTTATCTAGAGGCCTATTGCCCATTTTAGGTATAAATGTCACTTTTGTCTCCCTCCACAACCGGGGTATATACCCTAGTACATAGCTTGCTTTATATATCTCCCTGAGTCCTGGAGAAATTGTATCCAATCCGCGCTGCAGTAGCGCAGGGAAGATACCGTCCATTCCTGGGGATTTATATGGCTTGGAACTGTTTATAGCCCAAGTCATTTTGCTGAGCGTGAATATTTTCCCCCCCTCAGCAGCGGCTGTCACGATTGGAGCAGTGAGCCACTGAGTCGGTATTAGCCGCAATTGTGTTTTTAGTCACTACTTTCGATCCCGGAAAGTGAGTACCTAGAAGTAGCTCTAAACTTTCCTGTTGATCTTTGGTGTGACTGCCGTTAGCTCGTTTTAAGATGCCGACCGCATTGGTATGATTCTTTGATAGGACCTTCCGTAGCCTATTTGCTGGGGTCAGATTGTCAATCCCCTCGCAGTAGGCCTTCCAAGCCTTTCGTTTAGACTCCCTCAGTTGCTCACTGAATTCAGTCAGAGCTTGTCTGTAGGCTGACCAGTTGCCTGTTTTCTTAGCTCTGTTGAAGGACTTCCGAGCGGAAGTCCTAAGTCGATCAAATTCCTTGTTCCACCAAGGAACGTTTCTCGAGAAGTTTACCTTCTTTACCGGGCAACTTTTCTCATAGGCTGCTAGGATGGTATCGCTTAGGTGTAATTCTTACTTAGTACAAGATTTAAATATAAACGTTTTAAAAATAGGTAAACTATCAATTATTTTAGGGAATTTTTTAATTCCTATAACCCTCAATATCTAATCCGATATCCAAACCGATGAGAAGTTCTGTCACTTCAAAAACTTGTATCGACAATATAATCATAAACGTAACATCGACAGCAAACACAGCAATATTTGATCACAACGCACAAAGTCTCTAATATCATTTAAGTAACAAAATAAAAATATCCTTTATTAAGAAAAGAATATTCTCTCGTAAAAATATTAAGTTTTTTGTGTGAATATAGAAGATGAACATTTTGAAGAACTTTATACTAGTGCAATAATAGTAGTTAAATGCAGTATCTTTTTTAATGTAGTCATAAAGTACTTTAACAATAATTTCCCACTTAAAACTCTTACATCATACAAAAGGAAAAAAATCTACTAAACACCTAAATTTAAGACCGCTAAAGAATCTCTGCTATTATATCAAACATACCAGTTTATAAAAGTCAGCAGAGAACTCATAACAAATTGTTAGTTGCAGATCTGAATAAAGACATTGTACTAAAAACCACTAAATCACAAAATAAATCAAAAACAGCATGAATAATAATGGGGGAAGTCACTGTACAACATAAAAATTGCAATTCTTCGTCATATTCTGACATTCGCAAATTGACGGATGATTTCAATACAAAATTTTAATAAAACCATCCTGCAACCAGTAACACATGTGTAAATGGTAATGATCGTAAACTCTATGTCCAATAAAACCAGTTCTGGAAATGTTGAAATCTCACTTTCAATTATAACAAAATGCATTTAATTAATTAATTTAATTAACGCCAATATAAAGTCTGGTACATATCCCAAACAATGTAAATGTGCAAAGATAATCCCGATCTACAGGTAATGTGATCCTAATGATTTAGATAACTACCGTCCAATTCGTTTACACCATGCATTTACGAAAATAATCGAACGGATTTTTATTCACGATTATTACTTTTTTATGAAATTTAAATTATTCTCTGAAACCCAACATGAGTTTTTAAAACAACCTAACATTGAAAAGGCAATGTTTGAATACACAAATTGGATTTGAACGGCTCTAGAAAACCGACATGTTGCTTGAAGTATTTTTATTGATTTATCAATGGCCTTTGACTACATTGATCATTAAAAACCACTGAAGAAATTTTACCAGTAAGGTATTAAAGATACCGCATATAATATTATAAAATCATATTTTTTAAATAGAATTCACTACTATCTAATAGATGCTATGGGCCTAATTGCGGAATCTAAACACTTGCTATTAAAAATGGTGTTCTAAAGGGAAGCATTTTGGACTTACTGCTTTTTATCATTTACAGGAACGTCATCCCTAATAACGTAATGCAAAATAGCAAATCATTAAATTGCGCTGATGATACTACTGCGCGAATTCAGTGATCTATATTTCCGAATGTTGTACGTTTAGGTAATACAATCATGGCAACTTTCCTTTTGCGGAAAATAATATAGTTCTTAATAAAAATACGACTAAGTGTGTTCTCTTTAAAGTAAATGATGCATTAACAATGCCTACAGATATTAATATCAATAATACAAATTATGTTTTTTTTAATAGGAAGTACTCTTGATAAAATACATTTATTTCGTCAGCATATTTCAACAGTGTGCGATAAAACAGATGCATCTTGTTATGGGTTAAGAGTATAAATGAATTCAACACAATTCAAGTAATATATCAAAACTGTTTTACTATGCAAATGTTCATTCCCACCTGCGATATGGTATAATAGAAATTTTAGAAATAGTCCTCCGAAGAATTTAACGACGATTATTGTACTTCAAAGAATATTCTGGGGAACCAGCTCTGCAGTTGATAAACCATTTCAACTGCAGAAAAGGGCAGTAAGAATTACTCGTATATGCAAGCTAGGATATAACGACGCCTACATATGCACTTTTAAAAAAGAGATCGTAGTTACGTTGTGCGGTTTGTTTATATACGAATGAATTAAATTTTTATACAAACATAAAGGAAAATTTAATGATGGCGTTATGGCTTCAGGCCATAATACACGACATGGCCAAATATTTACATTGACAAAACACAGGCTGTTGATGTATGAAAAAGGCTGTTATTATCCAATATTAAAAATTTATTAATATGTAGTTGATTAACATAATATTTCACCAAGTAATAAATAAGAAACACATACAAGATACATATATTAAAAATTTATAATCACCTTGAAAATATTATTAGCTTTAATAAAATCAAAAGATAGCTAATGCAAATAATTTGTAATATAGAACCGTACTCTATGATGGAATATTATGTTTCTAATTTTAAATAATTTATAATGTATACATATTTTCATGAATTGTATATTTTATGTTATCTGTTTGTTTTTTTCTTTTGCAATGACAAATTTCATCTAAATCTCCTAATTTGTCGTTGTGAATATATTTTAATAAATAGAAAAATATTATACCTTAAGTGAGAATTATTTTGGCAGAATGTTTCCAAATTTATCTTCTTGTTTAAAAGATTGTTTAATTTTTAAATACAAATATTTTTATCATATATAATTATATAATTTTAATTCGTATGTAACATGTAATCTAGAAATGTATTTATCGATTTAATACATTTTTTATGACGGAAATAGTATTATGAATTGGTAGTCTTCTGAGGCATCTTAACTGGACCGCTAATTGAAATGAGGTGGAAAGACTATTTAAGCAAATTAAAATAGATCTCTTGATCACGAAGCGCTATTCTAATTTTAATTTTCTGAACAAGCGAATCGTGAAATTTTAATGCTTGTGTATTTTATAAACTTTTAATAAACGACTTCTGTTGGTAAAATCAACGACCTAGCAATTCCCCAGATTAAGCGAAGTCTAGAGATAGATGAATTATCAATAATAATTAAAATTCTTTATTAAAGAGTTTCCTAAAGTATTCAGAATTAATATATATTATTATATATTACGAAATGTTTTCGTGTTGTTCTAATTAATAGTTAATTTTGTACTACGTAAAGAACTTTAATACATTTTATCGTATAATATTATTTTTAGGGTTAATGTATAATAATTTCAGTTACGATTTATATCCTTTTTTTATAAGTAATTTGAACATTAAACAACTAAAATTCCATGCATACTTCTTTATTTCAAGAATACTTGATTTATGTTTTTACAGCGTAATTGTTTTAGATATTTCCGAGAACTGGCTGCGAGCATAAAATATTTATGAACTCTCCCGACTCGCGTTTTTACGTAATTACATTTCATGGCCTTTCCTCCAGAAGGCACATATTTTCACTAAATGAAATATTAATAATTACGAGTTTACTTTTCATTAATTTAATGTTTTTTTGTTGCTTATATAATTTGTTAATTGGTATTTGATTTGTCTCCAATTTAAAAGTACTCGAACTTATTACCATCCCCATATTTCAATTGGAAATTAATACAATTAAACATTGATTTCTAAGTGCTTAACAAAAGTGTCGTGAATTTTGTTAAGTCTTAAGTCAATTTGGATTTTTAGTATAATAACCAAAGGTGATTTTTTAGAGAAAAGAATAATTTTATGCACCGTTTTTATGACCTTTTGCCATATTTCGGATAATATCATGATGACATGCTTCAAGAACTTCTGGCCTTTCTCAGCAAATAATATTAGGTGAGTGCTGTTTGACAGTATTGCCTGAATTGAATCGTTTACCATTCACAAAGTTTTGCAAATATCAAAACAACTAGTAGACGAGCAAGGTATGGTAATTATGGTGGTTGATAAATCAAAATTCATCCGAGCTCCAGCGCCTTCTGGTTGGTCACTATATTAACTGACTAGAAGTAATATTTAAGTTAGACACTTATTTAAATAAATAATATAAAATAAAACAAGAACTAAAGTGTGATATTAACAAAGTAAACGTTCTTGTTTAATTTTCCCAAATGTATCACGAAGTTAACGCCTCAACCATTAATCAATTAATATAAAATACTATATGCATGAATATAAGTAAATAAGTCAATGTAGTATACTTTTAATTACTTAAGGTAATTTCTAAAAAATAAGACAATGTATTATCTACAAAATTAAAAATAGTCAACTTTCTTTCTTAATAATCTCTAACCTTAGTATAAAAATGTCCATGGAAAGTCTGAATTTTCGCTTAATTCGCAATTAAGAAATAATTATAACTTAGGAGCCGCGTTATCTTGATGAAACCATGCTCTTTTAAATTTCTTTTCAGTATTATTAACGAACAACCCCTGGCTGGTTGTCCTCCAAATTATAATGGCCTCCTGTACGGCCTGTACTTCATTAGAGATTTCATTGTACGCAGGAAAAATATCATTAAAGTTTTAATTAAGATTTTTTTTATTTCATCCGCATTTATTATAGGGATTGCACCGGATTATTAAGAACAAATCCCGTTCTAATTAGAAATTAAATGAACCGTGAGAGAAATGCAAAATACGTACTTTGTATATATGATGTTAATCTTTTGTCTGTGTTGGTATTTTGTTTCCAGGAAATAAAATTAATAATAATATTGATTATTAAATGAAATACGAGTATCCTTCCTTATTTCATTTAATAGTCACGTAAGTCAACAATCATTAAACTAAACAATATTAATATTAATTATTACGTAAAAATCCTATTACAGCTAATAATTAAAACAGATACACATCATATTAATGCACTAGGTATTGGATTACCCAGAGAGTCCAGGAAACGGTATAAGGTAAGGCATGGATAAAAGTAGACAGAACAACCTACCTATCCTGCTAAGCCTCGTCCAACAGGTTGGTAGAAGAATCCGGGACCTGGCTGTCGTTAATTGAGGTATGCCAAAAGGGTTTGGGAAAGGTCACAATAGTGACAAGGTACTTTAATGCAAATGCTCACTGGTGGGGGTTAGTTTGACAAACGGGGAGACCTGCTCCTCAAAACCATCGCCCGACTCGACCTCAAGGTGTTTAATGAAGGAGAAAAGCCGACGATGATCAGGGCAAATTCTGCATCTGTCATAGACCTTACTCTGGTATCGCCCGAGTTCTAACTAAGGATACCCGACTGGGGAGTGGGGACATAGGAAACGTTCAACAACCATTGGCGATGATGACTAGGTCGCACGTACCCGGTGGAAGGAAGAAGAGATGATATATAAGACCCAGCCAAGCTCTGAGCTGAGATGAGCTGCTCTGGTATACTAGACCGAGCGGTTCCTGCGACGTCGCCTTCCTAAGAAGGGAAGGTCGCTGTATTGATGGAACGATGAGGTGGCGGCAGCAAAGGTCAAAGCGAACGCCGCGAGAAAGGATCTGATTAGATGTAGGAGAAAGGGTGGAAATATAAATATAAATAAATATCTCAGTGCTTGAAGAGGCTCTGAGGTAGGCAAACCAAAACCTGAGGACAGCCATCAAGACAAACAAAAGGGTGAAATGGAGGGAGCTCCAGGAGGAGGTAGAGAAAGATACATAGGAGACTACATACTCTATGGTCGCGAAGATGTTAGGTATGGGCCCCCGGTTAATATCGAAGCTATTTGCCTGAGGGTACCTCGGCGATCGTAAAGGCAAGAAGTACTTTGATGAGGAGGAAACCCCCGACGAAGCCCTCAAGGTCACTCTGTTGGACCAGGATACCAAGCTCACCAAGATTTTTTAGTGCCTTGGAAAGGGAGTCTTATCACTAAGAAGGACTAAAATGAAAAATAACTCGATGGGATATCGCCCGGTTAGCCTTCTAGACGCAGGTCGCGCTTCTTCGAGTGAAGTCTCTCTCGAACGAGAGATCGGTCGGGTAGAGAATGCTCTGCATTGTCATAGCAAAAAAAAAAAGACCTTTATTGGCATACCATTACACAAAACATGTTTCTTACAAACTATTTACAAATCGCACTCTAACCTCTCTCTCTATTCGTCTCCTGAAGCACTATGTAACTGGGCGTGGACCTTTCCACCCCCAACATGCGCTTCAGGAACCACATCTGCTCCCTCTCTATACATTCATACCCTCTCGTCCCCCATACTTCCACTCCATACATCAGCACCGATCTCACACACGCATCCCATATCTTACACGCCACCCTCACATTATTCCTCATCCACTTCCCTTACTTCCCCCATGCCACCCCCCAAGCCTTCCTAGCCTTACTCTGCACCAACCTCACCTGCTCCTCATATCCTTCATCTTCCCCTCCCTCCCTTTATTCTTGAACCTCACCCATTTCGTTTTCTCCACATTCACACTCATTCCTCTCCTATCCATGAATATCTCTGCCCTTTTCAACATCTCTCTCATTTTATCATACTCTGTCGCTAGCAAGACCATATCGTCTGCATACGCCAGCATCCATACTTTACTCTTACCCATCACTACTCCCCCCGCCTGCCCTTACCTCATCACCTCTTCCATCTCACTCATATATATATTGAACAACAATGGGCTCAGCGGGCACCCCTGCCTCAATCCCTCCCACGTCTTGACACACTCCGACACCTCCGACCCCACTTTCGCCACCACCCATGTCTCCTCGTACACTCTCCTCACCCACTCAACCATCCCCTCACTCACCCCTCTCCTCCTCAAACACTCTATCAACTTCACCCTCGGTACCGAGTCATACGCCGCTTTCAAGTCCGAGAACACCGCATACATACATCCTTTCTCTTCCATCACTCTCTCTACCATTCTTGCTAGGGTAAAGACTTGGTCCCTTGTCCCCCTCCCTCTTCTAGACCCCCCCTGCGTCTCTGGTATTATCCCCTTCTCCTCCACCTCCATCTCCATACGATTTCTCACAATCATCATCGCTATCTTGTACCCAATACTCATTATCGTCACTCCCCTATAATTATTAATCTCCTTCTCATCCCCTCCGGCAAACTCACCTCCCCCCTCCACATCTTGTTCAATATCTCTCTGAATTTCTTCTTCCCCTTTTCCCCAATCTCCTTCCACATCTCCGCCTTTATGCCATCCCTTCCTGCCGCCGTTCCATTTTTCACCTCCTCAAAAGCCCTCTCTACCTCTTCCTCTGTGAACTCTTCTCCTCTATCACCACCTCTGCCCTCTCCAATCCCTCCTGGTACTCCACATCCTTCCCCGTATTTCTTTGCCCATTCTTCCAGCGATACCAGTACTTGCCTCCTCCTTCCCCCTCTCCTCAACACCCTCCACATTTCTGACTCGTTCTTACATTCCCTTAATTCCTCGCTCGCTTTTTCCACTGCATGTTGCTTCTTCTTCCCACATATGCTTTCATATCTCCTTCTTAGTTCCGCCACTCTCCTCTCTCCCCCCCCGCCTGCAGCACACTCTCTCACTGTCTTCCTCAGATCCTTTTTTGCCTGGATGCATTCCTTATCACACCATGTGTTATCATCCCTTCTCTCCCCCTTCCTCTTTCTTCCGCACCCCACTATTATCTCCTCCATTTCTTCCATCGTACTGACCTCCTCCCATTCAATCCTATCCAACTTTATCCTCATCTCCTCCATCGCCTTTACCCCGCACTCCAGCCCCTTTTCTTGTTTTGCCCCCTTTCACTCCCTGTCCCTTCTCCATCCACATTTCCACCTTTAAAGGTAGGTGATCCGACCCCAACCTCTCTTCTACCTCCATACTCCGTATCTCTCCTCTTGCGATTCCCTTCACCACCACATAGTCTATCACCGATGCCCCTCTTACCCCTATGTACGTTTTCTTCCCCTCCCAATCTCATAGCATTGGATGCCAAAAATACATTAAACATATGCCATGGTCAGTAATAATGGAAGCGCTAGTAAAGTGGAGGATACTAGAGTGCCTGCTCCGTATGGTGAGGAGATACCTTTCGGACAGGACGAAAAAAGGGGCAAAACCACTACTAAAAGGGTCGGGATAGAGCAAGTGGCCAGAGTGTATATGAGGGTGCCGACGGATGCACAGGAGGGGTTGACATCATCATCGCTTCCTGCCGATTGGTTTCAGCAAGGGCTATGGGAAGTGGCGTCCCCAAAGGCGAGGCTAGAAGATAGGTTAGAGAGCAGCTGGGAAGGTGCTGGCAGGTCGGTTAAAATTAACAACTTTGATAGTACTGTTAACGGTTAAGTTTATACATTCACAGCCGATCAAGACACCCTGAAGGCACCTAGTGTAGGGTAACCAAGACACATTATAGCTGTCCCACTATATAGGAGAACTACTCGTCTCGTCGTGATCAACTAGTTTACCTGTCGGTCAAGAGACACTATAACTGTAATCCCAAATCAAGTATTGTACCAAAGAGAGATGTTACCATTGGTTTGCCTTCTATTTTTTTTAATAAAGTAGAGGAAAATCTGCATGGACACCCTTATAGTACCAACAAAACTTCACCTTAGCGATAGCAGTTGTGACTTGTCCAGGACCAAAAGGTCTTTTCTAGTTTGGTCTCAGCCGAAATGATCGCTATGAGTTTGGGGAATCCGGTCGTCCTGTGTGCCACTTTTCTCGAAAGGATAAACGACACCGAGCAGATTACGGCGGTTAAAGGTTTCGGGGAGCTAATTGAGTTTTAATTAGAATCATACGTAGCCTTCGATATTTGCTACCAGTAGTGACATCATATTTCGGGAAGTCTATTCCAGAAGCGGTACTATCATCACCTTGCTATAGAAGGATCTGGTTTATATAGCCTAAATATTTCCTTCGTAAAAACTTCGTTTCCCACGTTTTCTGCGAAACCAAATATAAGAAATGAAAGTCGAGTACACATGAAGTAATAGATGCAGATATATCTGCTGGAACTATCTGAATAGTAGCATAAGAATCAATTTAGTTGATACTTGTTGAGCTACCCTCTTGATGGAACCAGATATGTAATTTTGTTGTTTAACAATATGAAACATAAGTGTTTTTTCCCCAAAATTAGAATCAATTTGATTCGCTAAGTAAGGAGATTAATGACTGTATTTTTCTGCAAGTTTTGGTTGCTTCGGGAACATTTAATTTTGATCTTTTGTAACAAGATCGTCTGCGATCTTTTACATATTTGAAACCGAATGTTTCTATTCTAAAACGCGTTATTGTTTTATGATTTAGATCATTTAGTTGCACAAAGTTTATTTAAATTTTTAAAATAAAGAAAATATACTTTAAAGTGAATGCTGCAAACTTCAAACAGTCTGAAACAGTTTAAAAAATTGGAATGCATTAGTTTTTACGAAGAATCAGATAGGAGAATTCGACTGTTAGAGCCTTAAACTCTTTATTGGAGTTCTTTTGTGTAAAATTTGTAAATCACCGGTATTTTTAAAAACTACTATAAAAATGCGAGAATTGTAATTTAAGACATTCATTTTTATTTATTTGTTAATAGCAATCTTTTTTTATGAATAACGCATTATTATGTCAAGGTTGGGTGCGTTAAGGTCTCATAATTTGAGTGACTTCAGCCTAAGTCAGTTGCAGTCTTAACCAGCGAATATTTTGCCTTTTGATTGGAGTAAGTGGGTCAATTTGATCTATTTTGGTAAATTTAAGTCACTAAATTTTCAGTAAAATTCCCTCTCTTTTGCACTTTAATTTCTAGTCATAATTTACCTAATCCTCGTAAGGATCGAGACCTGCCTAAAATTTGGTTTTAATCCACAAATGTCTTTAGTAGCCCACTTGGTTTGGAGTATTTCGTCGTTTGAAGGATTTTATTATTTTCCAAACCATGTTCGGACATTAGTTTATTTTTATTTCTATTAAGGACTTACTTAATTTTATGAGAATGATCGAATTTTGAATATGATCTGATTTTCAACACCTATCTTAATTGTCGTCTGTAATATTCGCATCTATATGGTGTCAGTAAACATGATGAACGAGAAATTAGAGACAATCATGTCTTCCCGATTTAGAAATGTTTAACTCTAATCTAATTATTTTGTATATTTTTAAGTAAAGAGATTAAAGATTTAATTCCATTTTATTTTTATACTTTTGCCTGTTGGTCGATTTAATGATTCTAATAGGCTTTTTCCTTTGATTCATGATGATTGTGCTATTATCGCAATTTATCTTCCTTAACAATCAAGCGGACTGTCTCATGAACATAGCAGAGCAGAGTGATATCGACGATATTCGATATAAAACTTCGTTACAATATAATGCGGAGTGAAAACTATTACTTTATACATTCTTGTGTTTTAGCTGCTATAACCGTAATGTATTTTCAATATTTTTCCATGCACTGTTCTTAACATGATATATAGAATTTATATCTTCGACTTGTATCATTAATTAGTTTTCAAGAATTTTTTGAGTCAAAGATAATACAATCATTTTTAAAATTCTCGCTGACGCAGTTTATGTACATGAAAGAAGATCATTTGTTTTCCTGACAATTAACAAATCTTTGAGAGTTATGGCATTGGTCGCTCATTTTACTACTCTATAGCAAATTATAGACATGAAGCCTTTAATATCGAAGATTTATCTTCTTGTATAAATTCCAATGAGTTTTTGATTCGATTTAAGATTCAGATTTCGCTTTTAACATAGTAATACGCATGTTATTATAAACATGCCCTGAAAGTTGAATCTAGTTCTACTACTACCCTCTGCTGGATGTAAAAATCTAGAAAATTATAGGCATAAAACCTTTAATCAAAGATTTAACTCCTTGTATAAGTTCCAATAAGTTTTTGATTCGATTTAACTTAATGTAATAATTAGAAAGAACACGAAAATATTTCGTAAATCTACAACAAATGAGTCTTGTTAAGACTACAAAAACAAATCACTTTTGAAACAACTACTTCTCTAGCTAATACTTCGACACAACATTGAATAATACAAAAGTAATTTGCGTATTACAAATAGCAAGGATATCAAATTATTATATTTATTTTAGTAAATGTTTTATTTTTTTTTAATCGTTTCGGACCAATCCTTAGTTTATTTTTGCTTATGAGAATGTTCATTATCCTAGCACATTCTTGACCTATCCCAATATATTATTCATTGCTCTGACGAACTTTCAACCTATTCCAATAAATCAATATTTTTCTCTAGCGTAGTCTCGACTTAGGCTAATAAATTATTCGTTGTCCTACCGTACTCTTGACCTATCTTGAATAAATTAATAGTTAATTTTGCATACTTTTGACCTAAGCCAATACTTTATTTACTGCCCTTGCAGATAAAGTTCATAAAAGATAAATAATAATTGCCAGAAATAAACGTATCTTTGGAGAGTTTAGGTGTTCACTAACCTGCACAAAACATAAAAGTAAATGTAGATTACAATGTTTCAATTATTACAAATTAATAATATCTAATATAAGTATTTTATAGCACACGACTACAGACTGAACCATGTTTCAATTAAATTTTCCATTAAAATAATATACCTTCAACGTTACGTGTAGGCAACAATTACAATTATTCAATCGAAGAAACATGAAATATGGACGACCTAATAGTCGATCGCACCGCGCTAATAGAACATTCCATGTCATCTATCAAAATACCTCTGCATCGTTTTCCACTACCGATCAATACCTTTACAATATTCGCCTTATACATAGATCAAAACAAAGATTTGTAATTTAGGCGCACAACACATTCCGCCACCATTAAGCAATTATTTTCATATCAACTCAATTACGCCGAAACGTGTCAACGTAAATAATAATTTATCGACGTTGTTTGTATATGGCGACTGCCAATATTTACCGACTTAGTGTTGTGTCGCATAATGAAAGGCCAATCTCTAAAAATAAAACATTCAGCTGGGCATGGCGGGGTTTGTTGAATTTTGTAAACAGGAAACTGTGAATAGCGTGACTCCACCGCATTGAGTTCTCCGTGGTTAATGGACTGCAGACAGCCGGGCCGAAAATTGATATACACATGCCGTACACCGAAACTGAAGGATTTAAAAGGCTTCCTCGATTTGTCAATTACTGATGTTGACACGGTTACAAAATAAAGCTTTATAATGTTTTGCCCTCGTTAATGTCATGTAACTGTAAATAATACTGAAGTAATGTAATTAATTTTCTTAATGGTCAAAAACAAGAACAAAAGTGAATTTCGTCATTCATTTGGTGTTTCTACAAAATTTTTATATTAGAAAAAATAGTATACTTGCTATGTTTCTTTTATCTATTGTCACATAGCTAATCATTACCAAGGCTAAAATAGCTTTAATTTTAATAAGCAGCAAAACAAATATTACAGCTTTGATTTATTTTTACTAAATAGAGATTTCGGTGCTTTATTTAGTACCTCAATCTAAAAGCGTCTATTATTCTTTGAAATATTTAAGGATATAATGCAAGACTTTCAAGGAATATTCTCAGCAGCTAACTTTTATGGTACTAATATTTGTTGTAATCCAATATGAGTTATATTTCTTGAAGAATATATTAGGTGCTTATATTTATGTAATGCCACATAATTTTACCATTGATGCAAAAAATCTATAAATATAATAAACAAAAGGATACTTCTCAAAAGCTATATTTTGGTCACAGGACCAGACAATCAGAACAACTTTATGGAATAAATAATTTTGTAATGGTTTCATGTTTACTTGTTAATTATATAAGAACTATAATATTCACATCTTTCATTTATAATTTGACGAAGAAAGCACTAATAACCTTTCTTCACAATTTTATTTGATTTACAAAATGTACATTTTGAACAACAACCAATTTATTTCACTAACTGAATAGATGAGGCTGTTAGTTATCGATAGTTCATATTCTAATCACTTTGGTAAATTTTCGTAAATGAAATACAATAATACTTTCAAATATTTATTTTGCCGTTCGCGACAATTGTTTCGACACACTGTGGCGAATAAATGATACAAAAATATTACATTTAAAACTATTTATACTAGGCGTGCGGTGGTGAGGTCGGACCGGTGTTGGAATAAGTTCAATAATGGTGAGTTGGACAGGTCCGTTTGATCATTTAATAAATTTCCCGTTCTTTTTCTTTTATTGATTTCCATCGTTTCCAGTGTATCCAGTTTTCTTCCTTTTTCTGCTATATGCAGTATTCTAAAGTCGTTGTTAAATTGGTAGTTTTCTTCTATTAAATGATTAGCGTATGTTGAATTTGTTTTATTATTTTCATAGTTTTTCTTATGTACTTTCAATTTGTCATTAAATGATCTTCCGGTTTGTCGAAAGAATTTGCCGATATCATCATCCTAGTCGCAGGGCTGTTGTTACCTAAATTTGAAAAGAACGTCTGTAAACGGAATATTGGCACTGTCCTTAGTCGACGATCATTATTGGAAGAAAGAAAATCAAGATGAAGTAGAAGTTCTGCACATTCCATATCTCCATTAATTATGCAAAGTACATAAATCATTAATTTGACGGCGATCTGCTAAATATTTCAATTTTAGTTCTTCCATTATTCCTGAGTAGAGACCTTGTGTATGGTTTCTTCCTAATTTGTATTCGATCGACCTCAAAAACTTCCGCTCGATCAATTTGATTTAAATAGTAGGGTGACCAAATTACAGTACAATACTCTAAAACAGAACGAACTAAAGCACAAAACAGAACTTTTAAACAATCGCAACTCAAATGTTTGCAAGTTCTCCAAACAAAGCCCCACATTTTCAACGCCTTACTACAGACATTTAAAATATGAGAATTGAAGGTTAATTGCCTATCAAACGTAACGCCCAAGTCCTTAATTTCGCTTACTTTTGGAAGTATATTATCTCCAATTTTATACTGGAAATCAAGGTGCAAGTCTTGATTATGAGTGAATGACATCAAATTGCATTTATCTATATTCAAAAATAATTTATTGGCATGGCACCAATCACTTATATTATTTACGTCACTCTGTAGTAAGATACAGTCTTCAAATGATTGAACAGCTCTAAAAATCTTTACATCATCGGTGTACAACAACAATTCACTGTTATTAATGACATTTTCAAGGTCATTAACAAATAATAGAAATAATATTGGCCCACAATGTGTTCCTTGTGGAACACCTGAACCTATACACGTTGTATAGAGTCGGAAATTAAATTATTTATTTTTACTGACTGGGACCTATTTTGTAAAAATGCTGAAATCCAATATACTGTGGACTCATTGAAGCCCATTGATCGCAGTTTATTGATTAAAATGGTATGATTAACTCGATCGAAAGCATTAGAAAAGTCTAAATATATGGAATCAACTTGAATATTTTTTCTATGGCATTAGATAAAAATTGTGTATAACACAAAAGATTAGAGACTGTTAAACGTTTTGGCACAAATCCATGTTATTTATCGGATAAAATTGAATTTACTATCCAATGAATCTGTTTAGCGACTATACTATCTAATATCTTGGATATTATAGACTGTAGACATACACCTCTGTAATTTGGAACCAGATGACGTTTACTTGACTTGTAGATTGGCTGTATATAACTTAGTTTCCAGACTTCTGGGAAAACACCACACTTTAATGAAATGGAGAATATATCATATAAAGGACCGCATATAGAATAAATGCAGTTCAACAATAGGCAGCTAGTAAGGCCATCTGGTCCTGGACTTATACCTGGTTTAAGGTTTAGAATTTGGTTAAAAATTTCTTCTTTAGAAGTCACCAGTTTCAAATAATTTACAAGCGAATAGTTAGTTGATACGTCACCAACAGAGGTCATTGACTCATCTTGATCTAGATAAATAATTTATTAATTGCTCTAGCTTACTCTTGATCTATTCCATCTATTATTAGTCATCCTAGCATACTCTTGACCCAGTTTAATGCCATTATTTATTGCCCGAACTTACTTTTATCTTATTTCAAATAATTATTCTTTTTTCTAGAGTACTCTTAATTAATGCCATTTAATTATTTATGAGAATATAGTGTCCTTGACATATTCCAATAAATATTGAATTGCCCTAGGATATTTCTGGCATTTTTATTTCTTTAATGGACTTAATCCCGAGGGCTCGATCTCCAGTGTTGCTAATTTGGTCTATTCACCGACCTCGCTTTATATATTTGCGAGGAGCACTCAGATGTTTAATGATGTACTGGACCCATCCATAGTGGTCGACCGATAGTCTGGTCGACTAGACAGGTACACGGTTGACATCGTTACACTTTTCTTCTGGTGCTCTCTAGCATGTGCAGAACGAGGCTTCCTGGTTCCATGAGCCCACCCAATTCTCTACTTAGCTCTTCTCTTTCCAGTTCACACCGTGGACATTCAAAGAATGTCGCACGTCATCCACCACGTCGTTGCACTAAAGGCACTCCTCTCTGGGGGGCTTTCTTGATTTTGTATAGGTACTTAGCGAAGCACCCGTGACCTGAAAAGCTTTGGGTTATGTGATACGATTGCTCCTGATTATTCAAGCCTCCAACGCTGGCATGAGCTCCTTCGTCCAGGTGCCTTTGTCCTGGTGAGCTCCCAACGTTCCTGCCACTGGTCCATCAACCTTCGCTGGGCGTTTCGTTTTGCGGCGCTCTTCTCCAAGAACACATTTGTCTTGTCACTTACATGACGCCAGCTCTTAGGATTCCGCGTAGCAGCAGCAGTCTTCTCTTGCCCTCCAACGGGCTGCTTATGTTCGCCAGTAGGCTAGAGATGGCCCTTCTGGTCGTCTCCCTCGCCAGTCTCACTACCTCCGCGTTCTTCCTGCTCCGACCTCCTTCGGGGCGTCCACGATAGACTTCCCTTTATGGAAGCCAAATTGCTGGCTGGATAGTTCGTCTCTTCCACCCACTTGACCAGCCTGTCAGTGATGACTTTTTCGAGAAGCTTGCCTTCAACATCCAGTAGACACAGTGGTCTGTAGCGTCGTCCTCTTTTAGATAGTCCGTGTTGTCGTCTTACCGGATGGGAGAACCTGTAGAGGTCGCATTTCCTTGACCTAGGCCAATAAATTATTCATTCTACAAGCGTAATCTTTACCTATTCCATTTAATTATTAATTGGATTAGCGTATTTCTTGACATAATTATATATTGATATAGCATATCCTTGACCCCTTTTAAATAAATTATTCTACAGCAATGCTGATGAATAATGATTATTTAAAAGCAAATTCTGATTTTAAATGTTACGAAACTGAAGTAAATCCTATAGAAAAATATAAAATGTAAAATTATTAGGAAATTTGGAAAAAATACAGTTTGAAAAATAAAACCTTTTTTTTAATTTTAAAGGGTTTACATCGTGTAAATTAAATATGACATCCTTCAAATATTCATTTTCACAAGCAGATACGGATTTTAAAGATAATATTGACAATGTTTAAGCTGAGGTTTTATTTTGACAGAACCGATCGATTCTGACTTATTGGAATATGACTTCAGATTAGAAAAAATCAACGGAGCGTCATATGCATGAGAAAGCCATATATTATATTGCATATGCACGTTTGTTTCAACGTCTGCTTTGAATCATGTAGCGCCGTCCTGCTGGATTCACTTCTCATTAATATCAAAATCATTAATCATTCAATTCGAATCAAAATAATTTAATTACCATTGAATTATAATACTTGCCACTAAAGGTGATGAACAATATTGTTCTCAAAGAACTAATGATAATTTGCGTTTTTCCGCCCGGACTAGAATCTTATTCAATTAGTCAGGATCCCAGTCAGCCACCAAATGGAGTTGTTTATAACGACGCTGGCTTTAAGTTTCTGTATTAGTTGCATATTAGACGATTACAGGTGAAAGTGCTGATATTATATTCGCCAAGTCAAAATATACGAAATACCAAGTCAGTTTGTATTGTTAGAAATCGACTTCCTTGGATTGTCGTGAAATGTTTTCATACTTATGAACTAGGTATATCATTCAAACACTAAATATTAAAGTGTTTAATTTGAAAGCAAAAACGTTAATGGAAAATAAGATTTCTAATAATGATAATAAAATTAATTCATTTGTATTTGCTGGTCAATCATATAAAAACATTTATTTGATTTGATGATTAGATAACAGTTTTTACACACGCCTTCAAGATAACTTAGCTTCCACAGACTGATAACGTCTACCCATCAAAAAGCCATTATTTTCTATTTCTCAAAGAGTATAAAAACTTCTCATACAAATTCAGAATTCGAATACTAGTACTATCATTATTTTAGTTTTTATTTTATTTTGGTCATCACGTATTCCTAGTTTACTTTGCATTTTAATGATCTCCTAAAATTTGACCTTACTAATTGCCAATATAACTATTTAATTATCAAAACAAACATGAGCTAATTTAATTTCTTGTATCCGAAGAACAATGAACTCATTTCTGTTTGATACATTTCATTGTAATAATCAATTTTACTCAGCAGCAACTTGTACTATTTCTAATCTCAATCCTCCATTATTATATAATCATATTTTTTTTCTAACATTGTAGCTACTAGTTTTATAAGCTTTATATTACTGCATCTTCGTGTTATTTCAAAGTAATTAAAGTAAAGCTAGTTTATAAATTAATTCTACATTTTGATGTGCGGATCTTAGTGAGTTGTAAGGTCTGAACATCTTGTCTTCAATCTTGTAGATTGTATTTTGTTCATTGAAGGTAAGTTGGTTAACTATGTTTAGTTCTGCATTTAGAACTCGCGTTAATTAACAAAACATGATTAACTCTTCTTATATAAAATATTATAAATTTAAATTTCTATTTTTAATAAACTGGGTGTTTTTAAATGAATATCGGGACTAATATTTATTAGGTAAACTAAAAATTATAATTAATACATGAAATGAAAGAGCAACTCAAATAGTTATACAATCTAATGTGAGCACCTTTCGTTACACAGCATAGGTATATCAAGTCGCTAATCCAAATTTTATTTAAAAGTATGAAAACTTTAAGAAAGGTAATGAATTGATAATATATTAGCACACTTGCGTTATGTTAACTTTGAATTCACTGGTCAATTGTTGAATATTGCAATATTTCTAAGACTTTAGAAAAACTTACAAGAAAAACATCAGCGACTTCCATAAGAGGTAACTCTTAAATCATTCAGGAATGTTCATTGTGGTATTAACTATATGGCTCGTATCGTCGTCCAGCGAAAATCATATGCGGAAATCATATGCCGATAATATGAAAATCATTCAATTTAAACTAAAATAATTAATTAATAGTTGAGGCTGTTAGTTGTTGAAAGTTTATATTCTAATCACTTTGGTAAATTTGTAAATGAAATACGATAACACTTTGAAATATTTATTTTGCTGTTCGCGACAATTGTGTTTTCTTCAGGCGAAGAAATGATATTTCATGATAATGATCATTTCTTCATTATTTCTTTCATTTACGTAAATTTACCAAAGTGATTTATCATTAATTTATAATAGTATAATGAAAAACATTGTCAATATCGAAGGTCCAATACTGGCCCAAAATAGTAACTGCCTAATCTCGTGTGCTTAGTAAGCATATAATATAAAGCAATTTCGTTTGATACTATCCAAAATATAATTAGGATCTTAATTAAAGTCTGAGAAAGTTCCATGGATGGGATAATAATGAGAATAAGATAAAGTGTGAAGTCAGGCACGAATGATTTCAGGGAAGATTTTGAAAGTCTGTCATTGTTACAATATCAATAATAATAATAATAACTTTATTAGTGCTCATACAGAGTTACACAAGTCAAAAGATTACACAGATATATTTGATATATAAACATATATTAAAGATACAGACTATCTTCGAGGAAATCTTTCCAGTTATAATAGGCTTTTGTACATTATAGTGTTTTTAATTTAAGTTTAAAAGTTAAAAAACGTTCAGACTTAAGTGAGGCAGGTAATTTATTAAAAAATAATGGTCCGTAGTAATTCTGGCTATTCCGTGTTCTATATATACGAGTGTAATTTACTGCAATGTCTTAAGATGTTCTAGTATTATAGCCAGGATGATCCGCGCTTATATAATTGTCAAAATGTTTTTTAAATAACAGTATGCTACTGAATATGTACATGGAGGGAACCGTTAATATGTTCAGGTCGATGAAATGCCCTCGAACATCATATCTGTAGTCCAACTGTAACATAGCTCTCAAACATCTACGTTGTTGCGCAAGTACACGTTTCGAATTAGGAGAGTGCCCCCACGATGTAATTGCGTAACTTATATGCGATGCTATTAGTGCATGATAACCAGTTAAAATAGTTTTAATAGAACAAACTTTTCTCAAGTTCTTTAATAAGTATCTATATTTTGATATCATTGTACAAATATGATTAATTTTCTCTGACCATGTCAGTCCAGTATCAAGAGTTACACCTAAAAACTTTTTTTTTGTCTATATTCTAAACTGTTGAAAGATCTTTTAATGAAAAGAACATGACTGATGTTTTGTCTTCATTTAGCGTTAACAAGTTGGATGCAAACCATTCTTTTGTTTTTGTTTGCGTACATTCAAGGCAATTAATTTGATCCGTCAAATAGCGGCTTGAATGACAACAACTAGTGTCATCGGCATAAAGCGTAAATTTACATATATTATCACATTCGACTAAATCATTGATGAATATCAAGAATAACAAAGGACCGAGTACTGATCCTTGCGGGACACCACGTGTTGTATATTCTCGCTGAGATGTAGATCTGTTAAAAACAGTTATTTGCTCTCGGTTCATTAAATATGATCTAAGCAGTTTTATTGAATGATAACCGAGACTGTAATAAGCTAATTTATCCAACAGTATTTCGTGCGATACGCAGTCGAAAGCTTTTGACAGGTCGTAAAATATACACCCTGAGTAGTTATGTGTTTCGAATGCATTGACAATATACTGCGTTAGATCAATAATTGCATCACTTGTTGATTTACGGGTCCGAAAGCCACATTGACAATCGATGAGAATGTGTGAATTTTCAAAATATTCTTGTAATTGGTTTTTGAGAATAACTTCAAAAATTTTACCAATTATTGGGATAATGGAGATTGGTCTAAAATTGCCGGGATTTCTGGGATCGCCCTTTTTATACAGAGTCACTACTTCTGAGATTTTTAATGGAGTTGGAAATACCCCCTCTCGAATGCATTAATTTATCATATTTGTTAAAGAAACTATGATTATGTTTAATATGCTTACTATTATTTGTTTGTTCATTCCATAAATCTCTTTACTTTTTTTATTTTTGAGATTTTTAATTATATCTCTCACATAATTATAACTAATTTCATTAAATTCAAAATGTAAGTGGTCGTAAGTTTTATTTTTCAGGTAATCGTAAGGGCTTCCTGTATTTTTTAAAGACTTTAATTGATGTACCAGTCTTTCTGGTATTTTGGCAAAATAATAATTAAAATCGTCTGGAGTCAGGTTAGTAAATATTATGGAATTATCAACGGAATGTTTACCATGATTGAGTATATCCCACATAGCTTTCAGGCGATTACATGAATTTGCAATGTATGTATCATTGTTCTGTGATTTTTTTTAAAGTTAATGGTTTGTTTGTATTTACTTTTAAGTTGATTTAAAACTAGTTTATTATTGGGACTAGGGTGCATATTGTATCAATCATTTAAGAAGTGAATGTGTTCTCTCATATACCGTAGTTCATTATCATACCAAGTAGGTGTAAAGTTATTGCTATTTTTAATATGTTTGTCTTTGTATGGTATTGCAAATTTCATTGCATTTGTTATGTTATTAATAAGATGTTGGCATTTTTCATTTAAATCAAATATTGAAGAGAAGTCCCATGAGTACGTAGATATTATACAGGTGGCGCAAAAGTAATGTCACAGTTTGAATTGGCTGCCATTTTTTTGTAAATGAAATAAGAAGAGCTCTGTTTTTATCAAAAAATTATTTAAAAGTGTAATATTGGTTACATTACTTGGAAAAAATTATATCGCTTAAATGGCCACCTCCCTAGTTGATATATAATTGCGCTCGTTTTGCGGCATTTTGAATTGTTGCTTGCAAAACATCTGGCTCCAAACTCGCGATTTCTTCTTCAATGTTATATTTTAAGTCTTGCAAGGTTCGTGGTTTATTGTGGTAAACGCGAGATTTGAAAAAGCACCAAAGGAAGAAGTCTGGTGCTGTTAGATCTGGCGATCTGTACGGCCAGTTCATCACTCGACCTGGAAATTAATGTCTCAAAATCTCCATAGTTACCTGAGTTGTGTAAACGGTTGCTCCATCCTGTTGAAACCAACAATGATCAAGACCCAATGCAACAACTTTCGGCAAAAAAACTGATTTAGCATCTGTCTGTAACGCTCGCCATGTACGGTTACGACGGCGCCATTCTTCAAAAAATAATAAGGACCAATCACTTTTTCATTGCAAATCCGCACCAAAGAGTCACTTTGAGATGATGCAATCTTCTTGCATTACATGTAGATTCTATGTGCCCCAGAAACGCAAAAAGGACGACGAAGAAATTCACGTTGCGTTAAAACAACAGACTTAAAATTTGTCAAATAAGCAGTAACAATAAATCCACGATCTTGAGGTGGGTATCGCTCCATGGCTTGTTAACAACTAATTCACTATATATCTACATCATAAATGTCGAAGCACACTGACATTTGGCGCCATCTGAAAAAATGGTGGCCAATTCAAACTATGACATTACTTTTGCTCCACCTTGTATTATGTAAATGAAACAAACCATAAGCTGTTATAGGGCGGCACAGGGTTTTAATTGGACGAGTGTCCATTGAACTTAGTGTGACTTCTACAGTGATTGCATAGTGGTCAGAAAGATGGGATTCGAATACAGAATGTTTGATAGTAACTGGATGCATATTTGTCCAAACATTATCTATGCATTTATGACCGCAAGAGAATTCGGTAACAAGTGCTCTTAAGCCATTAGATATATAGATATCCGCAAAACTGGAATGAATTGAGTCATTAGATTTGAAATTAATATTGAAGTCTCCCGTTATAATGACCTTTTGCATATTAGAAGTAAAAAACGTTTACATTACAGATAAAAAAATGTTGAAATCAGAAAGGATCGCTGTATACACTGATATTATTATCAATTTATGATTCTCAATTTCGATGGCCGATAATTCACAGTTGTGTTCTATGGACATACTGACAATATCATCCCTGTTTTTGCAACGCATCGTCTTGTGAGCATAAATAGCGGTCCCACCATGTATTTTAACTGACCTACAAAAATACGATACAAGTTTATAATTCTCAATGTGTAAATTAATGATATTATATTCACGCAACCAGTGTTCGGTTAAACAAAGAATATGGAACTTTTTATAATTTTCTGTGGCTAGAAATTTAACCAATTCGCCAGATTTATTGCTAAGTGATTGAATATTTATATAAAATATATTGATTTGACTACCTAGTTCATATTCCTTGTTTTTTTTCTTCGTTTTCGTAATTTTAACACCGTGAATCTCCGGCCTCAAGTTGTAGCTTTCTTCTTGAGTAGCCACGGAAAAAAATGATTAATGCAAGCTTTTGTAGGCCATAAAGAGGGATCCTTTAATCTTTCCAGTAACTGAATAGGAGCCGATATTTTTAACGAACTGTATTCATCGGGATATTTTGAAACCAATTGTTCACAGTAAGTATTTTTTATATTTTTATGTTCCAAATATTGCTTTATATCTTCGGCTTGTGTCGATGGATCCAGTCTGCATACGTGTATTTAAACAACGTGTTCTCTGCATTGCCGTGGACGGTAGCTGATTTGTTTTTCTTAGTTCCTCTTCTCACGACTGGTATAAAATCAACTTCTTCTTCTTTTTGCCTAATTGTGTTGGTTTGAGTAGTGTTTGTTTATATTTCTTCTCCTTTGTTTTGGATTCCACTTAATCAGCTTACTCCCTCCTAATATTTTACTCGTCGTATAATTGGGAGTGTTGTTTTTAGGTCTGAAGTACAATTGATGAAGGTTGTAGGTTGTAATATGTAAATTGTGGCGTCTGTAAGGTATTATCGTTACGAGGAAACGGGATGTAACACAGCTAGAGAGCATTAAGATAGTATCGTTGGGGCCAATTTGTTGAGTAAGAGGGGGATTAGCATTGCGGGTACAAAGACCGCAGCGGCCTGGCTGTGAAGACAAGGGACGAGATAGAAGGTAGAGGCCGTCGAGATGGACAGCAGCAAAAAATATCTGGGGGTGGCGATTGACTTAAACCCTGCTGTTATAAGCAGCCCTGGTGTGGTAAGATGCTCTCAGTTCCAGGAGAAGTGCAGGGTTGCATAACATCCGGGGCACTGCGAGTGGCCAGATGGATGCAACCAAAGCGTTGGCATCGTCCCTCTGTATTCAGGGCGGTAAAGAGGGACGCCCCCAATGAAGAGAGACGAGGGAGCTATTTGGTAGGTGCTGGCAGGAAAGGTGGTTCACCAGCAACAAGAAGCAATGGACGCATAAGTTAATACCAGCCATTAAGCCTTGGATAGACAGAAAGCACGGGGAGGTAGATTATCATCAGATGCATCTACCTGTGCTGGATAGGAAAGCGGTCAAGCCCAAGATGCGTGTAGGGCAGTGGCTCGTCCGACACCGCAATCCACACTCTGCTGGAGTACAAAAAATGGACTGACGAGAGGGCAGAAGTAGTAAAAGATATAAGTTACAGTGCGAACAAATTGTACCTCGGATGATCGAGGAAAAGGTGTGCTGACGGATTGTAACCGTTTACGCTAAGGGGGAAGGAAGGAGCAAACCCTAAAAAGAAACGGAGCAATGAGGCTACGTAGCTCAACACAATCCTTGACTGCATGAATGATTGTATATATATTTATGTCATATTATGTCACTTTAGAATTAAATTTGTGTATGTAAGTAAAGGCTATGTCAGTGAAATAGTGTATGAGAACATAGATAAAGAGATAGAAACCGCACCCATGTTTTCTAAATTATAGCCAGACATTGAATAGTCAATTGTGAAAACTTAAATATAAGGGAATCTATGAAGATAATATAGAGAAACAGATATCAGGACAAATACTGACAAAAAATGGGTTAATAAACTATGATTTATCTACATATTACATTACATATATTTGTATTTACATTCTATAAACTCGTTACAATATTATATTTCACTGAACTTCACGTCAATCCAAGAGCTTCGTGTAAATGAAAACCCAGGTACTAGTAGAGAGGTTTTTAATTAGTAAACGTATTTTATGACAATTATAAAAAATAGCATTGACACTGATACCAAACCAAATAGAAAAATTAATCGGAACAAACTGTAATCGAATACAACTATAACATCCATTAAAAGCAGACGGAACCAGCGATTGACTTTCGAAATCGATCGCATTGTAATAAAATTTCCCTCTGGAGTCGTTAATATTAACGACTAGTAAAGGAAATACTGGTTGCTTAATTGAGGATGGGGATGGGGGCGTATTAAATTCGCGGTCGGCATTATTCTAGAGTGAACAGCACGGAATAGATGGACGGATGGGTAGCAGTAAGGATTTTCCCCACTCGACGTTACCGTGGTAACGAGAAGAAATCGTGAATACCTGCGACTCGAGATAATAACAAACACAAACCGGAGAGTTCAGTCCACTCAATATACTTATTAGCGCGGGCGGCGATGTGAATTTAAGGGTAATTTTAATTAAATATTTAATTATACTTTACTGTAATTGTTATTATTCAGCAGTGAAAGGGTAGCGCATTTAAAAGACCAAGCACACTATATTTTGATAGTAAAGGTGTTTTTTTTAAATAATTAAATGATAATAAAATTTGTAAATATAATTAAAATGTATTTATTAACTAGAACATATAATATAATACCTATTGTATGAAAGTTTCACTAATTAAGAGGAGTATCTCGCCGATAAGTTAAGGGATGGAACAACAATAGTAGTAATAAATATTAATTATAGCTTCATCTCTAACACCAGCCACAGCTATAGCTATAACTAATAATAGAACCGCATCAGCTCGTCAGCATAGAACAGCTGACAACGGGGAAACGGAAACAAATTCATATTGATTATTAATTAACGTTTTAATGAGGAATATTTCATTAAAATTTAAAGCAGATGATATCATCCCCAAGGCTTTTAAGTGCATTTAAATACAAAACATGCTTCATTATTAAAATAATAAATTACCTGTTAAATAATTATTTTTTAGTCAATTATTTGCGTACTTTTAGAACGAAAATAAATTATTTAACTTCTTAATAGTGAAATTTTAAACAAAAAACCAATTATACTACTGTGAATAGCCGGATCGATTTGATAAAAAATTGAAGTACTGTTTCGGTACAATAACGCACCACTACAGTCAACTAAAATAGTTTCTGCAAAATTGCATGAACTCCAATGCGAATTCCTGCTGCACCCACCGTACTCGCCCAACTTGACTTCCTGAGACTCCTTTATCTTTCCCAACGTTTTTACGTTGGCTCGGGGGCAAAATCAGCTTAAACGAGGAAGTTATCGTCAAAACAGAAGCCTACTTTGAAGAGTTTGTCAAATCTTTTCTTTTTGAAAGGTTTAAAAAGTTGGAAAAAGTGTACTGTATCATATATAAAAGATATTATGTTGAATGGCTCCAAAGTATTATACCTTAGTTTTATGGGAAATGATAGAATAATAGTATAAAATATATTGCATAAGTAAACTGCCCTTCTGTCATTCAGATTGAAATGTACATTGAAATTTCTCTCATAGAGAAAACTTTTTTGATATGAATTTTAGAAGAAATTTATTCTTTATAAAATATTTTGCTTGCTTCCCTTATAGTCAAAGACAAATCCAGTAATCGCTTAAGATAAGATAAAAAAATTGAAATAAAGTCGATTTGTTGATTTTCAACATTATTAAGTCTGTGTTTCACATCAGTATCGTATTACCCATGTTCTACTCGTTAACAAAGTTACTGGCAGTTTTCCGAGCTTTACTTAAAAAAATTGTTGACGTCAAAGCAGCGAATCTACTTGGTGAAATGTTATGGCATCGAAGAAGTCTCGTATAAATATGCAAGACAGTTATTTAATGAGAAATACATGAATGTAAGTGTAAGCAGAACAGCTATAAAGAAATTAATTAAAAATTGATGAAACGGGATCTGTTGGCGACAAAAAGAAACCTCACAAATGTATTGACCCATGTTGTCCAATCATTGTAGGACGACATGGTTCAATACATTGTTCAGCTCGATCACCGGATTTAACCCCCTTTGGGGCAGTGGTACTTAACCTGGGTTCGTCCGAATCCCTGGGGTTCGGCGAGTCAGTCTCAGGGGTTCGGCGGAGGTCAACCACCTGACGTCATCGTGACGTAGAAACCGCATTGGTTTCGAAAACTAATGCTACATAACGTGTGTTTTATTGGGAAACTAACTTCTCTTACTCTCTAACTTCTACTACTCTCTAACTGAAAAGAAGTGGAAAGGTCCCAATAGAATACACGTATAAACGACATGCAATACGGTCAAGCACACACTCGACTCATACGTTCGTGATGACACGCACCACTCGGCTATCATTAGCTGCGGGTGATCACGCAACATCGCTTGGCCTTTCTATTCTGCAGTCAGCGTCCTTATTGCATAATTTACAATGCCAAGTTGAGCAATTCTAGTGTAGCACCGGAAAAACTAAGAGAACACTTCTTTAACCTGCATGGAAATTACAAAAATACAACTCTCGCTGAATTCAAGGTGAAGAAGGCCAATTTGATGAAAAAGGTAGTCTGCCTGTCCTCGGCTTTGTATCCATCGATAAACCGATCCTTACAGCATCGTACGAAGTCGCTTACCTTATCGCAAAGCAGGGCAAACCGCACAATATTGGTGAAAAAGTCATAAAACCAGCCGTGTTGAAGATGGCGAATATCATGCTGGGAAAAGCGGCTGAAGTTAGGTTATCCCAAGTTCCTCTATCAAATGAAACCATCAGTGACAGAATAAAACTTACTTTATTACGTCGGCTTTCACGCGTACAAATACTGCAAGCTGACGTAAAAGTCTGTAGTTTCGTCGAGTTGAAGGCTGAATTTTGCCGGGCTTGAAATCAGATTTGCAACTACTTGAGCAAAGATGTCTTGGCCCAAGTAGTTGCAAATCTGATTTCAAGCCCGGCAAAATTCAGCCTTCAACTCGACGAAACTACAGACTTTTACGTCAGCTTGCAGTATTTGTACGCGTGAAAGCCGACGTAATAAAGGAAGTTTTTTATTATGTAAGCCTCGTACAAGAACATCTGGGAAGAAAGTCTGGTTTTGGTGCGCTAGTGAAAGCTGATGCACCACACATCGTTGTTACACATTGTATTCTACACAGGCATGCGTTGGCAACAAAAACCATGCCTCCAAAACTGGCAGAAGTCTTAAACATTGTAGTAGAATGCGTGAACTATGTGCGATGGGGCATCGCATCTTCAAGGAGTTGTGTAAAGAAATGGGGTCTGAATTCGAGGTACCTCTGTACTATTCAAACGTTCGGTGGTTATCCCGGGGACAGGTTCTAAATCGTGTTTTTGCCCTGCGTGAGGAATTAGCCCTGTTTTTGCAAGAGCACCAACATGGTCATGCAGATTGCTTCAAAAATTTTGAATTTATTCTCATGCTTGCGTACATTACTGATATCTTTGCGGCTATAAATAATCTGAATCAACAGATGCAGGGCGATGGTGTCAACATCATCGAAGCGGAAGAAGCCCTGAAGGCGTTTAAAAAAATGCTACCGTAGTGGAAACGACGAATAGAAAACGGTAACTTTGCAAACTTTACCCTTCTAGGCGAATGTGTAAATAAGAATTATGATGTGCCTGGAATTGGAGATATTTCTGTATCGGAGGAACTGAAGCACGCAAATTCCATGCACTTAGACGAGCTTGCAAAGTCTCTTGAAGGGTAGTTCCCTTCAAGAAAGTTATATCCAGCATGGGTGGGGCAGCCGTTTACGTTTGATGTTGAGAAAACAGATGTCAATGATACATACCTGGATGAAATCATTGAAATTCAGCAGAGCCATGTTTAATCATCGTTTTGGTGCCACCAAATAGTAAAGTACTCTGCTATTGCGAAGAAAGCTCTGGAGATTTTGATACCGTTTGTGACAACATATCTTTGCGAGCAATCCTTTTCGAGGATGCTGGACATTAAAACGAAGAAAAGGAACAGACTAAGTTGCGAAAATAACATGCAAGTGGCACTTTCCAAGGTAAAGCCTTGCATTTCCGAACTGGTGTCTAAGGCAACAGCAGCAGTCACACTGATTTTAAATTTTGTTCTTTGTTCGTAATATTTTGTTCTATAATGGTTTTGTTTATTTTGTGGACCAATAAAATATATACCTCTGTTTTGAATTTGAAAAATTATATTTTATTTTTCCAACTAAAAGGAGTTCGGTGAATATGAAACTGATGGGGTTCGGTACCTCCAGCAAGGTTAAGAACCACTGCTTTCGGGTTAAAGGAAAAAGTGTACAAGAAACCAATGGGAAACGATATAAATTGTCTAAAAATGCGGATTCAGCATGTTATTTGCGAAATTAATAACGAAATGTTGAACAACGTTTACAAAAAATTTAGAAAAAGAGTTAAAGATTGCGCTGGAAATGGAGGAGAGTACTGTTCAATTAGGAATGAATTTTTTGTAAAAATTAAATATTAAATAAAACACTTTTCACTTTGTTTTACCACAATAGGTTTTTTTATTAAATGTGACTATAGTTTTGACTGATCATTATCAAACATAAATTACTTCAAATGTTACAGGTGTTATTTATATACCTTCGAAAAGAGGAGAATACATTTTGTCAGTCTGGTCATCAAGGAGGGAAAACCGGGATTAATTTTTGCTTTGTCCTTTCCGAAATTGTGATTGTTTTCTAATAAATGGTTTGCAAAAATCGAATTGTTATATTTTAAGCGATAAGCTAGTTCATGTTCTTCAAGACGCGTTTCAAAATTCCGACCAAACTGACCAATGTAAATTCCTTTACAAGACCCGCATGTTAATCTATATATTCCTAACCTTTTCATTATGTTAATTTTGAGTTTTGGATTGTAAATTAAATTTGATATCTTATTACTACATTTGAAAGCTACATCAACGTTACATTTCAAACTCACATTTTTGAGGAGAAATCTATTTTCGTATGTAATTTCTTTATGAGTAATGACGTCATCAATGGTTTTTCAAATGGTAACCCCCCCATTTTTTAAAAAAATATGAATTTTTAATTTAATCAAAACTTGTTTTTCTTCACCAAAATTACTTATCATCAAGAGGGTAGCTAAACAAGTATCAACTTTATTTGTTTTATTTGCCATTTTAAATTCATATCAAAGAATTGGTTTAAAACATTCATATACACTACTTAAGACGAAATTTCTTTCTCCACCTCTACGTACTCCAGACTTCAACGATCGTCTAGTACGAAGGTTCTGCACTTAATTCAGGATGGTGTTTTACGCAGGAACACGATTGTGTTTAATGTAATGTGTTTAAAATCAGCATTGTGTAGCAACCACAGACCGCTCAGTTTCAAAAAACTTTTTATTTTCCTTCAAAACATGCAATTTGAAAACATCAATCGCATCTTTAGGCATCGAAAATTGTTGGCATTGACAATGTTGTAAAATTGATTGGTTTTATTAAAAGGCAAATGTGTTAATAAATGATCAAACTCAAAGTCAAAGGTCCATGTAGTTTCTATCTTATACATTTTGTGATCTTGGTATGATTTAATTTAATTTTGCGTAGATAACATTTTGGCCTGAATCTCAAAAACCACTAGAGACTTCTAACCTAACCATGAAACTTGTAGAAAAATCTATAGAGCCCTTGAAAAAATATCCTTACCTTTTTCCTGGGTATTTGAAAACCTTTTTGGTTATTTTTTTTTTATTTACAAATACGGAAAATAGAAATAAAAAAAGATTGAAATAATAAAAATCTATACAACTTTTTTAAATAATTAAAAATACGAAACATTTCGGAAATCTACAACGATGAGTTCTATTTAGACTAAAAACAAGTCACTTATTGAAACAACTTCCTAGGCTAATACTTTTATAGAAACAAACTTTTCATACACTCTTTAATTTCGGAAAAATGAATTAATTAAATAATTTTAAGTTTTTTCTATATTATTCAAAAATCAGTGTGATATAGAACTATATAGGAAGTAGTTATGGATAATTATAGAATAAATTTTATAATTTATAAAATGTACTTTTAATCAAGTTGTTGATTAAAACGCTTGGTTTTGTTATACGTGTTTACCAATAAGTTCATTAATAAAAAATGTTTTACTACCGCTCAAGTGAGATATTAATCGTACATAGTTCTTAGCATAAAATGCAAAATTTTTGCGAAAAATATGGTAATAAAATAATATGGTCATATTACTTCTAAATAATCTTCTACATATAGGTCGATTAAATTGAAGGAATAGTCTCTATAATTGTATTGAAAATGTATATGTTAGATGGTGCAATACAGCTATTCAAAAACAATATCTCTATAGAAAACATTAGATATTACTTTACTATCTTTGAGCCACAATATGTTAATTGATATTGATCAAGGGGGACATTCACGTCTTCTGCGGTATATCTTACCTCTCCGTTAATATTTCAAATTTTTTTGTCGATACTAGTTTTTGCATCATCAAAGTTATTACCCAGAAGAAAACAAACACTTCAACGGAGTAAAATATAGAACATATAGATCTTTCAACTATATACTTTTAAAAGAAAATTTGTTGATAAATCACTGAAAATACTTCTTCAAATATTAAGTGAACCTAGCATAATGTCATTCGAAACAGCATTAATAAAATTGGCATGAAATGAGATCTTGAAGAAAATATAAACGTCTTTTAGTAAATGTCCAAGATGGATGGAGGTCCGAAGAAAGATTTAAAGCGTTTAAATGCCCCTAAAGCATATTGGACAAATTGGGTGGTATATTCGCCCCCCGTAAATCTACCGGCCCACACAAGTTTAAGGAGTTACTCCCCATTTTTATTTTCCCACGTAATCGTGCGCAGTCACTAACTACGAGGTTACTAAAATTGTAATGCAGAGGTTTATCAAAGTTGACGGTAAAGTTAAGACCGATCCTAATTACCCAGCTGGATTCATGGATGTTGTGACCATTAAAAAAATTGGAGAATTCTTCCATTTGATCTATGTAGTTAAGGGTCGTTTCAAAATCCATCATATTACAGTTGTGGAAGCCAAGTACAAATTGTGCAAAGTTAGGAGGATTCAGAGTGTCTCCAAGAGAATCCCATTCCTGACGACACGATAGATGCACCATCCGCTACCCAGAAAGGTGGGGATTCAGTTGGAGATTGTCACCAACAAAATTTTTGACTTCATCAAATTCGACTCTGGCAACCTGTGCATTATCACCGTAAGCCGTAATTTTGGTCGTGTCGGTACTGTGATGAACAGTGAACGCCACCAGGGATCTTTATACATTGTGCAAGTTAAGGATGCCCAATAACACGTATTTGCTGCAGGTTAAATAATGTATTCATCATTGGTAAGGGAGCCAAGGCCTTTGTTTCACTGCCTCGTGGAAATCTAAAATCTAAATCTAAAAGAATCTAAAAAGTGGTTTTGGCAATTTCTCTTCAGAAAGACTGATCCTATAATTTAGTCTGATTCGAAATCAGCATTATTAATACTAGCATGAGATGGTATTACAAAAAAGTAATCTTTTAACACATTCATCACTTTATCTTTCAATAGGTTTCTATGACTACTTCCGCTAACACATTTATTTTGTTCTAGTTTCTTGAAGAAGCATCTCTAATTCATCTAATATTTATGACTAATATATAATAATTAAGGTGATTTTCAGCTGTTTATTATAAAAGTTACATAGTTTTTAAGAGCACATATCCGAGAAATTAGAACTATTATTGAATGAATAATTACTTAATTAATGATAAATTGTTTCTTTACTAAGCATACTTGTGGATGTGGAAAAAAATCGCCTTTCTCATTTAAAAACAGCACTATAAATACTGGTATAAGATGAGGTATTGTGTCATTCGAAAACAACATTATTGAATTTAAATCTTAAAAAAATATAAGTATCTTTTACCATTTCAAGAAATTACTCGTCAGAAAAACAGTTCTTACAGTAAGTTCTATTACTATTCTCGTCAACACATTTAGTATCTTGGTTTTTTATATTACCGTTTATTATAAACGTTTCTTAGTTGCTCAAAATACATTACTGTAAAATCCAAAACTTTTGTTACCAATTCGTATATATATATATACAAGATGGCGCACAAGTAATGTCATAGTTTGAATTTGCTGGCATATTTGCAGATGGTGCTAAATGTCAGTGCGCTTTGACATTTATGATGTAGATATATAGTAAATTAGTTGTTATTTGACATATTTTAAGTCTCTTGCTTTAACGCAATGTGAATTTCGTCATCGTTTTCTCTGTCGTCGTGTTATGTGTGCTCGAACAATTAAGCGTTTGGCTGAGCGCCTCGTGCAAACTTGGTCCACTACAAATGTCGCAAGAAGTGACCGGCCTCGTAGTGCGTGTTCGAACGAGAACATCGCTGCTGTTGCCAAAGACGTCAGAGAGAATCCACAATTAGGTACCAGCAGACGTTCGTTGCAACGGATTTTGGTAAAAGATTTGAATATGTTCCCCTACAAAGTACAAACTGTTAAGGTTAACTTACTGCCAAACTCTGTTGAACTTGGTACAAGAAGAGTATGACTTCGTATCAGAATGAGCGATAAAGCCCATTTCCACTTAAGTGGTTATGTTAATAAACAAAATTTGCGTTTCTGATTCACAGAGAATCTACATGTAATGCAAGAAGATATATTGCAGCCTCTCAAAGTGACTGTTTGGTGCGGCATTTGCAATGAAAAAGTGATTAATCCTAATTTTTTGAAGACGCCGTAACCGTAAATAGCGAGCGTTACAAGCAGATGCTAAACGAGTTTTTTTGCCGCAAGTTGCTGCATTGGGTCTCGATCATTGTTGGTTTTAACAGGACGGTGCAACCGCTCGGGTAACTATGGTGATTTTGAGACACCAATTTCCAGGTCGGGTGTTCTCCCGTTTTGGAGATCGCCACATCTAACAGAACCAGACTTTTTCCTTTGGGGCTTTTTAAATTCTCGCGCTTATCACAACAAACCTTGCAAGACTTGAAAGCTAATATTGAATAAGAAATCGCCAATTTGGAGCCAGCTGTTTTGGAAGCTGTTCAAAATGCCGATAAACGAGCGCAATTATGCATCAACTCTGGAGGTGGCCATTTAAGCGATATAATTTTTTCCAAGTCATGTAACCAATTATACACTTTCAAACAAACTTTTGAAGAAAACAGAGCTCTTTTTTCATTTATAACAAAATTGCAGCCAATTCAAATTTTGACATTACTTTTGCGCCACCTTGTATATACGATAAAATTTGTATTAATGAAGTTAAACTTTCTTAAGCAACTTTGTACGTGTAGAACAAGTCTATATTAACAATCATCTATAGAAATATTTTTTCTAGAACCGAAGTAGTAAACTTAAAGTTGAAGAACATATCAATTTTAAGTCAACTACTGCGGTGTATTTTATAACCGACAGCAATAAACTATGTTTTTTTTGTTTTCTGAAACCATTAATAATTACCATTTTAAAGATGCTTTACGGAATTCAATCGTAGTCGTAGTTTTAGTAGTATAGTACTCGAAATGTACATCTGGTATTAATAAAAATAAAAAGTGAAGTAAGGAATTTTATTTCGTTCATCATAATATAGCACACTTCACATTACTCAATATGTTTGGTCTTTCCTTAATTTTCTTACTTTATTTTTTATTTAAAATCACGTCCATAATTTTTTAATTAATGCTACTATTTATTAATTCGGAAGCCTTTAATAGATATTTCTATCGTCGATTTGTTAATTCTATAAACTATCACTAAAAAAATTCATACGTATAATTTATAAATCAATAAAATATCTTTCTAAATATATAAAAAAGTCTATTTGGCAATACCTTCATTAATTGAACGAAAACCTAAATGTATTCATTTTTTTATTCTAGTTTATAATTTCTAGAAAATAATCTTCTCACTCGCTATAAATATTAAAATAGATATTTCCATTTCAGCGAAAGCTAACGCCGAACCTTCCGTTCAATCAATACCTGAAAATATTTCAATTCACTGGAACCTGTGACACACTGACATAAAACTCAATTAGCAAATATAGAGCCACGACGAAAACTTTTATGCGGAAATACATTTCCATCTATTAAAAAATTTAATTAGTGCTTCCCAAATGACTGCGAAGCCGCATTGTTACATTTAATTAATATACGCTAAAGGTTTTACACATAATGAAATTATGTTTGTTTTAGCTAAAAGAGCATTACGCATAATAACGTGTCGGGTACATTTATGTGATTATTGTTATCTACGTCTACATCGTCGAAGGAATATAAAACAATAGCACCTCTATTGTTATAATTTAACCGTGACATCTAAAAATAGAAATTTCAATTTTAATTGAGGTGATGAAAAAAGTACATAAATTTTGCGGTAAGGGTACTTGTGGTGACTTGTGGCAAATTAGGGCCACTCGTATAGCACGACCCGGCTCCTTAAGTGTCTCTATGTATGTCAGGGCGGGGGAATTATGAGTGCCTTGAACCCTACGGAAAACATTGTTGAACCAGTATTTGATACGAACAATATAAAAAAAGTATAGTCGGTGTAAAATATTTTCTTTTATAAAATCGTTTAATAATAATTTTTAATTATTTTCAAATTTAGTACACGTATGTTTTATTATGTTTTGTTTAATTATAACCATTGGAAGATATTTATTATAAAATGCTGCTTACCAAAATGACATAAGAAATAAGCCATTGATATTTTTGAAAAAGTTTTGATTAAAATATAAATGGTAAACACATCCAATTAGTTTTACCACAATACATGTATATAATATCTACGAGGAATGGTATGAAACTAGTAGTACCTGTGCAGGATGCTGGTGAATAGAATAGCCGCCGGATTTGTGGTTATATTTTTATTTGTATTTCAGCTGTCTCTGTGTAAAGCTGGTATTAACTGTGTCGTATGAGAAATAGGGATGTGATTAAAATTCGTTAATTAAATGTTGTTGTATAGATGTATGGAGAAATTATTATAGTTCGACACTGTGTGTGAAGAGAAGAAAAAAAGGGTGATGACAAAGAGTAGAAAAACTAAGGGTAAAGTTGTGTGGAGAATACTGAAGTTTGAGGAAGCGGGTGGAGCTGCCCTTGCCAGGACAATGGAACGCGTGTTAAAAGAGAAACGGAATATGCTAGCGGTGTTCTTTGATATGAAAGCAGCGTACGCTTAGGTTTGGAGTGAAGGAATATTTAAATTTGTAAGAAGAATTTATGAGGAAATGTGATGTGTAGAGAAGGTGGGAGGGAAACTTTCGGAAAGGTTCAGGATGCGGAAGGGACTGAGGCAGGGTTGTCCGATGAACCCGGTGCTCTTCAATATCTATATAGGGGACTTAGAGGAAGTATTGAGAAAAGGGCAGGACGAAGGGATGATAATAGGGGAGGGAAAGGTGTGGAGAGTGAAAAGATACATGGACAGGAGAGAATTGTGAGTAAATGTTGTGAAAACGAAAGTGATGAGATTTAGGAAGAAGGCAAAAGAGGGAAGGATAAAATAATTAGAGTTGACGGAGTAAGTAATAGAAAGAGTGAACGTGTTTAAGTATATGGGATATATATTTTAGTGCATGAGAAGCATGCAATATGGGTGTAAGGAAAGGCAAGGAAGGTGTTGGGCATGATGAAAGAGAAATGGCGAAGATGGATCGAGGGAAACGTGAAGGTGATATGTGAGATACGTGCGTGAGAACTAGACTGTTATATGGAGTTCCTGAGGCAGATGTTAGGGGTATAGAAATCGATTCCGGGATACATGATTCATGAGAGATGGCAGGTACATGGAAGTAGATCAGGATATCTAGAGAGGACAAACTGAGGGAGATAAGTGAAGATAATCATGTCGAGAGCGAGATGCGGGTCGGACGAGAGAGAAAGGAAGAGGTGAATGGGTGCAGGATACGGAAAATGCGAGTTGTGCAAGTAAGGGAAGGATTCATGGATACACTTGCCAGAGGAATGAAAGGGAGTGGAGGTAGAAAGGGTGGAAGGGTGTAGAAGGGTAGTGGAATAGATGAGAGAAGATAGGGCCAGGGTAAGGATCTTTAGAATGTTGGGGTGGGAAAGGGAAAGGGAGAGGAAGAGAAGAGAAGAGAGGTGAAAGACGAAGGAAGAAAATTGATGTGATGGATGGTCTTTTGTGAAAATTAAAAGCTATGTGCAAATAAAATAAATATTACAAGTAATTTTGTTAGTATCGAAAGTTTTTTTTTTAGAAGTGTTCATTAAATCTTGGGGCAATTGTGGTCTATTAATAAACAAAATACTTAGAATCAGTGATTAAAACATATCAAAGGCAAATTCTATATCTAACGTTAATATTTGTAAAAGAAAAAAATACAGCCAAGGTAGAAACGCAATAAAAAATATAATCATTTAAATCGCAACATCAAGAATGGGAGAAATTTTTTGAATTTGGCACAAATTTTTAACTATTAAGAGAAATATGTTGTTTATCTTTCAAATTGTAATCAATTGTAATATTTTAAACGTTTAACATTTCTGCCAAGATTAGTCAAAAATCATCACTGAGTATACAAACCATATAAAAGTTCAACCAAATAAAATATAATCTTTCGTGCGTTTTAAATTCGCGGAATGAAATAGAAGATGGTGAAATACAAATTTATTTTTCTTTTTCAATATATTCGTCTACAACCCTAACAAATTTCTCAGATCTATGAATTAACTTGTGAATACCTTCATAAAATTCTTTTATAAAAAACGCCGAAACTGCATCCTCCACCTCTTAGTTGCTAGAACATTTCCTTCCTCTAAGCTCTTTTTTCATATTTGGAAAATATAATAATAGTCGCTGAGAGCCAAATATTGGCTATAGGGTGATATCGAGGCCCACCTTATGCAAAGCAAACAACGTAACTCGTTTCTTCTGAACAGGGGCGTTGTCCTCTTCATTTCTCTCCGATAGCCACTTTTAACTTCTAACAGCTTTAAAATTGAAGCCTAGTATTCTCCGGTTATAGAAACACCATTATTATCTTATAGTCAATCAACAAAATTACTGCTATGTTCTAGAAAACTGTCCCCATGAGCTTTCCCACCGACTGCGTCACCTTGAATTTCTTAAGCGGTGGTGTACCCCGGTGTACCCCTTTTTATGCCACTGCTTAGAATTTTGCATTGACTTGTTTTCATAGTGATTAACTTAAGTTTGATGCCCAGTAACAATTCGCTCCAAAAAATATTCCTGACATGTCGAGATAATTAAAGACCTTAAAAATGGTTGTTTCAGATACTCTATTTCTACGAGTTGTTTATTTTAAGTCGTGAATCCTCCAATATTAATTTATCGATTTTTTTGATAAGATCTGAAGTGGTGCCCTCAACAGACCACCAATTGATTCCCTGCCTTGCTTAAACAGGGAAAACTATGCGTAAATAGATGACATCTCTTCCAATATGGTTTAAACACTTTTTCCTTGCTTGTTAAGAAAATTTATAACAGCGCGGAACTCTATTTTCTCCATACTTCACAATTTCTACCGGATTAAGTTTCTTGATCGAATATACTTTAAAAACTACTGGCCTCGTTTTTTTTTTGTTAAGAGGAGAGGACATTTTTTCTAGGTTAGTGTCGGACTCTTATCGACTAAAATCTCTTTCGCAATCGCTCTTGTGACTAGGCTTGGACCTAAAGGTCTTTTCTAGTCGGGACATCATGCGATGGATGGGGATCCAGTCGTCCTATGTGAAAGAGGAGGATTACAGTGGCTCTAGGCTTTGGTGTGCCAATTGAGTGTCAATTAGAAGCATGCGTGGCCTTCGATGTTTGCTGTGTGCAGTAACATTTTCTTGGGAATTTAATTCCATGAGGAGAATCGTCATCTAGTTTGCTGTAAAAGTTTACAGTGATCCCTTTGATGTACACCAGGACACTCGGTTCTTAGTGTCACAATAAATCATTGAGTTCCACATGTAGGGCGATGCGTTCAGTACGCGTCTGAGAGCAATGTTTTGCATACGCTGGTGTTTTATTATTTGAGTGGGTCTACAGTAGCCCCAAAATCATAGTGAACAGCCTTAGTAGATTTTGACAGAAAAAGATCGCATGTTGAAGAAGAGGCTATAGATGTACCAACGAAGCTCTGGCTTTTGGATGTGATTTGCGATCGTTTTTGACCAGGAGAGGTGCTGAACGAAGATTATTCCGAGATGTTTGATTTCGTCCTTTATCGTAATTAATTCTCTACCAAATGAAAGTTGGGTGGGATCGATCTTATGTTTTTTGAGGTACGGTTTGCTGAAATGTACGGATACACTCTTATCAGCATTGACCTTAAGTCGCCATTGTGAAGCCCACTTCTCGTAGGTATCGAGAGCGGCTTCAAGGGTTCTCTAAAGATGAACTGTGGTGCCTCCTCTACTAAGTAGAGCTGCATCTTCTTCATATTGAGCGATAAATACCGTAACTAGAGCAGAGCCTTGTGGGACGTTTGTACAATTCTTATGTTCGCTAGATAAAGTTTTGTTTATCTTGCATCAGAACTTTCTGTCACGAAGAAAGTCATGCGTGACTATTCTTGACTATTGCGGTAGAAATTCTGTATATGTCCGGAGCTTTTCGGATTTTGAGCTGTTTTGAAAGCCCGATTAGCTTTTCTGCGTTGGCCGGTTGATAGGTCCACCTACGGTTATTACAATTTTCTAAATAATTCTCAAGGATTTTAGTGTAAACGTGGCTATTCACACCTAGTAGCGTTTGGTTGTTATCATTCTGTCGTTGGAGCGAACGAATTAATTTCTAAACAGAGTTTATTTGATCAATCAACGCGTCAAAGTGTCATTCCTAATGGTACTTTTTACATTTACGTATATCGTCTCTGATTTTGAGCGCGAGTTTGTTGTATTCCATACGGTATGACGGGTTACGCGTATTTTGCCACCGACGCGTCGGTGGCGATCGTTACCTTTTAATCAGTCAGTGAACACGTTAAGACCTACGCGAGGATATGGTTAAAAAATGGAAATCATAGTAAAACGTATGAACACACAGAAAACTTATTTTTATAAAAGTTTTATAGGAAGATTCTCATAATTTGAAAGTCTTACCTTAGTGAAAAGATGTTATGTTTTACACTAACTTGTTTCAACAAAGTATCTCACTAAAGTCAATAATATGTTCAAAACATGAAGATCATAGAAATATCGGATGAACGGATACTACTTACTACTAACCATCTTTATTTACAAAAAGAAAAATATAAAATATGTAACAAATAAAATAAATTCTGATGTAAGACAATGGCTAGTCTTCTGTCCTACGGCTATCGACCCGCGGTCTTTCCACTACGAACAGATATTTTCTTAAGCTTATTGTATATTCTAATAGAAGCCTTATTGGAATATTCCCTTTATTAAAAGGTCCTGCAATAGGGTAAAGAAACTATTTTTAGTAATATTTATGAAAATAAGTTTACAGACTCTTTAGGTAGACCAGGGTTTGTACTGTTACACTTCGCCAATAAAGTTTGATTCAAATTGTTGAATTTTACTTATTTGGGATGTAAAAATGAAGCAACACAAGTTGCTGACAGTTGCCGGTGCTTCGCGCCGGTAACAAAATTATGTTAAGAACCAACCAAACTCAAAATAATATGTTGAATAATGTAACTGGTTATAAAGCTGTGAGATTTTTATCTGTAGTATAGTATTAAAAGGATATTATTATTTCAGAATCAATCAGAACAGAAATATAAGTACAAAGTAATAGCTACAAAATATGACAGTGGTAACACAATAATAGCTACTGAAGGCCTTGAGATAATCTTTGCACTGGTAGATAAGTTCCCTAAGAATATCCCCGAATTATAAAGGTTGTGCCAACTCTTAGAATTTTTTTGAACTACCACTTTATTTTTACTGTCATGATATTTGATATCTGATGTATGACAGTTCTTCAGTATACAACACCCAGTTAACGAAATGGCACGCTATAGGCTTGATGATCGTTAGGAAATGTTAAAAATTTACTTTGAATGTAATTCGTATATTGCAGAATCAGTGCGAAAATTGCGTACAAAATTCTGTCGTGAATATGCACCAAATGCAAGTGTTCTGAATAAATCTGTGCACAAAGTTCATGAAACTATACCAGGTCCAGCATACGCTGGTGGACCGTACTAAAGCTCCACACGCTCGTCCGGTTCATACACCCGAGAATATTGCTGCTGTAGCCCGTAGTGTGCAAGCCAATCCCAGAACATCGACTCGTCATCGTTCTCAGTAATTGAACATTAGTCGCACTACCATGAGTCGTATTTTGCATAAAGAGATCGGTTTATTCGCCTATAAGGTCCAAATAACGCAACAGTTGAAGAGAGTTGACCATCCACTTCGATACAACTTTGCTAATTGGGCCTTAGAGCAGCTGGAAGCCGATGGTGAATTTTGGCGACAAATTATCTTTTCCGATAAGGCGTATTTTCACCTCGGGGACTATGTAAACAAGCAAAACTGCAGAATTTGTCCATCTGAAAACCTACACGTGATCGTTGAGCAGCCAATGCATCCGGAACGAGTGGCTGTATGGTGCGGATTATGTGCCGGCGGCATATTGCTACTTGACAACAAGTTATCACACTTCAGATTAACCATTAAGAATTTTGGGTGGTTTTAACATTTAAATATTGGATGAGTACTATCAACAAGCGATGCTACTAAAAGGCCAAAATTTCACGTCCAAAAATTATCAATCAACTTAAGAAATACCAACCGTAAAATATAGTCGTGGTAGGTGTAAAATATATAGTCAGACTTCTTATCCTAAAAAGTATTTTAACAAATAGTTACCAAATTGAAGTAACAATATCTTGTAATTATTTAAACTTTTGTGCTAAATTTTGTCTAGGCCTAGCTAATGATTTAAATTGTGTATCCCTTTGACCTTCTCGAATAATCAATAGCAACAATTTAATAACTAGTTGATTGAAAACGTACCTCATAATACTGGTTAAAAATTTGGTCAAAAGAAAACAAAAATATCTTCAAGAGGTGATAATGTTTAAATATAAATGATACTATTGGATAATTTCTTCACATTTTATTTTCAATTGTTTAGATATACTTCAATTGTTAGGCACTCAGTTATTATGTTGATTGCTGAACTATTTCTAGTTCTAACAAATTTTTAAAATACTAATATTTTTCATTTTAATGATATAAGCGTCTCGATCGTTAACGGAGTAGTGGAGGATTATAAATTTTGTAGTAAAATTCTGTTTCTCTATCCGTCAGTTGTCAGATTTTGTCAACGAAACAATAATTTATTTTTTTCATTTTTATACTTCTAACCCTCCAATTTCGCTTTGATTAAAAATGTATGTTAAGAACTAATACTCTATTTACTTATCTTTCTAAAAATAGAGTAATATTTTGGTGATTTTTTGGTGATTCAAGAGTGAAGCTTAAATTTTTATTTAATGATTAAGATAACCCTCAAAGTAACTAGTAATAAGAGTATAGTTTACTGGCTGTAAATGTCTCAGTAAATTGCAGAATTCTTTTCACAGAAAAAAACCGATACATTGTTTTTTAGGGATATTTGCATTTTGAAAGTGAAGTACTGGTAGAACAACAGTACAAGGTCTCATAATTGACGCAAGATTGGAATTAAGTAAGTTTTCTTTTTCAAATTGTTATATTTGATTGAATAGCATAGTGATTAGAATAAGGTTATGTATTTAATAACAAAAGCATTGGCTTTGCTAACACATAGATACCTTTTGATCGAAATTTCTCATAACAAGTTAGCATCAATGTGGTTGATTCAATACACATGTGCTTGCGTTGTTACTGCATTTGGTATCAAATAAGTATAAAATAAAATGCCACGATCTAGCAAGGGAAGAGATTGGTAATTATTATCATTAAAACGAAGGAGTACATGGTGAAAAAAATTCTAATTCAGTAATTGACATGTTTCACGAATAGTGTTGCACGTAATACCATCTTGTTGAAATCTCATAACTGTGTTATCATGTTGCAATATTGAGCACCAATAACATGCTTGATTAGTTTCGTTTCGGTATTGTTCAAAAAGGTATCTAGTCCAAACAGATACATGTGGTGGTTTTGCTTTGTAAAGATAACATATGAATTCCATGAACCCCAAATATAAGAATTTAAACTATAAATAAGCCATGAATATGACAATGTGCTTTATCGCTGAAAATAACTTTGTTCTAAAATTATCATCCACTTGTACTAGTATGGTCTATTTAATGAACAATCTCTTTCAGTTCTTATTTGAATTTTTCATTCACTTATTGTTTCAATTTGTTGACATGGAGATGCAAATCTTCAATGATGTATACTGAGAATAGCTTCTCTCAATTATTGCTATAATTGTCGCTTTTGACAGATCCTTTTAATAGCTGGTGGTTATCTACTTTATCCCTTTAATAGTAAAACGCTTAGGCAATAGATGACACCTTTACTGTTATATTATAACCGATTATTTAGTTAATTTTTATTTCTAGAAAACCTAAGGCCAAAGAATAGTTCATCTTTACAAACATTAAAAATCGAAATTATCTTTCTTGTAGCATGTCTTCTTTTGCCTAAACAATGTGAGGTGATATTGGAGTTTATGGTAAGTGATAGAAATTGCCCACTTTTACCAAAATGCAGCAAATAATTTGAATCAAATGTTTTATTATAAAATACAAAATCTAATTTTGTTTGATATTGGTATTATAGTTGTAGTTTTTTTTATTGATTTATTTATAAATATCTTGTGACTTATTTATGAATAATTTTTCTAAACGCTTACTTTTTTAATGACAAACCAATATTAAACTGAATGTAAATATATTTTATATGTATATAATTTATTTTTAAGAAAACGCCACCACAATTAAAATATTGTCTAGTGACACACAATTTAAATTAAAGCTATAACATAACTTTTATTAAAAAACAAAATCTAATAAATGATAAATATCCTATCAAAGTGTAAAGTAACTTTATCTTGATGAGCTAACTAAAAAGTGGTAAGATCAATCTATATAAGTTTTCCCATCATTATTATTAAATTTCAGGTAGAATACACTCTATCTTTCTTCCAATAATATACGGACCGCGCATATACGTTATTCACTTGTCGCTCTATATATAATTAAGGCAACTAGAGTCGTATAATCGATATCCCATACGGTAATGCCGGGGCAGTAAAATACTCTCGATGTAAACTTTACGTTAATGGTTTACTTCGAATAAACGATCTCGAAACGACGATTACAGTGCACCTTTTCGAATTGGAGAATGGATGCGCTCTATTATTGATGCAACTAATTCACAAGAGTTCTTGCAATTTTTATTCCTTCGCCTCTGTCGTTGGTTTTTGTTGGAGGAACAATTGGTATTTATGTTCGGGATTACAATGAATCCCGGCGAAACGGGACTTATTCCCGTGCTGCTTTCGTCGATAATAGTTAAATGAATATTAGTGGCCGTGCGCTCGAGTGTTTATGACTCTGGCCTAGGGACTCCTTGTACAAATCGCTGTCATATTTTATGTTATTTTGGCCTGGCAACTCCACTTTAAGAGGGTATAAAACTAAAGTAGTATACCGCTATAAATAATATAAGAACCATTAATTTTAATACTATGTATTCAGTGGTGACTTTGTTATAATCGTTGGTGGAACTGATATTATTTTTTATATAAATAACTATAACCATTAGTAGATTAGCTGCAAATTTGTGCACATATATAATTAGTTATTATCTCATTTTAGATAAAATTAAATGATTTATATTAATTTATATCCATTTGGAAGTAATGTGTATTGCAAAATCATGCTATTACAGGTTTGTCCAGAATTTGATATGATATCATAGATGAGGGAAAGCTTTAAAAACATAACAACAATTTGTAAAACTCTAAAACTGTTGAAATTATAAATTATAAGGTAAATGGACATTTTCTTTGATCATTTGTAATGATATTGTGTATTAGCTTCAATGTTTCAAGTTGTTATTATAACTTTATGATTAAATATTAGTGTATTGTTTTGTATATTATGATTTGTATATATATATATATATATATATATATATGTTTGTCTTGTAAATGGGGTTTCATGTTGGGCAATAAAGTGATTTATTTATTTTATTTATTTTGCTTTTGACTAAAGCAGACAAATCAAATTCAATAGTTATTCTCGAAAGAAAACAAAATATTGATAAAATGAACCCTTTCATTGTACATCGTACATCATAATCCCTTACCTCCTAGGCTCTATGGTCTTATTGAAACTCATAAACCGGATTTTCCTATACGATCCGTAGTTTCATATATTAACAGTGTAACAAGAAATTTAGTAATTAGACTTAATGAACTCTTCAAGAAATATTCCAAATTTGCTCCAAAACATTCACTAAAAAATTCACTCGCTTTATCCGAACATCTCAAATCCACAACAACTTCCAAAATACTTATTAAAGAATGTCTAGAAATGATTCAAAATTTAATCGAAAAATCACATTGAAATTACTTGGTTCGATCAGAACTATCAATGTTTAGAAACTTATGTAAATCAAAATTATTTCAAATTCAATAATAAATTCTACCAACAAACCACAGGTCTTTCAATGGGATCTCCATTAAGTCCTCTCTTAGCTGAAATATTTATGTCCAATATTGAAGAAAAGATTTTCTCACCTGATTTTACAAAAAAATCGCATTTCCTTTTGGTATAGATATATTGATGACGTAATAGCGTGTTTCAGTGACACAACACGTCAATTAGATCAGTTTCTCAACTTAATTAACAGTATTCATCCTAAAATTAAATTTACTCTCGAAATAAAAAATACCAACAAAATTAACTTTTTGGATTTAACATTAATTCACCAAAATAATCAAATTGAATTAGATATATACTGGAAGCCTACTAACGTCAATTCAACAATGTCTCAAATCACTCGTTGTCGCACAAACTAGCTTCATATCACTCAATAAAAACATAGTGAATTTTTCAATTCAGTACAAATAATTTTTTTTCCTAAACCTATTCAATCGCGATAGCTGAAAGATAACCTTTTAAAAGTGTGTACAATAGATAACTAATAAAATTAAATGTACTAATACTCAGTTAATTCAATCACTGCTCAATTAGGTCACTAGTCCTCTACTGAACTCTTGTAATTCATAGAGTATATGTTTCTAGATTTAAAAGTAATGCCTTAAATATAAAACGTTCTAAATTTCTTATCATAGATTTAAACTGATGGCCAGGATCAGTAATGATCTTTAACGATAATTCAACACGCGAAGTATAACACTTTAGAAATAATTACGAAAGTTCTCTAAAGTTATTTTTACTAAGTAGGTCCTAAAACCAACGTTTAAAGTTGACTATACAGACCTAAAGGTATTTACATATGTAACAATATGGCAACTTAACAATGGCATCCACATAATATCTGCATAAATAGTTGTAGTGGTACAAGAAAAAGTAGACCACTTCAGTTTCTCAAATGAAAATTTCATGCTTTGCCTTCTGAATGTAATTTTACTAGTACTAGTATTTTACAAAGAAAATTTTGACTCCCAATAATGTAACTACAATGATATTATTCCTGCGCCTTCGAGAAAATTTAATGTCAGTTGTGAATTTACGATAAAAGTTAAGTGCGTTTGTACTGAATAATGATCTGATTTTGAATTAATAACAGGGATAAATAATTAAGCATCCTATTGCTAAATTTACACCTTTAGAGATAAAATTTGATGTTCTTGCTATTAAATATTAAAAAGACTAAAATATTAAATAAAATATCTATGATTTAAATTAGATTAGATTAGAGAGGATTGTTTGATTATAGACAGCCTTACAGCACATCGACTTAAAAAATTAAAGAGTAACAAAACATAATCATACAAACATGAAAACTTCACACAATAAACATACATAATATACAAAAAAGGGGATGAAATGTGTTCTTCGTCTTTATTGGTGGACATGGATGGCTTAGGTACCCAGCATCGGCAAAATTCAACGTCAACCCTTGTGGCAAAATATAGACCGCGCAGGTCGTTCTCACGCAAGGCGATGCGGTTTTTCTAATATAAAAATTTTAGGAATCAATAAATTCCCGGTTTAGCCGGGTTAGATCTTTTATACTAATACCCTACTTCTAGTGTGTTCCGAAGAAGTCAATTTAATTTGTCAATTAACTTCCATTTATATGGTTGGGGCTAGTCTGGCGATAGCCAGTGCTACATACACGGAGATGATGTGGTCTGCCGTTTTCTCTGCCAATCCACATAGTCTATAACTGGTGTTATCCACTATAACTATCTTGTGAAGATGGTTCTTCACTGGGCAATGTAAGGAAATCCGTGACCAGTCTTTTAGTAAGGCGCAAGAGCAAGTCTAGCTCTTGGCGGGAGGTCAGTAAGCATTTAGGATTGCCTTGTTGTTGTGTTCAACCAGTGCAATGTTTTGCACTTATTTTCCACTCTTGGACCACGCCCTTCCTAATTGCTATTGATAGTCCACATGCAGGGTTTGGTCCGATCATGATAGTGGCAGCTCCTTCCCTGGCGAGTACATCGGCATGTTTGTTATCTATTATATTTGCGTGACTCGGTACCCACATTAGAGTGAGTTCGACGCCATTGGCCCTATGGTTTGAAGCTTTTTTACAGTTCCAAGAAATTTTGTTATTAGGGATGTAAGCTTCTAGGTTTTTAAGGGCACACTGGCTGTCGGAGATCAGACAGATGTGTGGCCCTTTTTCTTACAAACCAAAACAAATCTTTCCAAGGATGTTGTTTCAACCTGTAACACTGATGGGCTTTTGTTTTCTCTAGTAGGTAGGATATGCTTTCTTCTTTAGATTGAGCAGTGTTTTTTTGGGAGTCCACAGATGTTGGGCCTTTTTTAATTTTTTTTTTATTGTATGGGACGTGATGGCTGCGCACGACCAACAGTGCCCTTTCTGAAAAGAAAGCACGAGCGGAACTGTGACACAACTTCCCTGGCGCCTCCTCGCCTGGTCATGTTTTTTGTCCTTTATTTGTATACATTTACATAAATTAACGTACAATATCATCAACTACAGACATGATATTACATAACCTATCCTATGGTTATGTGCCTTCCTGCAACCCCTTGATATGCTCCTCCTTCTCGAGGATGCTCCTTGCTGTGGCATCCACGGGAGGCTGTAAGCCTGGAAGCATCCGTGCCCCGATGCTTGTGAAGGTTAGCCCCAAGTCTTTAATTTCAGATACTTGCACTAATTGGTCGTTATTAAAAAGGTATTTAAAGCTACTGCTAGATCTACAACAAAAACAGATGAAAAGCATTTACTTGAATTAAGTTCTAGATGATTAAGTTTACACTCAAGGGCCCTGTGGCAGATCAGATGTATTTTGAAATGCATTTACTAATACGAACACGCTATGTTCGGTTACATAAAAAAATTTTGGAGCCAATCAACTACATTATCAATAAATTGGGAAATCCATTTGTTTTGCGGCATGTATTTACGGGATTTCAAAAATGTTTTGGGTCATTACTAATTTTACTTTAAATCCAGAGATATATTTATTATGTAGTAAGGTAGAAGTTAAAAGAACATTGCTTCTAAATATCTCATAATCGGAAATTTTTTCATACTTTGCATGTGTACTTTTTTTTTATTTTAATTAATCTAATTAAATTAAAATTAAACCACATTGGTTAATTGAATGATTTCAAAATTTTATTTGGAACAAACATTAGAAATTGAGTACAAAACATTATTCAAATTAAGTACATTTCCGTTTAAACATCCCAATCCACACACGCTAAAAACTCATTGATCTCGTTATAATTCGCTGATATAAAAACATCGACTCCAGCAATGAACATGAAACATTTAACGTAAGCGGGATATGATGAAGACTAGGGCGACACAAATTATCACTAGCACGGTTTATACACAATTTAGAAGAATTGGAAAATACCAGATCCAGTAGTACGTTCCTATGATTTGGAATCTGATTCACTTGAAGTAGATGTTTAAAACATTTGATAGAACATCGGGATAACTATTATTCCGTGCGCTCAACATATTCTCTCCAGAACTTTCCCAAATGGCATTTGGAAGATTATAGTCTCCACAAAAAATGTACTCACGAATTGGGTTGGAATTGCAAATATTTTTGAATTTATCAGCGTGAGAGACATAATTCGAAATATTAGATGCAGATGGTATATATGTTGAGCCAATAATAAATGTATCATTTGCTTTAACAAAATAATGGTCTATCTTATCGCAACTAAGAATGAACTCTTAGCTGGGTGAGATGGTAGGACAGCTCCCCGTGACTCCTCACAAATGTTGAGTCTGGGAAGTCCGTCGTTAACAGCACACTTTCCTTGTGTTGTCTGTATAACACAAATATGTTTTTTTTTATTAGAACTTTGTGGTGCTTGGCTGTTGTGGTTGTATCAGTTCTCCCTCACAGAACGTGCTCCATGTTTTTCTTTTCGTTTTTCTTTACTCCTTATTGTAGTCCAACAGTGCCTCTTCGTAGACATCCCAGTAGCCTATTTATTGCACTGTTGAAAGTTTTCTTGGCTTGTATCTTGATTCGACCTAAATCTTTGTTCTACCTGGACACATATCTGGGGGAGATCTCTTTAGCGAACAACTGGATTAATACATCTTTAGGATGCAGAACCGCTGCTGTTCCTAGTTATTCAGTGGTCTGTAAATTGAGATAAAGATCATCGGTTTCCATACTTAAGCTCTCTCTATAAAGGCTCAAGGCTTTTTTCCTTTGATTTCTACACTACATTGCGTCTTCCTTTGTGGCCTCTATGTCGAACTTAATCTGCTAATGATCCGACAAAGAGGATTCTTCCACAATATGCCAATTTTTAATCGTACTTGCTGTGAATGCATCAACTAGAGTGATGACTAACACCTTCTGCCTGATTGCATTCACAAAGTTAAGCACGTTAGCTCTATTATTAATTTCTAAATTGTTAGATATGTTGAATTCAAGAAGTTTTTAACTCCGTGCTGTCCCATACTATGTTATGGGCGTTGTTATTTCAGCCCAGAGGGATGTAATTATTGCCACTCCACGAGTCAACAACCTTCTCTGGTGGTTTTGTTTTGGTCTCCTGTAAAGTATGCAGAAGCCATGACAACCTACCCCTTGCAGCTTCAAGAGCTGCTGCTAGGTCTCCTATAATGAATGTATAATTTCTTTTCTTAACATTAAAAATGCAGTCTGTTTTATGCACCAGACTACAATTGCCTGGGTATAGACTCCTCACTTGTCTCTTATTGATCCAAGTCACCTGCAGGAATATTATGTTAAATTTGGCTTTTTTGAATTTCCAATAAGAGGCATTTGATGCCGCTTAGAGTAATTTTGATTCATTTGAATAGAATATATTTCCGTCATTAGTGTGGTTTGTACCTCACTGGCACCAACCATTAAATTTTGTGTGACACGGCTTTTTGCATTTAGGGTTTTCCATGTTTGAAGTTTTGGTCCATGTATATCCCAGGAGTAGATAAAGAATGTCCATTATAGCATGCCATAATTAGGGGTCGCCTGGTACCCTGAGTCTACATAGATCAGACCAAAATTCCCCATTGCCATGCATCCATCAGTCTAATGCTGTAAGTATATAGGTTTTAATAATTAAAATCACTTGGTTTGTTAGTACAGTTGAAAATAAAAAATATTTGTGAAATAAACCAAGTGATTTTAATTATAAAACCTATATATTAACGTAATGTTTCACCAAGTGATTAATGAGAAACAAGTATATGATATAATGCTGTTAGACCTTACATTGAGGTATTTCTTCTTTGTGGTTTAATTTTCACATTGGTCTGCCGGTGAAACCAAGATTCTACAGACTTGTTAATAGCGAAGCATAATCACTGCCAGCGACAAGTCCGATATACCAGGTCAGATGGTTATTGAAACCAAACAGACCTGCTATCATTAGCACTAGTGAAGTCCCTAATCTTGATCCCACAGCCTATCAAAGGGGAGCCCGGCTGCAGATTCTAGAATCTATAAGCAGTAGGCTAACTCCTCGCCCCACGATAATCGCCAAGTGGTTTACACGTTAATGGGTACATCCTAATGGTTCAACGATGGCAGAATACTAGGCCCCAACAACACGGCACGGTATAAGTCTATGGTAAAAAATAATAAGTCTATGCTAAAGAAATTTTACAGAGATTTTAGCTTTAAAAGAGCTTACAGAGGCAAGATACACTTTTGTTTACAATCTAAACCGCTTATTTATTTGAGGCATTATTTTAAGTTTTATAGTACATACCTCAAATAAAATGTTGTTTCACAAAGATATAAAGTTATATATAGACTGCTTCTGTAGATTGAGCCAATGAAAAGTTGGTCTTAAATCAAATTCATTTATGTATTTCCAATCTCATTTATGTTTCGATAAAAGGTGCAATTGTGAAGTCCAGTGATGAAAGTATGAAAAGATAAACGTTAATAAAGTATCAAACTCTTGTCTACTGATTTGAACTTTTGCTGTAAACTTCTTAATTTACTTATAACAGGTGGGCGAAAAGACTTCGAGTTCGAGACAAGTAAATTATGAAAAAGGTAAACATCAATAAACTATCAATTTCTTGTTTATATATTTAAACTTGTGTCAAGATAAACATTGTAATTTACTGACAACAGGCAAGCTAGATAAATGTGGGCTATAAAAAGTTGATGTTTGTTTAATAAGACCAAATGTTGTAGAAATAGAGCATGGAAGTAGGAATACATAAGTTTTTGAGTAAGGATTATCGATGTTCCTCACTAAACTGTTATTTCATTTATTATATTAATATTAAAGAATCTAAGAAAATGTGCCCTTTAAAATTGATTATATCATTGACTATGGAACAAAATTCTACTGTAGCTTTTTATGAAAATTAATGCAAACAATTAATTTTGATAGACCGAAAGTTAAATTTCCATTAACAGAATTAATAATATTTTCTTTGGAGTGTTTGGCAAAAAGTCACACTGCCAAAATTCTGAACTCTGCATTCGAATCAATAAGAAATTTGGTGACTTACATCACGAATAAAAGATAATCGACTATTTAGCAAAATGAATCTTATCGATTTAGCTAGTTGTATTTTCCATTCAATAAAATTAAGTATTATTTTTTGCTTATCCACTAAAAGAGAAAGAAATAATTAATTGTAAGCGTTAGTAGTGTCGTTGTGTTAGATATCCAACTTTTAAAGCCAGACTCATTTTTAATTATAGTTATATAGTAAATTATTGGAGTTATGATTAAAGCATATTTCAAGCCTTGTGGTATAATTAAAAGTTAAAAGTACTAATTCCGACTTACTCCAGATAGTGAGAGGGCCGACAAATTAAAGGAGTCCATTAATTAGAAAATTAACTAATGTGAATAAAGCACTGAGGTTTATATATAAAATATTCTTAATTAGAAACCATCAAAAGAATATAATCTGACTTGCATTATAAAATATATATTTTCAACTAAGTACACGAGGAGAAGAAAACCAATATTTATCAAAAATTCTATGTTGTTTCTCAACCATCCTCCAATAATATTCCAATGTTTAACCCTATTGCTTAAATCCAATTCTACCGATAATGAAATTACAGTGGCTTTAAATACTTAATCAAAAGTGATAGTGCATTTTTACCTTTCTAACACTTAATATTTTTAAAATTTTGGTACTAAATATTCATTTATATTGATTTATTAATAATGCTGCATATAAACGAAGCACACTTATTCCTTTGATTATTATTGTATAAAGTTTAAATATAATTTATTTAAAATTATTAAGACACTTTCTTACATACATACAGTTTGACTCTTCTAGTAATTCCATACTTATAGGACTCATGTAAAGATATGTTTTTTAATTTAATTTAATTTATAACATCCATCAAAATAACAGATTATTATTCATGTCTTCCTTGGTATCTTACTGAAAAAAGTTATTATAATAATTTCATGCATAACAAAATAGTTTTATTTAAAGTATCTACTATCAGGTTTTAAATTTAATATATTTTAAAATAACTAATATATATGGAAAATTTAACCCAGTTTCTAATAACTGCATAGTTTACGAACAAATTTAATACCTCTGGTTTTATATAACCATTTATTTCAGTAGCGAGAATTTAACCGATATCGCTATTTTCATACTACAAAATTAAAAATATATACGTGAAAACCTCTTTAACTCCCTAACCTTATATCCAATTAATTTATAGAATATATTGATATAATTTTCTGCAAATAAATAAGTTAATTCTCGTAAAGTAACTAGGATAACCAATTTATTATATTCATAGAATACCCAATTATTGTGTAATCTATTAATATAGTAATAATTGACATCTTCATAGTAAGAAGGGCAGCCCTAACGTGGGAACTGGTCGTGTTGCCCCTTAACTATTAAGGTAATTTAAAGGTTTGAGTAGACCCTGCTCTAGTTAGAAGAATTAAGCGCTTAATATTTAATAGCGAAAGAACACGTGCATGACCTACCACCTTGTTATGTAAACAACTAGTATATTTAACCTGAAAAATACGTACAGTGAAATGTCGATAGTTCGGTTAGCAATTATGATTACATCAGAAAATATTCAAGGTCGGAAATACAAATCGGCCATTTTAAGATATGAATTATTAATTGTGGCATGAAGAAAGAATGTAGTTAAATAAAGTAATTAATTGGATCTCTAAATAAAACACATCCAAAATTTTAAATTTTATTTTAATTTATTAAAATAATAGATTCTAAATACTTCAATTCCTCTAGATATTGTTCTCTTTTAACAGATTACTCATTATCAGCCATAATACGCTTCGAAATGTATTATATACATTACAAGGACTCATCGTGACTTTTTGGAATTGTATAGCCAAATGAAAAATAAACATTAGCCGCATTTTTATCCCTTTCCGCTGAGATTGTGATTTCTTTAGTTGATATTACTATAAATAACATATTTCACCATGAATACCTAGAGACTATCCAAGAATTACCTTTGATTCAAAAATATTCTTTTAAAGCTCATTTTCAAACATTTCAATTGAGAAGAAAAAGAAGCTCTGCAATTTAGATATTTATCATATTAAAATTAAGATATTTTAAATAAATTTACGAGTTAATATTTGCAAAATAATATGTTGGCCTCTGGCAGACTATCCTGCAATATGATTTCTTAACTTCCGTCCTCCTACTTAAAATATTTGAAGGTGTTTTATATTTCAACAGAATAGAATCAAGACTTTAGTAATCCCTAACAAACTAAAAATTCTCAATCTTCATTATTGAGAATTTTTTCCGCAATAGTTTCTGTTTCTGGTTGTAATTTAGATCTATCAAAAGGCAGTTAATTAAAGTAAAAGAAAGTATCTTATTCTGCTATTGTAATAGTCATCAGTTTGCTTTTATTATCCACTCTATCATAAAACATTTCAAATATAAAGTTAAATTTCATATTTTTTCTATATAAAAACTTTGGCACCCGAAAAAAAGTTTTTGGTATTCATTATTCCAAAGATAAGCTGACCTTTATAAAACTATTAACAAATAGATCGTCTAAATTTTTTGTACTTTTATTACTTTGAACTTCATTATTGACTTCTATAAAGGTAAGGTTTTTTATTGTAATTTTAAATTGTATATTGGCTTTAAATTTTAAAGTTTTAGAATTCTTCTCTAATAAAGAATTTTAGAACAATTTAAAATTTTTGTGTCCAGAATTTTTGTTTTTGATTTTGCGGTTTTTAAAATTATTTAGGTTTATAAATTTTAAGGTTTTTAAACAAAGCTATAACGCATGTTTTTTTGCAAAATTTTCACTGTATTAAATAAAAATAAAAATTGATAAATTATGCTACAAAAAAATTCTATTTATCAATATTCATTTCCCTATTTGGGAAGTTTCGTAATGTTAAAATTTTCAGAAGCTCTTAGGATATACAACTTAAAATTTTATATATAAACAATAATAATTTATTTACAAATTAAGATTTCTCAACGTTGATTTTTTTGATAGCTTCTAAACTTTTACTTTAAAGCGTTAAACATCGTTAACCTAACGGATTCTGTACAAATTCAGAGCCTAATATTCAAGAGATTTTAGATAATTTTCCTTTTGTATCAGATAATTCTGCTTACATTTCGTTTTAAACTGTTTTATAATTTTATTTTCCTTCTTAACATATCTTTTTGTAAAATCGTAGAACAGCTTAAATCCAAGCAGAATAAACTGATAGAAGCAGACAAGAGGAACACCATAACTATTTTGGGAAAAAAGAGTTAACAATATTTTAGAGGAGAACAATTTCCAGAGATATAAAAGGAATCCAACCAAAAAATATCAAAAACAAATTTTAGAAATGATTAAAGGAACGAAATCAATAATCCCATATAAAAAAGTATTTAAATACAAACTTTTGAATTTATCAGTTCCTGCACTTGACGTGTTGGGCGCTGGTGCAACTTTTTACTTTAAATTAAGGATAACCAATTCGTAAAATAAAAGATGCGTTTATTTGCAATAGATGCAGAAAATATACACAAATTAATAATGGCAAACAAATAAACTTCAGCTTTAGTCAACAATCTTGGCTGTAGTGAATTTTGCCCTACACTATCAAAGGTACTGTTATCGAAATGTAAGGTAGCAGTCAAGTACAAGCAGCGAAATTATCAAACTATGCGCGCAATTCTTGACACTGGTGCTCAGACCAACGTAATATCAAAGTCGTGTGTGAACCGCCTTAAAAAATAAACTTACCGATCTTAGTAGTAGGTTAAACAACAAGTGACCTTAATGAAGTAATTTCTACACTAATCAGTTCTTGCTACTCTGCCTGCCCACTTGTTTGCATAATTAGCTTGGTATATAATAATAATTAATTAAGTAAGCCTTGTATATGTATTTAACATAAATATAAGTGATTATAATCGAAAATAAGACAGATCTAATTCCTGGACACCAATTGGACTTCAATCGATATAGAATACCGAAAGATGTTCAATTAGCTGATTCCGAATTTTTGAAGCCACATGAACTGGACATCAACATAGGTATCTTTGACAATATGCAACACTCACTTCGGCTGTGAACGATGAGTTGCGATTAATCTTGAAATTTCAACAAGGATACACTGTTATAGGACTAGTGGCATTCATGAAGCAATTTCAAGATTCTGGGAACTAGAAAATTACAAGAATGAATCACTTGCATCCTTTGTTATAATATGTGAAAAACTTTGAAGAAACATCCCCACAAAACATCAATGGTCGGATTAGGGTGGCACTTCCTTTCGAAAAAAGTACATTATGGATAGGAAATTCACACCAGTCAGCAAAGCAGCACTTTTTCTCCTTAGAACGAAGACTAATGAAGCAATGTGTATGTTAAGTACCGCATATTCATAAATAGGACACATGCATGAATCAAAAGGTGGCATACATGACGGCTACGATCTAACTCATCATTTTGTTCTACAGAGTAGTCTCATAAAAAATTAGGTGTTGATGGTCGGACCACTCAATTAAAATGATCTATTCTCAATAAAAATAAGATAATAGAATTATGTGATTGCCGTTGATATTGCGAAGATGTATCGGCAAGTGGTGGTGAGAGCTGAAGACAGAAAACACCAACGAATCGAGTGGAAGCCTTGAAGAGCCGTTGACATCTTACGTACTTACGACTGTCAAGTATGGCACTGCCAGTACATCTTATTTATTCAATCGCCCAGTTCAAGAACTTGCTTAACGTAAAGCCAGCAGGTTTCCAAATGGAAGAAACAGATGCTTATCGGACATATACGTTGACGACTTAAGAACAGGAGTAGACTCATTAAATGGCCTGTTACAGGTACGTGATCAAGTGAATAAGCACATCATTCATATTTAAGCAGTGAACTAAAATAATGGGCAAGTAACAATGAGTTTAAAACCAATTGTGACGATAAAGTGTCTGTGTTAACACACAATAATATGAACGCCAATGAGATTGTAGCAACATGAGATATTGTGTGGAATACGTCAATGGACCAAATTAGTTACAACTTAAAACTAATCTCTTTGAGAGCGACCACCAAGAGGGGAGTGCTGAGTAAACTGTGAAGAACGTGTGACTCTCATGGATTTTTTGGACCCATCACACGGGTAAAATTTTCGTTCAAGAATTATTTGTTGCAAACAGAGTAGGAGAAATGAATGCATTAACTAATGGCGATGATTGGTTTCATGTGTTAATCAAGATGAATCCAGCTAACATCATCACTCGTGGATCTGATGCAATCGCCCTCAAAGAGAGCAACCTATGATGAACCGGAGCGTATTTTCTAATAAGCTCACCCCATGTGAACGAGTTCAAAATATGTATGTCGCCGTCAGAAGTCAAATACAGCCATGTCGCAAGCATATCTGATGCTTCTTACTACTCTTCCTACGAGAAAACTGTGCACGTATTCCCCCCTTTTATAAAGAATATCCACAAACGTAATACACAACGTAGACATATAACAATTACAGAACTACATGCTTGTAGGAAGTGAAATTTCAAGGACCCCAATGTGAAACCAGGTCAATTGATAATATTTGAAGACAACATTCCCCCATTTCAATGGATCATGGGATGCATTGAAACAATTAATCAGGAAAGGATAATGTGGTCCGAAGTGTTTCAATCAAACCATCCTCCGGCAGCATGATTCGTCTCATAGTGAAAGTATGTGTGTGGCCTATTTAACATCATTTCAGTGTGCATTGTGTTATTGAATGAAATTTCCTTTATTCTCTCATACTTTGCCATCAGTTCCATTCTGATTTCTTCTCCTACCTTTCCTATTTTGGCCAAATAGTATTTTGCAGAGCTTTCCTAATAAGTAAATGTAATGTTACAAATCATTCCGAACCCAGCACGAGTAAGTTGTGTAAATTAAACATTAATTTACAGGTGTAGTATTGATGAAAATAATAGTAATAATGAGAATTTATTTCTTTGAGCGTTTCTGTACGGAATTTTTATTTTATTACATATTTCCATTAATTTTGCGACCACAATTGCTGTGGTGCGTTGTCGTGATGGAAAATGACTTTCTTGTGGGCCAATCGTGGGTTCAACAACGATAAATAATATTTACCTGTAATAGTTTTACCCTTTTTTAGATAGTCGATGAGGATTATCCCTTGCGAATCCCAAAAGACAGTCGTCATAACCTTTCCGGCCGAAGGAAGAGTGACGAAACGATGCTTAAAGTCCTCCGCATTCTTCTGGAACAGCTGCAAACAGTTGCAAGGATGAACACTACACACGATTCCGTTTTTGGTGAAGCGTGAGCAATCGCAGTACCCATCTTGCGGATAGCTTTCTCTTGTCCAAATGTTTATGCAAAATATTATGTACCCGTTCAGTACAGTACTATACAGATGTCCACAGCACTAGCAATCTCATGCACCTTAACTCTTCTTTCATCCATCACCATATCATGGATTTGATCAATGATTTCTGGCGTCGTAACCTCCACAGGCCGTCCAGAAGCTTCAGCGTCACTTGTGCCCATATGGCCAGTCCGAAAATTTTGAAACCACTTATAAACTATTCTAATCGAAGGTGCAGAGTTACCATAATGTTTATCAAGCTTCCCTTTAGTCTCCTGAGGCGCTTTGTCTTTCATAAAATAATGTTTAAGCACCACACGAAAATCTTTTTCGTCTATTTCTTGAAAACACGACTGCCAAATACAAATAAATAGACCACTATGGCTGAAACTTGGTGTGCGTTCATTCAATAGATGCTACTAACTAAACATGACCTCGATACGCGCCGGTGGTGCTATCTCTCGGACTTTGCACGGTCTTTTCAAAACACCCTCGTATAATTGCAAAACTACCAACTTGTTTTAACTGATTAACTGGAAGTTTCTACATTATAATAATAGTTTAACGGTGTAGAAACGCTCAAAGAAATGAATTGCCATTATTCTTCTGTTTAAGTATTTACTTTATTATACATTTGCCTTTCATTTAATTAATTGTTTGCTATGTTAATTTGTATATATTTTCTCAACCTTTATTAAATACATGTTTATTGTATGAATTGTGTATCCTTAATTTAAAATAAACAAGTCGCGTCAGACCGCAGCATGTGGTCCTGACAGATACTCTCACTACCAACGTCTTCATATGTGAAGTCTCTTCTTGTTGATGAGCTCCCATCTTGACAGCCGATTATCCGTTTCAAATGAATTGAAATACTCAATATACCGAAAACAAATCTGGTCTATGAATTCATATATTTACCATTTAGTTAACATACCACTGGCGGCTCCGGATTACGAGAAAGAAATTAATATTGGCTACAAAAATCTACAGTCTCTTAGATCCTGAAACTAAAGCTAGGAAACATTACCGAGAATCTTTTGTACCATGACAGGTCAATCACTGAATGTTTCAAGTACGCAGCTATATCATATACCGCAAAACGCAGCTGAAAAGTATATAAGGCATTACTTCAACATAGCATTAACTCAATAGAGGTCAATAAAGAATACATCGGATAAACGGGAAGTTTTTCCTAATTAACTGCTTTTGAACGTGGCCGTATTGTTGACATGAGAAAGACTGAACTTTCGCTAAGAGAAGTTGCTCGTAGTGTAAACCGAAATGTTACGACGGTATTGAGATGTTGGTTGAAATGATCTGAGGAAGGAATTCAATAACGTCGTCCTGATTGCAGATTGCGAAGAACGTAAGACACATATTTTTAACAACTCGATCAATTGCAAATGATTGGTGTAAGACCTCGAATGTAAATGTCAACTATTTATAATATATAAGGTTTTATGAGCTGCATTCATATCGTCCATTTTTAAGTCTTCCTCTTACACCACTTCACCGTCCACGCAGACTAAAATGGAGCAACGAAAGAGCGACTTGGTCACAAGAATGCCATTAAATTGTGTTTAGTGACGAGTTTCAATTTTGCTTGTGATGCCACTATGGTCATAGGAAGATAGGAGAACGTAAAAATACAACGTTTTTGTGGATCGCAACATAGTGATTATATGGGGTACAATATGATAACTTACATGATTTCCAACTACGAATTTAAGAAGTTTAGGACGATAGAACTAGAGATCACTTGATTGATAGCTTGCACACCGTCTAAACATATCAAACACGTTATTCAAAATAGGTGTTTTATGAAAATTCCAATAAAATAGTTCAACAAATTAATCCTCATAACTACAACTCCTAATTCCATACCATCGCACCAACGAGAATTGGCTTAATCTTATAATATCTCAATCTCCCAAACTATTATCCCCCCCTCAGCTTCAGTAAAGTACCTTGGCATAGATGTAAAAATCAATTTTAGAAAACGCACTGCTATAATTTAAAACAAAATAACCACCAGGGCAAAATATTTCAGATGTCTGACGTACAAAAATAAGGGTATTACTACAAAAACAGCAGTAAAAATTTATAAAATGATTTGTCGCCCACTACTGGACTATTGTTGTGCCCTTTGGCTTACCAACTAATTAACTTAACACTTGATTGCACAAATAGCAATTTAGAATATGATTTAAATAGTGTAGAAGATATGTGTATAATTGTATAGTTTCGACTTTAAGTTCTATAATGAGTAAAGTAGCATTTATTTACTACTTTTTATATTTGCATTTTTAAGGTTTATGTAGTGTGTAATAATTAAATATATAATATAAATCATATATTTTAGAGATAAATTCCTAATTGACTAAATTAACATTATATAAAATGATCTATCGTGATTTCCTTATTATTTATAAATAATAATATTATAAATTCTACTTAAAAACAAGCATATTTGATGTATATTTTTAAATTCACATTTAAATCAATTTAAAATTTTGTCGCAGTAATCGTTAGAAGGAATAAGTCGACCTTCCGCCTTGCATTGTTCATTGGAAATTCCCTGTAAATAATATAAATACAAACAGACCATCATATTATGACTAACCCACAAATCAATAAATTAATATATATTTTTTAAATAAAATGTGACGAATATAGTAAACATTTATCGAGGAAAACACAACATAAACCATACATATTAATTAAAAACTCGATACATAAAAATCCAAACGTGTCATAAATTTATAAACAGTAAAAATCAATACAGAATATGGAATTTCATATACCTACAATAATTTATTTCACAATATGCAGCTTGTAAATCATATTACATGCAGATATTGATTTCAAGTTCTAGCGTATAAAAAACAATTATTCAGATATTTTGGGATTACGAATATTAATTGATTTTCAATTTGAAAATAATTAATGCATTTATCATTTGATAAACAATCCAGTGCTTTAAAATAAATAATGTGCTATTGAAACTATAGCAAAATAAAAATAAACTTTGGAGAAAGTGAATACAAGATATTTTATATTAAGTCTACAATTATCTATATGTGACAATCAAAAGGGAAATATTCAGGCATAATTTAATTTCGAGATGAATTTGTACGAAAATAACTAACTGACATCTTATCTATTTTGCGGAAAACTAATGGAATATCATGCCGCACGCTGAAGTTTATTAAATTAAATATAAAAGTTTTGAGGCCGGAGTCCGCTTCACAAGTTTGAGTCTGTGGCTACGTGGAGTCTACACAAACACCACGAGGCTATGTACAATTTCGAAACTTAATAATATACTGTTACAATATATGTGTATAAATAGAATCTATATACTAATTAGGGCAGAAATATATTCACTTAAGTTACATAACAGTACTTGCAAACTTTGAATATATCGCGTAAGCGGATTTACTTATTTGTAGTTTGTAATAATAACATTATACGAGAAAATAGGTGAGTTGAGTTGGACATGTTATATTTAGCAAACCATATGTTTGAAATATTGAGAATAGCAATATCAGTTGTTAGCATAGTTTGTATATATTAAGTTGAGTCTTAAGTTATTTCGGTTTCGAACAATAGATGTCTACACTTGTATATTTAAACAACTGTCTTAAGTCCACTAATCTAACCTAAATACCATTTTGCAGGAGACACTTTTGTTTTAAAGAAAATAAGTTGATTTTTGACAAATTCAACACACTTTCTGGACCTCATCAAACTTATAAAATCATTAGTTTCTTTTTCCTAAAGGTAAATGTATTCGGTAAATTGTAGCAGAATTGCTTCATCTTATTCTACCTTCTATTTTTGGCTTCTGTAAGCTGCTAAGCTGGCACATGCAGTCTAACTTTGTCTAATTTATGCAGTAGTTTGAAAAGAATAATAATATCTACCTTTAATCATCGCTACATTAATATTCTATCTAATTAATATATTTTTTTTTAATGTCAGGTGAAGCACCATACATAGATATGTTAAAATCTATGCTAAAGTGCGTTTGCCTTTTTAATTTTAAACCAATCTCCTTCAGAATCTGAATATGAAGTTTCAGACCTGGTATTGGAGAATTCATTTTTTTCTCTTTTATTTTTAATAATTAGTAGTGGTTAGGGATGATTTAATATAATGAAGATTATGTTATTAATTATTAATGTGTGTATTGTAAATTAAGGATTAAATATACTAAGATGATGGAAAAATGTATATGATATTTATTAATGCTAATGTGATGATAACAAGTGTGTCTACAGTAAAATTATTGTGTTTTTAAGAAATATTTTTTGCAATCAATTTTAAATTTAACCAATTCTTTTTCAGACTTTATTTCTTTTGGTAAATTATTGTACTCTTTTGTTCCGGATACAAGAATGCTATTTTTTAAGACGTTTGTTGTGTTGTGAACAATACTAATGTTACTTTTTCGTCTGGTGTTATAATTATAAGTATCCTTATTTTTATTGAGTTTTATAGTTGTTTTTTCGTAACCATTAATAATATTAATATATATATATATATATATATTTATAAATATATAAGTAACCTGGCGGCTACACAAGGACTTTTATTATTAATTAACAATAGATTTATTCTTATAATATCCATATTGTTTCTTAATGCGCACTTATTACGCCCACACATTTTATTATGCTTAGTATTTAGATTTATGTTATAAATAAGAGTAATTAGATCATAAGACAGCATTTTCGTAATCCAGTATTCATAATAGAGTTAGTCGCATCCGTTAAATCTGTATCCATTCGTGTAGTAACGTTGTATAATAATAAAAATCAACCCTTTTTAAAAACGTGTTTGCCAACACCAAAACTATAGCTGGCGCAGTCGGTAGGATTCCCGAGGAAAACGTATCAACCCTGAGTGGACATCAGAGTCGACACCAATTTTCCCTTTGTCTCAACAATTAATCGGGAGTCGCAACAGTTCCACATCGGACAGCACTGAGGAGTCTTCCAAAAATCGAAGATACAGCTCTGAGGGCGGCGAGACGGAACATCTCATCACCAGATCCTTACCCCCGGACTAATACCAGAGGCGGATGGACCGTGTGATCTACGTTTGGTAAGCACAAGTTTTTTCGAGGCTTTATTATTGTTACATGTTGAATCGCGAATCGGATTCAGAATCGGATTCAGACTTAACTCCTCCCAGTTATCAATCCCCAATTCATTTATATTCTGCACATTTTTGTAATTTTAGTGAATTAGTTTTAAAATTAAAAAACTTAAAAATGGAAAATAACGCAAATATTGATTACCAATTAGTTAAGTTAAACATAGAAACTATTCCATTATTCGACGGGCGAAACGAAATAACAGAAATATTTATCTCTCGATGTGAAGCGGTTTTAGAGCAATTCAGACTTTTAACAATCAACAATTAAATAATTATTTAATAAATGCTATCATAAGCAAACTCAGAGATCGTGCATTAATCGCGATAGGGTCGCGAACAGAATTAAACTCGTGGCAACAAATTAAAAATCATCTCCGACAGAGATTCGGCGACCTAAGGAATTATGATTGCCTGGTTCAAGAACTAATAAATTTAAGACCTAACAAAAACGAAAAAAATATTGATTTTGGAAAACGTTTGCAAATATTGAGAAGTAAACTCGCTAGCAAAATTAAAATCACAAAATAAATTTAATTATAATAATAGACAACATCAACAATCAAATTTTAATTTTCCGAGACAACCTATTAACTTACAATTTAGGCAACAGCCTCCTCAGAATCTCCCCACAAATAGACAAGTATTTGGACAATCCCCAAATTATTCTAACGCTAATCAATCATCTAATAATTATTATAATAATCATCGCATGCCAATTAAAAGACCGCGCTACAATTCTCACTCTCCTCCTTACAACTCGCAAAATCGCAATTTTAATACAAACACAAATCAAAATTCAAATTTCAATTCTCGACCACCGCTACCAAATCCAACGCCCATGTCAGTATCGACTACTTATACAAACCAACCTAAATTATTTAATTTGGAAGGAACAAATAATGATAACAATAATGATAACCGCGATGATAGTACTTTTTTAGACTGAAAAGCCTTGGGACCACAAAAATCGATCATTTAAGCATAATTAATAATAATAGTAACCTCCCATATATTGTTGACCCAGAAAATAATTTAAAAATCATAATGGACTCGGGTAGTACTCGTTCATTTATTAATCCTCAAATTGCTGAAAAACTATTTAAAAGACATATTAAGAATGACCCCTTCGAGGTAACCAGCGCACATGGAACCTCAAACGGAACACAAAGTGTAACTGTATCATTAAAAAACTTATTTAATACTAATTTTGCTTCAAAACTTAAATTATATTTGTTTGATTTTCATTCAGCATTTGATATCTTATTAGGTGTAGATAATATGTCTAAAATAAACGCATGTGTTAATTTCCGTAGAAATTCGGTAATCACTCCCAATTCTGAAATCCCATTTCGTTTTAAGGATAATATTAATATTTTTGACAAAGAAAATGTACCAATGATACATAATCATAATGAATTAAATAATAATGAACTAATTAGAAATAATAATAGAAATGATAACTGTAATTTTTATAACAAACATCTGGTTGACGCAGACTACACTAAGCGGATATTAGTGCCTGCACGAAGTCAGCAGATTGTTCAAGTACAGATAAATAATCTTGCAAACGGCGAGGCCGTTCTTCCTAACATAAAATTAGATGATATAGAAATGCCCGAGTGCATTACAAGTGTTAATAATAACAAAGCCCTATGTTGCATAATTAATAATACAGACTTTGATAAAGACGTCGTGATTGAACGTTCTCTTAACGTGTCACACGTCAGCGGATATGACGTGATGCCTCCACAAATAAATATTATTATTAATCATAGTAATAAACGAAGATACAATCATTTTAATATGTTCAATGCTAATAAATTAAAATTTGATCTATCTAAAATAAGGACGGATCATATGAACCCAGAAGAGAAACAAGTAATTAGTAAATTAATTTCCCAATATGCAGATATCTTTCACTTACAAGAAAATAATTTAACTTTTACAAATAAAATTAAACACCGCATAGTTACAACCGACGAAATACCGGTATTTACAAAAACATATCGGTACCCTGAAATTCATAAAGCGGAAGTAAATCGCCAAATTAATGAAATGCTAAGCCAAAACATAATTAGACCGTCACATAGTCCGTGGTCATCCCCAATATGGATAGTCCCCAAAAAACTTGACGCATCGGGTCAGCGAAAATGGCGCGTCGTCTTCGATTATCGTAAACTTAATGACAAAACGATAGGTGACTGTTATCCCCTACCAAATATCAATGATCTTTTAGACAAATTGGGCAAGTGTCAATACTTCACAACACTTGATCTAGCATCAGGATTTCACCAGATAGAAATCAACGAACAAGACATTCCCAAAACTGCTTTCAATACAGAGAACGGACATTACGAATTCCTACGGATGCCTTTCGGGATAAAAAATGCCCCAGCTACCTTTCAACGTGTCATTGATAATATTTTGAGGGGTATTCAGAATAATTACTGTCTCGTCTACATGGACGATATTATTATATTCTCCACTAGCCTTGATGAACACGTTATTAGATTAAAAGAAGTATTTAATAGATTGAGGGAGGCAAACCTCAAAATTCAACTTGATAAATCGGATTTTTTAAAAAAAGAAGTTGCTTATTTAGGACATGTAGTTACACCAGAAGGTGTTAGACCAAATCCAGACAAAATAATTGCTATACAAAATTATCCCATTCCTAAGACTACTAGACAAATAAAAGAATTCCTTGGACTTTTAGGCTACTACAGGAAATTTATTAAGAATTTTGCTGACTTAACAAAACCTTTAACAAAATGTTTAAAAAAAATTCGATCATTAATCCTAATGATCCTGACTATCAAAACTGTTTCGATTTATGCAAAAATATTTTGACAAATCAATTCCTCCTACAATACCCAGACTTTTTTAAACCATTTATTCTTACGACTGATGCTAGTAATCAAGCAGTAGGTGCAGTTCTCTCTCAAGGTATTATTGGGTCGGATCTACCCATCGCGTATGCCAGTAGAACTCTCAACGAATCGGAAACTCGTTACTCCACTATCGAGAAAGAATTACTCGCAATTGTTTGGGCAGTCAAATATTTTCGTCCCTACCTTTTTGGACGCAAATTCCAAATTGTTACCGACCATAAACCCCTTCAGTGGCTCATGTCAATTAAAGAACCTAATTCGAAGCTAGTTAGATGGAGACTCAAACTTTCAGAATATGACTACTCAATCATTTATAAGAAAGGTAAACTAAATAAAAATGCAGACGCACTGTCAAGAATAGAAATTAATATTAACGAAGAGTATTCAGATAATTTAAAAGATTACTTAAAGAATTTTGAAGATATGGAAAAAGCATCAATGATAGTTGAGCCACCCGAAAACACAAATGTAGATTCTATTGACGAAGAAGATGATGGAGCAACCATCCATTCGAAACTAGAACATCCAATCGTAGAAATCCCCATAGCGGATAAACCCGTTAACCTAGGCGATAATCAACTCATTATTTCAGAGGTAAATCATTTACCTTCGGCACCTAAAATAAATAACCTATTCAATAATAGTAAGATAAGAATCCATGTACAATTTTCAAAGTCAAATTTTGAACAAGAACTAATTAATTTTGTTAAAGAATACATAACACCCAATGTCAATTATTATATTTTCTTTAAGGATCCAATTTATGAAAAATTCAGTAACATCATCCAAAAATATTTTAAAAATTCAGCAATCAAAATGACTAGATGCACACAATTACTAACTGATATAGAAAACAATGATGATATTTTGGAAACTATCCAAAACTATCATGAAGGCAAAACGAATCACAGAGGAATAGATGAAACAGAAGCTAAATTAAAAAGACTCTATTATTGGCCTAATATGAGGCGTACAATTCAAAAATATATAAACGAATGTGAAGTCTGTCTTGTGTCAAAATATGAACGAAGACCTCTAAAATTAAAATTTAATAATACACCAGTAGCAAATAAACCATTTGAAACGGTCCATATTGATTGTATTGCTATCGAAAACACCAAATTTCTTACAATTATAGATTCATTTTCTAAGTATACCCAATTATATAAATTGAGTTCATATCAGGCAATTGAAATAGCTAATAATTTAATAAGGTTCTTTTGTCATCACGGTATTCCAAATCTAATTATATCTGATAACCATCTCGAATTTAAAAATACAGTCATTAAAGAACTTCTTGAAACGCATAGAATCAAACTACACTTTATAAGCTCGCAACATCCAGAATCTAATGGAGTTGTAGAAAGGGTTCACTCTACCATAATCGAACATATCAGGCTTCTAAACAACCAATCAATTTTTAAAAAGGAACCAATCGAAACTAAAATACTATACGCGATATTGGCATATAATAATTCGATCCACTCGATCACAAAATTCAAACCCCAAGAAATCATTTCTGGTCATATCGACAACAATTCACTTTTAGATTTTAATCTTGAAAATTTTATTACAAATAGTTACGTTGAGAATCACAGAAACAAAGTTAAAGTCTTTTATGAAAAAATTAATGAAAACATTAATAAAACCAAAACTAAATCCACTGAGAAACGCAATGAAACACGAGAAGATGTCCCAAATATTTCCGGAACTATTTATGTAAAAAATAAACAGAAACAATCCAAAACTAAGGATAAGTATAAAAAGGAAAAATTAAAAACCATTAATCCAGACCATAAAACCGCAGAAATTGAACAAAGAGATCACAACCAGGTCGAAAAAATTCATATTTCAAACATAAAAAGGCCCAGGGTAACTCGACAAAATACAGAAGAAATATTAAATTTTGATAGTTTTAAAAAATACTTTGACACAAACAATGACAATGAAATAAACGATAATATTACAGAAATAAATGATAGTATTTTTAATGCCCCAAAAGATTTTTCATTGGCCCACTGTGTAAGCCAAGATTTAAAGATGAGTGCTGGAATAGCGTTAGAGTTTAAAAATAAATTCGGTAGAAAGAAAGAATTAATTAAACAAAAACCCCAAGTCACTTCATTATGTTTTCTTAAAGACAATAATAAATTTATTATATATTTAATTACTAAACAAAGATATTTTGATAAACCCACACACAAAAACCTTTTTAGAACCCTTCTCACCTTAAAGAAATTTTGTTCAGATAATAATATTAAAAAATTAGCTATACCCAAACTAGGTTGTGGTCTTGATAAATTAGAATACAATATTGTTAAACAAATGATAAATTACCTATTCGGAAATTCGAATATTCAAGTTAAAATTTATATTAACGAAAACTAATTCAAATTATTTATTCCAGGTTTCTGTTTATAGCACAAATATTAGGGTTCGAAATAAAGAACATAACTTTTAATGCCGGTATATTACCGATAAATTTAGGAAATGCGAAGCTAGAGAAAAGTAAACACGTATTCGTACATATTTATGATTTAAAGCCAATATATGATGAATTTAATAAACTAAATTCTCAATATGAATTCCTTACGGACACCGTAAACAATGTAACAAAATATAAACGATATTTCCAAAATTACGATAATCTCCTGAAGCATATTAGAAAAGATATCATTTCAAAAATTGAAGCCATACAGATAAATGTTATAACAAAAAGAACAAAAAGAGGATTAATAAACGGATTAGGCTCAATAATTAAAAGTATTAGTGGAAAGTTTTGAAACATCTAAAGAAAAATCAAAACAGTCTCCAGAATCAAATAAAATTCGGATATAGTGTAAATACCAAAATTATTGAAAACTTTAATAATACAATAAAAGATATATCACATAACCAAAACTTATTGGAATCTAGAATCATGCAATTATATACTATACTAAAAGAAGACATTGACCATCAGCACGTCCTGTTTGCGAAGGACCTTTATAACCAATTAATATTACTTTACGGAACTATCGGAAAAATACTACAAGATATTCTAAATTCATTGACATTTTGTAAACTAAAAATATTAAGTTCAGATATAATTAAACCTCAAGATCACTATGATGAATTGCTTTAAATCTCTACACACTATAATGAAGAAATACCTTTCGAATTGAAACCTGAAAATATTTTAGATTTTGAATCGGTAATCACCGTCAATTGTAAAATCGAAAAATCAAAAATTCACTATTTCCTTTCCCTTCCGATAAATTATGAAAATTCATTTAATCTATACATGATGCATCCCATTCCTACTAAGTATGAATCAGATTTCGCTACAATAATTTCAAACGTTAAATTTATACTTCATTCAAAAATTGATAAAACTATATGGCCTCTAAATGACTTGTGTCTTAGCGGCAAGAAACATTATCAGTGCAGTAGCAATCTTATCCTAAATTATCAAGGAAACTGCGAAACAAATTTACTATTAAACGGAGACTTAAAGGACTGTAAATACACAAAATTGGAAATTCAGAAGAATCACTTAGAAAAAGTACCGGATAGTAATAAATTTTTGGCCGTGTTTACCAACAACGAAGAACTAAGGATAAAATTTCCAGATCACGAAGAAGCCCGGCAACTACGTGGGATCTACCTCATCCAAGTGGACCAGTGCAGCTTGATCTACAAAAACTATGAAATCCCTAAATTTGAAACATTTTCGGGAAGCCCCCTAATAGTGAGTGCTGCAAAACTTAAAATGAACAGTTCGGTTAAACCTAGTGTAGGAACAATCATATTATATATAACAATAATAATTTGTGTAGCTGTTTACATCTACAGACGATTTAATAAAAATAAAGTGAAAATTGCTTCAGACATCGATCCATCCCCAGGGGTATGTCGAATCTAGGGGGATAGGAGTAACCTGGCGGCTACACAAGGACTTTTATTATTAATTAACAATAGATTTGTTCTTATAATATCTATATTGTATCTGAATGCGCACTTATTACGCCCACACATTTTATTATGCTTAGTATTTAGAATTATGTTATAAATAAGAGTAATTAGATCATAAGAGTAGCATTCGTAATCCAGTATTCATAATAGTAGTTACTTAGAGTTAGTCGCATCCGTTAAATCTGTATCCATTCGTGTAGTAACGTTGTATAATAATAAAAATCAACCCTTTTTAAAAACGTGTTTGCCAACACCAAAATTATAACTTATATATATATATATATATATATATATATATATATATATATATATATAAGAATTGTGATATAGTGACCGGAGTAAATATATTAAATCAGTTTATTGGGTAATCGGTCAATAAGTGAGATTGTTCACTAAATACTCTTTATCTACGATCGTACAGAAAGTAGACGCTTTTTGCATCATTTTTCATTGTAAAAGTGGCTTTTTAAAGCACTAGTGCTTTTTTACGTTTTTATTGCACGGTAATGTCAAACTGTTTTTACTGCACAGAAATGTCAAATTTGACAGATGAATATATTATAGCACAAATTTTAGACGAAAAACTTAATTTTTTTTAATTGATACAAATAACTAATAAACTATAAATAAAATATATAATACAAACGAAATGGCTTTAAAAAAACTCGCTCGTTCCTCGCTCGTGTTTTTAAACGCCAGTTCGTGCAATAAAGGATCACTTTTTACACTTGTACCTTAAATAACTATTATCTACGATCGTACAGAAAGTAGACATTTTGCATCATTTTTCATTGTAAAAGTGGCTTTTTAAAGCACTAGTGCTTTTTTACGTTTTTATTGCACGGTAATGTCAAATCTGACTGATGAATATATTATAGCACAAATTACGACGAAAAACTTAATTTTTTATTAATTGATACAAATAACTAACAAACTATAAATAAAATATATAATACAAACGAAATGGCAGATTTAAGAACTCTGAAGATTTCATTTAATGCAAGTCGAAGCAATTACAATACAGCGAACATTTTTTCCATAAATAATAATGGCGGCCGACATTTGTGCAACTTGTTTACTGGTTGCTAAGTAACGCTTTCATTAGTGCACTGCGGGTAAAATATGTTTTCATTAATTGAATTATTGAAATGACATTAAAATATTACTCATAAGAATATATTCTTTGAAATCCTTTACGATCAATGCCAGCTCGAACACAAAGGTTGAAAACAAAGAAGGTATCCAGGCGGTCAGAAGCCTCACCAGCCAAATTGTAACGGCATGCACGAGAAAATTGGGGAGCTGGAAGGTAGCTCCCAGCCACCCATGCTCCGAATCCTCATCATGGCTGATATTTCCACGCAAACCGAGGGCGGTAGTGTCGGAGGCCTTACTATACCAGCTAAGCTTCCCAGACCCCAGGGGAGGCCCCCCGTTAAGGATTCCAAAAATGATGGCTGGTTGGATGTGAGGCGCAATGTTGGAGGCATCGAGGCCAAATTGGACTCCCTCATGACCAAGGGCCAGACGACGATGGCAGAGCCGAGTCTGCCAGAGGGTGAATGGTTTAAGACAGCAAAGAGGAGCAGGAGGAAGGCAGGCAGCGGCCAGCAGACCCGAGATGGAACTTCCGGATATGAAGACCCTCCCAACGCTGGTAAAGCCAGCTACTCAACGGTAAGGAAAACCAGAACCCTTAACGCCAGCTGGCCGTCGAGGAACCTCGTGAAGACCGGCAGTCTCACGTGAATTCAGACACAATCTAAGCTTAAGCTGGAGAAGGTAAACGGTAAATATGCCAACTCTATCTGCGGGAAAATATTTTTTAAGTTACGTGAAGATTATTATTATAGTAAATTGTATTTAAAATATTAGCACATTCTTCATAAAATTGTTTTTATTAACTAAATGTATATTTCGAACACAAAGTATTCCTTATCAATAGTTAAATAATATTTAAAAAATATAATAAATACAAAAATCCTAGGAGGAGCGCCAATAACGTTTTTTTGTTGGAGCTCAAGGCGGGTGTGGACCACGAACTTTATCTAAAGGAGGTGAATAGGATTCTTGGGGGTGAGGCAGCCAAGCTCACGGCAGGAATCCTGGCCAGCGGGGAGATCAAGGATTTTGACAAGGACAGTAATGAGGCGAATATACTGGCGGGTATTGACGAGAAATGGAACTGTGAAAGTCATCTGGGTGAGGCAGTACGCAACGAATCTGAGAATTGCCTTAATAGAGGGCGTCACCGATACCATAGCAAGGCTGCTGGATCTGGGCAAAGTAGCGATATAGTTTGTAAATTGTCGGGTACAGTTAAGGCGGATTGTTAATCAGAGCCCAGTGCCCCACCTGTGTTTAGAAGGGCGAAGTCACTTACTATCTTGAAAGCGCAAATTGTGCCTCTAACGTGGCGGCTCAGACACCCACCCGCCCGCGGGAAGGCCCAGGCCATGAGCAGGTGGACAGCCTCGTCCTGACTATCAAGAGGGCACTATAGGACGAAGGCATAGCACCCGAATTGAACCAAAGCGATGACATGCCTTCAAATTAACCCGAATCGAATGCGGCTCATGACTTACTAGAGTCCTATGTCGCGGAAAGGGTTTTTACTGGTTAGCAAGCCCAATGCACTACACATGAAGGATAAGTGGGTTACAGGTAGACAGGGTGACGTGGGCATCAGAATTATGGGCATGACTAAGGAAAGAGTCATGGAGACCAGTAGCCTAGCTAGAGGGATTGTATGGATCAGGGTTGGAACTTTGCACTTGAGTACGATCGCTTGGGAGAAATCTCGTCATCTCCGGTGATTTCAACGCCAAGGCCAGACAATAGGGCGACTGCCGCGTTGACAGGAGTGGCTTGTCTGTGGTTGATACCCTTGTCGAACTTGATTTGAAAGTGGTTAACATCGGCGAGGTGACTCTAGCCACCTCGTAGCCTTTTAGAACATGGGTGGAGAGTGGAGGCGGAAGTGGGGTCCCATAGCGACCACCGCTACATCACTGTTGAGTTTTCTGTCTGGTTCTGAACCACCAAACTAGTGCTCCATAGATTGGTCTTACTACCGCAGTGTACAGCCAAAGTGCTATCTTGGGAGGTAGCCTCCATGTCTGCCCACAGCCCTCCGGCATTGCCAGAGGGGGACGCATTTTATTTGGAGATGTGGTTCCCACGTCAGCTTGCCGTCGAGGATCACTCCCAGGTATTTGACTTCTGACGACAATGTCAACTGGGTGTTGAGGAGCTTAGGAAGCTTTAGCTTACCTAGTTTTCTTTTTCTTTGCAAAGAGGACCATTTCAGTCTTTGACGGGTTAATGGTCAGAGACTGGTCGTTACACCAGTGTTCGATTATTTTGAGGGCTTCCTGCATCAAGCTGCATAGCACCGTCTCAAATCTGCCTGTTAGCAGGATGGTTATGTCATCTGCATATCCTATGGTGTGGAAGCCAGTTAAGTCGCCGCAGTAGGCTGTCAACAACTATGTTCCACAGGAGCGGTGAGAGCAGTTTCCATTTTTCTGAAGGTCGTTTTATCGAAAGCACCTTCTATGTCAATGAACACGCCCAAGGTGGACATTTTGTTGTCCAGAGATCTTTCGATTACAACAGTGTGCAGAGCCGACTCCGTTGATCTCCCCTGAGTGTGGATCGCGAATTAATCTTTCGCACAATTTCTCTAACGTTTTCAGGAGAAATGACGTTAGACTAATTGGGCGGTGTGATTTGGCTAGTGTATAATCTATACGACCAGGTTTCGGTATGAAGATAACTTTTACTTCTCTCCATGCTAGAGGGATGTATCTGAACGCAATACATGCCTTGAAGATTTTGGCTAGGTGGGCTGATAATATGTCCAGCCCCCATTTTAGCTTTAAATGGTGAGAAGCTTTTGATTGCCCAGGTTATACGTGTCCCTTCCGTGAGGTGATCTGCCACCTCCTAATCCTCCTTGGAGGGGTTTGAGGGTATGGGTTCTGACCAACCTTCATCGGAGGTGTTCGTACACCCTGTGAAATGGGTGTTGATGAGAATCTCAGCTGCTTCCGAGAGGTTAGAAGAGTAACTTCCATCCTCTCGTTTTAGGCAACCTGGATGTCGTGAGGGATCCTTGAAGAGGATCTCTTTGAGCCTTGCAGCTGCCGAGGTGGTTTCAACCTCCTCACAAAAAGACCTCCAGGCTGCTCTTTGTTTTTGCCTTATTAGTTTTTTGTAGTCTTGTTGGATGTTTTTATAGACCATCCAGTCCGACTGTTGTTTAGAGTTCTTTGCTTTATTAAAGGATTTTTGCGCAGCTTTTCTGAGATGGTCGAGTTCTCCGCACCACCAGGGTGTGGCGTTCTCGGAGTCTTCCACCTTTCTCGCAGGGCAGGAGTCCTTATATGCTTTTATAATGGAGTGTTGAAACGTATTTACATAGGCTTCAATGTCTTCCACTGTATTAAGTTGGCCGGTAGCTTCGCAAGTTCGCAGACTCCGCGAGAGGTTGTCTATGTAGGCATTCCTGTCCGTTAGTCTCGGGTTGCGAAGGTAACGTGTTTTCTTACCGGTTGTATTTGTTAGTGTATATTTGATCCACCTATGATCTGACATTGAAACCGACGGTGATACATGACAGTCGTGGATTTTGTTTGAGATACCACTAGTTGCCAATGTAATGTCTATTACAGTTTGGCTCCGAGTTGTCACGAACGTAGGTTCAGAGCGTTGGTTTAGTATTTCTAAATTGTTACAAATGATAAATTCATGTAGTGCCTTACCTCTGTTGTTGGTGTCCTCGCTGCCCCACATGATATGGTGTGCGTTGGCGTCGCAGCCAATGACGAGGTGAAGTTTCTCCATCTCACAGCCTTACCTTACAGTTGTAAGGCTGTGATGTCACCGGTGGAAAGCTGTGGCATAAGATAGGATGTTATGTGCTTAGGTATGTAAATACTTGATCTAGGCTTATTATTTGTGGGATGTGTGAATATGTTCCCATTTAACTTACCAAATCCACAAACCCTGGATTTAACAATCCATGGTTCTTGGATGACAGCTATTGTGTCCTGCATAGTGTCGAGGTGGCGGCAAAGGGTTGCACGGCCGCCCTACAATGATGCAGGTTACACTGTATCACCTTTACGGTTGTGAAGGCTCCTCTGGGATGAAGGTAGCGCACTCCTGGCTTCCGCCCGGTGTGCCTCCATCCTCCGTTTCCATCGGGACCTCCACCCGAGGTATTTCTGTTGTGGCTGAATTAGCCAGTTTTATGGGGAGAGTGGAGAATTTATAGATAATCCTCCTTCCCATTTCTTTGATGAACCGGGCATCTTTTTTTCCTACCCCGAAGACAAGTAGGTGACCCAAGGGTTCCTTCTTCTCTTCAACGTGGAAGACGCGCCAGCTCTTTATTTCCATTGCGGCGTTTTGTGCCGCCAACCGCCTCTTTACCAGGTCTATGTTTTCCGGTTGCCCCGGAATCCACAAACGAGCTTTCGTCAGCGTTGGCAGCTGGTCGACCTGGACGACAGTCAGTTTGGCCCCTTCCTACAGTGGTGGTAGGCGGGGGACTACGTCCTTGAGTCATTTCAGGGGGGGCTCATTATCGCAGGTGATACGTAGTATCTCCCCTGAGTGTGCCCATTCCTGAAATGTAGGGATGTGGTCTGAGGAGTTGAGCAATTTGTCCAGCTCCTCAAGCATTGCTTTTTCGACCATTGCTACCTGTTCCTTGGTGATTTTGCCCAAGGGATTGTTTTGGTCTATAATGGCTACTCGGAGGTGCCTAGAGGCAGCCTCCTTGTAGCTGGTCCCGTCGCTCCTTACTCTCGAGAGAGGCAGATTCGGAGCATTTTTCTTGGAGGATCTCCCGTCTGCCTTTTTTGCCACCTTCCTGGGCTGACCGGGTGATGGCTCAGAGGCAGCGGATCGATTCCTTTTTTTCTGTGCGCTGCCAGTCGGCAGCATCCCTTTGTCTTTGGGCATTGGGTTGCCAGCCTGTCCTGGGGGGGCGCACTTCTTTACCAGAAGGGCTCTTGGGGGCTTCAGCTGGCTTTGCAGCAGCCAGTGCCTCCCTGGCCTTCCTTCTGCGCTTTAGCTCGGCTCCACAAATGCGCTTCCTTTTTGGGGGTAGCTTATGTGGGCCGGCTTCTTTTGTGCTGACGGGTGGATCAGTTAATCCGCCTGGAGCCACTGCGGGGAATCCAGGGACTCAGCCACATTTGTTCGTAGTAGCAGGTTGATCTTGCGACGTGCCTGCTACTACCGTTGTTTTGTTTATTGTATTCTTGTTCATGCTAATGGATAGTACTTCATCCCTTTGGCTCCCCACCCGCCACGGAGCCCGCACTGGGGACGTCGATAATCGATCGCCAGGGCTACCAAGGGGATATAGTCACCAAGAACGGGTTGCACTCGAACGGGTGCCTGGCACATGTGCTGGGTTTGAGCGCCCCTCCGCCCCCAGGGGCTCACCCTGTCGTAAGTCTGACCTTACAACGCAGCCGATTGATCGGAGTGGGTTAGTTCCGACCGCCCATTTAGGGAGAACTCAGGGCCAAAGTGGAGTGTTGTCGCCGTACGTGACGCATCACGAGGGCGACTCAGCCACCAGGTTCCCTTTGTCCTGCCTTACGGGTCTCCACGCACGGCACAAACACGCGGGTAGCCTTGTGCACATCCTCGCATCGCGGCCACAACAGATCAACCCTGTTATTCGTCTGGATCCTCATGTCAGGCCGCATTCTGGCTATCCGTTCAGTACGGAGGGGCCTCCCCCTCGACTGAACAGCCGGTTCTAGCCCCAACATTCATAGGACCACTCCAGCCCTCTCACCAACGTCAAGGTTCTACAGGTCCTTGAGAGGGTGGTATAACCCTTATAATAAACATAGTTGCAAACAAGAACAAACGTAATTTTTGAAAATAATATTCGTAATGGGAATATTAATGAATCAAGCAATTAATCTTGATGATGTAGAAATTGAATTTTCTTTTATTAATAGTGTAAAATTTGTAAAAATTGATGTGGGTAAATACATGTATTTTATCGTTCGTTTTTAGAAAATACTCCAATTTTAATGTAATAAATATGCTTGTAGAGTAAATTAATTGCTATTTTATAGTATTGATAAGTTATTGAATAATTTTAATTTGCAGCAAGTAATTTTAAATTCTTATTATGGAAAGTAAACAAGGAAAGTTGTAATGTGTGATTGTATAAATATGATTCATGAAATGGATGTGAAATTTTTCTTATAAACATTATAAAGAAGGCATTTATTATTTATTTATTATTTATATTCATTAAGATTTTGTGAGCTCCTCCCGGGTGCGAAAACTTAAGTGAGGTCTGGCTTTGTCGTTTGGCTTTTTGTGCCTATCAACATCCTGAAGTCGTTTCTTCAATTTTTGAAGAGTAGCACAATACACTTCAGAGTTGATCGTTTGGCCGTGGGAAAGAACATCGAACAAAATCCCAGAAGACCGTATCCATGACTTTACCAGATGAGGGTATGGCTTTAAACGTTTTTTTAGTAGGAAGTGAGAGTGCGGCAACTCCATTGATTGTCGTTTTGTTTCGGGTTCAGAGTGATGAACCTATGTTTCATCACCTGCAACAATGTTTGACAAAAAATTATCACAAGCAGCCTCATACCGAGCAAGCGCGGTTCTGTTTTACTCTTTATGGTCTTCGATTAGACATCGCGGGAGCCAGCGAGAATAAACCTTTGGATATTCCAACCGGCGAGTAATTGTGACAGCACTACCAACAGAGATAACCAGTTGAGCAGCGCGGTATTTGAGTGTAATACGTCGATCATCTCGAATGAGAGTGTTCGCGCGCTCAGATATTGTTCGGTACGTGATTTTACTCTTATCTGGTGCCTAGGTTTATACTTCATACTTTCCCTGATATTAGACATGTATTAGAATCATCTCATGAATTATTGTTACTTAATATCTCACTGAAATTTTCAGTAAAAATAAGTACAACATAAAAGTATATAATCGCATACATACAGATAAGTGTACACATAAGAGTAGACGCTTTTCATCGATAGTTCCGACAAAGTATTAATTATAATATTATTGACTTATTGATGATAAACAATAACCCCAACGAAGTAAGCATAATTATTTTTTCAGTATTATTTAACACACACAGACAGTTTCGAAATAAAACTAAGTTATTATTATTTTGTATGAGATAATAACATATTTAATCACTTAATAAAACACTGGTATAGCGTGAGGTTTCAAAAATTAATTTATTGTACTACGACAATTGTTTCGCCACACTGTGGCATCATCAGGTAGATGTACATACATCTACCTGATGATGCCACAGTGTGGCGAAACAATTGTCGTAGTACAATAAATTAATTTTTGAAACCTCACGCTATACCAGTTTTTTATTAAGTGATTATAATGGAGTTTCAACAAGTAACGGCCTCGTCTATTCAATAATAACATATTTAACATGTTTAATTTCGCGTAATTCGTATTATACCGTATATACAGCTGACCTAAATTGTTTAATCAAACTCCGAAACGTGGTCATAGTAAACTTTCCCGTAGCGAAAGTGATTTGTTGTTAATTTACTTCCTTTGTGAATTAGTCGTAGAACAAAACCAACGTATTGTTGATTTGACATAACAAAACCTTCACAAAAAGCAATTATTCGATTAACATACGAAAACGTATAAATCAATATCCCTTTATGAATACAAATGTCGAAATATTTGCATATATTCCCGTGATGACCTAATAAATGATCAGTTACGTGATGTAATGCTAGCCAAAACGTATTATTCGGTCATTTCATTTCGCATGCGAATTTTCCCGTGTTATCGATTTTACAGAAGGTATGCTATTTTTACGTTGCCCTCGCATTGCATTAGTTTCTGCGATGATTTACTGCAACTAGAATGATATAATATTTTTGCCCAAAATACATTTATTAAAATTTAACTGCAGTTAATAGCTCTACCATAATTCACTCTGTATTTACCTTACAATATAAAATACCAAATCAAACCCCATTAAAAGACCATTATTTTTGAAGGCAATTTCTTTAAATCGTCATCATATAAATATGTAATAGGCCTACAATTTAATAATTTATTTTAACAAACTTTTCACTCGACATCCTTATTTAAAAATTAGGAAACAGATTTGCCTTCTTACACAATAGACTAAAATATAGTTTTTTATATAATACGTTGCAAACGAGTAATAAAATTATCTAATACACGTAAATTAATAAAACACGGATGTTTAAGGAGTTTTGCTTTATTATGAAGAGATACTGCTACAATTGTCTTACCACTAGGTTACTTCATCAGACACACGCGTAATGAGTATATGTGTTTTATCAATTTATGTGTACAGCCTCATTAATCCAATAATTAACTAAAAATTTAGAAATACAAAACATTTTATAAATCTACAATTGTTTTTATTAAGACTGCAAAATAAATCACCGATTGAAAAATCTACTTCCCTGGCTAATACCTAATATACTATTATACAAAAGTATTTTGCGTGTTATAAATAGCATAAATATCAAAACAACACTAGTTTGAATTTATTTATTACTATAAATTTATATTATCAAAAAATAATTGTGATTTGTATCCCAAAACGTGACCATCCTCCATCCCTAATATCCAGCTACCATCCCATTACGTTACTTCCCGTCCTAGGTAAACTCTATGAATCACTCCTTAAAAACAAAATACTATCCCACGTCCAAGACCGCATCCCGAACTACCAATTTGGCTTGCTTTCAAAACGTTCAACTACCCTCCCTCTTACCATCCTTACCTCAAACATCCAAAATCAACACACCTTGAAGGAAAGACATCAGCTATCCTACCACTGGATGTTCAAAAAGCCTTCGATTCTGTCTGGAATCAAGGTCTGTTGTATAAATGTTACTCCTCAAAATTCCTCCCCACATTATTTTTATCATTAAGCAATTCCTTTCAAACAGATACCTCAAAGTCAAAATCAACAACTCCCACTCCCCTCCTTTTACACCTGTTCAAGGTCTACCTCAAGGATCCCCTCTATCTCCACTACTTTACAAAATCTTCTGCTTCGACATCTATACCCCTGACCCTCTTCACTTTAATCCTTCAAAATATCTCCTCCAATTTGCAGATGACACAGCCCTCATTTCCCATGCACCCTCTGTACCTATCCCCTCAGCAGCTTATTGACACCCTGGAGCACTGGTTTGCAAAATGGTGAATTAAAATTAATCCCCACAAATCCCAGCTTCTAATTCCCTATCACCGTAAAAACAATCCTACACATAGTATCCATATCTCCCACACAATTGTTTCCCCTTCTACGTCCATAAAATACCTTCTATCTATCCATTACCATAGATCAAAAAGTAAACTTTAAAAGTCACACAGCTTCAAATAAGGCTGAAATCATTACAAGGGCCAAATTATTTAGGAATTTAACCTACTAAAACAACGGAATATCCATAAAAACAGCCGTTAAAATGTACAAAATGATTTTCCGCCCTTTACTTGACTATGGTAATGTTCTTTTCCTAAACTCCTGCAATCCCACTATCCATAATATCCAAGTTAGCGAGCGATCCTCCCTAAGAGTTTTAACCAAAATCCGCCATCCTAGCAATCCTTTACATAACCCTTCTAACCAACTCATGTATGACACGACCTTTGTTATTTCAATCAATGAACGCCTTCTATACCTTAGCGAAAAATTTTCCAAAAACTCCTTCAACCAACACATCCTTTCCCTTTACTACTTGCGCAGAAATCCTGACATATTCCCTAAATATAAAACCCCTTTATTCACAACATTCGAATTCATCATCATCATCATCACCAGACAGACTAACGAGACATATAAAGACTGACAAATCCGGGCTGAAAGACCGCTGGTCGATAGCCATTTAACAGACTAATCCACTAACATCATCTACCATACATATATATTTTTGTTGTACGTTTGTCTGTTAATAAAGATGTTGTATATATATAATTGTGATTAAGTTGTCGTTATTTAAGCTTAGTTTACTATTTACTTATTGATAACGTAATTTCTAATAAAATTAAATCTATCCTACCTGCTTTATTTGGTATATCAATGAAATATCCAAATTATTTTAAGCAGTTAAGAAATTAACTTGAAAATCAATTGAATTTTCCTCTTTTCGGTTATACAATGTTGATATATATAGATTCAAAATTACAGTTGATATGCTGGAAAAGTTAACATAAATTTTTATTCTGTATTCAGTTCAGTACATTCAAAAATAACAATTTCCAATAAGGAAAAAATTCTACATGAGAATGCAAATCGATTTATTCCCTTCTCGGCGAACAGAGGTTTAAAAGCAATGAATTCTGTCTGAACAACCAACAACGTCCTGGAGACCCTAGAAAGTGCGACAGCAACAGTTAGTAAAGATGCTCGCTGAAAGAAACGCAGGGAGTAACCCAGCAATTGATTTCTAATCCACATAAACTCGCTAAAATCAAAAATTCAACGAGCAGCTGCGTGCTCAATAATCAGCGTCGAATGTCTTTATTAAAGAAAGTTCTTATGAGTGATGAGAAATGGATAGTCTGTGACAATATAAAACACAAAAAGTCGCTAAAATACAATCAGTCGCAAAACCTAATCGCTTCGGAGAGAAGCTTCTTCTCTGCATTTGATGTGATATGAAGGGCGTGATATATTACGAGTTGTTGCAAGCGAGTGAAACAGTTACTGTAGACTGCTTCTAATCCGTTTGAGTCAAGAATTTGAACGAACACGGCCGAACACTGACAGAGGAGAACGTTCAGTGAAATTGTTGCATGACAATGCCGGACCACATATTGTTTCCAATATAAAAGCGTCATAATGATTCTTGGTTTGGATGTCTTGCAGCACCCGGCATATTCATCAGACATCGCTCTATCCTATTACAACTTATTTCGGTCGATATTATAGGCTTAAATGAATGAAATCCAATATTGTTGGTTGACGACTTTTGTTTAGTTTGATTTTTTTCCTTTTATTTTTAAAGAGTCAATCACAAAATATGCAAATTTACAAAGTATTTATGAACTTACCCTCACAAACCGGGGGTAGGGATGAATTTTTTTATTGGTTACAGTGTTTAGTGGGTGGTCAAAGCAAAGCAAGCAAAAATGACCAATATTTGGAAAGTTTCTGCTTACTGCATTAAGATATCTGCTTACTGCATTAAGATATCTGCTTTCAATAACCAAAAATATTTTCAAAAGCTATTTACATAAATTTGGCTTTAATTTCCCAAAAATAGTATTTTACGGTCGCTCGATTGGGGAGCAAATAACTTTATTATATCGGAAAATGAATTATCTTTCCGAGATAAATTAGCTGTCTGGAAGATGGTATAAAGTTATAGAAAGGAAATGAGTATTTAATATATTAGAGACATTTTCAGAAAATATGTACTCTATTTCCCCTTGTTAATGAAAAAACAGCACGAAGAGCTAGAAGAGTTCGATGGGGGCGAGTAGGACTTCGGGGATGCAAATATTGGGAACACATGAATTGATAATCCCACTTCTAGTAGATCGATTATTCTAGTTCAACAAATTTGATTAATGATAAGGTTACTTCGCGATTATTTATTTAAATGAGGTAATTTAGTGTTAATAATTGTAAGATAAGATATTCGATCACAGAATCGGCAAAAACGATTTTTTTGTATTTATAGGATGGGAGGCCGGAGAGGTCCGCTGCATGTAAGCTCTATTTGGTCCTTTGTACTTTCTCTTATCTGAGTCTTTTTTTCTTGACTCTTAGGATGTATGATGACTGTAGACATCCCTCTCTCATTATGGATTCAAGTCTGTTGTATAGAACTGGGCAGTCCAGTGGCGGTTTCGTTTTCCTCTTCGCACCCTCTGCAGGTTGAACTAGTGTGTAGTCTCAGTCTGTTCAGGTGCGATTTTAGATTGCAGTTTTAGGAGCTCTACAACTTTCCGTAGGTTTTCTCCGGACAGTTGCATACAGAATCTGGTCGTTTTATTGTTCATCGCGATGAAGCTTTTTGAGACCCTCGCCAAATCATCTCCTATACTATTGTCTCTGCTGTTGTTGTGTTCTTTCGCCCAGCATAGGGTCACCTTATTGTTCCAAGCCGCTTCTTCCAAGGCTTCGCAATATTCCAGAGTTAATGCTGAGGTAATTTTACAGCTAGCAATGGACGAAATTGCTGCTCTGCTGTCCGTGATGATGTGTAGGTTTTTTTAGACATTACCTTTGCTGCCTATAGTATATCCACGAGTTCCACCTTGTTGGTGTGCTCATTGACTTATCTAGAGCAGTACTTTTTTTCAGGGACAGGTTTTTGCAATAAATTCCTACACCTGCACCTGTTTCCGTCAACGACCCATCCGTGTATATATAAATGTTTTTGTGTTTGCTTCCTACTTCTAAGTCTTCTTATCTCAGGTCTGTTTGAAGCTTTCTATTGAATATATATTTTATACCGTTGCTTACAAGCCATTTTTTTGTTGCTTGTAGGCTTATAGCCGCCGCTGCTGCCTCTTTTCTGATATATACGTCCAAGGGTGACAGATGCAGCAGGATTTCCAAAGCCGCTGTTGGTGTTGTTCTCATGACTCCTATGGCCCTGGGAGCCTTACGGCTGTTTTCTTGGTTGTTCTTGGGCACCATATTATACTGATGTATATACTTTTGGAGATAGTCCCCATATTTTCCCACAGCTCATCTGTATTGTCAGAAGACTATGTAAATAAAAGTTTGGCCGTGTTTTCAGGTGAGTTCGTGTAGGAATCGTCTCTACTTTTAAGGCTAATGACTTTTGGTAAGGGGTTTTTAGAGAGGGCCTGTTTTAGTCGCGTGGTTTCAGAGGCGTTTTTCACTTTGGAGCAGAAAAGCCTCCAGGCCTCTCTGTTTCTTTGTCTTGCAGGTTTTTCATAGTAGCGCTATACTACTTTATAGTTGTTCCATTCGAAGTCATTTTGCGTATTCATGGCTCTGTTGTGTGCCCTTCTTGTTTGGTTTTCCAGCGCCCCAAGTTCTGTGCACCACCACGTACTTGTGGGTCCCTAGTCTTCCCTGGTTTTTAGAGGGCATATTTTATTGTATGCTAAAAGAATGCCCTTCTGGGGTGCGTCGGTTATATTTTTCAGTTCAGGTATATATTTTATTGGCTCTTTTTCCAGAGTCGTTTTAAAAGATTCTTTCCTGGTTAGCCTCGGATCTTTGTATTGGGTTGTTTTGGAGCCTTTCAATGTGGTTTAAATTATCCATTTATGGTCTGACATTGTAAATTTATGAGATACGTGCCAGTCCCTTACATACCTAAGTAATATGAGTACTAGCAAGCGTAAGATCAATGAAACTTTGGTAACGAAAGTTTACAAAGGTCGGTTCATTACATCTATTTACTATATCTAAGTTTCTACTTACTATAAAATCATGCAATAACTTACCCCTGCTGTTGTTTTTTTGGGTTCCCCATACCCGAATGTTTTCGTTCAATCTCTCCCAGAGGCCCTTTCTGACTTTCCCCGCCACGCTTTTTTCTCGGTTCGTCTTTGTTCTCTTCCTGTTCCCACGGGAGGTCCCGAACGATACCTCTGATTTCGGCCTTTGTTTTTGTCTGGCACCAGACGAGCCATCCTGCGCCTATATATTTTTGCTCCGTTGCGGTTTTTCTTTTTTTTCTTTCTGCCATGTCTCACCAGCATCACTAGTGGTTCCTGTGGCAGCATTCATAGGTATGGTTTTTGTTTTGGGGGCGTCATAGGATGTCCCCTAAGTATGACTTGAGCTCGTCTGCGAGGAACCCTCCAGTTGTGTCCTTGTCGAAGCTGGATGCGCCAACGTGGTGGTCTCCCCTGGTGAGCTCTCGCCCTAAGTATTAGGTTTGGATTTTAGGTTATCCATAATAGTTCCCATAAAACGGCTCATTCCTCTTTATGGATCCCATAAAATGGGGACGCCGTACTGCGAATGGCAGAGCTACCAAAGGGGATATAGCTCCCTGGAGACAGGGTAAATTGCACTGTACCACCCTGCTGGCCCTCTCGCTGGGCATCTCGTGAAGGGTGTGATTCTTTACCACGCATGGTCGGTCATGGATTCGAAAATCCCTGAATCAGCGGACAAGGCAAGGTCTTATACCGGGACATGTGCATCACCTCCTTAGCCCATCCCTTGAATTAAATAATATATCAATAAAAATCCAGAGGGAGCCTTGACTCCTTTAGAGCATAAATCCCGGCCTTTGGCTAGACATTAAATAATAGTATTGGATATAATCATGGGAACTAGGTATTGAATCAGAAACCAAACGAAGTTTCCCTGTAATAGTGGTAACTATTGTAAGTGATATTCTTGTGGTTTCTTTGATCATCAGCGACATTGATATATTGGTATATATCGGAATAAAAGGTTGTATATTTTCTGTTTGAAAAGACTATGTTTGATAGATCTGTTTGCTCAGAACCTCTCATCAATGTATTAAAGGGTTTCACAAGTCAGTGCTTAATACTATTCCAGTAGATAGTGTTATCGAATAATTAAAAAAAAAATAATTTGTATAATTTAGAAAAACGCTTATCAACAAGTGCCAAAAGACAGAGAAAACATGATATGATAAGAAACGCTTGTGCTCAAATTCCCGCGGATATGCTTATATCGTGTGTACAATCAATCGAAAGAAGGATCAATAAGTATATTGAACTTGAAAGTCGAATTTTTGAACACTTGCTTTAATTAGAAAACTATTATGTGTGAGAGGCATGAAGACTCACACATTCGTGTACATTTTTCAACGATTTAATTATACGATGAATTTAAGAAATTAAATGGGCAGTACAATTAACAATTAAAAACATATAGACATTTCAGAAGGACTTTCAGAATTATGAAAATATATTAAACTATATTAAAGAAGATTTGGAGGATATTTTCCAACAATTTAAAGTAACAAAAAGAAGCCGAAATAAAAGAGGGTTATCAACGGGCTAGGTACTGTTATAAAAACCATTACAGGAAATTTAAATTCTAATGACGGTACTGGATTTGAAAGCATGTTAAACTACCTTAAAAGTAATCAAAATCAAATCGAAAATCAGATAAAATTTGGGTATAGTCTTAATAACGAAATTATTAGTAAATTTAACAAAACATTAAAAATTATTGAACATTAAAACCTATTAAAATCAAGAATTATGCAATTACATGCTATTTTAAGAGGAGAAATCGATCATCAACATGCACTCTTTATAAAAGACATCTTTAATTAATTGATAATATCGTACACGACAATCCAAAATATATTCCAAACTATAGAAAATTCAATTATGTTTTGCAAACTACACGCGATACACCCTAGCATTATAAAGACATCCGAATTTCTAAGAATTCTGCAAACCTTTACCTTTCGACGTAAGGTTAGACAATGTTTTAAATTTTGAATCTATATCCAAAGTAAATTGCTTAATAAAAGGAATGGTTATTCAGTATTTCATATCGATCCCAATAATTTTCAATAATACCTCTGAATAATGGATGTACAAAAACAAAATTGTACTACCAATGACAATCTCACTTGCCGCTGTCAACTTCGATAAAATGCGAAGAAAATATTATTAAATTTGGAAAAGTGGACAATGGCCAATTCACAAAATTGAAAATCTTTGGTTATCACTTGAAGCATCTCCCTCACACTCAACAGTTCCTGCTAGTGTTTCCAAACAAGGACCAAATTAAAATTAAATGTCAAAAACCAACTGAAATCAGGGAGATAAGTGGTGTCTACTTAATAAAATCAAATAAGTGTTTAGTTATCTATAAAAACAATAAACTGCATATACAAGACTTAAGTTCGGGAGGTCCTGTGTTAATTAATAATGTCAATATAAACCTTAATAAACAAATCATAACTGACTTTAGGATAAAGCTTTACAGATTAACCCTTCAACATACACCAGCAGTTCAACCCCTTCCAACCATCCAAAACGATTGGGATTTAGTCAGGCCCAGTATGTGGACCATAGTAATCTACATTATGATATGTGGAGGCGTGTTGTTCCTGTTATACAAATGGAAAAGAAGAAGAGGAACAACCCTTGAAGTACACCAACCAGAGGCCTATGAACTTCATCTTCAAGGGGGAGCAAAAGTCCACAATAACGCTCCTATTGATTATGAACAATGAGTGTACTGTCATATAAACAATCATTTGTTTCTACTTATATAAATATTACCATTTTATTGCATTTTAATTATGTTTATGCTATTGTAATCAATTGTATAGTTAGAGCCCGTACTCTGTAAATATATATACATTACGTATAAAATAAGGTCTACAGTAATTGGACCTAAATATGCCACATACGGCCAAAATATAGTCAGACGAGGGCACGTAAACTCCGCCTTCAAGTTCTATGTTTCAAATTTTTAAGTTAGTGTATTTGTTTGTGTATTTGTATGTTTTTTATTTTCCCTATATACGAAGTATATATAGGGGAAGTATTGTTTTCGTGATTGTTTTTTTGAAATTTTTTTTTGCGGAAATATCCGTTTTGAGGTCTCCTGAGTCCATTACACTAATTTCTGGGAATTTTTTTTGTGTCTGTGTGTTTGTCTGTCTGTCCGTGGTCGCTGTATCTCAAAAACGAATGATCCGATTAAGATGAAACATTAAACTTAAGGTTTTATCGTTAAAAACTTTTGGTAAACATTCATAAACCGGAAGTGGGTGTTTACTTCAGGCCGTTTTTTGTTTTTTTGCGATATTTTCGTTAATATAAAAAATATTAAAAAACTTTTTAAACAAAAGTTGAAGGAAATGAGAAGATAAACAAGTTTTATTTAAATTCAATGGGGTAAAACACTTGTTAAGTTCCATAATATTTTTATTTTCAGTTGCCTGACACGTGTTTCGATCATTCCTGATCATTTTCAAAGTACAAAATAATTGTATTTTGTATTTTGAAAATGATCAGGAATGATCGAAACACGTGTCAGGCAACTGAAAATAAAAATATTATGGAACTTAACAAGTGTTTACCCCATTGAATTTACATATCTCGTTCCATCAAGAGTGTAGCTCTACCAGTATCAATTAAGTTTTATTTAAACATATTTTCCATAAAATTTTTAACTTTCGAGAAAAAAAACAAAAATTGAAAATTTGAAATTTTTTTGACAATTACTAATAAACTATAGGAGTTATATGAAATTGATATCAGAAGTAATTGTAGAGAGTTCCAAACTGAACAAATGAATAAGAATAGCCTTTTTGCGTAAACCTCATAGTTTTCGAGAAAAATATAGGGAAAGTACTATGATGGCCATATCACCATTTTTTTAATAGAACTTGTAAGTAAGTAAGTAAAATAAATAAATAAAATAAATAAATATACAGGGTGTTCAATTGAAGTGAAGACATTGAAATATCTCGGAAATTACACATCGAATAAAAAAAATTATAATTAAAATTTGTTCGCCTCGGAGGGGGACATCTAATGATACGAAACTCCCTCAACCCCCTAAGCGGTAGGGGGTGAGACATAGAAAAGTTAAATACGAACCCCCATTTTTTGTACGGATTTGAATACTCCTGGAAAAATAAGAAAGATTTATCTGAATTTTTTTGTATTCGTAACAGACGACGCTATAATCGCAAAAATCGTTGAAAAATGTACACGAATGTGTGAGTTCATGCCTCTCACACATAATAGTTTTCTAATTAAAGCAAGTGTTCAAAAATTCGACCTTCAAGTTCAATATACTTATTGATCCTTCTTTCGATTGATTGTACACACAAAAATAGGTTAAGAGAGGCTAATTTTAAAGATCAGTTAGATAAATCGGAATTCCTTCGCAAAGAAGTAGCATATCTCGGGCATGTGATTACATCCGAAGGTGTTAGGCCGAACACAGACAAAATTATTGCCATCCAAAATTATCAAAACCTCAAAACGACAAAACAAATTAAAGATTCCTCGGACTGTTAGCATATTATCGAAAGTTTATCAAAAATTTTGCAGACTTGACTAAACCGATGAGGAAACGTTTAAAAAAGAATTCCGTTATTAATATTAATGATGCAGATTACCAAAATTCTTTTAACTTGTGCAAAAACGTCCAGATTTTTCGAAACTCTTCCTCCTGACCGCAGATGCTAGTTCTGAGTTCCTTGGTGCCGTTTTATCACAAGGCATAATTGCTTTAGACCATATTTATTTGGGCCAAGATTCAGAATTATCACGAACCGTTTCAATGGTTATGGTCTATCAAAGAACTAAATTCAAAATTAGTTAGATTGAGGCTAAAGTTGTCTAAATATGACTATGACATTGTTTATAAGAAAGGCTCCTTAAATAAAAATGCCGATGAACTCTCTAGAATCGGACTGAATATCAATGGACCAAATCTGGAAAAATATTTGAAACATTTTAAAAGCACTGAAAATCCTCCATGATCGTATAACCCACGGAAACGATTCATGTAAAAAAAGAAGCTAAAGATGGAACAAACATTTATACTAATTCAGAGAACCCTGTCATAGGTATTCCCATTTTGGAGGTCAAACACTCCCCGTCTAAACAAAAAAATAGTTACTTATTCAAACAAAAAACAAAAAATAAATCTAATTTTAATTAAGAAGTAGTCGACTTTATCAAAGAATACATTGTCCAATACAATATTATTTTCTTTCTTTTTTAAGTCTAGGGTATGAAAAACTCCAAAAATATTAAAAAAATTAAAATATTGAAATAACTAAATGTTCAAGTCTCTCGTCTGATGTAAAAAAAAAAAATTATGATAAAGGAAAACCTAATCATCGCTGTATAGACGAAACTGAAGCAAAATAAAAAAGGTATAATATTGACCAAATATGAGGAGAACTATACAAGATTAAATTAATGAATGTGCAATTTGTCTCGTTTCCAAATACGATCGAAAATCTCTTAAACTAAAATTTAATGATACACCAAGAGCAATGAAACATATGAAATTATTCACATAGACTGCATAGCTTTAGAAAATACAAAATTCCTCACTGTAATAGATTCCTTTTCCAAGTACGCACAGATGTACAAACTTAATTCCTATCAAGCTATAGAACCTCATAAAATTATTTTGCCATCACGAAACCCCACATTTAATAATTTCGGACAACCACATTGAATTCAAAAACACTCTAATTAGAGAACTTCTAGAGTTACTAGAGTTACATATAATCCAAATTCATTTCATAATTTAACACTCCCAGTCAAACGGTATAATTGAACGCGTGCATTCGACCATAGGCGAACATATAGGGTTATTGAACAATCAAGACATGTACAAAAATGAACCAGTCGAAATTAAAACCCTTTAAGCAAGCTATTTTGGCATATAAAAATACTATACACTCCACCACTAAACTAAAACCCTTCGAAAGCACTTCCGGACACATTAACAATAACTCGCTTTTAGACATTGACTAAGAAACCATTTTAACTAATAATTACGTTCAGAGGCATAAAGAAAAAGTAAAATTGTTGTATAGGAAAAATTAATGAAACTATAAACGAAAATAAAACCCAAGCCATCTCCAAAAGAAATGTAACTCGGGAAGAGATCCCGCAAATCTCAGATAACGTGTATGTTTTAAATAAACAAGGCGAAAAATAAGTATAAAAAGGAAAAAATTAAAGATCTAAAATGTGATCGTAAAACAGCGGAATCAAGACTAGTCATCGTAAGCAAGCAAAATTCATTTAGGTAATATTAAAAGGCCAAGAGCAAATAAAGTTCCTTCTGAAAACATTTTAGACTTTGAAATTTTTATGAATGATTTTAATAATAAAATATCCGAAAATCAACATTTAACGAAATTAATGAGGATTTGTTCCTTGCTCTGTTAGATTATTCACTGGCCCATTGTGTGAGGCAAGACCTTAAAATGAGTGCAGGCATTGCTCAAGATTTTAAGTTAATATTTGGCAGAGTTAAAGAATTGTCTAGACAGAAACCTTAGTTGTATTTTCTTTGCTACTTTGAAGAAGATGATAGATTCATTATTTATATAATTACTAAAGACAATTTTTTTGATAAACCTACCCTAAAATGTTTATTCAAAACCTTAATTACTCTGAAACAATTTTGTTCGGATAAAAGTATAACTAAATTAGCGATCCCTAAATTAGGTTGCGGTTTAGACAACCTAAATTATGATATAGTAAAATCAATTATAGGTTATATTTTTTCAACATTTAGTAAATTACAAATTCTTAGTCCAGATATAATTAGGCCACAAGATTTATTCAATGAACTAAAATACTTCTCGTCCACTATAACGAGGAATTACCTTTCGACCTAAAATTAGAAAATATTTCAGATTTTGAATCCGCGTTATCAGTTAATTTCAAAATGAAACAATCAAAAATCAAAAAGTAATGCTTAAGTCAAAAACCTGGCCTCTAAGGGACATGTGCTTGAGCAACAAAAAGCATTTTCAATGCACCGACGATGTACTCTTAAATTATCAAGCCGATTGTGAAACGGAACTTCTTGTCAACGGAACCACCCAAAACTGCAAATTTATATAACTAAAGATCCAAAAGAATCACTTAAAAATGAAAAAAAAAATTAGGATCATCTGTCCAAGTCAACAAGAAACCCACGACCTCTAAGGCGTCTATATCACCCAACCAAACAAATGCGAATAATAAAAACGCGGTTAAATTCCTTTCTTCGCTCTTTTTATTTAAGCATTAGATGTACATTTCAGACAATATGTGTTCATTATCAATAGTTGATTGGTCAACCGAGTTGACTGCGTTCAAAAATGGATACAGACCGTTTAAACGAGCTTGCGCAGTCCTCAAGAGAACATCTTATATAGGTTATAGGTTATAGGTAGAGAGCGGATTTCTAGCATTATGCTTATCCATAATATTAATAGCATCGAAAAAATTTCTAAATATCTATACGAATCTTGAAGAATGTGTTTGCTTAGCGCTAAGTTTTTTTGCTTATTTTGACTTTTTGTGCTTATTTTGACTTTTTGTGCTTATTTTCATGCTTTTTTAGATTCTGATGCTTATTTAGAGCATTTTCTTAAATATTTAAAAAATAGAAAAAAAAATTCACGCTGATGTTAAATGCTAATATAGAGAATTTTCGTAAAAATCTGTATCCCATCATTTATAGATTATATTTGTATTACAAATTTTCTTCGTGTCTTTTGACAACATAATTGTTTAAAATCTTCATAATATGATACAATAATTATAATGAATTTTATTATTAATAAATATTAGTATAAATTACCATTTTACAATGTATTCGTTTATAAATAAGTAGATATATTAGACCGTCTCAATATTCAGATAATACAGACGAACGCTTCATAGGAATCACACCTATGATATTCCGAATGTAAACGTAGTTAAACTAGGCCCAAACAGGGGCCCCAGTAAGTATTAAATGTAAACAAATTTAAGTGAAGCTAATAATCAGGTGTTCTACAAACGTATCAATTTTCTACTCTCGGCAAAAATACGGATGGGACGACTGGCGCATATTTATCGTTTTCGTTAATTTTCATATTCAAACTCGCATTCATAAACCGTACTATTGAATTGACATTCCAAAAACTTTGCTTATTTATCAAAAACTATTATATGCGTGAATCGTATTAACATCACAGATAAATAATATTATATAATTCACATGTATATTTAATACATAATGCAAAAGGTGAAAACCACAATACAAGAATTAATTAGAGACTATCCAGAATTAAGTGAAAATAATACATTATTTTGTAAGGCATGTTTAAAAATAGTAAGTTTTATTTTAGTTCCCAACTGCATCCTAACTAGTCAAGACTTGTATGTAAAACATGTTATAACAACACTATTTCAAGAACGTTTGAAAAAGTTCAAAGCTGAACTAAAAAAACAGCAGACAATTTCACAATCTTTAGCATCATCTTCAACAAACGATGGACAATTTAAATTAAGTTCACATTTGTGCAAAATACTAAGAAAATTACAAAATAATGCATTTAAATCTTTCTTGGTAAAATATTGTAAAATGCGCATTCCTGAGAAAAAAATTATGTAGCTATTGCGTACTATGAAACCATACAAAATATTAAAGATATTATTAACAATAATTATATGTGGTTTAGGGTGGATGAAACCACAGACGCTTGATTAATTTAATAATATCCGACCAACAGTATTTTGATATATACAAAAGAATTGAAGAAAACTGATAATAACATTATTGCAAAATTTTACTAATAATGCATTTTGTGCATTGTACAAGTTTAGCACATGAATAGAAACGAATTTCTGATACTATAAGAATGAAATTTCCATTTGTAGATTTAATTAAATATGGAAAAATAGTTCTTATATTTTTCTGTGAGTGCAATTATACAAGGAGACATTACCTGATATCTCACTGCCCCATAAACCAGTGCTAACAAAATGAAGAACTTGCCTATATGCTGCGATGTACAATGCGAACCATTTTGAAGAATATAATAAGGTTATATATAACTTTCCCGAAACGACAAGCAAATCAATTAATGACTGTCAGACAATTCTTAAGAATAAAATGTATTAAAATCCTTTAGTTCGTTGTTGAAAATTAAATAATAAATTTAAAAATACGAAAACATTTCGTGAATCTACAACAATGAGTCTTACTAAGACTACAAAACAAATTAATTTGAAACAACTACTTCTCTAGCTAATACTTCGACAGACATTGAATAATACAAATTAATTTGCGTGTTACAAATAGTACAACTATTAAAGCAACACTAATTTGAATGAAATTATTTCTGTTGAATAAACTAATAAATGATAAAATGTACTTTAGATTGTTTAAATGTACTATAACATGAAAAATTATGAAAAATGAATTTTAAACTGATTTCATTAAATTAAATTAGCAAAATCAATTAAAAAATCTAGCATTCAAGTTTATAATCATCTGCAGACACGTGTTTCGAACTTTCGCTCTCTTCAGTACAGCTTTATTATAAAATTGATTTTCGATTCAATTCCTTGTTCCACCAAGGAACGTTTCTTCCTACCTTCCTACCTTCTTTACCGGGCAGCTTTTCTCATAGGCTGCTACGATGGTATCGCTTAGGTGTATGGAGGCTTGTTCTAATTCCTCTATGGTAGCGATGTTGTATTGGAGGCCTTGAAGTTCGGACAATAGACACTCGTTATATAATGTCCAGTCCGTTTTTCGTGGCACTCTGCACTCTGCTATTTTCGTACTCCCAGCTTCCATATCGAACGCGATCGTTTGATGGTCCGACATGGAGGCCTCTCTACGCTGTGGCTAAGGTCAAGTCAAGTACCTCTTGCCTTATTGCGTTTATAAACGTGGGTTTATTCCCCCTGTTTAAGATTGCTAGCGCATACATAATCAAGAAGGTACTTACCCCTGTTGTTGATATCTGAGCTGCCCCATACTGTGTAGTGCGCATTAGCGTCGCAGCCCATGATAAGTTGTTTCCCATTCCCGCGGCACCAGTCCGTGAGGATCTTTACTGCCTCTGGTGGTGGGTTGTCTTCGTCCCCTGGAAAGTAGGCTGAGGCAAATACAATTTGCCTCTTGCCATCTCCCGTTGGTACATCCACGACCGCTGCCACTAGGTCCTGGGTGACGAACTGTGGAATGGGAGCATAATTAGAATCTTTCCTGAAAATCAGGGCGGCCCTTTAATCGCCCCTCCGTGAACCCAGGGCTCTTTAATTAGCAATATTTTGACGTTCCCCCTAGCCAGCCTGCTGCTTAAGGCACTTGATGCTGCCTTTGAGTGCTGCAGGTTGATTGGGAGGCACTGCCACTTACCCTTCATTTTTGGGCCTTGGAATGACCCCCACCTCGGGCATCCTTCAGTTTGTCCTGGGGCATAATCCTACCCTTTGGACGCACCTCAGCCTGCTTCTTGGGTGGATTCTTGGTCAGGCTTTCCCTTGGAGCCTTTCTGATCCCTGGAGGCTTGTTGGCCTCTCCGGAACCAGTTGCGGATTGCAGCAGCGGATTTTTACCCTGATCCAGGGGCTCTTTGGAGCATGAGGTTCCTGCCCCTTCATTAGGCTTGTCCTGCTTCGCCTCGATCTCATCCTGATGCGACTTCAGCCACGTTACCGTAGCTTAGTTGCGGCAGGTGATCCCGATCCACCCAGGTCGCTTGTGAATCCCAATCTAGAGTCTTCTTTATTCCCCTTTTTTAGGACTATATTTATGATATACTCCAGTGTGGACTCTATTTGTTCCACTGACAGGAGAGTAGCAGGGTAGTCCTTTGCGATAACACCAATCTTCAGTCCTTTTACGGCCTGACTGTATGATGCCATTTTTTGGGGATTTTGCTTCCCCTCTTGTGAGGGCCTTGGTTTGCCCCTGCACCCGCTTGAGTGGTGATATGCCGCTCGTGGAGGACTGTACAGTCCCTTTCGCATGTTTGGCTGTCGTACCCTTCGGCGTACTGCCGTCCGAACGGGTACTTTTTTCGGTCTTTTGCTTTCGCGCTGGACCGAAGGGCTGTAAGGCCTTTTGTGCTGCCTCTTACCGCGTCATGCCCTTGCTGATGAGGTATTTAAACCTCTTCTTTCCAGCACCGCTTAGGCGCGGCTTGCGTGACTGCAGGTCCTTGGACTTTTGCCCAGCCTCATCTCCACTGCTGGCTAGGAGTAGTTCCTCCCTGTTGGTCTCAGGCACTAAGTCCTCTCCCGTGGCAAGGATTTCACACTCCATTTTTAGTAGTTTTGTCCTTTGAGGGGGACGAGCCCTTATTTTGGTTCTTGGTTCATTACTGATCCCACGAGAAGCTAGGGAAATAAACGATCACCTGCAGCAGAGCCCCGCATGCCACAGGAATGCTATTTGAAACCGGAGATCGCCTGGTATCCGGAGTTCGCATACTAAGACTAAGCTTCCCCTTAGCCATGCAGCCTTCGGCATATGCTGTTCCACCTTGGCTTGAGGAGTTTTTTTATTGTGGCTCTCCTTTCACTTGGTCCATGCAGTTAAGCCCAGATCCTCTTTCGCTCACTGCCAGCGAGACGACCACGTACAGCGGTGAGTTACAGATATAACCTGCCTGGTGGCTTTGCAGCCAGTCAGAGCATCGTACCCTTTAGAGCAAGCCTCTAAGCCACGACACGACAGCTGAGTAGGGTGTGCATGCTGCTTAGTCAGATCCATCATCTAAGTTCTTTCCAGCATGGGTACCCCTATCGGGAGCTGACGCTCCCGCTGTTGTAGCACTTAGGATCATCTGGATACGCAAGCTCCCCCACCATGTCAAGGTGAGCATACACGGGGGAGAAGAGAACATCTTAGTGACTGGGGACTTTAACTCAAACAGGTAAAAGAAAGTAGGAAGTGCTGGACCTTGCAGATCTCTGAACCTTCAGGTATGTAATGTAGGTGGCAGGCCCATCTTCATTCGGAATGTCATCTAAATATAACAATGGCTATTCCCAGGCTAGTGGGATCCATATCAGGGTGGGCGGTGCTGTACCCACAAATACGTCGTTTTCTCCCTTGGGCAACGGGTCGATCAGCTCAGCACTACCAGAACACGTTGGGCCATATCGAAGATAGACCATGTCAAGCTGGAAGTGTCCTCCAATTGGCTATGCACATGCTATGTCTAACCAGCTAACTCAAAAATTAACCCCTGGG